>CM072820.1:34662688-35398812 GCA_036937905.1 Salvia rosmarinus | reverse complement strand
TCGCTATCGTGGGTAATTGCTAAGTTGTCAAGGTATATCTAGAAATTCTCAAAAATTTCACATCCTCTACCTTAATTTCGCCCATCCTTTGTTTAGATAAACAAGGAATGCTCGACATCCCTTCTTGTTTAATAATCCCTTATTTGTAGTGTTGGTATGGTTGGAATTTCCTTCCTATGTGGATTCCATAGAAATTGTAACTTTATTCGGAGAAATGGAACAAATTTCCTTTTCCTCAGACAGATTGTGGAATGGTTTTCACTAATCAATTCTTCTTAGATTATCTCTACGCCTCATATGGTACTATGTTCAAGTTCTTTACTAAAGTCTTAAGTGATTCTAAGTTCAATTCTAAGTTCGAGTAAATACGTATGGCGACCATGATCCTTCTTTAAGTAAAGAGATTCTCATCCTTCGATTTGCTTATTCGATTGAGCTCTAAAGTATCCACGCATGCCTTACTATTCTTGTGATAATGAAATGTGAAGCACTTGTCTTCTAACCAAAGTATTTTAGGTATACCGAGAAGTTTTCATACCTACCAGCTTTCCGATTTTGTTCGTTTCACCATTATCATACTTTCTAATCAAGATGAAGATTCAATTCTTCCTCTTTATCGATCTTTAGAATATATCTTCCATATATTCTTTCTTTTAAAATCCTTTCAAGAAGAATCCTTATTTTAGCATTTGTTGTGCTATCATATGTAATGTCCTCTTCGATTTACGCCATTTCTCTTAATCTTCATTGGTTTGACTAAGTGGTTTCGCATAAGTTAAAATCCTCGCTTATCGAGAACGCATCATACTTTTTCCTCGATTTCATATATCTTACTATCTTCCCAACATTCTATGTTTACTTTGTTTTAATGATGAGGTACCCAACATTTCACCTTATGGGTCATCTTATAAATATGAGGAATAACTCTTTCAATTAGATTTACCTTAAGGTCCTTCCTGTAATTCTTTCCTTTATTCGCTGAGCATATTTCCTTTGCAAATTTCTTTAAAAGTTATCTCACTTGATTAATTACTAAATCACGATAAGATGAGCTGCTTTGTCTCTATATACTTTAGAGTACCATGTTTCATTTCAAATAGCAAATCTACTCTTAATCCTCTTCTTTCCTTCAAAGGAATTACTTTACTTATCGTAATCAAACTGTTTTAAAACTTGTCTCATGTTTCGGCTATGTATAACAGATAGTCGGTAATTTCACTATTCTTAACTCTCGCCTTTTCGAGCATGATATCCGAAAGTTATATTACTTTCGTTATACTTTGATTCTCACTTTATGGTTTAAATTGCCATCATTCTAATCTATATTGGTAAGGTGGTATATTTGTACACCATAACTTAGATTCCAAGTATCAATGTTCTATGCCAATCTCGACTTGGTATCTTTCCCATACCCGGTTCAAATACTAGGAATAGCCTAGCTATTCACCTATCTCATTATTTGGTCAATCGATCATACTATCATTGGTTTATCCAAAGTCTCGTACTTGGAAACGCATTTTATTTAAACATATTCTTTATCGATTTATGGATAAACCAGAGGCTTATTAAACGAGATGCTATCATTCCTTTATATCCATCAACCGTGTCTTATTCATCTCCACACTTTAATGCTCCGACCTTCTAACGAGGTTTTTGGGACAATCAACTATCTTAAACATAAGTTGTATTCTTTTTTTATGATATAATAAGAAGGTATATCCCAAGGATATATAATATACTTCTTTGCTTTTAATCTAGACTCAATGCTATAAAGTATCTCGCTCATAACTTAATCATCATACCCTCACGTAATAACTTTATCGCTATCAAGATCGGAAAGCCCATCATGGTCGATCCACCTATGTGTATTATAAAATATATCTCGCCTCATCGAGAACTTCTTTACATCATATCTGATGTCTATTACCCATCGATCGAAACTCTTTAGGTGACAAGATACGCTAACCGTGTCAAACTTATTGGTTTCATAGATCAAGAAAATTTCATCATAACAACTTTCAAGAGGTATGGTTTCACCATTTAAGACGATAGCTTAATGTTCAATCAACATGTTCTTGAACCAATAAGGAGATAGGGTCCAAGACCGTAATAACGAGCATCGAGATTTCTTTGGTCATATGGGGTGCCAGTCCGCCACAAATACTTTCTCAACACATGAAGGTTTGGTTTCAAAAGAACGCTTTATGAAATTTTCTGATCAGAACTTCTTTCACAAGGAGTGAGAACTCAAACGATATCCCCATGAACTAGATCATGAGTTAAACTCAATGATGCACTGGGCTATGATTAAGATTCAAACCTTATACAACTCGTAATAGGTTACCAACAAAGTTCTCATGTACGCCATAGTTCTCCCGTACTGAATCTATTGAAGCCGCCATCTAAAGTACGGATTAGACGGACTCATACTAACCAAGCAGGATTAAAGAACATAACGACCAACAACCTTTCAAGACTTCAAACTCGTTATAGATAATACACAACGATTTCATATAAACTAGACCAATGCATCATTAACAAAAGGATTCAACGATCCGAGGTACATAAGTAATATCCAAAATCGTATAATAAAATGTTTTTAATGGAAAGCATGTGAATGCATATATATATACATTCAGTAACTATTAGCGACAAAACTCCGATCGCCAACACTTGTCCATCCCATCGCACTCAACCTCGCACATTTAAAACAACATGCAAGGCTAAGTACAAGATTTGCACTTAGTGGACTCATGCCAAAATAATTTCATTTAATTACATCGCCCATTAGTATAACACGAGGATTTTAGTAAATAACTCGTGAATACAAAAATACTTTATCATTTTCGAATCGCCGCGTGCATTTTTGTTTCGATGATCCGTATCATTTACATAATCGTCTGTGAATCGATCTCACGTCGAAGTAGGCTCTTCACCGACGCCGTGATCGGTCAAGATGTTGCTAACGCTCACAATCACATAGTCGTGATTCTCAGATCCGACAGATCCACGATCGATCGATGATGTTGCTAACGGCTCACAATACAAACGGTGTACACGCTAACCCTAGCTGTGAATTCTGATCTCGACTAGATCCGATATCGATTTTAAAATCGGGAGCTACCCAATAATCGATTCACATTCATAGTCGTCGCCCAACAACAGATAGATACATACGTTAAAACATAAATATTTGGGCATGTAATCAATAAACTCATAATCATTTCCAACCGAAAGCTTTGTAAATAAATACGCTTCAAGAAAGTCACGAATAAAAGTGGTTTTCAGTAAAGCCCACTCGCACACGAGTCTTT
This sequence comes from Salvia rosmarinus, assembly GCA_036937905.1. Classification (NCBI taxonomy): domain Eukaryota; kingdom Viridiplantae; phylum Streptophyta; class Magnoliopsida; order Lamiales; family Lamiaceae; genus Salvia; species Salvia rosmarinus. Next base: position 35,395,498 of record CM072820.1, on the reverse strand, counting down.
AACTATGGTCTTTCCTACGCCAATGCCTCGCCACGATCACCTTAACGTAAGAATTATTTTAGTACATCGGCACGCTTGATAGAGACGAACATAGTCTATAACGCTTCACGATCAAATAAGGCTAACGCCGGACTTATTTCGACGCTTCCTAATCGATCGATGTCGATTATGAAATTTTCAACATAAAAGGGTATTCTACCTTTTAAGATATAACGTGACGCTTTAACGCATTTACGTAACGTAAGTAGATTGTTACTAAACGCATCACGCCACATTGATCACGCATTATCGATGCATGCCCGCTGACCTTGGTCAACGATTTTGGTCAACTATTTTGACAAGTCAACCAAAAGTCAACAATTTTGATTTTGTCAACAAAAGTCAACATTTTGACTTTTTAACTATTTATGAAATTTTATCATTTTATGTGCAATTTTGTCCAAAATTCCTATAAAATCATACTATGTCTAAAACATTATTTTAGATCATATTATGTTATTATTCTTGATAAAATAAATTTATAACATTAATAAACATAATATAAAGTTTTCGGTCATTATAAATTAAATAATTAGATTGTACAAAATTCCTATAAATTCACATGTTACATTATTTTATCATGTGATTAATAATATGTAATGAACTTAGTCAAATAAAATTTATACACCATGGTCTTATAACATATCGCTTTCTTCTATAATTAACCCAACAAATGATTTTTAAAATTCCAATAAATTCATATATCAATTAATCACCTCAATTATGCTTACTATAACATAATTGTTATTTATTATGAACTATTGAATTTAATTTACCTAAGTCATGTTTGAAAATTTCAACTTAGGTCCAAATAATTTTTATAAATTTCAATAAATTATCACAACCATATATTATGAATCTACACACTTAATATGCTATTATATCACTTAATGAATTATATCACAACACTATAACATATACATATTTTCTGATTCATCAAAATATAAGCTATAGTTTTCAAAATGCTACATAAATTCATATAAGCATAATTAATACCCTAGATTATTCCATGCTTAAATCAACAATTAAAAATTAAAATCAACAACATATAATACCCCTAAGTTTTCATCCACATGAATAATTTAACACCATGCTTAATTTCATGATATAATTAATATACATGCTTCACAACATCATATAAACATAATATCTAAACATATTATCATAGATCTTAAATTTTAAAATAGCAATTATAAACTAAGATCATAACTTAAAATTTAACTGATGAAATTCAAAATTCTAGATGTATACGAGATCGAAGATTTCTAACCTTTAATCGGAGTCGATTTAATTGTCAAGGTTTATTTGTTCAGATTTGGGATTGAAATTGAGAACTCTCACAAAATTCCTCCTCAAATTTTCGATAGTCTGTTTGTAAATGGAAGAATGTTGTGTAATGTTATATTTATAGAGGTCTCCCACTGTAGTATAATTATTACATAAAATATCATTAATACACTTGTTAACCATGGTCAAAATAATCGCCACCTCCATTAGCTAGGAGACAAAAATTTAATCTTATCATGTACAACTCATAATGTATCTTATCCCTTAATTAATACATTAGACCTTAGTTGTCACAATTTAATTATCACATATAAGTGATGTGTGTCGCTCTTTAGTACTTTAGGCTAAGTTTTATTTTGTTCTTATATTATATCCTTTATTATGTTATATTATAATTTATTTAATAATTTATCACAATTACTCAGATTTAAAGAATTTATCACACTAAACCTCCATTATGTAGTTCACGCCAACTTCTACATTTTAGACTAGTTTTATTTAATTTTATATTATATACTATATTATTATCATAGTATAAAATTAAGTTTGAAAAGTCAATTATTTCAACTATACAAGGGCCATATCATATAGTATGAAATTAAAATTTTTCAACCTTGCTTTTCAACAATTTCGCCACTTTAATAAAGAGCATGAGATTACTTGTTTTAATAGCTAATGATCTCTACTTTACACCTATTATATGATAGATCCTAATCATAACAACTCATTAATTATAAGATGATATTTATACATAAAATCATACTTTAAAACCTTAAATTTTCGTCCACTATGTGCAAGTGTGTCTCACACTTGTGCAAATTGTAATACACCTTATTTTGTCCTTAATGACATCATAATAATATAATAATTATCATATATCCTTAATTGAATAAGAATAAAATTAAATTGTACTTAAGAAACTCACATTTTCAAAAATTTGCTTATATTCCAAACATTTGATTTTCTTGTATAAAATAGCTACTACATATTTATGTGACATATTATATGCCTTAGATAATAAATTTAATCATAGAAAAGTATTTAAAACAATTTAGATCATAAACCCTTATTTAAATATTTAGGTTTTCAAACCCATTAAATAAGGTACATTGCATTCTTTAATTTTCTAGCATTATTTAATGATAAATAATGCTCTTATATAATAATATAATCATAGGAATTTGAATTTTATAATTCCAGATCATATGCTAAAGTTATCGATTATTCTAAACGTAGACGCTTAAACGCCTCTAAATTCTCATAGTTTGATTATCTCCAAAATGTTCAAAATAAAGTTTGTTAACTTTATTTATTCCTATAATAATAGAATTTCAAAATTAAGCTTATCCGCTTAATAATATCAGAAGACGAATCGCTTAATTTATTCGACGCTGAAAATTACGCTCAAGGAATATTGAAAATTATATTCCTTAATTCACTAAGCCTTAGTGAATCTCATACGTAAATTATCCAATTATGCTCGGTCAAAGTCAAGAGTCGACTAATTAGATTTTAGTTATCGAATTAATAATGCTAATTACGGAATTTATTATCGTAATTTAGTATTAAAACCACGGATATTACATTCTACCCCTTAAAAAAAATTGCCCTGAAATTTGCATACCTCAAAAGAGTTCGGGTATCGCTTTTCATGCGCCCCGAGTTCCCACGTAGCTTCTTCTCGTCTGCGGGCCCATGACTTTCACTATCGATCGATTTATTTTCAATCATGAACTTTATGGTCCAAATGGCCACAGTTCCTCTTCGTAGCTCATATCGTGATTTAATACCACGCCATCATGATGTATTACGTGTTTCGGGTCATACACGTATTTCCTCCTGAGACACATGAAACACATTATGAACATTACCCAAACTCGTGGTAATGCTATCTATGTCACAGACCTATTTTCTCAAGGATCTCGTAAGGTCCTATAAATCGTGGTTTCAACTTTCCTTTACCCCAAATCTTACAATGCTGACGGGAGGTTTTAAGTAAAACCTGTCGCCATACTCAAATTCTAGCTCGATCTACGTATCGCATATGATTTCGCTCATCCCGAGCTTCCTTTATTCTTCGTCTTATCCGCGCAAATTTCAATCATTTCTTCCACCAGATCGCCCTAAAATTTTCCTTTCACCAACTTCATCCCGAAAGTGGTGATCGACATTTTCTTCCATACAATGCTTCATATGGGGCCATGTTGATTGTCGCCGATAACTATTATTGTAGGCTAACTCAATAAGCGGAAACTTGTTCCCAAGTTGCGCCGATCCAATACTTCTCTCAACATATCCTCTAGCCGATCGCTCGCTCGACCTCTCTGTCTGGATGAAAAGTGCTGAAATTCATTCGCCCCAATTCCTTTGAGCTATCCAAAATTCAAGTAAACTTCAATCTCTATCGTGATAGATTTCGTATTCCATGCAACAGAAATTTCCTTCACATATAGTCATTAGCTTTGGATCCATAGGTGATTCGAATTGGTGAAGTGAGCACATTTTGTAGCGCGATCCACTACTACCCATATAGCAGTGTTACCCTTTGTGACTTGGGTAAACCCTATAAAATCCATAGATATGTCGTCCCATTTCCATTCGTATCTCCAACGTTGCAGCTTTCCATAGGCCTGATGTAACGCTTTACTTGTTGACAAGTAAGACAACGCTCATAACGAGGCTATATCTCTTCATTCCTTCCCACCGTAACTTTCCTGTAGGTCTTGTACATTTTGGTACCGCTCGACGGGCATAAGGGTATCATGAGCTTCACTCATGATTTCGCTTTCTAAGCTCGCATTGTTTGGAATGCATAGTCTCTTCAAACAACATAGCACATCGATCTTTTCAAACCTTTTGTGCTCCCTTCTCACTTTAGCCCTTATCTTCTAGTTCCTCATCCTTTCTTTGTTCTTCTATGATTTTATTCCTTAATCGGACTTCATAGTAAGTGTAGCAACATTATCCATGATTGTCCTTGGTGGTTCGACTATCTCTATCGACATTTTCTCAAATTCCTCGATGAGTTTTCCTTCCTTGTCAAGAGACATCCAAGCTTTGATCGACCTTACGACTTAAGGCATCCGCTACTACATTAGCTTTTCCTCGGATGATAGTTGATGCCACCGTAGTCTTTACTAATTCGAGCCATCTCCTTTGTCTCATGTTCGATCTTTTGCTCGAAAAGTATTTTAAACTTTGTGGTCAAGAAGATTTCACATCTTACCCCAAAGACGATGTCTCCAAATCTTTAGTGCATGAACCACATGCCAGCTCTAAGTCACGAGTCGGTAGTTCAACTCATGTGGCCTAAGTTGTCTCGATGCATAAGCTATTACCTTACCCTCTGCATCAATACGCAACCAAGTCCATTTTGGAAGCATCGGATAGATAACATATTCCTTGTTTCAACTGGGACACACAATCGGGCATTCGCTCTTTAACATTTGGAAACTGCCTCACACTCATCACCATGTGAATTTGATCCCTTCTAGTAGGTGTCATCGGCTTACTATCTGGAGAATCCTTCAATGAATCTCCCAGTAGCCGCCAATCCTAGGAAACTCGAATTTCGCTTTGAGTGGTCGGCGCTTCCATCCTCGCATGCCCCGACCTTGCCGATCAACTTTATTCCTTCCACGACACAAAATGTCCAAGGAATATTATTCTTTAAGCCAAAATTCACACTTGTCAATTTAGCATAAAGTTGTTCACGTAGGTCTCAGAAAATCGTTCGTGTTCCCTATGTTCCTCCTCGCTCTTGAATAGATGAGAATATCATTTATAAAGACTAAGACAAACTTATCCAAATATGGATGGAACACTCGGTTCATAAGATCCATAAACACGGCAAGTTAGTTAGTCCGAACGGCACTACTACAAACTCGTAGTGACCATACCTTGTTCGAATGCCGCTCGATATATCCTCCGTCGCACTTTAGTCGATGGTAGTCGACTTCGGTCGATTGAGAATACGCTTGCACCTCTCAACCGATCGAACAAATCGCCTATCCTTGGTAGCGGATATTTTTCTGAGCGCCGCTTGTTTAATTCTCGATAATCAATACACATCCTTAACGAACCATCCTTTTTCGACAAAAAGACAAGGCCCCCATGGTGAAACACTTGCCTAATAAAACCCAAGTCCAATAACTCTGAATTTGATTTTCAACTCTTCGAGTTCCGGTGCCATTCTCAGAGCGCTTGATATCGGAGCCGATCCCGACCCGCATCTATAGTAAACTCTAGCCGCCTATCTCGGTAGTCTGGTAATGTCTCAGAAAGACGCCCGCAAATTCTCAACAATTTCACGCCTTCATTCCTTACTCGCCTTTTCCTCTCCATTTAGATATACAAGGAATGCTTGACATTCTTCTGTTCATCATTCTCGCTCAGCGCGTATTATCGATTTTCTTCCATACTAATCCCATAGAAATTGTAGCTTTTCCTGGTTGCATCGAAATTCTTCTCCTTACATAAGATCGTAGAATGGTTTTCGCCAACCAATCCATCCCTAGATTATATCTACATCCCCATAGGTATTATTCTCAAATTATTTGCTAGAACCTTAATTGAGCCTAAGTTCAATTCTAAGTTCGAGCAAGCCTGTAACGTCATAATACCTCCTATAGGTGATGAGATTCTCATTTCGATTCGCTTCCTCGTGGTTAAGTTCTAACATATCAACGCATGCTTTTGAAATGAAAGAATGCCAAGCACCAGATCGAATGTAATAGGTATATTGCAGAATCCCATACCGCTAGGTTACCTCGTGTTCGCTGCTCGACGCCTATGTAGTGCATGTGCCGCCCGAGCTGGTTGATGCCGCGAGGTGCTTGCCTCTGATTCTCGCTATTGTTGCCGCGTTGCCGCTGCCTCGCCGCCGCTGTCCGCCGGCTGGGTCGACATCGAATCGCCTTAACGGTCAAGGTGGCCGATGATTTGGCCTTCCCATGGTTATTCCATGATCCTGTGGCATTCATTTGCATAGGGCCCACGCCACACTTATAGCAAATGGATTTCACCATGCACACCCCGCGCCTTTTGTGCATTTCTGCATGGTGGAATCCTCACTATTTCGGTAGGTGAGTAACGTCCTCCAACTGCCTTGTGGAGCCATGTTATTCGCCATGGCCTCTTGTTGCTTGTTGAAACCTCTCGGTTAAGTTGTTGTTGTTCAACTTCCTTCCCATTTATGCTTCCCTTTGTCACCGACATTCTCGGATCGGTCGGTGGATTTTTCCTGCATTGCATCTATGTCTAACGCCGACTAAGAGCCTCCGTGATAAGTTAAGTCGCCACGACCGCCAAAGAACATCCTTATCTCGTGTCTCACCCGCTGAATTTTTCCGACATTTTCATGTCAAGATTCACTAAACCGGCATGATCAGACATATCAAGACTGGTCGCATCAATGATCCACATCTCCTCGCTCGTGGTGAAAATTCAATCTCCTTTATTCCGTAGCTTGGGAATGTACTTATCATACATTTGCTTTGAAGTCCTGTAAAGTATTCCATTTGTTCCGGTCGTGTCTTTCTCCTCGCCTCCCACCGAAGTCACCGTCCTGAGTTGAATTTCACGAAGATAACCTTTCATGAGACAGGAAGAAAGTCGAAAATTGCTCGAAGCCTCGACCCACTGCTCGGCATCCTCGTGGCTTCCTTTACCATCAAGCGAGGGCGGTTTGCCTAAAAGAGTTCTTCCACTCTACGGTCGGTGGAGTGGGTGGCACCGATCTCTTCACTTTCAGCCGGTATTCCGCCTCACCGCTTCTTCCTCTTCCCCGCTCACTTCCACCGAGGGCACGCCCAAGATCTTAATAAAACGTAGTTAGTATTTGAATAACGCTCATTGCAGTGAATATACGCTACATCTTTATAAAATCGTATCATAAAACAACTTAAACAACCATTATTCTTTTCGCACAACTGATGTTCATAAAGCCCATCTGGGTCATCATATATATATATGGAAAACTTGCTCAAAAGGGCTATTCAGATAAGTCATTGTCTAAAGAAGCTAAGTACACATCGCATATGTACACCATCGCCAACTACATACGGTTATAAGGCCTTAAAATACTATGCTTCTATATTGTTTGTTAACATCCTTACTACATACTACATACTACATACTACTAGATACTAATATCCGTCATCCATGTTTCTATGGTTTTCTCGTTTCCTCTCTTAGATCTTCTTCGGTCCTCCTCTTCCGGTCCTCTTGGATTCTTCCTCGTAGCTTCCTCGAGCACGCCACGGACGGTCCACCCATCATCACCTCACAAGATACACGTCCCGTATAGAACATAGCCTTCCGATGATCATAGCCATGAATGCCCCGTGATAGGGTGCCGCCATTTGTGGTGGAACTGTGGTGCCGGTCGCCGAATGTCCGAACGCCATAGGTGGAAGAACCGCACTCCCAATGACCGGGTCGCGATGCCCTCGCACATGCTCGCCGATCTCCTGCCCAAGAACCTCGGCACCGCAGGTTGACCACCGAGGAACCTCCGTATAACCATTCCGGTGTCGCCCCGCCAAGTGTACTTTGGCAGATAGGCCCTTGGTGCAGCCCTATATCGACGATATATGAGAGTCGACAAACCTCGTAAATCTCCAATCGTCATAGTCAATGCCCGCACGATAGATATAGTCGCCGATATCTTTTTGCATAGTCTTCCCAATCAACGCAATCGAGTGAGTAACCGCTGATGCCGCCATATCCGTCACACCGCACTCATGGGCGCCCATCCATAATCGCAGATAACTCATCGAAACTCTCCTAGACCGCCGCCCAACCCATACCGTGTGCGATAGACTTCAAGGACTCTCTCTAACCTCGCATCATCCTTCGCCTCTGAGTAATAACGACGCCATCTATCACGTATAATACTAGCGTAAGTCAATCTATATCCGATAAGCGATAAAAGAATAGAATATATCTATTGATAAAGCAAACACATCGATAAGCAGATAAATGTTTACATCAAAGTTCCTATGTTCATCCTACTTCATAATTTCACTTATGGAGTCTCTACTTTCAACTTCTTAAGTTCTCTATTCTTAGCAAAATTTTCAGTCTAACTTTAACTGTTCCTCACGAATTCTGGAGAAAGATTCAGGATTTCTGTCCTTCATATGAAATGAAGTTCGTTGATAAGAAAATGTGAGCGAAAACCGTTCGCAAACGGAGTTCAAACGAATAAGAACGAGTCAAAACAAAAACACTGCACAGTGCAGTTTTCTGCCTGCGCGATTGTGCGCCGGAATCACTTCCTTCCGGACGATCGTGAGCTCGTGTCGCTTCATACGAGTTCCCTTACAAGTTTTGTTTAGATTCCTTGGTCCTTATCGAACCCATGCGCCTTGCACCTTTGATCCTTTCTTTTGTTTCGTTAGCTTTTCGTTGTAAACTCGAGTTCGCTTCAATCGACTTTTCGCTCGCTCAGAAATCAATTTCACTATTGTTCTCGCAAGAGGATCAAGCTCCTAGAATTCATTCTTCTATGTTCAAAAGTAGCATGCTTAGAGCATCTATGTTCTTTGGGAATAACATACTTATTTTCGTAATAAACCGAAACTTTGAATAAACATTTCAAAAATCGTAACATGACCGTACTCATGCTTCGTAAATCAAACATTACTTTGACATTATCATGTCAACTATCTCTCATTCTTCGTGAACTTGGTCTCATCTCCGATAACTCACTTATCATAAAACTTTGACATAAAATTGTCAACTTTATCATAACACCGAAAAATTCTTTCGAATACGCTCAAAACTTTCACGACTTTCATTGTTTTCAAAATGTGAATTCAATCTCATTTTCAAAAATTTCAAGTTCACTGCTCAAACTAACTTTTCAATCTCAAACCCGAGAAAATAATTTACCTATTTTCCTTGAGCTTGATGATGGAGTGTTGCACAACACCGATTTCAAGTCTAGTGACTCAATCTGACTTAACTGAAAGAAGGTTTTAGGTTCAAAGGACACGCTCGATATTAATCGTAAAACTCGCCTATCTAAAGTACGGATTAGACGGATCATACTAACCAAGTGATTAAAGAACAAATGACCAACAACCTTTCAAGACTTCAAACCATATAGATAACACACAACCATTTCATATAAACTGACCAATGCACTCATTAACAAAAGGATTCAACTGATCCGAGGCATAAGTAATATCCAAAATAGTATAATAAAGTGTTTTGAAAGCATGTGAAGCATATACGATATAATTCAAGTGAACTATTACAAAAACTCCGATCGCTCAACACTTGTCCATCCTATCACAGCTCAACCTCGCACATTTAAAACAAACATGCAGGCTAAGTACAAGATTTGCACTTAGTGGACTCTCGCAAAATAATTTCATTTAATTACATCGCCCATTAGTATAACACGAGGATTTTAGTTGAAATAACTCGTGAATACCAAAATACTTTATCATTTTCAAAGAATCGCCGCCGCATTTTCTGCTTCGTATGATCCGTATCATTTACATAATCGTCTAATCGATCTCACGTCGTAGTAGCTCCTTCACCGACGCCGTGATCGGCAAGATGTTGCTAACGGCTCACAATCACATAGTCGTGATTCTCGATCCGATCAGATCCACGACGCCGATGATGTGCTAACGGCTCACACACAAACCGGTGTACACGCTAACCCTAGCGTGAATTTGATCCGACTAGATCCGATATCGATTTTAAAATCGGGAGCTACCCAATAATCGATTCACATTCAGTTCGCTCGCCAACATGATAGAACATACTTAAAACATAAATATTTTGGGCATGTAATCAATAAGCTCATAATCATTTCCAACCGAAAGCTTTGTAAATAAATACGTCAAGAAAGTCAGAATAAAAGGTTTCTAGTAAAGCCCACCGCTCATACGCAGTCTTTAACTATGGTCTTTCCCGCCAATGCCTCGTCCACGATCACCTTAACGTAAGAATTATTTTAGACGTCACCCTTGATAGAGACGAACATAGTCTATAACGCTCCGATCAAATAACTAACGCTCGACTTATTTCGACGCTTCCAATCGATCGATGTCGATTATGAATTTCTCAACATAAAAGGGTATTCTACCTTTAGATATAATGACGCTTTAATGCACTTACGAACGTAAGTAGCATGTTACTAAACGCTACGTCACATGATCACGCATTATCAATCTTGCTGACCTTGGTCAACGATTTTGGTCAACTATTTGACTAAGTCAACCAAAAGTCAACAATTTTGACTGTCATAAAAAGTCAACATTTGACTTTTTCAACTATTTATGAAATTTTATCATTTTATGTGCAATTTGTTCCAAAAATTCCTATAAAATCATACTATGTCTAAAACATTATTTTAGATCATATTATGTTATTATTCTCGATAAAATAAATTTATAACATTAATACACATAATATAAAGTTTTCGTCATTATAAATTAAATAGCTAGATTGCAAAAATTCCTATAACTTCACATGTTACACTATTTTATCATGTGATTAATAATATGTAATGACCTTATTCAAATAAAATTTATACACCATGGTCTTATAACATATAGTTTTCGGTTTCTATAATTAACCCAACAAATGATTTTAAAAATTCCAATAAATTCATATATCAATTAATCACCCTCAATTATGCTTACTATAACATAATTGTTATTTATTATGAACTATTGAATTTAATTTACCTAAGTCATGTTTGAAAATTTTAACTTAGGTCCAAATAATTTTTATAAATTTCAATAAATTCTCACAACCATATATTATGAATCTACACACTTAATATGCTTATTATATCACTTAATGAATTATATCACAACACTATAACATATATATATTTTCGTATTCATCAAAATATAAGCTATAGTTTTCCAAAATTTACATAAATTCATATAAGCATAATTAATACCCTAGATTATTATTCCATGCTTAAATCAACAATTAAAAATTAAAATCAACAACATATAATACCCCTAAGTTTTCGTCCACATGAATAATTTAACACATGCTTAATTTCATGATATAATTAATATACATGCTTCACAACATCATATAAACATAATATCTAAACATATTATCATAGATCTTAAATTTTCAAAATAGCAATTATAAACTAAGATCATAACTTAAAATTTAACTGAGGAAATTCAAAATTCTAGCATGTATACGTAGATCGAAGATTTCTAACCTTTAATCGGAGTTGATTTAATTGTCAAGGTTTATTTGTTCAGATTTGGGATTGAAATTGGAGAACTCTCAAAATTCCTCCTCAAATTTTCGATAGTCAGTTTGTAAATGGAAGAATGTGGCTAATGTTATATTTATGTAGGTCTCCACTTGTAGTATAATTATTACATAAAATATCATTAATACACGTTAACCATGGTCAAAATAATCGCCACCTCCATTAGCTAGAGACAAAATTTTAATCTTATCATGTACAACTCATAATGTATCTTATCCCTTAATTAATACATTAGACCTTAGTTGTCACAATTTAATTATCACATAGCGTGACAATGTGTGTCGCCTATTTAGTACTTTAGGCTAAGTTTTTATTTTGTTCTTATATTATATCCTTTATTATGTTATATTATAATTTATTTAATAATTTATCACAATTACCTCAGATTTAAAGAATTTATCACACTAAACCTCCATTATGTAGTTCACGCCAACTTCTACATTTTAGACTAGGTTTTTATTTAATTTTATATTATATACTATATTATTATCATAGTATAAAATTAAGTTTTAAAATTCAATTATTTCAACTATACAGGCCATATCATATAAGATGAAATTAAAATTTTTCAACCTTGTTTTTCAACAATTTCGCCACTTTAATAAATGAGCATGAGATTACTTGTTTTAATAGCTAATGATCTCTACTTTACACCTATTATATGATAGGATCCTAATCATAACAACTCATTAATTATAAGATGATATTTATACATAAAATCATACTTTAAAACCTTAAATTTTTGTCCACTATGTGCAAGTGTGTCTCACACTTGTGCAAATTGTAATACACCTTATTTTGTCCTTAATGACATCATAATAATATAATAATTATCATATATCCTTAATTGAATAAGAATAAAATTAAATTGTACTTAAGAAACTCACATTTTCAAAATTGTGCTTATATTCCAAACATTTGATTTTCTTGTATAAAATAGCTACTACATATTTATGTGACATATTATATGCCTTAGATAATAAATTTAATCATAGAAAAGTATTTAAAACAATTTAGATCATAAACCCTTATTTAAATATTTGTGGTTTTCAAACCCATTAAATAAGGTACATTGCATTCTTTAATTTTCTAGCATTATTTAATGATAAATAATGCTCTTATATAATAATATAATCATAGGAATTTGAATTTTATAATTCGAGATCATATGCTAAAGTTATCGCATTATCTAAACGTAGACGCTTAAACGCCTCTAAATTCTCATAGTTTGATTATCTCCAAAATGTTCAAAATAAAGTTTGTTACAACTTTATTTATTCCTATAATAATAGGAATTTCAAAATTGCTTATCTCGCTAATAATATTGTAGACGAATCGCCGAATTTATTCGACGCTGAAAATTACGCTCAGGAATATTGAAAATTATATTCCTTAATTCACTAAGCCTTAGTGAATCTCATAGTAAATTATCCAATTATGCTCGGTCAAAGTCAAGAGTCGACTAATTAAGATTTTAATTATTGAATTAATAATGCTAATTACTAAATTTATTATCGTAATTTAGTATTAAAACTACGGATATTACACTTATTTCCTAGCAAAGATTCTAATATTCTTGCTATACTGTAAGGTTTTGTTTTGTGGACATCATAGACTGGTCTTTAACTAATTTTCAAGAATTCAAGAAGGAATCAAAGATTCGGTCCTTCATAAGAAATATAGTACCCCGTGATAAAGACGTGCGAAAACCGTCAGAATCGGAATTCAAACGAGGAGAACGAGCTAAAGTCAAAACATCCAAGAAGACAGTTTGTCTGGCGCCAAATCGTAGCCAAGGTGAACCGAGTTGCTAAGATCTAAATTAAAGAGGTCGACGCTAAAGTCGAAGTCGGCAAGGTCGATGTCAGTCGAGCATCAAAATGCCGCCGTGGTTCACTGATACTTCTTTCTTTCGCTTTGAAAACTGTAATGTTTTCACCGATCTTTGTTCTCGCTCTCATGTCGATACTTACTTGACTTGAAAAGAACTAAAGTTCTCGATTCTTATTCTATGTTCTCGCGATAAGTGATCATGCTTCTTATCACGCCTATGTTCTTCGGGATATCATACCCATCTGAAATAATTGAAATTTGAAATAAACATTTCAAACCCGAACATAACTCATGCTCCCTTCAATTTCAAGAATTAACATATAATACTTTGACATATCAATGTCAACACTTTCTTATATAACATCATCATAACATAATCATAACATTCTCCTTATCTCATCATCAAACATCATAATATGTTGGTAATGATCCAACAACTGTCACAACAAAATCCTTATCAATTTCACGAATCCTAAAACTTTCGACATCTCAATGTCAATACTTTCTCATATCACTTTCAACTCTTATCAACATACAACATTATGCACATTTGCAATTACTTTCATTTTCAGAATCTTTATTCATAACTTTCATTCACGTAACATTCTCTTTATATAATATTTCTCCTCATAAACATTCCTTCTCATCATTATTCACTACTTTTATTCTTAAATACCTTTCATAATTTTTATCTCTTTGAAATATCATTTTCCATGTTCAAAATTCTCATTTCAAAATTTTGAGAAAGGGCATGTACTTTCAAACTTTTTCATTTCCAAACCGAGAAAATCATTTACTCAACGCTTATTAAATCTTTTAGTCTTCCATGAATATGTAGTCTCATACCCACATATTCTTGGAATCCTTGAGTTTTCCTCAATACGCATTCCATACCGCATATTCTTATAATCTCTCCTAATTCTAACTTTCATTTTCTTGAAAATTCATTTCACTTTAATAACTTCACTTTCTAACTCTTATCCTTATTCTCAAACTCGAAAATCATTTACCTTTTCCCGTGAGCTTGATGTGATGGAGTGTTGAGCATATCATCGATCTCTAGAAGTCTAGGACTCTATCTAGACTCAACTTTGAAAGAAGTTTGGTTTAGGTACGACCCGCTCGATACCAACAGAACACCGCCAACCCAAAGTACGGATTAAAGGGATCATATAATGACGGGATTAACAACAGAATAAACACTAATTATGGAATCATGAGATATATATAAAGATATTTAAACTTCATATCATTTAATGTGACACATATATGCGCCTAAAATTCTACTACCGAGTTAGAACCATTATTAAACCAAGTTAAAAGTACCTTTATCAAATGGATTCAAGGAAAGTGAAAAGATAAAGATTCACGTTTAAAGGCTATAAAATCTAAGCTTCATCGAACTGGTGTATCGCCTAAGAAACACTCGACTTGCTTGTCAAAGAAGAAAGATAGCCCATTAAGAAAGTATATAGATTATCGAGAGTTAATAATCCATTACCAGGATAAGCAGTATTCGATCGGTGGAAAAGAACAAGAGTAGTCACGAGAACCGATCTCAATTGGACTATAATCAATTTAAGGCACGAGCTAACAATGTACCCAAAATGGCTTCCGAACAAGAGGTGGCTACTATGAGTTATAGTTATGCCATTCGAACCAACTAATCGCTAGCCGTGTTCATGAACCTCAAAAATCGAGTGTTCGCGCATACTAAGACAAATTGTCTTAAATCTTCATAGATAATATTCTCATCTATTTGAAGGACAAGAAAGAGTATAAGAGCTCTTGAAAATCTTCTATAAACATCGAAGCCAAAAAAAAAAAAAAATCCATGAAGTTATTTAAGGCGGATTCGGTTCAAAAAATGATATTCCTTGGAGACGTTGTGTCTTCCAAAGGAATCCATATGGATCCAGCAAAAGCTAAGAGCAATGAGAGGATAGAAGCAATCAACGACCCAAATAGGATTAAAGGTTTCATAGGATTTGCTGACTGCTATCAAAAATTTGACTCTCCAAGATAGCAAGGCCGATAACGCAGACTACCGAAGAGAAATTAAATTCGTGGACTAATAAATGTGATGCAGCGTGCTAATGTAAGGAAGATGATAAGCTATGCATCACAGCGACTTAGAACTAACAAAGATAAAACGCAATTAAGATTTTAAGAACATCGCCTCTATAAAGTGAGGTGTGAGATCTTCATAGATCATAAGAGTTAAGATACATCTTGAGCAAGAGACATGGAAAAGAGATGAATAAGAGATTACAAATGTGATATAAATTATCACCTATGAAAAAATTTATGTAGTGGTGATGATTTATGTTGTAAAATCCATCTAAGTAATGGTAAACCTTACATAGGAGAGAAACTCATCAAAGAGTTAAGAAGAGAAGATAGAAATTGTCGAACATCGTCTCAATTGCCTATAAGTGAAGACACTGTATCAATAATCCTATGGGATGGCGTAACAATAGATTTTGAGATAAGATTACCAAAGTCGAAAGATAACATTGCTATATGGGTAGTAGTATAACGACTTACCAAATATGTTAGGGATATGCTTATTTAGACTACACATGGGTCTAATGAGTTAGCCGATTAATTACAAAGGAGATTGTGCGTCTCACATCGTATAAGGATTTTAGGGTTACCCTTAGATTATGAATTGGCTTATAAAATAATTGAGGTATAAGTTGGGCGTATCTTCCACTTATTAAGTTTAGCTACGACAATAGCGGCGAGCAACATAGCCCATATAAGGTATAGTATAAAAGAAAGTATCGATCATCTCTTTATTGAGATAAAGTAAGTAAATAAGAGGAAAGTTTAAAGCCAATTACGTGAAAGGAATGAATGAAATGTTTGCGAATTAGGCGATGAAAGAAAGAAGCTCATGATAGACAAAAGTCTTACCCTGATATGCGTAGATATGAGTTGCATCTTGAATGCAGAAACAAAGTATATTAAAGTTCTCCATTGAAAGAATTTCAATGTTTGGAGAAAAAGAAAGTTGAGATTATGTTTTATAGGACCTTGCGAGATCTAGAAAGGATAAGGCCTAGCGACCCATAGATTGGTACTTCCATGAGTTTGGGAAGTGCGAGAATTTTCCACGTGTTATAGTTAAAGAAATGCGAATATGGTCCAAAATACATGACCATCATGATGATGTTATTCTTACATCAAGATATGAGTTATGAGAAAGAGTCTACGATTGTTTTAAGCGTCGAGTTCAGCGGTTGAGAAAGAAGCTTATACTGTTGGTGAAAGTCGATGGAGACCATGGACAAAAGAAAGTTACGTGGAAACTTGAGATTGTTATAGTGCAAAGATACCCCATACCTTTCTAAAGTATGCAAATTTAGGACTAAATTTATTTTAAGGGGTAGAATGTAATATCCCACGCTTTAACGCTTAATTACGATAATATAAATCGTAATTGTGGTTTTAACCTCGATAATTAAAATCTTAATTAGTCGATGCTCGACTTTGACTAAGCATAATATGATGAGTTCTATGTGATGTTCACTTATACTTAGTGAATTAAGAGATATAGCTTATGTTACTCTTTCGAGCGTATGTTCTAACGACGATAAAATTAAGCGATTCGTTTCACGATATTTTCTAAGCATTAAGGCTTAGAATTGAATTCACTATCATAGTAAGTATGAATTAAGTGATTCCAACTTATTTTGGGACTTTTAGAGATGAATCAACTATAAGCGTTTTGAGGCGTTTCAAGCGTCTAAGTTTAGAGATAATTCGATAACTTAGCCAAACGATCATGGAATTATAAAATTCAAATTCCTATGATTATTTTATGATATAAGAGCAGTATCTACCATCAAAATAATGCCAGGGAATTAAGGAACAAAATGTAACAAATTTAGTGGGTTCGAAAACCCTAATTTTTAAATTTAGGGTTTTGTGATCTAAAATCGTTCTAAGTATCTATGATTAAATTCATCATCTATGATTATTATATGACATATAACTATGTGTTAGCTATTTATTACAAGAAAATAAAATATATATATCATTATGGCTATATAATTCTCGAAAATACCTATAGTGTGAGAAATTGAATTTAATTCTTATCCAATTGATGATTTTATGTTATAATTACATTATGGAGATATTATTAAGGATAAGATGAGTTGTATCACCAAGTTGTGCAAGTGGGATGAATCATATCCCTAAAGTGCCGAAAATATGGACAAAATGTGAGAGTTTAGGTGATTTATGTGACATATCTTGATCACTATTGATTATGGGATAAGATTATGTTTCCTAGATATTATTAAGAGATAAGGATAGAGTTGTATTCAAGTGGAACAAGTAACTATGGATTTTGTTTGTTAGTAGTTGAAAATGTTGACCATTAATGTGCATAAATGTGAATGCATTTAATTAAAGGATAAGATTACCTAATAATGAGTTGTAGGATAAGATAAATTCATCCAATTTGGACACGTGAGGACCGAAATTATTAAATGAATGTGCAAGTGGTTTAGTTGATATTTTATATGTAATAATTACTACACAAGTGGGATAAGTCTATAAATATAACATGATCATTTCATTCTCCATTTAGCTTCCCAAACCACCGAAAATTAGTGAGGAAATTTTGAGTGTGTTCTCCAAAGTTTGCTCCCAAACCTTACACAAATAAACCTTCGCCGATTAAATCGACTCCGATTAAAAGGTTAGAAACGTTATAAGCTTCGTATACATGCTAGAATTTCTGATTTTCATCCGTTAGAATTCATGTTATAAGCTTATGTTGTTCATGACATTTTCGAAAACTATATAACTTATGCTAAGATGTTTAGATATTATGTTATATGATATTATTGAGCATGTTGTATAATTATATCACAAAATTAATCATGTTATTAAACTTTAGAAAAGGACCGAAAACTTGAGGGAACCATATGATGATGATTTTTATTTTTAAATGTTGATTTAAGCATGAAATAATATTCTAGGGTATTAAATAAGCTTATATGAATTTATGTAGAATTTTTGAAAAACTTTGGTACCTAAGTTCATGAATTTCGAAAATTATAGTATATGATATTATATTGAGATATGAACCATGTTTAAGTGTTATCATATCATATTGATGATGTAGATTCATAATATATGGTTGTAGAAATTTATTGGAATTTATAAAAATTATTTTGACCTAAGTCAAAATTTTCGAAAGTGACTTAGGTAAATTTTATTCAATAGATCATAATAAATAACAATTATGTTATAATAAGGATAGTTAAGGGTGATTAAGTATTATGTGAAATTATTGGAATTTTTGAAAAATGTTTAGTTGGTTAATTGTGATGACCGAAAAATATACCCTATGTGTATTATTTTATCAAGTATAATTACATAATATGATCTAAAATAATGTTTTAGACATAGTATGATTTTATAGGGATTTTTGGAACAAGAATTGTACATTAAAATCGAAAATTACATAAGAAATTGAAAAAGTTAAAATGTTGACTTTGAATTGACTAAAGTCAAAATTGTAGACTAAAGGTTGACTTGGTAAAAATTGTTGACCAAAAACGTTGACCAAGGTCGAAAGGGCACGTAATTCGATGTCGTGATCTATGTGACGTGTCGTTTAGTAACAATGTAACTTACGTTACGTAAGTACATTAAAACGTATATTATATACAAAAGGTAGAATATCTCTTATAAATTGAGAAAATTCATAATCGACATTAATTGATTAGGAAACGTCAAAATAAGTCCGGCGTTAGCCTTATTTGACGCGTAGAACGTTATAGACTATGTTCGTCTCTATCGAGCGTGACCGACATACTAAAATAATTCTTACGTTAAGGTGATACGTGGACTTGAGCATTCAACGTGGGAAGGAAACCGTAGTGAAAAGACCTTCAGTATCGAGGTGGGCTTTACTCGAAAACCCTTTTATTTACTTGCTTCACGCAAATGAAAAGTATTTATTCTGACGCATACATTGAGAAATGATATGATTACACCCCCAAAGTGTTTATGTTTTTATGTATGATCTATCAAGTTGTTGGGCAAGCCACTATGAGAAAATTGATATTGGATCCTAGCGGGAAGGATTATACAGCTAGGATTGATCGATGTGACGATATATATATTATATGTGGAGTTGGTGGCATAATGATATTAAAGTTGTTGGTTCGCTACCAACGTATGATGATCGAGATGAGATATCATATTATATGAAAGCGGTGGCATGATGATATTGAAAGTTGTTGGTTCGCTACCAGCGTATGATGATCGATGTGATATCATATTATATGAAAGCGGTGGCATGATGATATTGAAAGTTGTTGGTTCGCTACCAGCGTGTGATGATGTTATGCGATGAAGTTTTGTGATGATGTTATGATGTTATGCGATGAAGTTTTGTGATGATGTTATGATATTACTATATGAGAACCGATATGGATCATACAGACAAAAATATGCGGCGACGACTTTTGAAAATGAGAAAATATTTTAGTAAGCACGAGCATTTCCACTAAAACCTCGTGTGTTACTCGAAGGCGATGTAATTAAAGAAAATGTTTTGGCATGTGCCCACTAAGTGCATTCTTGTACTTAGCCTGCATATTGTTTTTAAATGTGCGAGTTGAGCGATGATGTTGGATGTTGAAGTGTTAAGCGGTTGGAGTCTTTTATCGTTGATAAGTATAGCGATTACATATCGTCATATGTGTAATCACATGTCTTTCCATTGCGAGGATTATATAGGTTATGTTTGAGTTGAACCCTTTAGTCAAGAGTCTAAATGATCCAGGTTTAGTATATACGATATATGTGTCACATTAAATGATATGAAGTTTAGAGAATTTGTCTATTATATATATCTCGCAGTTCCATAATTAGTGTTTATTCTTGTTGTTAATCCCGTCATTAATGTGATCCGTTAATCCGTACTTTGGGTTGGCGGGCTGTTACGTTAGCATGGATTTCATTACGGGTTTGCCTCGCTCGGGAGGCTTGATTGCATCCTCGTGGTGATTGATCGTTATTGAAGTATGGTCACTTCATTGGGCTCAAACGCCTTTATCGCTCGTATGGTGGCGAGGCCTTTGTGCGAGATTGTGCGTCTACAGGGACTCGACTTCCATTGTCTCGATCGGGACCCTATCTTTCTTAGTTCATACGGAAGGAGCTTTTTCGTTCCATGGGTACTACTGGCGAAGATGAGTTCCGCTTATCATCCGGAGCGGATGGTCGAGAAGTTCTTAACCGATGCGTCGAAACATATCTCGTTGTTTTCTTACGAGCGACCACGTCGATGGGGAAGTGGCTTGCATGGGCTGAATTTTGCTACAACACGGGTTTCATTCTGCTGCGGTACTACGCCTTCGAGGCGGTTTATGGAAACCCTCCGACTTTGGCTCCGTTTTTATCGGGCGAGATTAGCGTACAAGTCTGGCTGCGGATCTTCGCGATAGAATACTATCTTGGGGCTCTTGGTCTCATTCTGACGTGCACAAGAGAGGATGGTGCACGAGGCTAATAAGCATCGTCGCCCGTGGAGTTTGTTCGGGTGACTTGGTGTACTTGAAATTTCGCCTTATCGACGGAGGACACTTTTCTCTCGCTTCTACGGTGAAGTGGCTCCTCGGTTTTGCCCTTTTCGGTGGTTGGCGTATCGGGCGGTGGCGTATCGTTTGCGACTTCCGCGACTCTCGAACCCATCCAGTTTTCCACGTTGCCTTGCTTAAAAGGGTTGGCAATGCTCGGTGTCCTTCTCTTCGATTCTCTCGGAATCGACCGATCTCAATTTTTCGGAGGCGGTTTTGGACCGTCGGTGCATGCAGACAGACGGTAGCTCGGTTGATCAGTCTTGATTAAATGGCATGGCTTGGGTGCGGATGAGGCGGTGTGGATTGATGTGGTGGATATGAAGGGCGGTGATCCGGAGTTCAACCTTGAGGCAAGGCGCCGACGGAGGGGCAATTGATGAACTGCGCCCACCGCCGCAAGTTTACCGGCCCGCAAGAAGGTTTGGACAGCAGATGATGTAATCGTTATTTTATTTCCTTAATTATTACATTATTTATTTCAATCTTTTATTGATTAGGTTATTTAATTGGTTTACTATTGGGTTTAGGTTTGGGTTTGACTTGGATTATGGGCTAGTTATTTAATATATAAACATTGTTTTCCTCCGAGAGGAGGATTATTATTGGAATCTGCGTGATTGTGTTTGCAAGAGCAGCTGCTCTTTGTGGTCTCTTGGAGGAATTGTGATTTCTTGTTATTCGAGGTTTGATCTATCGGGTTTTAGCTGCAGGCTTTTGTTTACAACTAGCTATCAAAAACCATGTCGTAGGAGCAAGATATTACCCGCCGATATCAATGGCATAATCACCACGGATAGTGCCGGAGAAGACTCACGAGGATGGTAGCACTAATGATCTTTCTCCGGTGACCACGACATTCTTGCCTTTCAAACCATGGCAACAACAGGGCGTAGATAATGTACTCAACAAGGCCGTTGAAGAAGGGCCTTGCGGAAAAATCGGCATAGTCTTCTCGGCAAAAGCACGATCTCTGTGAAAAACTTGACCACTGTTTTGAACCGATTCACTAGTTAATCTGTATGCACATGAATGGCCTAAAAGTAGCATAAATTCAGGCATATCATCACCATTTGGTAAGTTTAGAATAGACGATAAGCATATCACCACTTGTGTTTGTGTGTGTGTGTATGTGTTATTTTTCTAACTAAGAGAGCAACAAGAATTTCAATCGGTGATGCGACACAATAATAGCTTAAATCAGTGACCGCATAATCAGTGATTTGAATCAGCAATGAGTAATCACAAAGCTAACAACTAAATGTTTAAATAATCATTAAAAAATCACAGACACAACGCCATAATAAAAATCAAGAGCCAATTATCCGAGAAAAAAAAGAAAAATGAGTTGCAAATGCTACCTTTCAAAGTGAAACTCTTCTTTTCAAACCGGCCAATTATCTCACCAACCTGAACTATTTGCATTCCACCAACACAACAATCAACTATTGTCGTGTTTTGAGATACAAATATCAGGCAATCTAATCTTGAAATAGCTATGCAAAAGGAGATTGATTATCAGATTTCCTGATCAAACAGACGCAATTTCTGCTCACATCAATGCAAAAGTTCAGGTTGGTGCATCGTCACCGCCTGCCGATCGTGCTCCACCAGCACCACCAACCGCCCACGGTGGCGCGAATCCGAGTAGAGCAGTGTCTGCCTCCCCGAGGCCGCCAGCGAGTCACCCAGTGGCGATGGTAAGCGTGATGGTGGCGCATGGAATGGGAGGTTGAGAAGAGGTCGTTGTTCCGACCAAATTGTTCTACTAAGTCGCTCGCAATAGTACGAGGTCCCTATAGGGTGGTAAGTGTTTAGTACGAATTTGTGCTGATTTTTGGTATTGTTTTACATATCGTTTTCTGTGGTTTTTCCTATTTATGCCTTTGGTTTGATTAATATTTATCGACTCGGACTTACTTCGTTTGTTTTGATGTTTTGTAGAAAAAGGGTATAAAATAGTATGATTTGGATCTGCCAAGAATCAAGTTTATTAAAGAGCATCGCGATAGGAGCTCATAGGTGTAAACAGATCATAATTCGGAGATCGGACGCGAGAGAACGGAGCAAACGTCAAAGTCGCGCCGGCGCCGGCGTCTTGCCGCCTCGCCCGACCTTGCCCGTCGCCCGTCGCCCAACCTCGATTCCCTGCGTTCAGCTCGCCCAGCGCCCCAGCGCATTCCGCACGCCCGTCCGGCCGCTGGAGCCAGCTCGCTCGGCCCTAGTGCCCCTGCCGCCCGCCCGCGCTTGCTCCGCGCGCTCGACCGCGTGCATTTCCAGCCGCAATGCACCCATCCGGTGCTGCCCTCCCAGCCGATGTTCGGCTTCCTTCCAGAAATGTGCCGCGTTCGGCGCTGGTTTCTCAACCGGCGCTCGCATCCTCGTAGCGTCCCAACACCGGCTGCCCCAAACCGGTCTTGCGCCCGTCGCGGTGAGCTCTGCGTCCGTAACTTCGTTGTGTCTGGCGCTGGAGCGTTGCTACTTTTCAATCCAGAAGCTTGGCGTGTCCGGCGCTGTGCTCCGTCCGGCGCTGGGAGTTAATTTTCGTCTGATATAAATTCTTAAACACACGCTGAAAACCTAGTTCCACTCATTATTTTCTTTCCGTCAGTAGTTTTCTTTGAGAGCTTTGTTCCACGCGAACCATTCATAGTTATTTTTCTAAGTAATTTCCTTGCATTGGATTGATTCAAGAGCTTGATTGAAGAGATTAATCACGATTATTACGATTGTAAGGATTATTATTCTATTTTTCTTCCGTTGAATTATTGGATAATGATTTCTATTGATTATAATTGTTTGATCCGTGAGATGAGCATGAACTAATTTTCTTCTAGGGTTGGGTGATTCAAATTGATTGATTGTTTATTTGGTTTTGATTGAGTATATCAATTGAATCCTAGGGTTTACTCTTAAGTGATTGATCACCATTTAATTGTTTATGTTTCGTGTATTATCGAGAGATAGATCGTTGCATCATATGAATAGATTGGATTAGAGGTTCTGGAAGCGGGTACTCTAATAGTTTATGTATTGTGAAATTTGATAACCTAGGTTTAATCCACGGGCGAAAGTCAGTGTTTGGATTGAGGTTTGAGGATTGCATGAATAAGTAGATTTCTTAATTAAGCATAATTGATTAATCGGCGAAGAACCTAATACCTAGTTTATCTCACACTCTTGAATTACTCCTGTTGCTATTGAACTACTTTGAACAATTGTTTGAATCGATTATGTGATTTAATTTCTGTCGATCTTAGTTAATCAATCCCCAATCAAGTTTAGGATTTAGATTTATCGTTTTCATCGTAACACATCATAAGCCCGTTAAGTCTTCCTCGAGAGATTCGACTTGGGTCGACCTTACCACGCTTATAGGGACCTCGTGCTATTGCGGCGACTAAGTAGAACAATTTGGTGGAACAAATTTTATGTCGCCGCTTGGGAAGGCTTTAGGCATTTTGATTGTGTTATTTTCTCCTCCTTGTCGTCTATTTTTCTTTATTTTATTTTTTTGGTTATTTTCTTCCCACATGTGCGCGTAATGTTTTCTTGTCTTGTGTTTTTGTATGCTAGGTCGTGAAGTCTTAAAGGAAGTTGGCACCAGTGTTCGATAACATTCACGGCGAGAGATTTTAATCTTCGAACTCGGAAGAAGAAAGCTCGTCGAAAGTGAGGCGAGTTCGTGATCGTTGAGCACGAGGATTTGGAGTAGATCTCCAGTGAGGAAGTTGTGCGGAAGAAATGGCGACAAATGGAGGAGTCGGCGATGAAGAAACCAGCGGAGCGTGATTTTGCTCGACCCGTCATTGGGGTGACAACGTCGTGCATAGTCTTGAGGATCCGGCCGAAACTTGAGTTGAAGCTATCACTTCAATCTCCTACCTTCTTTCTATGGGATGCCGGCGAAGATGCTTTGAACTTCATCCGGGAGTTCTATGCAGTGGTTCACACTTTTCCATTGAACGGACTCTCAGAAGATACACTAAGAATGAGGTGTTTTCCTTACACCTTGAAGGATAGAGCCAAGACATGGTTGATGTCTCTACAGACTGGTTCACTGACGAGTTGGCAAGCCGTATACGATAAGTTCATGGGAAAGTACTACTCGAACCAGAAAACACAAGAGCTGAGGGCTCAGATAGCCACCTTCAAGCAGATGGCTGGAGAACCTCTGCATGAGGCATGGGATCGGTTCAAGTCGTTCAGACGGTGTCCGCATCACCATTACCCAGCTGAGCTCCTCAATTAGTTTTTCTATGATGGATTGACGATGGATTTTCAATACATGATAGATAATGCGGCTGGAGGAGACATTGGAAACTACACTACTGATGATGTTAGCGAGATTTTGGAGACGCTAGCTGCGAACTCGCAAAGGAGAAGTGCAGAGCGAAGACTGCTGCGCAGCACAAAGAGATGACACCCAATTATGAAATGATCACAAAGAATGGCGGATCTCACTCGCCAAGTTCAGTTATTGAGAACAACCGAACCTCAGACAACACCTAAATTCCAATAGCAACAAGCGATGTCGATGGAACCTTGTGGAATTTGTGGAGAAGCGGGGCATGGAGCTAACATGTGCCAAAGAACCAATGAAATGGCATACGAAGAAGTGCAAGTTAATGCTATGCAAGGGTTCCAACAAGGGTACCAAAGAGGAAATCAGCAAGGCTATCCGTCGAGACCGAAATGACCCTTCTCAAATTCTTACAATCCGGTGGAGAGATCATCCTAACTTCTCTTGAGTCAAACTCGAGGAGGATCAAGTCGGGAACCCAGTTGAACGGCAACCTCGCAGACTCGACAACAAATTGATGCTCACAATAAACCATCGCTGAGGATTCTCTAAATCGTTTATCGAGCAAGTAACCTAAGATTTGAGTCTTTGGGCATCTTTGAAAAGAGTGGAAACTCAAGTGGGACGGATGGTGGGACCGTTGAGCGACTTGTGAGAAGAGACCAAAGGGAAGTTTCTAGCCAATCGGAGCATGCAAGGCATTCTTGCTCATGGAAGTGAAAATGAGAAGTGCGAGGGTGATGAAGAGACCGAATGGAAGAAGAACAACCTCGCGAGTTTATGAGCCACTGTTCCATTTTCGAGTGTCGATGGTCGAAAGAAAGGAGACAGGGAATATGAATAAAGTGGTAGTTGAGAAGAAGAAGAAGCCCATTCCGCACCAACCCAGCCAAGGCGATGCGATCCGGTAGTTTACTCTTAATGTTGCTTTTGGTAATGGAAAATCTGCATCGGGGATGCTTGATTTGAGTCTTGGGATAAATTTAATGTCTTTTCTCTGTTTAACTCATTAAAACTTGGGGAGTTAAAACAAATGAGCATGCGATTAGAATTAGCTGAGGGAACTATTCGGTACCCGAAGGGTGTGATAGAAGATGTTTTGATAAGAATGGGTAACCTTTTAGTTTCATTGATTTTGTTGTCATTGATATGGGAGAAGAGTGAAAAACATGAGAGTGGACATTCGTTGTTGTTAGGTAGGCCATTTATGGCTACAACAAATACCAATTGATTTTCTAAAGTTGATAAGCTTGACTGTTTTGGAGTGCAGCGAAGACATTCCGTGCTAGTAGTGCGTGTGATAATTCTCTTGTTTCTACTACTGCATCATGTCTTTCTATCATTGCACTTGATATTTTGGACGAGAATAAGGTCTTGTAGGTGCAGATGTCTAAGGAAGAAATTGACAACAAATCAAGTCATAAAGAAATCGACAGCAAGAAGATCAATTCCACACTTCGCTAAGTGTAAGAAAGATAGGGTTAAGTACAAGTCGAGGATAAGTGGAATGGGCATACCTTACTCACGGAATATGGTTATCGCCTAGCGAGGCGCGTTGGATAATGAGTCGAGCGAAGCTTCTCGCTCGACAAAATTCAACAAAATGAGGAACCAATGGTCGGGCTGACGACGTTAAAACTAGCGCTTCGTGGGAGGCAACCCACGTTTATTTCTGTCTGTTCTTGTTTTCTTTTGGTTTTGCTTGTGTTTGTGTTTTCGTCTTTGTTTTGGTTTTGTGTGGTGCAGGTTTCGGTGTTTATTATTCTTGAGTTCTGGGACATTGTAATCCGTGTGGTGAAGCCGTGATGCTCCAACTCTACAGCGCACACTCTTCTATTATCAAGGAAGTATCATCCTCTATGGTCATTTTGTGTTATTAATGTTTGGAGCACTGGGGACAGTGCTTGAATTAAGTGTGGGGGATGTTTACTCAGTTTTGTGTGCGTATCTTATCTATTTGTATGTTTGGTGATATGCATTTGTGCTTATTTTGATTTCTTGGAATCAAGTATTGTATATGTGAGTAAGTTAGGATTTTGATTTGTGCAACTAAACTCTGTGGTATTGGTCAAACTGATTTCAAATTTCCGAGACTTTTGGTGATATATGATTTGAGTATAATGTGAATTGACGAGATTGTGATTGATAGAAAATGAATAGACGGAAATTGATGTGATTTGTCCGGCTAATGTTAGAGGTAGTGTTAACATTGTGGTTACCTATATACTTGTTTCATTTTATTTATAAAAAAAATATATGAAAAACGAGTGAAAATGAGGAGAATGAAAACTCAGGTTATTTGTTGAGATTGTTGAAATGGACGATGGGATTACATCCTGTTTCTCGTAAATTGAGAAATGGACATGGGAAACCACGATATGAAACTCGAGTTCATCGAGTTCACCTTTCGAACATTGTTCCAAAATCATTAAAACATTCTTTGTGCTTTAAAAGAAACTTGTTGTTAAAGGTGACCACATTAGTTAGTTCACCCCTAGCGGAGAGTTGGAGTGCAGCGGAGGTTACCCTTTTATTTATTGGAAATCAATTGTCGTCTAGATTTATTTCACATTATTTTTGAATCGTAAACACCAAGTGTGGGGGAAAAGCAATAAGGTTTGATTGATTAGACTAAGAGTGAAGCAGCATAGGATATCTTCCCTATTCTTACTAGTATAGACTTTGGTTGAGGACAAGCAAATGGATAAGTGTGGGGGAGTTGTTTAGTATGAATTTGTGCTGATTTTTGGTATTGTTTTACATATCGTTTTCTGTGGTTTTTCCTATTTATGCCTTTGGTTTGATTAATATTTATCGACTCGGACTTACTTCGTTTGTTTCGATGTTTTGTAGAAAATGGTATAAAATAGGATGAATTGGATCTGCCAAGAATCAAGTTTATTGAAGAGCATCGCGATAGGAGTTCATAAATGTAAGCGGATCGTGGTCGGAGATCGGATGCGAGAAGAGCGGAGGCGAACGTCAAAGTCGCGCCTGGCGCTGGCGTCGTCGCCTCGCCAGCCTCGCCCGTCGCCCGTCGCCCAACCTCGGCTCCCTGCGTTCAGCTCGCCCGGTCGCATTCCGCCGCGCCCGTCCGGCTGGAGCCAGCGCTCGCTCAGCGCCAGCGTCACCGCCGCCACGCCCGCCTCGCACGGGCCTGCGCGCGGCGCGTCGTTCCAGTGCGCAATGCACCCGTCCGGCGCTGCCCTCCCAGCCGGCGTTCGGCTTCCTTCCAGAAATGTGCCGCGTCCGGCGCTGGTTTCTCAACCGGCGCTCGCACCCCTCGCGCGCGTCACCCAGCGCCCGCTGGCCCCCAAACCGGCGCTGCACCTTCGTCCAGTGAGCTCCTGCGTCCGGTGCTTCGTTGTGTCCGGCGCTGGAGCGTTGCTACTTTTCAATCCAGAAGCTTGGCGCGTCCGGCGCTGGGAGTTAATTTTCGTCTGATATAAATTCTGAAATGCACGCTGAAAACCTAGTTCCACTCATTATTTTCATTCAGTCAGTAGTTTTCTTTTGAGAGCTTTGTTCCACGCGAACCATTCACAATTATTTTTCTAAGTAATTTCCTTGCATTGGATTGATTCAAGAGCTTGATTGAAGAGATTCATCACGATTATTACGATTGTAAGGATTATTATTCTATTTTTCTTCCGTTGAATTATTGGATAATGATTTCTATTGATTGTAATTGTTTAATCCGTGAGATGAGCATGAACTAATCTTCTTTTAGGGTTGGGTGATTCAAATTGATTGATTGTTTATTAGTTTTGATTGAGTGTATCAATTGAATCCTAGGGTTTACTCTTAAGTGATTGATCACCATTTAATTGTTTATGTTTATTGTATTATCGAGAGATAGATACGTTGCATCATAGGAATAGATTGGATTAGAGGTTACCGGAAAAGAGTACTCTAATAGTTTATGTATTTGTAAAATTTGATAACCTAGGTTTAATCCACGGAACGAAAGTCGAGTGTTTGGATTGAGGTTTGAGGATTGCATGAATAGGTAGATTTCGTAATCAAGCATAATTCAATTAATCAAGGTGAAGAACCCTAATACCCTAGTTTATCTCACACTCTTGAATTACTCCTGTTGCTATTGAACTGCTTTGAACAATTGTTTAAATCGATTGCGTGATTTAATTTCCTGTCAATCTTAGTTAATCAATCCCCCCAATCAAGTTTAGGATTTAGATTTATCGTTTTCATCGTAACACATCATTACATGCATTGTTGTTCAAAGTTTCTTTTCTGCTGCCATTGCTTTGAAATGCTAAGAACTATTTCATCTGTGTTTCTCTCGTCTCTCTCTCACACACACACCGAAAACACAGCTCCATCTTGCCTTTATTCTACATTTTCTTGACTCTGATTGTTTATTCTTGAAATTAACCTGTCTGCATCTCCATGACTAGATACAACTTTTGTCTAGTTTTCTCTAAATCTCGATCGTCTAATTCTATTATTTTTCCTCTAAAATAAAGCGACAATGGCTCAGCCGCCTCCGTTGGTGGTGAGAATCCGCCACTCCACTCACCGTTCGATCGAGACTACGGTGGTAATGTTGGCGGCGATCACGATCATCGCGATCGTTGCGGAATCATTGCTCGTCTGCGGCGGACGACATTATGGAGGTGATCATGATGTGGAGGGATGGGTGGAGAGGAAGTGCGAAGCTGCATCGATGCGGCGTAACAAGCTGCTCCGTCGGCGGAGGCGAGGAGGAGGAGCTGAAGCCGTGACAAGTGAAGAAGTGAGAAATAGAGATAGTTATGATTATGCATGAAATTTTCTTTCATGAATTTTATTAGTAATGACATAATTGGTTGTTTATTTCTCTTTTCCTTTTCTTTTCTATTTTTGGGTTTTGAATTTTCTCTTTTCTCGTAATTTTTGGAACTATTAAATTCTCAAGCTAAAAGAAATTAATGTTTAGCTCATTCTTTACTTTTGGGTTCTAAATCTCAAATTGATCATATATTGGTCATTTGTATTGATATTTGTGGATCATCTTTAATAGAAAATATTACATTAAATGTAATAGAGAATCCAATTCAATAAATCTTCTCTTTTGTGTATATTTTTTGAAACTATTAAATTCTCTAGCCCCCAAAAAAAGAAAATATTTAGTTAATTCTTTCTCTTTTTTGGTTATAAAATTTATCTTTTGTGTATTTTTTGTAAGTATCTAATTCTCTAGCTCATAAAGAAAAGAAAAACAAGAAAATATTTTCACTGTTTATGTGGTACATACGACCACGGACAATTCAAATTGTCCGTTTGTAATACCCCGAAGTTTTAAAGTTTAATTACGATAATAAAAATCGTAAATTAGGGTTTAAGTCTCGATAATTGAAAAAGTAAATTATCAAAGATTGATTTCGATCATTTATGATCGAAGATTCTTATGTAATATTCACTAATGATTAGTGAATTAAGGAATGTAGTTTATACTATTCCTTCTAAAGTATTATTCTAACGTCGATTGAATATCGGTTGTTAATATTACGTTATTATTTTTCTAAGTGATGAGCTTAGAATTAAATTTCATTATGAATGAAATGAATTAATAGTGATTCGACTTTATTATGAACATTTTGAGATAATTCGGTTATTAACGTTTTGAGGCGTTTTGAGCGTCGGCGTTTAGAAAGCGAATCGAAAAATAAGTCTAATGATCAAGGAATTATAATGTTTAAATTCCTATGATTATTTTATGTAATAAGAGCATTATTTACCATTAAAATAATGCTAGAGAATTAAGGAATAATTATGGATAAGCTAGCGATTTTGAAAACCTAATTTGAAAATTAGGGTTTTGGACACATGAATCATTTAATAATTTTTCCTATGATTTAATTTATCATCTAAGACATATGTTATGCTATATAACTATAAATAGCAAGAAAATCAAATGTTGGACACTTATAGTGAAAGTGCCGTGAGTGTGTACATGTAAGACCAGATGAATTGAACTTTTTTGTTATCTTTGGTCATGCTAAGTAATTAGAGGACCAAGTGGGATTTTATTACTACACATAAAATAAGATAGTTAATGAAGTGAACAAGTGGGGATGCTTTGGCTTGCTCATAGCCGATTATGTTGACTCAAATGAAGAAAGAAGAAATATTGGAACTCTTTATTGATTTGGCTTGCATGTGTAGAAGTGTAGGATCTTTATATATATCTTATATAAGACAAGAAAATTTAAAATCCTTCCTTGGCTTGAATGAGAGTGCCGACGCATGCTATGTGATCAAAAGTGAGGATATTTTGTTTGATTAATTTTGAGTGTGATGTGCATTTACTAGGAATATTGTGATGTAATAAAGTAGTGTTGAGTCACCAAGTAATGTGTCTTGCAAATTGTGCGTGTGTACCGAGAGGGTAGGATAGGATTTTTGTGTTAAGTCTTTTAATTCCTTTAGCTTATGTGTGTATTAAGTGATAAACAAATATCACTCTCATTCCAAACCTCTCCATTACCATGAGCTTTTGAGAGAAAAATATAGTGTGTTCTTCATTTAAATATCCCAAAACACGGATATAAATCCTTTGCACAAAACAATCGGCCTTGGTTAAAGGTTAGGAATCGAACAAGCTTTATATATCGTTAAAATTTTCGATTTCCAACCATTTGATTTTAATATATATGCTATGTTATAAATGAGAAAAATATGAGGAATAATGTTATTGATAAGCGCATTTTACACGTTTATTGTTGATTTCAAAGATGATTTTAGATCGATAATGTGCGTTTATGTCTTGGATCTCAATGCTTTTACATATTTTTGGAAGATCTTGCTCTTGGGTTCCGTTTTGGTGTTTTGTAGGCTTATAAGTTGAAAACCGAAGCATGGAGCGAAGAGCGAGCGACGAGGACGAAATGAGGGCCTAGCGACGCCCGCGCCGCGCTAGCCGAACCACGAGCCATCAAGCACGAGTGCGGCGCATCTTTGCGCCTGGACAAAGGCTCGCGACCGGCCTGGCGGCCGCTAGGTCGGCCACGAGGAAACACCAGCCTGGCGAGGAAAGGCCGTGGCGCGAACACTCCCGGTGGCATGGGGCGTGCCGCGATGATTTTATGTGTGTGCGACCACACTGGCGACCGTGAGGTGTGGCGCGAGGAGAATCCGTCTGTGAGTGCCCCGTCGAGAAACGAAGGATGGCCGAGGAGGAGGATCCCTCGCGACCGAGCTCGCGACCGCGGTATGGCGGTGATGCAAAATTGGGGTTTCAAATTTCTAAATCTATAAATAGGGCACTACCTCCTCTCGCCTCAACCTTCCCAAACGATTTTACGTTTTCCTCGGTTTTCTCTATTTTCCATTTATTTTCACATTAGTTTTGATTTAGATTAATTCTAGCAATAGTTTTCCATCGTTCTAGCTTTAGTTCTTCGCATTGTTAACGTTTTGGAGCGGTTTCGTCCGAACAATTACATTCTTTCCGTTTTCCACGAGGTTGGGATTTGAACCCAACGATTGTTCTTGAGCGTCACCCTACGGGTTTATCTATTTAATTCATATTTTATGATTATTTTATATTTTATTTAGTTATTTATGTCTAGCTAAATTTACATTTCTAATCTGGGGTTTGCATGATTCTATCCTATATGTTGTGATTCACGCTATTGTTATTTACCTTCCGGGCATTGATTCATGATTCTTGGTGCTTAATTACATGTGTTGATTTACGATCAATCTTGATGCATATCATAGTTGCCGATTAATTACGTAACGATTTTAATTGTCGATCGATCTTGAATCCATGATACGGATAAGCGCGAGTCGTGGCCGAGATAGGAACATTCGTAGGAAGCATATTCTTTGTGATCCTTTTGGGTTGCTTATTTTCCTCTAGAGGCGTAATGATAATAGGGAAAATTAGTAATCAATGTCACAATTGTAAATGGCGAAGTTGTTGGCTACATATGTGATCTTCCATCTTATGCGGATTAAAGCGGTTAATAATAAGTAGGATAAACATCGTAGTGGATAGGATTAGTGCATCCCTATGGTTAGTCTTTCTTCATAGTTATCCCTTTGAGTTTTTATTGCTTTAGTTTATTTTCTAGTTGTTACCTTTGCTTTGGATTTGATATCAAAGCCTTAAAACTTTAAAACCAAATATGTGCTTGGATAATGATGAAGTTTCGTTGAATTAGCTTACGTGTTTTCGGATTGCAATCCACGTGGATACGATACTCGACTTACCTTATACTTGGCGTTTTCTTGTGAGAAAAGTGGCGATCAAATTTTAAGCGCTTGTTGCGGGATTATTAAGATCACATAGGAATAATTTGTGATTTGGATTTATTAATTCAAGTTATATGTATTATATTATTTATTTATTCTTGTCGAGTTAAGCTCTCACTTTTTCTCCAGGTAGTTTATGATCACAAGGTCCCAGGGACCTCCTCAGCAAAATCTTGACCTAGAGATCGAAAATTCCCAAAGGAGAAGGAGACAAGAGAGAAGAAGGCTGCAATGGCGGCTAATCCACGAACAGGGGCATTCCTCCCGAGTAAGCTGCACGCATGCTAGCCGATTTCGCGAGAGATGCGGTGCGGATGGTGAATATGGAACTCCTTGTCCCTACCCGAGGCGAGACCTCTGAACTACATGTACCGACCTCGCCGAAAGCGGTTCAAGGAGGCGGATGGGGCCCAGTGAATGCTAATAACTTCGAGTTGAAGCCGGCCCTAATCGGCATGGTTCGAGGAGAACAGTTCGGAGGAGGTGGATCGGGACCCGAATGCTCATCTGGAGACATTCCTCGACATTTTGACACCATCAAGCAGAATGGGATGCCACAAGACACAATCCGGATGCGCATGTTCGGATTCTCTGTGACCGGGCCAAAGATGGTTGAAGACTGGACCGAACCGGGATAGGCAGTTGGGAAACTTTGCGAAGTTTCTTCGAAATATTTTCCGCCGTGGCGTGAAGATAATAGCCGAGATCTCCATTTACGCCAACAAGGAGGCGAGTCCTTTGTTTGAGGCATGGGAGAGATTCGGGGCCTATTGAGAAGATGCCCACAACATGGATTCTCGAAAGAGCAATAGATCACGCAGATTCTATAGTGGTGGCGCGCATACGAGGAGCATAGTGGATGCATCGGCGGGGTGCTTATTGAATCACCGAGTGGGCGAGGCTAGCCAAATTTTGGAAGAGATGGCTGCGATAGTTATCAATGGCCAATGGAAGAGCAGTGGTGAAAGCATTGGCGTGAGAGTGACTCGAAATATGGCGAGCTCATGAAGAAGTTCACTCTTTTGAAGAGCGGATCAAGGCAGAGGATGTCGGCTATGTCGATCGGAGGAATAATGGAAACCGGTACCATCCGAACAACGAGGAATCATCCGAATACATCG
Organism: Salvia rosmarinus; assembly: GCA_036937905.1. Lineage (NCBI taxonomy): Eukaryota > Viridiplantae > Streptophyta > Magnoliopsida > Lamiales > Lamiaceae > Salvia > Salvia rosmarinus. The sequence continues at coordinate 35,360,779 of CM072820.1, read as the reverse complement.
TATGCCACTCAATAACTTCCAACAACCTCCAGCGAGCTACACGTGCGAATGGTATGATTCGAGAGAAGAAGCGGGGTTTAGAGGAGTTGATCAGCGATTGGTTGTGAGCAACCAACAAATGACGACAAATCGAATTCGATGGCCGCCGCCAGAACTCGTTCATCAATAGCACTACTCGAAAGTTGCACATCGGAATCCACCATGACAGCCATGGGCAAACACTTGAAGATCTTTGGAGAATCGGATCGGTCGGATGGCGCCGGCAGAATGCATAGCCAAAGACATGCCAATTTCAGTAGTGTCTGAGTAAACCCAAGAATCGGTGCTTTGCTATCCGGTTGAGAAGTGGAAAAGCATATCGAAATGACAAGGGCGAAAAGGCAAACGACGGAGAAAATGAGCACCTCGCGACCGAGCTCACGACCGCGAGCCGGCCGTGAGCCACAAGCGTCTAGTCGGTCAGAGGAGCACGCGAGCGACCACGCGGCGGCGAATGAAAAGTACCTCACGATCGAGCTCGCGACCGTGAGCCCGGTCGCGAGAGACCACGCAAAGATGCAGGGGGACGAGCCCGTGCCCTCGTGTCCGAACGCGAAGAAGAGAGCCGAAGTGGAGCAGGTACCTAGCGATCGCACTCGCGATCGCGAGGAAGGCCGCGAGGGACATCCTGTTCCGAATTTTCTGACGTATACACCTCCGATTCCGTTTTCGAGTCGTTTGGCTAAGCCCAAGTAGGATGATAGACTGACTCGATTTCTGGAGATGTTCGAGAAGGTGAACATTAATATTCCTTTGCTTGATGCACTCAAAGATGTGCGGGATACATGAAATTTCTCAAGGATGCCGTTACCAATAAGAAGAAGCTAAAGAAATTGAGGCGGTCAATGCATCTCAAGAGTGCGATGTTGTCTTTGCAAAGAAGTTACCAGCCAAGCGAAAGATCAGGCGACTTCCGATCCGTGTGTCATTGGAGGCATACCTTCTCCAAAGTCTTTGTGTGATTTGGGGCAAGCATCAATTTGATGCCGTTGTCCATATTTAATAAATTGGAGATCGGAGAATAGAAGCTACTACTATTACTCTCTAAATGGCGGACGCATCGATCATGAGGCGAAAAGGGATAGTGGAAGATGTCTTGATCAAAGTCAGTTAATCTTCCAGTGGGACTTCGTAGTCCTCGATATGCGGAGGATGGGAACACGCCTCTCATTCTAGGAGACCATTCTTAGCCACGAGCGATGTAATACCCGATTATTTAAAAGCTAATTACGATATTAATTTCGTAAATTAGAGTTTTATTATGAGAGATTGATTAATAAATTATCGAATAATGATATCGATTATTGTTGGAATAATAAATTCTATGTTTTATTCACGGATGAATGTGAATTGAAAATACGAATATGTAACGTATTTAATTTGTATTAATTCTCGTCGATTACGTATCGATATTTATAGGCTCATGATATTTTCTAAGTTTTAAGCTTAGAATTTAATTCCATTATTATTGGAATTATTTAATAAAGTGATTATAGCCTTATTACGATCATTTGAGATGAGTCGATATTTAAGCGTTTGAGGCGTTTCAAGCGTTAACGTTTTGAGATGACTTAAAATCAAGTCTAACGATCAAGGAATTATGATATTTAAATTCCTATGATTATTTTATATAATTAGAATATTATTTTAGCATTGCATTAATGCTAGAAAATTTTGGAATGATATTTATGATTATTTATGATTCTCGAAAACCCTAAATCGAAATTAGGGTTTTCTACCTATGGATTAATTCGATAATTTTCCTATGATATAAATTATCATCTAGGATATATATTATACTATATATCTATTTATAGCATGAAAATCAATTTTGGGCATTAAAAATGCCAAAGTGCCGTAATTCTATATGAATATAACATGAGATTATTTAATTTTGATCATCAATTTGTGTTATATCTTAAGTGTAGTATTAATACACACTTACCTATTAAAATGTGTAGATGAAAAATTACACTAGCATTGATTTTACAATAGCGAAATATTTGACCCATTGTGCACAAAATCAATTCTTGTTTTAATACACTTGATTGCACAAATTTTGGGGAAGAGTGTATCTAATACCTTGAGAAATACATTGAAAAATCTGAAATTGTTTCTTCCATTCACTGTGGTCGGCCTACACTATGTATGAGACAAGGATTTAATTTTGTTTCTCCCAAAATTGCTTTAATAAAGCATGCCATGAATTAAATGAGTTGTAAGAGATATTTAGTAGTAAAATAATCAATCTTTGACTAATTTCTTTCTTTTGGTTACGTGAGAGAGAGAGAAGTGCATGTGTTGTGTTGTTTCAATTGTTTTAAAATTGCCTAAGTATATATATTTATTCTTTGAACCACGAACACATAAAACACTTTCTTCTCATTTTCATTCCATTACCTTAGACCACTTTCTTAAGAAAACCAAACTTTTCCTTCTTCAATTCTCTCATTTTGCTTGAGTTCTTTTCACCCTACAACCGATCGACTCGATAGCGAGGTTGAATGTCGAACAAGCTTCGATAAAACCTAACTTTTCAATAATCCATCGGTTTAAATTATTATTTTTAGCATGTATTAATTATGCGATAAATCATGTTAGCATGTTATAAGCTTAGAAATTATGTTACATATGTTGATATGTGCATAGGTTATTTATTTCCTAAGCAACAATTTATTTAAATTATTCTAGTGATGCTCGATTTTTACTAGGATGTTTTAATGTTGGATTATCTATCTATAGTGTTGTAGGGTGCATGATATTAATTTAGAAATTTTGGAATCCATTTGTATAAAACTTCAAAAGCGCGAAAATGTTAGGGCCTTGAACTATGGTGTATAATTTTATATGCTTGATATAATAGCATATTATTGATCTAGGGTATTGAATAGGTGTTGTAGGAATTTATTAGAATTTTTGGACCTTTGTACCTATTTTTATCCATAGGGCCGAAAACTAGGAGCATGGTATTAGTGGGTAATATTGTGTTATTACATGATATTGTGATGTATTAGTGCTATATGATAGCATATAAGCATAGTGTAATTTTATAGGATTTATAAAAAATTGTTTGGTATTTATTGTAATATAGTAGCCGTGAGCTACTTTGATGGTTTCTTGGTGTATAGTTTGATTTTACCAAACTATAGGTTATAATTATGTTATATATTAATATTTGAGGCTTGTGTATAATTATTAGAATTTTGGAAAATTATTGATATTATTTTGATAAAAATCGAGAGCTATAGTATATATATAGGTGTGTTCCAAATTTTCTATAGTGATATTAATACATATTAATGATCACGGTGTAAAATAATACACTATATGAATTTAGAGAATTTTTGGAACAAGGTTGAAAATTTTGTGATATAGCCGTGAGCTATATGTGTTAAATAAGGAATTTTAATTCCTTCTTAATCATGAATAATAATTTATTATATGTCTAAAAATTATATTAGACATAATTGAATTTTAGGAATTATTAAACATAGAATATTATGTTTAAGATGGAGCGTTATATTAAATAACGTTAAAAGCGTAAATAATGCTTAATGTATTAAAGATTAATATTGAAAGAAAATATTAATCAAAATTATCGATTTGCGTGAAAATCGAAGATTAAAGCTTTATGAAAAGAAATCGATTGAAAATCGATTTATATTGATTAAAATATGTTTTATTGAATATTTTTAATGAAAAGTCAAAATGGTTGACTTTCGAAATTAATGTACGAAATACGTTCGTTAAATACATTAATACGTGAAAAACGTATTACTTTTATCTGAATATTTCAATTGTGAGAAGAGATTTCATGATTGAAATCCTTGTTTTGAATAACGTTATTATACGTTGATTATTTAACCTAAAAGGTTAAAATGAGACTGTAGATCATATTACGTCTCTCTCGAGATACGGGAATTATTTTTATTGATATCTGGCGTCGTTTCAGCGTATTTAGGCGATATAAAGAATTATCGAAACTTGAATTATTAATTTATTTATCAAAGTTGAGTGAACTTTGAAAATCTCGAAAAGTGTGTAGCGTACTAAGCGTATATTTTTGCATAAAGGTGGGACGTGAAGTTCACGCGCAACGAGGAGAAAAAGCATACGGTGAAATTCGAGTTCAAGTAAGGTGGGCTTTACTATACTCAAATTGATAGAACTTATCAAATGATTTATTTATGATGCTTTATTGCAAGCAAATATTTATGAGCTTTTTTTTAATTACACGCCCAAAATGTTTATGTTTTATGTATGTATCGATCCATGATTATTGATGTATAACGTTGGGTAGCTCCCACTTTATGACATGCTTGAATTCGTATTCTTGGAAGTACCCCAAGGATGATGGAGAATTAAGTATCTGTCTTGAGATGGCACGAATTTTGTGCGATTATTTGTATTGTGTCTTTGAAAGGGTGTTCGGCGGTTATAGGCGTCTGTGAGGGAGGCCTCACTCTCCAGTAGCGGAATTAATGTTGGATGAATTGTTGTGGTGGATGTGGATCATACATACGTGGAAAAATGCTTGGCTAAGCGATATTTATGGAAAATGACGAAAATATTTAGTAAACACGAGTATTTCAAATTAAAACCTCGTGTATTCTTGTGATGAAGCGAGTAATTCAAACTTGATAAATTATTTTGGCATGAGCCATTGAGTGCATTATTTGTACTCACCGCATATTTGTTTTAAATGTGCAGATTGGTGAGTGATGGTGATGGGCGGAGATGTTGAGTAGTCGAGAGTCTTTTGGTATTTATTATGTTTGAAAGAAAGAACCATGAGTGTACATATAAATCATATATGCATTCACGTGCTTTCATTGCATATTTTGAATATTATAGTATGTTGATGTTGACAACCTTTTACATCCAAACTATCGAACCTTCTATTAAAGGAACTTGTAGCCTTTACATCTATAAATGACTTTTGCCTTGTAAATAAGGTTTGACTATCGAAGTTCGATAAGTATTATTTTTGAAATCTTTCGATTATTCTTATTAATTATTTTGTAATCAACATTCCAAGCTCGATTCTCTCTAATCATCCTTTGGATTAAAGGGGGTGTGACAGTGGTATCGAGCTATTGCTCTCGAACCTAAACTTTCTTTCAAAAGTTGAGTCTAGATTGAGTCACTGACTTAGAAATCATCGACTACGCTCAACACTCCATCACATCCATTTCAATGGGAAAAAGGTAAATTATTTTCTCATCTTTGAAAAGAAAAGTTTGAGATTTATGAATTTGATTTTGTGTCGATAGAACATTATCGACAAATGATTGTATCGATAGAACATTATCGACAAATGAAATGAGAAGGGTTGTAAATAACCATGATTATTTATTGATCATTGATTGAATTTTTTTTTTTGCAAGAAATGCGTATGTTTAAAACGAACTATGTTAAATCATATTTGAAATTTTATTCTCATTTCTCAATATTGATTTGATTAATGCATATGTCATCCCGAATGGAACATAGGCGTATTAAGATGCATGATCCTCTTTGAAAAGAGCGTGAGCGAACAAATGTACGAACTCTTCTCCTTTTCTTTCGAGAATAAAAGAATCGAGCTCAAATTGAAAAAGCTAAGGCTTTCCACCTCGTTTGAAGTCGACCCGAGTTTACCTCGACTCGGTGACCGGTTGGCGCCTCGGCATTCTTGCGACTTCAATTGATTCACCTGGCGTCAACACTGGGCATTTACTTTGGTGTCGACCTCGACATCCACCTTGAGTTCGAAGATCACATTTCGGCAATTCTGACGCCGTGTTTAGCCTCGGCAAATCCACAGCGGAAAGTCGACCTCGATTACGACTAATACGAGCTCGGCCATTATCTCAAGTTCTGTGATTCTTTTCGATTGACCAGCTGACTACCCCCGTCACCTCGTCACTTCGGCCTTGGCAGTCCGCCTCGGCAAAGGCATGCACGACCCTGGTGTCGGCATTGCCTACGATCTCGGCGCGAACGCGCGAAATTTTTCTGCTTTGCGCAGAGTTTTTGTTTGGATCCGTTCTCTTTCGTTCGGACTCCGAATTGCGCACGGTTTTCACCCATGTACTCCTAACGGACTGTAATAACTTTCTTATGAAGGGAAGATCCCCTGTTTCCTTCTCCAGGAATCACGAGAGCCAGTAGAAGCTAGCTCATAGTTATATAGAACTAGAATTTAGTTATATGATAAGATTTTTGTTTATGCTGCTAGATAGTATGTTTCCTAGTATAGTAGGAAAGCTACAACGTGCGTTGTATATGAGAACAACTTCCGTATAACATTTATCATTTTATCGAGAGGTGTTTGGATTGTTTATACGCTTTATAGACCTGTCAGGTTTATCATTTTGCTTTATAGATCGTTAAGTTTAGTTTTATACGTATAGCGGATATCTTATTTAGTTATCTTTTGCTCGTTTATGCATGGCGGATGACCGGGACTCGACACACCACGCACGAAGGCTAGGACCGAGGCCACCCAGTGAGAGATTATTCATAGGTACCGTGGTTACGGATGTCTTTGGGAGATGATATCGGAGAGTTTCTCATGCCTACCTTCGTCATTGGAAGGGGCGCACGAGCATGGGTGGTGATTTCGATGGCGTCAGCGCCCCGACACAGTTACCGATAGGCGGGAGGATTACATGCGGGAAGTGTCGAGATTATATCTACCGAGATTTGTAAGCCATTTGACGTCGTCTTGATATCTACGATGTAGCACCGAGAGGCCCTACCTCCTCCGAGGAATATACATTCGTGACGAGTCACACGGTGGCTTTACTTGGAGGTACCTCGTCGAGTGGACCGGTAGTACCCAGTTCACGGAGGGCGAGGGTAGGCTTGCAGAGGTAGAGAGGCGTCTCGACCCGAGCTTTAGGGATGCAGTGTTTCCCCCTTTGTCGATTGGACACCCCATACACCAGCTGCTTCCCGTCTTGCCGCCTATGACGCCGGCACGCCCGGTGAGCCGTCTGACAGACGGCCGGGATGAGAGTATCGGATGCGTGATGACCTTAGTCGATCCGCGACATTCCTATGGTTGGGGATGATGGCGCGGGACCGTCGATGCGCCACGTGAAGATGACTCGGGCGATGATTCGGATGGCGGCGACTCGATGATGATTCGAGGCGATGAGGAAGATCACGAGGAGGATCGGTATGATGATGAGTGATGCACTGTTGACCGGTTTAGCTAGGTTTTATACGTATGTATATAGTCGGTGCGTGTGTAGAATGCTTTTGTGTTTTGAAAATGGAAGTGAACCTTATATTTTGTATTATCTTGTAATCCGTATGTTGTTCGATCTGGTTAAGCTTTGAAATGTCATCTATTGTACATTATCTCTTTTGTATCAACTATTTATGCGAATAGTCCTCCTCGAGGCACAAATTTTCTGATGTATATATATGATAACCCCGAAGTGGGCTTTTGCGGCAAAGATGATTATTATGATAAAAATGAATAGCTTAGTTTAAAGTTGCTTTACAAAAGAAATTGTATGATGATATTATATATGTTAATTGTGAAAATGATTTTCAATATTTATTGTATGTTTAAACAACGAATGCCGCCAGCGGGATCTGCACAAAGGCGTGGGGAAGGGGAAGAGGTAGGCGGAGGAAGAATTCCTATACCGAACTGAATATACCCAACCACCACCACCTCCACCCGATCGTGGGATCGAGGAATTATTCTTAGGCAAAACCCACCATCCTTTGATGGAAAAGGAAGCCGGATGATGCGAGCAATGGATAAGGGCTATGGAAAGGATTTTTATTTTCTTGATGCACATCGGGCGGTATCTGCATTACCTTCCAGTGACGGGACACTGCCGACTTTTGGTGGGAAGCTTGACGAAGATTTTCTGCGAGGATCGAGATGAATGAATTCACATGGGAGGAATTTAAAGGGGCGTATGAGAAATATGTTCGAAGAGTTATCGGAAGAGAAAGGAACATGAGTTTATAATCGAAGCAGGAGAAAATGTCGTGACAGATTATGATCGCATCTTTGCGATATGTCGAGATATGCCCATGATCGGTGAATACGGATATGAAGATGGCGAAAAATTCAGTGCAGGTTGAGATCGAGAGATAAGAATGTCTCTAGCCACCATGGAGATCGACTTACAGAAGCTCTCGGACGAGCTTTGGACATAGAGCGACTATGCGGAAGAAAAGCAGCTCAAACACAGGCGTTGAATCTGAGGGGACAAAGGAAGAGAAAATGGGAAGAAGTGCAGAAATAACAACAGGGAAGTTTTGATAATACTAATAACAAGCGGCCGTGGCAAGGAACACGGTACCGCAGGGCGAGGATGGAAGAAACCGGTCTTTTCCCTCGAGACGGGAGGACCACAAGAGCAAGCAAGACAACTCCTTGCCGAAGTGCAAAAGTTTCACAAAGGAGTTTGCCATTTGGTAAATTGCTTTAAATGCGGGATGAAGGACATTATGCAAATAGTTGCGGGGATACGCACGGGGGCGGTGGGAAGGCGAATCAGCCCGGCACCGCCCAACCTCGGGGCTATCGGTTTCGGCCTCAACCACAACAGCAGCCCCAACAACAACAACGACAACCACCGCGGCGTAATCGGCAGAACGCCAGCAGCGGCCGAGCCGCAGCAGAATCAACCAAGGCAGGCGCACGTCGGCCTCGGCCGGCTCAAGCGGGCATATGCTCTGCAGGAGCAAAATGAACAAAACCGGGCAACTTTGGCGGTATGGGAACACTTCTCAGCGTACTGTTATATTTTTGTTCGATCGGGGAGCATCACATTCTTTCGTAGCAAGAACATGCGTAGATCTATTAGAACTTAGATCTGAAAAAACAAACCAGGATATGAAAATCTCTTCACCCATAGGAGGGGTTATGGCGATTACTCATATTTGCTCGAACTAGAGTTGAACTTAGGATCACTTAAGGTTACGACAAACAACAAACATAATACCCATGGGTGATGTAGATATAATTTTGGGAATGGATTGGTTAACGAAAAATCATGCTACGATCTGTGTAAAGAAAGGAAAATTTCATTCCATTTTACGGAAAAGAAGCTACAAGCTTTACGGAATCAACATGGGAAAGAAAATTCGATTATATCCGCATTGAAGGCGAGTATGATAAACAAGAAAGGATGCCATGCATTTCTTGTTTATTTGAATGGAGAAAGATCGAACAACGATAAAAGTTGAAGATGTAGAGATTGTGCGAGAATTTTCGGATGTTTTCACGAAAATCTACCGGGATTGCCTCACGATGAACAACTGGGTTTACCATTGACTTGGAACCGGATCGGCTCCGATGTCAAAGGCACCGTATCGAATGGCTCCGAAGGAACTAGAAGAGTTAAAAATTCAAATCCAAGAGCTGTTAGACCTAGGTTTTATCGAGACCTAGTGATCGCCCCTTTTCACACGTAAAAGTGTAATGATAGGGTGGCAAGTATCGTATCCACGAGATTGTATCACGAAAACATAGAAGCTAGCTCAACGATTATTCATCATTATTCAAGCACGGATAAAGGGTGAGAGGTTTTAGGGCTTGAATTTAATCCAAAGCAAAGGTAACCAAGCGAAATATAAATAACGCAATAAAAACACGATGAAGGCGAAAAGAAAGACTAACCTAGGGATGCACAATCCTATCCTAGCGATGTTTATCCTGCTTATTACTAACCGTTTTAATCCAGACAAGACAGAAGATCACATATATAACCAACAACTTCAGTTACGACAATTGCGGCAGTTGATTACTAATTTTCCCTATTACAGTTACGTCTCTAGAGGAAAATAAGCAACTCCAAATGGATCACTAAGAATATGCTTCCTACGAATGTCCTATCTCAGTTACGACCCAAGGCTTATTCGTATCATGCATTCAAGATCGATTGACAATTAAAACAGTTACGTAATTAACTGGCAACTATGATATGCATCAAAATTGATTAGAAATCAATACATATAAATAAGCACCAAGAATCATGAATCAATGCCTGGAAGGTAAATAACAATAGCAGGAATCACAACATATAGGATCGGATCATGCAAACCCTAGGATTAGAACAGAAAACTAGCCAGACATAATAAATGGAATGAAATACGATTTAAACATAAAAACAGAAATTAAAAATATAAAACCCGTAGGGAAGCGTCGGATGAACAATGCTTGGTCTTGAATCCAATCCCAAGCGAACGAACGGAAAACAAAGGAAAACGATCGGACAAAACGTTCCGATTGATAACGAAACGATAAACTAAACTAGAACAACGTAAAAACAATACTAGAATTAAACTAAACGAAGACTAAAGACTAAAAGCTATAAAAACTGAGGAAAACTGAATTAAAAGCAGTGCAGGGGCGTGTTGGGGTGCGAGGCGTGGTGGGGTGATCCCTATTTATAGAAAAGGGTGGAAACCTAATTTCTCTCTGCCCCGCCTCGCGATCCTTTGCTCGCGATCGCTAGCTCGACCGCGAGCCATCTCCGCGCTATTATTCACTCGCGGTCCTCCTGCGCTCGCTTTGAACCTCGCGACACTGCTAGCGGTCGCTAGCCATTATGAATTAGTCGCGAAATCGTCCGATGAGTTCTCGGCGCTGAAGCTTCGCTCATGAACGCGAGGTTGCGACGCGGCTCTTACGGGTGCTCATTGGTTTGCCTCGCGACCAACCTAGCGACCGCTAGGCTGGTCGCTAGAAATAGGTCGGTTGTTTATTTTGCTGTGCTTCGTTCCTTGCTTGATAATCAATATATAAACCTACAAAGCGTCAAAGGAACACCCAAGAGCGTTATCTTCTAGAAATAGATGAAACATTAAGAATCGATACATAAGCACATTAAGCGATCTAAAATCATCTTTAAATATCAACAATAAGCGTGTAAAAGCGCGTTTATCAAACCCCCAAACTTAAAGCATTGTTTGTCCTCAAACAAAAGCGAACAGAAAGACAAACGAAAGATCAGCGAGCATAGCAAAGAGGATAACCATTCTAGGCCTCAAACATATCAACGCTCAAAAACATTAGTGCACATGGCGGCGTTAGTCCACTCAACACAAACAACAATTTCGGCAAAACTCATTTATTTCAACCCTCACAAAGGCATGTGTGTAAAAATATATAGGATACACTCAAACTCATAAAGAAATTAAGGACGTGTATACACTCAAAGATCAATGCAATGCAACATCTTACCATAGGCTTGCTGTTTCTCTACATCTCCACCGCGTCAAATGTGTTCAAATAAGGATCAAAGAGGTCTTTTGATAGGTTATAATGTAGGCACATTGGTTAAGGTAGGATAATATATGGCTAAGTGACTCAAGTAAACTCCAAGCACCACCATTTAAATATTTCGACACATATGGACTTTGTCCATTTTCTCTTTCTTTCCCAGCGTGCTCAATTGGCGTTCTATGCCTCATAAGGTACCTATACTTTGTTTAAAGACCCTTTATGCTCAAAACTCATAGTGAACTTAACATTTTCTTTTCTTTTCTTTTCTAGAGCTTATAGGGTTTAACTTTCACGAACAAGGTACTATTCTTCACCACGGATGTATTTTTCTAAAAGAAACTTTTCTCATCATCACTACATCAAAATTTCACCCTTTTGATTCCCATATCCATCCTCACCTCCTATCATCCGGTTAATCGAAAGAAAAGTCTAATAAAGGCTCAAAGAAGGCGACAAATGGTATATATCATCGGGTTAGTGTTTGGGTGATAAGTGGTTTACAACGATGGCCTTTTATCCTTTCCAAATTCGAAACACATATTGCAGTCTCGACACAGAAACACGGCAAGTTCTAGAAGATAATCACATGCGATATCACACAATTAAAAGCGTATCAAGATGTTTATACAGTGAAGCTCAAGTCTCACGGGTTAAGCAAAATGGTGAAAAACAACAAGTTTAAGCCATCTCACGTCATTCATGCGTCATTTTCTAACAAATCATGTGCACTATCATTAAATTCCACAAAAAATTTCTATCGTCATTGGCCACATGGATTAACACACTTCACTTAACTCGTTGATCGACAGACACGAAAACGAAAAGAAAAACAGAGACACGACAAAAAGCAACACAAACGAAAAAAACGAAAACAAAAACAAAGAAAATTGTTGGGTTACCTCCCAACAAGTGCTTACTTTAACGTCTTTAGCTAGACCATCACTAACCTCGTCAATCTGGCATTTTAGTAGCACTTGACATCTTTCCCGACTTATGGAACCTTCTAAACTTCGCATTCACGGATGACCACCACTGACTATGGAAGTGGCCCCCCCCAAACTTGAATGAAACACTCGGAGTTCCATGCCGAGTCCACTTCTTTCTTCTCACAGCTTCCTCAATAGGTCGAGAACCCTCGTGAGCGGCAGTAGCAGTTATGATTGAACAACAATCTTCCGACTTTCCAACGTCGTGTTGCTTGATGGCGTCGTATATGGAAATTTTGAGCTCCTCATCGTTAACACGAAGCGTGAGGTTTCCTTCCCACACATCAATCAACGCACCACCGGTTGCTAGAAAAGGTCTACCAAGGATTAGTGGTTGTTGTTTGAATTCGGAATATCAAGAATAACAAAGTCGTGCAGAAAAACAAAATCCGAATTCTTACCAACACGTCTTCGACTATACCTTTTGGATATGTGACCGATCGGTCACCATCATCGATGAGATCTTCGTCGGCTTCATCTTTCCAAGGTGTAGCCGGTTGAAAACGTTCAATGGCATCGATTGATGCTCGCCCAAATCGCATAAGACATTTGGGAAAATCGCTCGGCGATCTCGCTCTAACGTGAAACCGCGGGATCATACGCCGAGGGAGCTTCCTTTGCAAGACGGCATGCGACTTGGATAGGAAATTTTCTCAAATTTCCCAAGTTTCTTCTTACTTGCAAGCGCGTCTTTTAAGAACTTCATGTAGCCGGCATGTTTATAACGCTCAAAGAGAGGTAAATTTATCTCAACTTTCGAAAACCTCTTTGAAACGAGCAAACTCCTCGTCATATTCGACTTGACAAGTCGACTCGGAACGGGACCGGAGTAATGTCGTGCGACGATTAGCCTCGGGATGCTTGGCGGTCGACCTCGCGACCACCGGGATGGTCGCGAGGAGTATCTTTGTATTGGACTCCTTCCTCGCGTCGCGAGCTTGCGAACCTTTGGGTCGCCGCGAACAACTCGCGCGCTGGATACTCGGATGGCTCATGGTCGGGTCTTGTTGGCCTTCGGTCGCGGGCGTCTGTGGACAAAACTCAGGATGGCTCGCGGTCGGGTTCGCGGTCGCGAGCTCGGTCGCGAGTTTCTGCGTCAGAACGTTCTCTTTTTCTTCTTTCTCGGTAGGGCTCGGGTAGGTTCGTCCCACCTCGTCCGAATGGCGAAGCATTGATTCTTCGGGTTCACCAGTATTACTCGGAAATTGGCCCGTCTTTTGTAGAGCATTCACTTGTACGGCAATTTGACCGATTTGAGCTTCCAACATCTTTATGTGTTTCCCCATAGCTGTCACAGTCGACTCCAAGTGATTTATCTTACGCGGTGTTGTTGATGAGCGACTCGATTCGTTGCCAATTGTTGGTTGCTTACAACCAACTGCTGCATCATGTCTTCGAGACTTGGCTTCCTCGGCTCTTGAATCGAATTCTGAGTATTGAAGCCTGCTGAAGGTTGTTGGAAATTTGAATGACTCCTTTGATTGATGTGGCTCACGTTCTCTGTTTCAATCTGACTCTTCAAAAGAGTGAACTTCTTCATGAGGTCGTCATATTTCGAATCACTTTCAACAGCAGCTGCTTTGAACGATGGCGTTCTTTCCGTTGGCCATTGATAGCTGTTGGCAGCCATCTCTTCTGTCTGGCTTGCCTCGTCGACCTGGTCGGTTTAATAAACAGCCCCCGCCGCATCTACCATGCTCCTCGCCCCGCCATATCGGTCCACCGTAGAAGCTGTGTGATTTGTTGCTCCTTGGAGAACCCATGTTGTGGACATCGTCTCAATAGACCTCTGAATCTCTCCCATGCCTCGAATAATGATTCGTCGTGGTTTTGGCAAAAATGAGAGATTTCGGCGATGATCTTCTGCGCTTTCGCCGGTGGAAAGTATTTCGAAAGAAACTTCTCACAAAGTTTCCCCCAAGTGTCGATGCCAGCTCGGTCCAAACTCTTGAACCAATCTTTACTTTGGTGCACAGCAAAAAACCGAACATCGCGATCCGGATTGTGTCTTGTGGCACCCCATTCATTTGATGGTGTCACAAATGTCGGCGTCTCGAGATGCGCATTCGGTCTTCCGTGACTCCCCCCAAACCGCTCTCCTTGGACCATCTTGATCGGGGCGGTTTGAGCTCGAAATTATTTGCATCTACGTGCGGGCCCCAACCGCCTCCTTGGGCTGATCGGTGGGATGTCGATACATGTGGTTCGAGAGGTCTTTCCTCCGGAGCGGGGACAACGATTCCCATGTTCGCCATCCGACGCATTTGCAAAGTCGGCTAGCATGCGTCTACTTGCTCGGGAGGAATGCCCCGATTCTCAGTTCTTGCCATTGCAGCTCGTCTCTTCTCTCGTCCTCTTCTCCTTTGAGAACTTTCGATCTCGAGATCTAAAAATATTTCGGAGGTCCCCGAGATCTTGTCGCATAAACCACACGAGAAGCGAGAGAATTTAGCACTAACAAAAATAAATAAAATAATATATATATATAACTTGAATTAATAAATCCAAATCGTCAAATTATTCCTATGTGATCTTAACAATCCCGACAGCGCGCAAAATTTGATCGCTCCTTTTCACACGTAAAAGTGTAATGATAGAATGGCAAGTATCGTATCCACGAGATTGTATCACGAAAACATAGAAGCTAGCTCAGCGATTATTCATCATTATTCGACACGGATAAAGGGTGAGAGGTTTTGGGGCTTGAATTTAATCCAAAGCAAAGGTAACCAAACGAAATATAAATAACGCAATAAAAACACGATAGAAGGCGAAAAGAAAGACTAACCTAGGGATGCACCAATCCTATCCACAGCGATGTTTATCACGCTTATTACTAACCGTTTTAATCCGGACAAGACGAAAGATCACATATATAACCAACAACTTGATTCACGACAATTGCGGCGATTGATTACTAATTTTCCTATTACGATTCGTCTAGAGGAAAATAAGCAACTCAAATGGATCACTAAGAATATGCTTCCTACGAATGTCCTATCTCGATTCACGACCCAAGGCTTATTCGTATCATGCATTCAAGATCGATTGACAATTAAAAGCGATTCACGTAATTAGCGGCAACTATGATATGCATCAAAATTGATTAGAAATCAATACATATAAATATGCACCAAGAATCATGAATCAATGCACGGAAGGTAAATAACAATAGCGAGGAATCACAACATATAGGATCGGATCATGCAAACCCTAGGATTAGAAACAGGAAAACTAGCGAGACATAATAAATGGAATGAAATACGATTTAAACATAAAAGCGAAATTAAAAATATAAAACCCGTAGGGAAGCGTCGGATGAACAATGCTTGGTCTTGAATCCAATCCCAAGCGAGCGAGCGGAAAACAAAGGAAAGCGATCGGACAAAGCGTTCCGATTGATAGCGAAACGATAAACTAAACTAGAACAACGTAAAACAATACTAGAATTAAACTAAACGAAGACTAAAGACTAAAAGCTATAAAACCGAGGAAAACCGAATTAAAAGCAGTGCAGGCGTGTTGGGGTCGCGGAGGCGCGAGTGGGGTGATCCTGTTTATAGAAAAGGGTGGAAACCCCAATTTCTCTCTGCCGCGCGCCTCGCGATCCTTTTCGCGATCGCTAGCTCGACCATGAGCCATCTCCGCTTGCTATTATTCACTCGCGGTCCTCCTTGCGCTCGCTTTGAACCTCGCGACTGGCTAGCGGTCGCTAGCCATTATGAATTGGTCGCGAAATCGTCCGATGAGTTCTCGGCGCTGAAGCCGCTCGCGGGCACGCGAGGTTGCGACGCGGCTCTTACGGGTGCTCATTGGTTTGCCTCGCGACCAACCTAGCGACCGCTAGGCTGGTCGCTAGAAATAGGTCGGTTGTTTATTTTGCTCGTGCTTCGTTCCTTGCTTCGATAATCAATATATAAACCTACAAAGCGTCAAAGGAACACCCAAGCGTTATCTTCTAGAAATAGATGAAACATTAAGAATCGATACATAAGCGCACATTAAACGATCTAAAATCATCTTTAAATATCAACAATAAGCGTGTAAAACGCGTTTATCACCTAGTGTTTCGCCTTGGGAGCACGGTGTTATTGTAAAGAAAAGGATGGTTCCTTGAGGATGTGTATAGATTACCGAGAATGAACAAAATGACGCTAAAAACAAGTATCCACTCCCAAGGATAGATGACTTGTTTGATCAGCTAAGAGGAGCTAGCGTGTTCTCGAAAATCGACCTCAAATCGTGCTATCACCAACTTAAAGTGCGGCTGAAGATGTATCAAAGACTACTTTCGAGCGAGATCGGCCACTATGAATTTATAGTTGTGCCATTCGGATTGACCAATGCGCCGGCGGTATTCATGGATCTCGTGAATAGGGTGTTCCGGATGACATCCTCATCTATTGAAAGAATGAAGAAGAACACAAGAACACCTCGAGCGATCTGCAATCTTTGAGAGATGAGCGACTTTTGCTAAGTTTAGCAAATGTGAATTTTGGTGAAGGAAGTAATGTTCCTTGGACACGATGTCGGCCGAAGGATTAAAGTTGATCCGCCAAAGTAAAGCGATCGAGAATGGAAATCGCCGAGGACACAAAATGAAATTAGAAGTTTCTTGGGATTGGCGAGGTTACTATCGGAGATTCATTGAAGGATTCTCAAAGATAGCAAGGCCAATAACCCAACCGCTTTCGAAAAGGGATTAAATTCACATGGGTGATGAGTGTGGTAATTTCCGGGCGCTCGAGGAAAAGTTAACTCGCCTGTGCTAGCGTTCGAAGCGGTCAAGAGTACGTGGTCTATCTGATGCTTCCAAGAATGGATTAGGCGTGTGTTAATGCAAAATGGAAAAGTGATAGCCTATGCATCTCGACAACCGAGACCGCATGAATTGAATTATCCAACACATGATGCGGAACTAGCGGCGATGGTACATGCTTTAAAGATATGGAACATCATCTCTACGGAGTAAGATGTGAAATCTTTACCGATCATAAAAGTTTGAAATACTTTTTCGAGCAGAGAGATTTGAACATGAGACAAAGAAGATGGCTCGAATTAGTAAAAGACTACGACTGTGGTATAAACTATCACCCGGGTAAGGCAAATGTTGTAGCCGATGCCTTGAGTCGTAAGGGTCAAAACAAATTGGGATGTCTCTTCACAAATGAAGAAAAACTCATTGAAGACTTTGAAAGGATGAATATTGAATTGGTTGAATAACCAGAGACGATCACGAGTTGTATTGCTACACTCACATTGACGTCGATTTAAGGAAAAGAATCCTTGAAGGACAAAGGATGGAGGAAAAGTTAGAAAAGCAAGAGCGAGGTAAGGACGGAAGGATGAAAAATTTTCAAGAAGCACCGATAATGCTTTATTATTTGAAGGAAGGTTGTGTATCCCGACAACAACAATCTTGAAATGAAATCATGAGTGAAGCTCATGACGCCTTATATCTGACCCATCCAGCGGTACAAAATGTACCAAGACTTGAAGAAAAAGTTACGGTGGGAAGGTATGAAAAGAGACATAGCCTCCTTTGTAAGTCTTTGTCTTGCTTGTCGACAAGTAAATGCATTACACCAACGTCCTACGGAAAGCTACGACCTTTGGAAATACCAGTGGAAATGGGAAGATATAGTGATGGATTTTGTTACGGGTTTACAAAGTCTAAAGAGTTAACATCTTGCTATATGGGTAGTAGTGGACAGACTCACCAAATGTGCACATTTTCCGCCAATTCAGATTACCACGGTGCGATAAGCTAGCCCACCATGACGTAAAGGAAATTGTACGCCTACATGGAGTACCGAAACTATCACATCGATAGAGATTCAAAGTTTACTTCAAGATTACATGCTAGCTTGCAAAAAGAATTGGGCACGGTTAAATTTTAGCACAACTTTTCACCTCAAACCGATGCACAATCGGAAAGGACGATCCAAACACTCGAAGACATGTTGAGAGCGTAGTGTTGGATCGAGGTGCAAATGGGAATAGATTTTACCTCTCATTGAATTTGCCTACAACAATAGTTATCAGCGACGATCGATATGGCCCCGTATGAAGCCTTATATGGAAGAAAATGCCGATCACCGCTTTACTGGGATGAAGTGGGTGAAAGAAGAATCTTAGGGCCTGACGCTATAAGCGAGATGATTGAGATCGTTCGCCAAATTAGGCAAAGAATAAAAGAAGCTCAAGATAGACAGAAATCTTATGCTGATACGCGAAGGTCTGAGCTACTTTTCGAGAATGGAGATAAAGTCTTTTTGAAAGTCTCTCCATCTAAAGGGATAATAAGGTTTGGAGTAAAGGGAAAGTTAAGACCCCGTTTTATTGGACCTTATGAAATCCTTGAAAGAATAGGCCCAGTCGCCTATAGATTGGCTCTTCCGCCAAGTCTGGAAAACGTACACAACGTCTTTCATATATCACAACTCAGAAAATATGTGTACGATCCGAAGCATGTGATCCATCAAGACGACGTGATCCTCAATCCAGATATGAGCTATAATGAAGAACCTACGGCTATTCTAGACCACAAGGTTCAGCAATTGCGAAATAAATCGATTCCACTAGTCAAAGTGCTATGGAAACATCATGGACAAGAGGAAGCCACGTGGGAGCTTGAGGATGCGATGAAAGAAAAATACCCCGATCTTTTCTAAGGTATGTAAATTTCGGGACGAAATTTCTTTAAGGGGGGTGGAATGTAATACCCCGATTATTTAAAAGCCTAATTACGATATTAATTTCGTAAATTAGAGTTTTATTATGAGAGATTGATTAATAAATTATCGAATAATGATATCGATTATTGTTGGAATAATAAATTCCTATGTTTTATTCACAGATGAATGTGAATTGAGAAATACGAATATGTAACGTATTTCAGCTGTATTAATTCTACGTCGATTACGTATCGATATTTATAGGCTCGTGATATTTTCTAAGTTTTTAAGCTTAGAATTTAATTCCATTATTATTGGAATTATTTAATAAAGTGATTATAGCCTTATTACGACCATTTTGAGATGAGTCGATATTTAAACGTTTGAGACGTTTCAAACGTTAATGTTTTGAGATGACTTGAAAATCAAGTCTAACGATCAAGGAATTATGATATTTAAATTCCTATGATTATTTTATATAATTAGAATATTATTTTAGCATTGAATTAATGCTAGAAAATTTTGGAATGATATTGTTGATTATTTATGATTCTCGAAAACCCTAAATCGAGAATTAGGGTTTTCTACCTATAGATTAATTCGATAATTTTCCTATGATATAAATTATCATCTAGGATATATATTATGCTATATATCTATTTATAGAATGAAAATCAATTTTGGGCATTAAAATGCCAAAGTGCTGAATTCCTATATGAATATATAACATGGGATTATTTAATTTTGATCATCCAATTTGTGTTATATCTTAAGTGTAGTATTAATACACACTTACCTATTAAAATGTGTAGATGAAAATTACACTAGCATTGATTTTACAATAGCGAAATATTTGACCCATTGTGCACAAAATCAATTCTTGTTTTTAATACACTTGATTGCACAAATTTTTGGGAAGAGTGTATCTAATACCTTGAGAAATACATTGAAAAATCTGAAATTGTTTCTTCCATTCACCGTGGTCGACGCCTACACTATATATGAGACAAGGATTTAATTTTGTTTCTCCCAAAATTTCTTTAATAAAGCATGCCATGAATTAAATGAGTTGTAAGAGATATTTAGTAGTGACATAATATCTTTGACTAATTTCTTTCTTTTGGTTCTGTGAGAGAGAGAGAAGTGCATGTGTTGTGTTGTTTCAATTGTTTTAAAATTGCCTAAGTATATATATTTATTCTTTGAACCACGTAACACATAAAACACTTTGCTTCTCATTTTCATTCCATTCTCCGAGACCCTTTCTTAAGAAAACCAAACTTTTCCTTCTTCAATTCTCTCATTTTGCTTGAGTTCTTTTCACCCTACAACCGATCGACTCCGATAACGAGGTTAGATATCGAACAAGCTTGATAAAACCTAACTTTTCAATAATCCATCGGTTTAAATTATTATTTTAGCATGTATTAATTATGTAATAAATCATGTTAGCATGTTATAAGCTTAGAAATTATGTTACATATGTTGATATGTGCATAGGTTATTTATTTCCTAAGCTTAACAATTAATTTAAATTATTCTAGTGATGCTCGATTTTTACTAGGATGTTTTTAATGTTGGATTATTGATCTATAGTGTTGTAGGAGTGCATGATATTAATTTAGAAATTTTTGGAATCCATTTGTATTAAACTTCAAAAACTGTCGAAAATGTTAGGGCCTTGAACTATGGTGTATAATTTTTATATGCTTGATATAATAGCATATTATTGATCTAGGGTATTGATTAGGTGTTGTAGGAATTTATTAGAATTTTGGACCTTTGTACCTATTTTTATCCATAGGGCGAAAACTAGGAGCATGGTATTAGTGGGTTATATTGTGTTATTACATGATATTGTGATGTATTAGTGCTATATGATAGCATATAAGCATAGTGTAATTTTATAGGATTTTATAAAAATTGTTTGGTATTTATTGTACTATAGTAGCCGTGAGCTACTTTGATGGTTTCTTGGTGTATAGTTTGATTTTACCAAACTATAGGTTATAATTATGTTATATATTAATATTTGAGGCTTGTGTATAATTATTAGAATTTTGGAAAATTATTGATATTATTTTGATAAAATCGAGAGCCTATAGTATATATATAGGTGTGTTCCAAATTTTCTATAGTGATATTAATACATATTAATGATCACGATGTAAAATAATACACTATATGAATTTAGAGGAATATTTGGAACAAGGTTGAAAATTTTGTGATATAGCCGTGAGCTATATGTGTTAAATAAGGAATTTTAATTCCTTCTTAATCATGAATAATAATTTATTATATGTCTAAAAATTATATTAGACAAAATTGAATTTTGGGGAATTATTAAATATAGAATATTATGTTTAAGATGGAACGTTATATTAAATAACGTTAAAAGCGTAAATAATGCTTAATGTATTAAAAGATTAATATTGAAAGAAAATATTAATCAAAATTATCGATTTGCGTGAAAAATCGAAGATTAAAGCTTTATGAAAAGAAATCGATTGAAAATCGATTTATATTGATTAAAATATGTTTTATTAAATATTTTTAATGAAAAGTCAAAATGGTTGACTTTCGAAATTAACGTACGAAATACGTTCGTTAAATATGTTAATACGTGAAAAATGTATTACTTTTATCTGAATATCTCAATTGTGAGAAGAGATTTCATGATTGAAATCCTTGTTTTGAATAACGTTATTATACGTTGATTATGTCACATCCCCTAAATCCTAAGTAGGATTTAGAAGGGATCATAACTCTAAACAGTATAATTAAGCAGGGAATTCTCCTTAACAAAAGCCGTAATTCATATGACAAGCATGTTCTTGGACTTTAGTACATAACTTAAGTTCTTGCAATGAAAACATGTGATATGTACATATGACGATGTCTATCAAGGTATAAACTTTTCAAATGACAATATTCCTATTGCTCAACACCGCTCCATCCATCATCTCGCTCAACCCGCACATTTAAAAACAAACATGCGGTGAGTACAAGAATGCACTCGGTGGACTCATGCCAAAACATTTGATAATATTCAATTACCGCCAATGTCGAGTAAGTCGCGAGGGTTTTAGTTAAAAGGCCTTGGCTTACTAAAATCATTCGATTCATAAAAGTAGCTTGGCCAAGCATTTTCTTGGTGTGTATGGTCCGTATCTCATAGTCACAATACATAATAATAATAAATAATAAGCGTCGAGAGGAGGCCTCCCATCTACGACGCCGTGATCGGCCGTAATCCCGTCAAACACACGATCGCTTACTGCAAGCATATGTTAACACAACATAGTTCCAACCTTCACGCCAATCCTAGCTGGGCATTTAGCATCCGACACGGACCCGACATTAAAAAGGTTGGCGCGACCCAAATGACATAACTTGTCATAATAAAGTTCCAACCATCTCCACATTTCTACCCGGCAAACGGATAGATCCATACACAAAGCGAAATATTTTGGCGGTGTCATGCAAAAACATTTGATAACATTGTAGAATAAGTACTGCAAATAAACTCATTTGGAATAACATTAAAGTCACATTTAGTGGGGTAAGAAAAGGCCCACATTTTGAAGATAAGCCCACCCTTGACTGTAGATTGTCTAACCGATTTCTTGGATTGCGAGTCCCAGCTTAGCCTATCTATTCACGGCTTTGAGGTTTTGGAGTTGAAACATCCATCGGGTCTTAGAACCCATATTTCTACTTGAGTGTATATCATGGCATGATATACAATCAATTGATCATGTAATAGCGCTTAGTCAAATATTTCACGTTAAGGCGTGCTTGGTAAAAATATCATATTGTTGTTTTATCCTAAATTCGTGCATCTTATTAATGCTTTAATGTACCTTGCGACATATCATATGAATGCATCAATTAATAGCATGTTAGTCACATAAGGCATGTTTCACATAGGGAGTTTCAACACTTAGTTAAATTTCAAGTGTTTAATTTTCAGCAAAACAGCTTAAAACAACCTAAGTGTCATACTTTGACGATCTATAACTCTCGATTAAAAATACGTATGACCGCACAAAGACACATTCTGAAACCTCTAAACATGTACTGTAAGTTCTAAGAAGGAAGTCGACCCAAAAGAGTCGTGGTTCTGGAGATATAGGGTCTCAAAGTGGGTAACTCGAACTGACTTCTATACTTAGAATATTTTTCAGAATTTCCAGATTTAGAGTGTCATACTTTGACGATTCATAACTCTTGATTACAAATACGTATGACCGCACAAAGACATATTATGGAAACCACTAAATATGTACTATAAGTTCTAAGAAGGAAGTCGACCCAAAAGAGTCGTGGTTCTGGAGATATAGGCTCTCAAAGTGGGCAACTCGAACTGACTTCTTCTATACTTAGAAAAATTTTCAGGATTTCCAGATTTAGCTTAACGACGAGGGATTTTGCGAGGCTCGTAACTTTGACTCACAATACCAAAATGACTGAAAGATACCATTTTAGAAACCTTGTAATAAGAACTACATGTTTCATGAAGACCGTACTGGAAGATACTTGATGCATCGAGAAATACGTAAGTTCAAAGTTGACTAGTTGGAAAGGACAACATTCAAGTAGGTGACTTTGGGTCAGTGAACAGTATACTTATAAGGCTTGGTTTGGGATCAAAATTTCCAGATCACAACTAGACATGGTAAGGAACATTTCTTATGAAGAAACCAAAGTCAAAATCGGATTACAAATGGCTCGAATATCTCACGCAAAAGTCGTACACGAACAGTCATTTAGCATAGAATTTTACTAAGGCAGTTTGTCCAAAAGCTTACTGTAATGCGTCAATTTTAAAAATTCACCGTGAGTTCATTATAAGGAATCTAGGAATGCAACCAATCATATTGAAAATCCACTTAAGTCTAGTTTAATCCAGAAAAGCCTTACTCAATGATTCAAAATAGATTGGGAGATAAAAATATTTTACTACAAGCTATCACTACAGTGACAGTTTTGTGCAGTTCGTTTGAAAAATCTGTAATAAATAGTAAAAAATTTTAGAAAATTCTGAAAATTTACATAGATCTTCTAGACATGCTAATTTATGTTTATGCCAATTTTTAGAGTTTTACCATTAGCCAAACTCGAAACGAAAGCCACGGACCGTGGGTGATGAACACCGAAATTTTACAGATTTGTGCAGTGTTTTGGAAAAATATAATTAAAATAGAAACTCAAGTTGGATTGACTTGAAATGTTACAGAGACGTAATAGACATGTTTAATTTCAACATAGTAAAATTTCACATTCATCGGACCACTGTAACTTAGTCAAATAATTTTATGAAGTTACTGTTTTCGTAACATACTCCCAGTTTTCAGTTTTAAGCTTATTCTTCTTGTATGCATTTCATATAACCACAAAAATGGTGAATCTATCACCCCAAATCACCACCAAGTTCATCAATCTAACCATGCAAGTATGATTTAATCATGTCTAAGAGTCATAGGAGATAGTTATACCTTAGTCACGATTTTGAAGATGAATGAGAGAGATGGAGCTTGAGCTCTCTTCCATGGTGGAAATGGTGTAGGGAAGAAGAAGAGAGGAAAGGAGAGGAGAGGTCTGAAAATTTTGGGGAGAGAGGAGAAATGTATTATGAGTGAAATGAAGTGTATGTGAAGAGTTTCTCCATGTATATCTCTCTCTCTTAGGCACACACACACACACAATAGGAATCATGGTTGAGTGTGTAGAGTGTGGTGATGATTAGTGTAGGCTAGAAAGACTATCCATGCATTGGGTGTTAAAGGAGGTGACAAGCATGCCTTGTCCATTCATGATGGCCTAAGGTTTAGGGGTCCAAATAGGTAGGATTTATTTTCTTTTTGTACATTAATGCAATATATATATCATACATGATCATAGGTATATAAAATACAAGTCATAAAAATAATTAAATCATACCTTAGCCAATAATTCGAAATTATCGAAGCTAAATTGGAAAAATAGGATTAAAAATATCAATTACACCTATTATTGATACTCAGGTAATTTTCGATCATATCTATCATAATATATGATTTAGATAATAATTAATAGCATAGGATAAAATTATAGCACATTTTGTGCAAGGAAAACCCTAATTTGTATAATTAGGGTTTTCAAACCATTCATAAATATCGAGTTTTAATAACTCAAAATTGATTTTAATATTTAATATTACTGATTATATAAATTAATGATAGGAAATTAATTGGGATAATTTCGGATCATTGAACTCATCTCTCAAAACATCTCTGCAGGCGTTAACGTTCAAAACGTCTCAAAATGATCATAATCGACTCATCTCAAAATGGTCGCAGTAAGTTTGAACTTACTTTATAATTAATATTCTAGTAACATAGGAATTAATATGAAAATTAATTCCAATCTTATTACTCAAAAATTTCACAAAATACTGACGTATGATGTGTAATCGGCGTTAAAATAATACTGTCGATATGCTTTACAAACTTCTATTTCTAAATTCACAATTCTCAGTGAATATAAAATAGGAATTCGTTCCTTCGTAAATAATCGAAACCATTATTCGCTATCTTACTGATTGAATCATCACAGCGAATTCCTAATTTACGGGTTTCAAAAACCGTAATTAGGCATCTAATTCTACGGGATATTACAGATTATTTAACCTAAAAGGTTAAAATGAGACTGTAGATCATATTACGTCTCTCTCGAGATACGAGAATTATTTTTATTGATATACGCATCGTTTCAACGTATTAAGACGTATAAAGAATCATCGAAACTTCGAATTATTAATTTATTTATCAAGGTTGAATGAACTTTGAAAATCTCAAAAAGCGTTCCAACGTACTAAACGTACATTTTTGCGTAAAGGTGGGACGTGAAGTTCACGCGCAACGAGGAGAAAAGCACGCACAGTGAAATTCGAAGTTCCAAAGTAAAGCTGGACTTTACTATACTCAAATTGATAGAACTTATCAAATGATTTATTTATGATGCTTTATTGCAAGCAAATATTTATGAACTGATTTATTTAATTACCTGTCCAAAATGTTTATGTTTTATGTATGTATCCAATCCATGATTATTGATGCATAACGTTGGGTAGCTCCCACTTTATGACATGCTTGAATTCGTATTCTTGGAAGTACCCCCAAGGATGATGGAGAATTAGTATCTGTCTTGAGATGGCTGAATTTTGTGCAATCGATTATTTGTATTGTGTCTTTGAAAGGGTGCTCGGCGGTCATGGCGTCTGTGAGAGAGGCCTCTCCAACAGGGAATGTGTTGGATGAATTGTTGTGGTGGATGTGGATCATACATACGTGGAAAAATGCTTGTGGCGATATTTATGGAAAATGACAGAAAATATTTAGTAAACACGAGTATTTCAAATTAAAACCTCGTTTGTTACTGTGATGGGGCAGAGTAATTCAAACTTGATAAATTATTTTGGCATGAGCCACTGAGTGCATTATTTGTACTCGACCGCATATTGTTTTAAATGTGCGATTGAGTCATGATGGTGATGGAGCGGAGATGTTGAGTAGTCGAGGTCTTTTGGTATTTATTATGTTTGAAAGAAAGAACCTTGGGTGCATATAAATCATATATGCATTCACATGCTTTCCATTGCATATTTTGAATATTATCGTATATTGATGTTGTGACCTTTTACATCCAAACTATCGAACCTTCAGTTAAAGGAACTTGTAGCCTTCACATCTGTAAATGACTTTTGCCTTGTAAATAAGGTTTGAATTGCTTTTGCCTTGTAAATAAGGTTTGACTATCGAAGTTCGATAAGTATTATTTTTGAAATCTTTCGATTATTCTTATTAATTGTTTTGTAATCACTGTTTCAAGCTCCAATTCTCTCTAATCTGTCCTTTGGATTAGAGGGGCTGTGACAGGCAGGGCTCTGATCGACGTGCAGGAGGGTGATCTCACCTTCCGTGTGAACAAAGATGAGTTAACGATCTCGATTTATGATGCCATCACGAGAGAGGAAGACTCAGCATATGAAGAGTGCTATTCGATCACCACTACCACAACCATTCCATTCTTGAGCTCGAATTTCAATAGACCATCAGACGAGCATCTTTGCAGGAAGAAGTGGACTCGGTATAAAATCCGAGTGATTCGTTCAAGCTCACCGGAAGCCATTCTTATGCCAATTGGTGGGCTGTTGTAAATGCTAAGTACAAGGCAAATCGAAGTTTGGAAAGTCGGTTGTCAAATCGCTTTGATTGATGAGAGGTACCGTCGAGCTAGCGACGGAAAATCTAGCTGCTGGTTGGGAGGTAACCCAATGTGTTTTTCATGTTTTATGTTTTCGTTTTGTTTTCTTCTTTTCTTTGTTTTTTGTGTCTTGTTTGTTTGTTTTAAGTCCCAATGTATATCATCAATGGCGAGGATTCTATCCATCACGAGTAGCGACATTTGAGGTAAAATCTCTCCCAATCACTTTCTTCTGCAAAACATTATTGCCTCCATTGCACACTGTTGACAATAAGTTTGGGGGGGGAGTGGTCGAGTGTGATGTGGTTGAGAGTCCTTTTTATGTTTTGCGTTGTTTTGTTAAGTTTTTATATGTTGGGGCTTTTGTCGTGTCTTTTGTGTTTTTGTTGTGTCGATCGATCAACGAGTTTAAGTGAATTGTGTTAATCCATGTGGCCAATGATGATAGAAATTTTCTGTTAAATATGTTGATAGTGCACATGATATGTAGGAAAATGTAATATCCTGCAGTTTTAAATGCTTAATTACGATAAATTAAATCGTAATTTAGAGTTTAACCTCGATAATTAAACTCTTAATTAGTCAACGCTCGATTTGACTAAGCATAATTTGATAATTTCTGTGTGACATTCACTGACACTTAGCGAATTAAGGAATATAGTTTCTGATATTCCTTCGAACGTAATGTTCTAACGTCGGCTAAATTCAACAGTTAAGCCTTACATTATTTTTAAGCATTTAAGCTTAAATTTCGAGATTTCCTATTATTATAGGAATAAATAAAGTTGTTACAAATTTATTTTGAACATTTTAGAGATGATTTAATTATGTGAATTTAGAGACGTTTCGAACGTCTACGTTTTGAGATAATTCGATAACTTGGCCAAATGATCATGGAATTATAAAATTTAAATTACTATGATTATTTTATGATATAAGAGCATTATTTAGCATTAAAATAATGCTATAGGATTAAAGAATAAAGATTGAATAAAAGAGCCTATTAATGAAAACCCTAATTTCTGAAAATTAGGTTTTGAGGTCTAGAATTGTTCTAAATATTTTTCTATGATTTAATTCATCATATAAGACATATAATATGTCACATAGCTATATATTAGCTATTTATTTCAAGAAAATAAAATATATAGCATTATTGATATATATGGTTTTCGAAAATGTATATATATGAGAAATTGGATTTAATTCCTATCCAAATGATGATGTATTGTCATAATTACATTTTGGAGATATTTTTAAGGATAAGATAAGGTTTATTAACAACTTGCACAAGTGGGAGGCCACTTGTGCCATAAGGGCCGAAAATTACATCAAATTTATGTGATAATATGAAAAATATCTTGATTTAATTAATGTAAGGATAAGATTGTGATCTTATCATATATGAGGTGTAAAGTGGTAGTAGTTACCAATTTAAACAAGTAACTTTTGGTTGTGATAATGAGGGGACCGAAAATTAGGGTTTTAAAAGGTTGGAAAATAATTTTTCAAACCTTATAATAGAGACACATGTTATAGTTGAAATATTTGACTTTTCAAACATGATCTTATCTTATAATATTAATATAGTATATGATAAGATAAAAATAAAATATTATCATAAGGAATAAATATGCCGAAAATTATATATGTGTCACACAATGTGATAAACTTTATACTATGTGATAAGTTTGATCCAATGCATTTATTAAGGGATAAAATGACATCATAAAGTGTTATATGATAAGATAAGACTTTGGCCACTTGTAGCAAGTGGGAGCCGAAATCTTAGACAAAATCAAAGAAGGATATCATTATTATTTCATGTAATAATTACACTACAACTTGATTAATTCTATAATAGGGGAGGGGATCAAACATTCACCCATTTAGCACCCCAAACTACCGAAAATTGTGAAAGAAAAATAGAGGGAGAGCTCTTCAAAGTTTAATCCCAAACTTAGTTCAAATAAACCTTCGCCGATTAAATCAACTCCAATTAAAAGGTTAGAAATCTTACGAGCTTAATATACATGCTTGAATTTTCGATTTTCATCCGTTAGAATTCATGTTATAAGCTTAGTTTATTTATGATGATTTTTGAAAAACATGCTCATATGCTAAAGTGTGTAGAAATCATGGTTATATGATATTATTGAGTATGTATTATAATTATATCACAAAATTAAGCATGATATCAAATTTTGAATAAGGGCCAAAAGCATGAAAGCATGATATGTTAATGATTATGATTTTTAATTGTTGATTTGAGCATGAAATCATAATCTAGGGTATTAATTATGCTTGTATGAATTTATGTAGAATTTTCGGAAAACTTTACTACCTAAGTCTATGAATTTTGAAAATTATAGAATATGATAACATATTGTGATATAATCCATGTTTAAGTGTTAT
This sequence comes from Salvia rosmarinus, assembly GCA_036937905.1. NCBI lineage: Eukaryota > Viridiplantae > Streptophyta > Magnoliopsida > Lamiales > Lamiaceae > Salvia > Salvia rosmarinus. Next base: position 35,331,170 of record CM072820.1, on the reverse strand, counting down.
CATAGCATATTGATAGTGTAGATTCATAATATAGTGTTTTATGAATTTATTGGATTTGTTAAAAATTATTTGGACTTAAGTCCAAATTTTCGAATATGACTTAGGAAGATTTAATTAAATAGTTCATAATAAATAAAAATTATGTTATAGCAAGGATGCTTATAGTTGATTATGTGTTATGTGATTTTATTGGAATTTTTGGAAAATGGTTGCTTAGTTAAATTGAAGTTTTCGAAAACCATAGGTTATGTGTATTAATGTTATAAATTTATTTTATCAAGTATAATTACATAATATGTTCTAAAATGATTTGTTAAACATATTATGATTTTATGAAAATTTTTGGAACAAGAATTGTACATAAAATAACAAAATTACATATGTAGTATTAAAAGTCAAAATGTTGACTTTAGTCAAAATGTTGACTAAATGTTGACCAAGTCAAAATTGTTGACCAAAACGTTGACCAAGGTCAAATCGCACGCACCGATAATACATGATTTATGTGACGTAGTGCGTTTAGTAACAATGTAACTTACGATACGTAAGTACATTAAAGCGTCATTATGTACTAAAGAGATGGAATATCTCTTATATGATAAGTAAATTCATAATCAACATCATTTGATTAGGAAGCGTCGAGAATAAGTTCGACGTTAGGCTATTTGATTCATAGGGCGTTATAGGCGATGTTCGTCTCTATCGAAACGTGACGATATACTAAAATAGTTCTTACGTTAAGGTGGGATGTGGACTTGAGCGTTGGCGTTAGAAAGGAACTTTATTGAAAAGCTACGTACCAGGTGGGCTTTACTCGAAAACCCTTCTATTTATTTTGCCTTCTGCAAATGCAAAGTATTTAGTTACAAAGCTTTCAGTTGAGAAATGATGATGAGATGATTACCTGCCCAAAGTGTTTATATTTTTATGTATGATCCTATCATGTTGTTGGGCAAGCCAACTATGAAAGTATATCAGTTGTTGGTTCGCTACCAACGTATGACGATCATGTTATGTGTGGAGATGGCTGGTATGATGATAGTGAAAATTGTTGGTTCGCTACCAACGTATGATGATGTTATAAAGAGATTATAGTTGTTGGTTCACTACCAACATGTGATGATATTATATATGAGAACTGATATGGATCATACAAACAGAAAATATGTCTGGCCAGACGACTTTATAAAATGAAAGAAAATGTTTTGGTAATCACGAGTTATTTCAACTAAAAACCTCGTGTTTTACTAAGGGGCAGTGTAATTTCAAAAATTGTTTTTGGCAATGAGCCCACTGTGTGCATTATTTGTACTCAACCCTGCATGTTTGTTTTTAAATGTGCAGGTTGAGCTGAAGATGGGATGGAGGTGTGTTGAGCAGTCGGAGTCTTTTGTTGCTGATAAAGTATAGCCTTGATTACACATCGTCATATGTGTAAATCACATGTCTTTTCGCTGCAAAGTTATATAAGTTATGTTTGAGTTGAACCATTTTGTTAAGAGTCTAAATGATCCAGTTTCGTATGTACCATATATGTGTCACATTAAATGGTATGAAGTTTTGGGAATTTTTCTATTATATACTTCACAGTTCCATAATTAGTTTTATTCTTGGTTGTTAATCCCCGTCATTAGTAATGATCCTCGCTAATCCGTACTTTGGGTTGGCGGTACATTACGAAAAACGACGATAGATAACTTGAGATTGCTTAGCTTGTTGTTTTTAAACACATCTTGTTACAGTTTCTTTTATCTGTGTGATATCGTGCATGTAATTATCTTCTAGAACTTGCTGCTTTTTACGTATCGAGGCTGCAATATGTGTTTTGAATATGGAAAGGATAAAGGCCATCTTTGTTAAACCACATATTTACCCAAACACTAGCCCAATGATATAGACCATTTGTCTCCGTCTTTGAGCCTTTATTAGACTTTATTCTTTCTATTAACCTGGTGATATGATGTGAGGATGGATATGGGAATCAAATGGGAGGAAAATTTGTTTTTATATGCAAAGTGGGGATAAAAGATAAAGAAGGGTACCCGTGTGAAAAAGAATAGACCCTATAAGCTCTATTACAAAGTCAAGAAAAGAAAATGTTGAGAAAAATGTGAGCATAAAGGAAATCAATCATTATAGTATATGGTACCTTGGGTTGCATAAATGTTGAAATAGCATGTTGGGAAGGAAAGGAAAATGGACAAAGTCCATATGAGTTGATTGTATAGATGGAAGTGTTTGGAGTATATTTGAGTCACTTAGCCATTTATTATCCTACCTTAACCAATGTGCCTACAATACAACCTATGAAAAGTCCTTTTTGATCCTAATTTGAATGCATTTGACGTGGTGTAGAGAAATGGCAAGCCTATGGTGAGATTTTTGCATTGCATTGATTATTGAGTACATACACGTCCTTTATTTCATTATGAGTTGAGTGTACTCTATATATTACGCCGCATGCCATTGTGAGGTTGAATTGAATGAGATTTTTGCTTTCAATGGTTGTACATTGTCGATTTGACTAATGTCGTGTGCACTAATGATTTTGAGCTTTGAGATATTTACGAGGCTTTATTGGTTAATCACCTTTCTTGACGCTCGTTGATCTGTTTTGTGTCTCTTTCTTTTGTTCGGTTTTGTTTGAGGACAAACAATGATTTAAGTTTGGAGGGTTGATAGACGCGCATTTTACAAGTTTATTGTTGATTTCTAAAGATGATTTTAGATCGATAATGTGCGTTTATGTCTTGGATCTCAATGCTTTTACATATTTTTGGAAGATACTGCTCTTGGGTTCCGTTTTGGTGTTTTGTAGGCTTATAAGTTGAAAATCGAAGCATGGAACAAAGAACGAGCAGACGAGGGTAGAAATGAGGGCCTAGCGACCGCCTTCGCGGCCGCTAGCTAGACCGCGAGCCATCAAGCACGAGCATGAGTGCGCATGCTGCGCACAGGTGAAGGCTCGCGACCGGCCTAGCGACCGCTAGGTCGGCCGCGAGGAAACACTAGCACAAGCGAGGAAAGGCCATGGCACGCAAGCACTCCCAGCGAGCGCGAGACGTGCCCGCGATGATTTTATGTGCGATGCGACCACACCTAGCGACCGCGAGGTGTGGCCGCGAGGAGAGTTCGTACCCGAGGCGCCTCACCGAAGCGAAGGATGGCCGAGACGAGGAGGATCCCTCGCGAACGAGCTCGCGACCGCGAGCCCGGCCGCGAGGCATGGCGGCTGATGTAAAAATTAGGGTTTCACCCCAAATCTATAAATAGGGCATTACCCCTCGCGCTCAACCTTCCCCAAGCGATTTTACACGTTTTCCTCGCTTTTCTCTATTTTCCATTTATTTTCACATTAGTTTTGATTTAGATTAATTCTAGCAATAGTTTTCCATCGTTCTAGCTTTAGTTCTTCGCATTTTTAACGTTTTGGAGCGGTTTCGATGCGAGCAATTACATTCTTTTCCGTTTTCCGCGAGGTTGGGATTTGAACCCAACGATTGTTCTTGAGCGTCACCCTACGGGTTTTATATATTTAATTAGTATTTTATGATTATTTCGTATTTTATTTCATTATTTATGTCTAGCTAAATTTACGCTCTAATCCTGGGTTTGCATGATTCTATCCTATATGTTGTGATTCCTACTATTGTTATTTACCTTCCGTGCATTGATTCATGATTCTTGATGCTTAATTATATGTGTTGATTTCGATCAATCTTGATGCATATCATAGTTGCCGATTAATTACGTAACGCTTTAATTGTCGATTGATCTTGAATGCATGATACGGATAAGCCTCGAGTCGTAGTTGAGCTAGGAACATTCGTAGGAAGCATATTATTTGTGATCCTTTTGGAGTTGCTTATTTTCCTCTAGAGACGTAACAGTAATAGGAAAAAATAGTAATCAACTATCACAATTGTCGTAACTGAAGTTGTTGGCTACATATGTGATCTTCCATCTTGTCTGGATTAAAACGGTTAATAATAAGCAGGATAAACATCGTAGTGGATAGGATTCTTGCATCCCTAGTGTTAGTCTTTCTTCATAGTTATCCCTTTGAGTTTTTATTGCTTTAGTTTATTTTCGAGTTGTTACCTTTGCTTTGGATTTGATATCCCAAGCCTTAAAACCTTTAAAACCAAATCTGTGCTTGGATAATGATGAAGTTTCGTTGAATTAGCTTCTGTGTTTTCGGATTGCAATCCCTGTGGATACGATACTCGACTTACCTTATACTTACGCATTTTTCGTGTGAGAAAAGTGAGCGATCAATTATCATGTTTAGTGGTTTATTAATAATGTTTATTATGATGTAGTATGATCATATGTTATGTTTTAATTACAAATTAATTATGCTATGAAATGAATAGTGGTGATAGAAAATTATAAAGTACATATTGTTGATGGATTAATGATATATGATAGTAATGGAACTCATTGTGAATTATTAGAAATTTTTGGAAAGCTTATGTTAATTAATTGATATTACCGAAAATTTATGGAGGACAAAGGTTGATGTATAAATCATGTTTAAGTTATTTTATCACATATTAATATTGTAGAGCCCTAATTATGTACTATATGAATTTATTAGATTTTTAGCAAATGTATGTTCATATGTATTGAAAATTTTCGAGAGGTATAAGATTGATACATTGAAGTGTGAATTGTAGATGTTGGATATTATGTTATATTAATGATATAGGATGATGATTAAGTGTTGTGAGAATTTATTGAATTTTAGAAAATGTTTGGATATATTTGTAAAAAAATCGAGAACTATAAAGAATAGGAAAGTGATGTCCAATTTTCCTATAGCTAATGTTAATACATATTAATGATCCTATGATAATATAGAGTGATATGTGATTTTATAATAATTTTGGAAGAGTTTTGTGAATTAAAGTTATAAGGGCGAAAGCTTAAGTATGAGGATTAAGAGTATTAAATTCATTTTATCAAGAAAATCACATATTATATCCTTATAATATATTTTAGGCTTGCTAAGAATTTATGGGATTTTAGAAACATAATATACTATGTTTACAACAAAACGTTATATTAAATAACGTTATATGTGAAAAATAATATGTAAGGTACAAGTTAGATCATACTTGAGTAAAGTATTGATAATGTTTATTGATTAATGTAAAAAATAGAGAATTAGGGTTTTATGATAAGAAATCGATTGAAAATCGATTTATATGAAAATTAGTTATCAAATATGTGAATAATTCGAAAATGTGTTAAGAAAAGTCAAAAACGTTGACTTAAGTCTAAACGTATGAAATACGTTGAATAAATACACTAATACGTGTGAAACGTATTAAAATTTATAAGAATATCTCTTTTGTGAGAAACGATTTCATAATTGAAATTATTTTATCGAAGACGTTAGTATGAGTTCGACGTTTAACCTAAATGGTTAATATGAGACCGTAGATTATTTTACGTCTCTATCGGCACGAGAAATTATTAGTTAAGATATATGATGAAGCAGCGACTAATTTAGTTAAAAGATCTAAGTATTATTATAGAAAGTTATCAAAGTTTGTTAGACTTTGGCGTTCTCGAAAAACACGACCGCGTACTAAATTAGCTTGTTACGTAAAGGTGGGAAGCGGGCGTGATCATTGGCGTGAAAGAAATTGTTTAAAGAAAGTCTACATCCGGTGGGCTTTACTATACTCAAAAAGATAAAATGCTTACCAAATGATTTATTTACGATGCTTATTCGCAAGAAATGATAATGAAATTATTTATTTAATTACCTGCCCAAAATGTTTATGTTTTATGTATGTATCCTATCCATGAACAAATTGTGAATGTTGTTGGGTAGCTCCCAACTTATGAAATGATTGAATTCGTATCCTTGTTAGTACCCGCAAGTATGATTGAGAATTCGTATCCTATGCCGGAGTGGCAAGGATTTTTGTGCATTATTGGTATTTGTGTCTTTGAAAGGGTTCTCGGCGGTCACGGCGTCCGTGGAAGGAGGCCTCTTCTACGGCGAGATGAATTTATGAGATGAGTTTATGAGATGTTATGATGAAAGGAAAGGATATGGATCATACATACAAGGAAAATGCTTGGCCAAGCGATGATTTATGAAAACGATGAAATGTATTAGTAAGCACAAGGCCTTTCAAACAAAACCCTTGTGTCTTACCATGATGGGACGATGTAATTTAAAGTTGATAAAATGTTTTGGCATAATTCCACCGAGTGCATTCTTGTACTCGACCGCATGTTTGTTTTTAAATGTGCAGGTTGAGCAGATGATGGATGGAGGTGTGTTGAGTAGTCGGAACCCCTTGTGATAATGATGTGTTAGAAACCTTGACTACACATCGTCATATGTGTATTCACATGCTTTTCCGCTGCGATAGAACACTAAGTTTATGTTTGATGTTGTGATTGAATACCTTGGATCATTTGAATTCTTGGTTAAGGATCATAGGTCTAATTCCACATGTATATTATGTGTGTAATGTATATAATGGTTGAAGCTTCTTAGTTTACTTGAATTATGTCCCACAAGTCTATAAAGTTGCCTTTCATGTTCCTTGATTATTGTTCCAAGTATTAGTCCTCTTTAATCCATCCTTAGGATTAGAGGGCATTACAGATACCTTTCCTATGATGTCATAGCCGCTTTTTATAATGCATCCCAAAGACCATCGCAGTTTCCTTTTAGACCCAAAACACCATAAAATTTTGATAAAGAAATTCACTTTACCATTTGCTTGAGCTTATGAGATGTAGAGACATTGAAAGAATGACAACAACAACTTCATCAAAGAAATTAGTTTTCCACATCACGTGAAAAGTATGAGACACTTGAAATAATCGCTTAATTTATTAATACTTAAAACTAAGAAGGCAATTAGCTACCTAATCACTTAATGCCAGGGGCGGATCTACATGAGGACTAGGGTTGGCTAAAGCTCACCCCAAACTTTTTTAGTTCTTTGAAATTTAATGGTGGCAGAAAAATATTGCTCTTAGCCTATGCCCATAATGTGTAAGAAGGTATAGTGTCACGGTCGTCGGAAATTCTTGCTTAGAATCTCGTTCCTGTCGGCTGCCCTTGATGATGGATGGTAAGTTGCCGAAAGAAATAAGAAAGGGAGAAGAAGACGTCGTAAAATATGAGAAGAAATATTAACAAATAACTTATTACTAATTGTAACAGCCCGCCAATCTAAAGTACGGATTAGACGGGACTGTTACTATTAAGCAGGGATTAAGAACATAATGACCAACAACCTTTCAAGACTTCAAACTTTTATAGGTAAACACACAACGATTTCATACAACTAGACCAACAGACCATTAACAAAAGGATTCAACTGATCTGGAGGTAACATAAGTAATATCCAAAATAGTATAATAAAGTGTTTTGAACAGCGGAAAGCATGTGAATGCATATATGACGATATACATCCAAGGTGAACTATTAGCGACAAAAACTCCGACTGCTCAACACTTGTCCATCCCATCAAGACTCAACTGCACATTTAAAACAAGCGTGCGGGGCTAAGTACAAGATTGCACTTAGTGGACTCATGCCAAAATAATTTCATTTAATTACACTGCCCATTAGTATAACACGAGGATTTTAGTTGAAATAACTCGTGAATACCAAAATACTTTATCATTTCTCAAAAGATTCGCTGGCCAGGCATTTTCTGATTCGTATGATCCGTATCATTTACATAACTGTTCATAACTGATCTCACGCCGTAGAAGTAGGCCTCCTTCTACCGACGCCGTGATCGGCCGAAGATGTTGCTAACGGCTCACAATCACATAGTCAGGGATTCTGCATCTGACTAGGATCCATGACCGGCCGATGATGTTACTAACGGCTCACAGTCACACACTGGTGTACACGTTAACCCTAGCCAGGAATTCTGCATCTGACTAGGATCCGATATCGATTTTAAAATTGGGAGCTACCCAATAACTGATTCACATTCATAGTTGGCTGCCCAACAACATGATAGGATACATACGTTAAAACATAAACACTTTGGGCATGTAACTGAATAACAGTTCATAATCATTTTCAACTGAAAGCTTGTAAATAAATACTTTTCGGAGAAAGCATAGTAAATAAAAGGGTTTTCGAGTAAAGCCCACCTCGTATACGTAGGTCTTTATACTACGGTCTCCTTTTCCTACGTCAATGCCTCGTCCACATATCACCTTAACGTAAGAATTATTTTAGTATGTCGGTTACGTTCGATAGAGACGAACATAGTCTATAACGTTCTATGCGTCAAATAAGGCTAACGCCGGACTTACTTTGACGTTTCCTAATCAATTGATGTCGATTATGAAATTTCTTAACTTATAAGAGATATTCTATCTTTTTAGTATATTATGTACGTTTTAATGTACTTACGTAACGTAAGTTACATTGTTACTAAACGTACTACGTCACATAGATCACGTATTATCGAATTGCGTGCCCGTTGACCTTGGTCAACGATTTTGGTCAATGATTTTGACCAAGTCAACCAAAAGTCAACCATTTTGACTTTGGTTAACAAAAAGTCAACATTTTGACTTTTTCAATTATTTATGAAATTCTATCATTTTATGTGTTATTCTTGTTCCAAAAATTCCTATAAAATCATACTATGTCTAAAACATTTGTCACGCCCAATTCAGGAAGGCACGGATCTTGGGGGTGTGACTAGGGATGAGGGTTAAGCGGGGAAGAAGGGGATACATATAACATACATGATAAGAAGATGTGACCATAAAATCGGCGCATCTCCTCTATAACTAGGACATATCACGAAGGGGAGGGTGCACAAACAATCCACCAACAGAATAATATCGATATCATAACCTCAGAAAACATGATCTTGGTTTATTATAAGTAATGCAAGAAAGCAAAATAGCATTACATCATGTCAACTAGACCGGTCAACCACATAGCATGCTCGTATCGAGACTCACAACAGAATAACATAACAAATCTTGTTCCCAATCAGAAAGCAAATAAGGGACAAGAATACATAGTTATCAGAGTACGTATATAACATAACATCGCGGAAGCATAGCATGAAGAACCCGCAGCTCCACCTCCTCGTGGCCGTCGACCTCCTCCATCCGTGAAAAGATTTGAAAAAGAGTTTGGGGTGAGTACTAGCGCTTTCACCGGGGTTTTATCATAAATCAAAAGAATCATGAGGTCGTGTTTAGAGCACTTACCTTAGAAGGTTTTAAAGCGTAAATCCACTTCTAAGTAAGCAAAATAGATTTTTTCATTTTTCGATACGATCCGTTATTCTTATTCTCCCATCATAGAACCATGAACCACGGCTCGGGCGTATCCTGCCACCCGTCACATGACATTCATTCGGCCGAACATATCCATCGGCCACGCCCGAACGTATCCGGCCGGCTAACTCGGTGTGGACTTGATTGTCAAATCCCCATCGAACCATAACCACCTCATTACCTTTTCGTGTGGACTTAGGGGTCTATCCGAGAACCATAACCACGTGTTCGGGTCTATCCTATGATCAATACTCGAGATGGTGATCAACCCACGAATAGAGATCCGTGCACAACCATGATAGAACCATATCTTGGATCGAGAGAGCGATAATAATTTCACAAAAGATTTTACTGGCGTACATGTTTTATTTTGAAATATCGAGTAAATAACTCAAAATAAGCATATATAACCCAACTGAGCAGACGAAAACGTCGGCCGAGAGATATCTACGGATCCGATGACTTCACCGATCGCCTTTGGTAGGTACACAGTAACAAGGCGGAACAACTTTTGGGGTTCTTCCCACAAAGCAAAGCAACAACGTGATCGAAACGACGATCGTAGCAAAACTAGGGTTTTCGACTTTACGAACCCACATTTGGCACTCTCGGGTTTTCAAATCAACTCGATGCGAAGGAAATATATTGAGGGCATCAAGACCTATAATAGGGTACCTTCAAAATATGCATGCATGCAAGTTGACTCAAATCTTAGCGGTGAAGAAGCTTCAAAATCGATGCTATCCTCGGATCTGGGATAAACCATCCAAAATCGATGCATGAAAATGGAAACATAAGCAATATGCATAACGACGAACATGGAATGACAAGCGACGTTGAAAATGGATAACCGGGCATGTCTTCCTTTAGAAAACTCGAAGCAACGGAAAACATCCCGACATGCGAAGCGAAAAAGTAAAAGCGGATCGGTACTTTAGTAGAATGCATAGCCCGGAACTCAAAACCTAAAGGACCCGTAGCCAAAAGGTGGTCCGTTGACCACCAAACGGCGGCCAACAGCCACGGCCATGGGCGGCGATTCGGCGGTGGTGCGCCGGCCAAATTGGCCGGCCTCCGGCCGTTATCCCGTCCCGTCCCTTTAGAAACCCGAGTTCTATGCTATACGATCTACTAAAAGGCGGAATCAAAACAAGAAAAGGACAAAAACCGAAAAACGGGCTGCCCGGGGGGTGGTTGATCGGCGGTGGTGGCTCGGCAGCAGCGCAATGGCGCCGCCGCTGAGCCTCCCCGGCTCGATCCCCACTCCTCCAGCGCTTCCGCAGCGTACCTGGAGCTGCTCGGCTCTTCCGTAAACACGGAGGCGAAGGAAATGAGCGTTGAAAATGAAGGCCCCAGCCTCCTATTTATAGGAAAATTCAATTTCTTGCTTAAAGCTGACCCTTTTCGAAAACGCATAAAGCGACGCAACTTTTGCAAACGGACTCAAATTTAGCAAACTTGGTACCCATGGACACGAAATAAAATACGGACACAATGACTATAAACAAGATATGCTTTTAAAAGACCAATGAAAAGTCCGGTTTTGATAACTTCCGGTGTGCCAAACCTTCATGGGTGGTCGAAAACCTGCATACTTAGTGTCTATGAATTAGTCACAAGACACTCTTCATAGCGCGAGAGGTTTCGTGACGGTCGCATCACCGAAACAAAAGTCAACCTTTTGACCTTTTCTCGAAAACGTGCCATGCAAAATGCGAGCTTAAAAGGCGGGGTATTACATCCTCCTCCTTATAAAAATTTAGTCCTCGAAATTTCAAACACGTGGAGAAAACAACTCGAGTCTTGAGCCACGAACTTGTCTTCCAACTCCCGTAGCTTCTTCCTCTCCGTGGTGATTCCACAACACCTTTACCAACAGCTGTGGAATCCTTGTTCCTCAACTCCTTCACTTCGCGGAATCGCTTGTTTCTCAACTCCTCGACTTCTCGTTCCAAGATAGCCACCGGCCTTTCCTCGTAACTTTCGGATCCCGAGCGAGAACCACTTGATCATGCTTGATCACGTGTTTTGCTTGGTCCCCATAGCTTCCATCGCAGACTCATCCAAAACCTCGACGTGAACCCGGGTCACGATCGACGAATCGATACCGCACACCATGTAACCGTCGACGATTTCCTTGGCGTAAAGTACGAGCGAGCTTATCTAACCCGTCGTCATCCGAATCGGTAAGAAATGAGTGACTTCGTCGATCTATCGGCGACAACCCATATAGCGATGTTTCCTCTCACGACCTTGGAAAACTCACCACAAAATCCATACCGATATGATCCCATTTCCATTCTGGGATTGGTAGCGGTTGCAACAATCCTGACGGACGTTGGTGTACAGCTTTCACTTGCTGACAAGCCAAACATCGTTCCACAAACGCGGCTACATCCTTTTTCATCCCTTCCCACCAAAAGTTCCTCTTAAGGTCTCTGTACATTTTGGTGCTTCCTGGATGAGCTGTATACGGTGCCTCATGAGCTTCACCCATGATTTTATCTCTCAATTCCCTATTGAGTGGCACACATAACCTTCCTCGGAATAGTAGCGCGTTATCCTTTGCTTCCGTGAAACCCTTGCTATCCTCTAGCCTCGCTTTCAAACGCATCTTCTCCGTGAATTAACTCACCATTTGCGCTCACGATGGCTTCTCTCAAATCGGTTCGGTTGTCGAAGGCTGCGATGAATCCTTGCGATTCGTGGGATGAATCACTTCGGTGAGCTTCTCGAAATCTCGAATAAGCTCTTTCTCTTGCGTGAAGATATCCCAACTTCGCTCTCGACTTGCGACTAAGGGCATCTGCTACGACATTGGCTTTCCCGGTGATAGCGATGAGCAATCATAATCCTTCACCAACTCTAGCCATCTCCTTTGCCTCATGTTCACTCTTTTTGTTCAAAGAAATACTTGAGGCTCTTGTGATCGTGAAGATTTCACACTTAACTCCATAGAGATAGTGCCTCCAAATCTTCACGCATGAGCATCGCCGCTAACTCCGGATCGTGAGTTGGGTAGCTCAACTCGTGCGGTTTCAAGCGGCGAGGCAGCGTAAGCTATAACCTTCCGTTACGCATGAGAACGCAACCCAAACCAAGTTTGGATGCATCGGTGTAGACCACAAACCCATCGTTCCTTCCGCACGGCTAACCTTTGGGCGGTTGTTAGCTTCTTCTTTAACTCTTGAAACTTGCTTCACAAGCTTGGACCATGAAAACTTGATTCCTTTCACGGTGTTGCGTCATCGGCCTTGCCAACTTGAAAACCCTTGATGAAGCGTCTATAATATCCGCCAAGCCTAGAAAGCTTGAACCTCATTGGCATTAGTCGGAACCTTCCGCCACTTACTTGCTTCAACCTTCATCTGGTCGACTTTGATTCGCCTGCGGACACGATGTGTCGAGGAACATTACTTCTTTGAGCTAAAACTTCGCACTTGCTATGCTTGGCATACAACCTCTCTGCTCGTAACGTTTCGAGCGATGCGGAGGTGTTCTCTATGCAACTCGCATTCTTGGAATAGATGAGAATATCATCGATAAAAACCAAGCGAAACGTCCGGACATTGATGGAAAACTCGATTCATCGGATCCATGAAGGCTAGCGGCGCATTGGTCAAACCAAGCGGCATCACGATGAACTCGTAGTGCCCATACCTTGCCGAACGCGCGGTCTTATACGTCCTCCTTCCCGATCTTCAGGTGATGGTAGCGACCTCAAATCGATCTTAGAAGACACTCGCTCCTTTGAAATTTGGTCAAAAAGATCGTCGATCCTTGGAAGAGGATATCATTCTTGATCGTCGACTTATTCACTCTCGTAGTCAATGCACATCGCATTGACCCATCCTTCTTCTTGACGAACAGGCGGCGCTCCCCACGGCGACACGCTGGGTCGAGATAAAACCTAGATCCAACGACTCGCAATCATGCGCTTTCGGTTCTTGCAATTCTTTAGGTGCCATTCGTATGGTGCCTTTGATCTTCGTCTTGCTCACGGTTCCAAATCAATAGTGAATTCCACTTGTCTATCGGTGGTAAACACGCAAGTCCTCGGAAACACGTCCGGATATTCACACACCATCGCTCCTCTTGCAGCTGCTTGCTGTTCGCCGTGCCTGTCGAACTTACTAAGAAAGTTTGTGACTTCCTCTCGATCATCCTCACGCCTTGTCTTTGAGATCATTAACGCAAACACCCATCCTTATGCCGTGGAAACAAACTTCCACTCCTTGGCTGTCCGAAAAGCAACTTCTCTCGAGACAACGTATAGTTGCCATGTGCTTTTCAACCAATCCATGCGAAAGATGACATCGAAATCTTCCATTCCGATGACATGCAAATTGACAAAGACCTTACGCTCACGATTTCTACTTCACAGTTACGGCATATCTCTTTTGCCTTTAGCACTTCACGACGGGATGCTAATTTCGAGGTACTACTGTGATTTCTTGGGTACCAAACCCAACCTCTCACGCGATTCTCGAAGCGAAAGAATGTGAGGCTCTGTATCAAACAAAGCGGCACAGTATATCACTCATATGGATTATACAAAGATTTCGGGAGCTTGAGCCGCTGCTGCCGATTCAGGCGTACACCCTTGCTTGCTGCGGTGGCCTTTGGTTTCTTTGGCTTAGGGTGACCTCCTGCTCGTTGTTTGTCCTCGGCGGAGCATGATTACGCTCTGCGGAGCTGGATCTTTGCCTTCTTGGCTACACTGCTGCAGCCTCTAACGGACAATCTCGGCGTAATGTCGGACTTCTTAAGCGATAGCACTCGGTGCTACCTTGCCTGCACTCGCCGAAATGATTCCTTTGGCATTTCTGGCACCAAGGTTTTTCCACTCCCTGCCGCATGGGTTGGAAATTCCTTCCCCAAGGTTGCCTTTCTCTCTCTTGAATGCCTTGATTCCTTGGAATCACTGGACCGCTCTGGTTCCCTTGGAACACCTGATTGCCTTTCCCTCGATCTTCCCATTTCCTCTTACCTCTTCCTCCGTCAGATGGCTGTCCGGGTGGCATCGTTCTCTCCTGGGGCAACATTGACTCAATGTTTAATGCCCGGTTCAAGGACTGCGCATCGTCGGATCTCACGGTGACGGCGAAATTCGATCTCGGTGGTCCTCTCACGAACACATGCGCCTGGCGACCTCGGTGCCAACCAGTGCGTAGCATAGCGTGATGAGCGATTGAGCGGCGATCGTGCTCGGTGGTGTCCTTCTTCCTTGGCGAAGATTCCGAACTCGTTTGCCTTCTCTGCATGGCGCCGAGCGCGTACTTTTCCATGAGTTCTTCCTGAAATCTTCCCACGTATACCTTGCCTTGTCACGGTGTTGGGTCCTCCTCACGGTTCCACAAATCAGCCTCATCGGTTGGGCGAAAGATCGCGCAATTCAGCTTTTCTGCTTCTTCGCAGCCGATGTATTCGAAGATCCTTTCGGTGGATCGTATCCAGTTCTCAGCGTCGATCGGTTCGCCGAGACCGTCGAATGTAGGGGGATTCTGCCTGCGAAAACTCTCGATCGCATGCCGCTGAACCAAAGGTGGTTCTTGGGCTTCTTCCACATTATTATTCCTCTGGTTCCTTGTTCTCGGCATTCTGTACCGACGTTTGAAACATTAGAAACGCTTTCGCATAGATAACCGGGTATCATCGCATAACATATATCATCACCCATATCACATATCATCACATATATCACATATCACGCACGATCACATATAATCATGCAATCCTGTCAACATATCATCGTTATGCATTTCACATAACATCATCATCACACATCACATAGATCATATATCATCATGGCATAGCTCATATCACATATAAGCATCAAACATAAACATCCTGTCATAGACAGCGTTAGTATCGATAATATTCGGTGTCCATGAAGGATGTCAAAATACAAGATCAAGGTATGTCGATCGAAAGGTTCGGATGTGAGCAAAGAATCGACTCGGTCCTTTGTCGAAAGATGCCGCTCTGTCCATGCTTCTAGCGAGACTCTGCGGTATCGCTTTGTACACACCGACTACCTAGATCTCATCCTCCATATCCATCCACTATTCCCGCTAGTCCCAGCGGTTCCATTCTCTCTCCTCATCTTCCTTTCCTTCCAATCGGGGCTTGAATTGGTGCCGCTTGAAAAGCGATCTGCATGGAAGCAAGCCTCTCTTGGGTATGATCCCGTCAGCTTGTGCTCGATTGCTGAGTATCGGTGAAAGGCGTACTGAGTCCTGTCTCTGGCGCTTGCCCTTCCTCAATGTGCCCGACCTCGTGAGTCATCGGCTATCTGGATCACGGGTCCTCCGAATCCTCACTATCCTCCTCGTTCTCATCGGGTCCTCCTCTTCTTCCTCGTAGTCGCCTTCCACGGATGCCATCGACCGGTTTGGTGGCATGAAGATTGATTCAGGCTTCTTCTTTGCCACTTTCGGACGGACAATACCTCTCGTCACGAAGTTCACGCCTCAAAGTCATTCGGGTCCTCCGGAAGGTAAGGATCGTCGATGGAGGTGTAGTGGCGGTGTATCATGTTGCAGCGATCGCTGATTGATGGTTGTTCTCCCAATGGCTCTTGGGAACATCATCCCTATCATCGATCGGATCGGTCCTCGGTGTGTCTCGCAACCACATCCTCCTCGGATGGTATACCTCGGTGGTGCATCCCTTGTCTCCATACTCGAGCGGCGAACTCGGTAAAGTCGAGTAAGGTGCCTCGTGATAGGATCCGTCCCGAACAACACATGTCCTTGCTTTCTTGCCCATGGTTGCCATCCGTCGGTAGCCTTTCGGTCATCCGATAGTAGGCCTCATATTCGACACTTTCCCACCTGTCTCGAACCTTCCTCCATAACCCAACAAATCTTCCCGAAATACTCCCAATGGCTCATGAATAATCGCATACATTCCACGAATTTACGGATATGCTCATCCGTTCTCAGAGATCTTAACCAGCGTTATGCGGGCCATGAATATCCATAAACCTACATGTTAGTTCACCATAAAACAACAACAAATATTCACGTTTCCTTTACCATCGATCATCGGGTAATCATATCTCATACACATGTTCATTTCAACACATATCCATATCAATATCGATATAATCACGTAAGCAAATCGAGTTCACTTACAAGCACTCGTTTATCAAAATAAACAAGATTTTCAATCAACAATGCATATTGCTATGTAAACACATAGACTTACATCAACCATACGTGATCACATTAATCACATCATATCATATAAGCGATTTTCATATCACGACCACCGGCCCTTTTGTTCCATCAACAATTACTTCCATATCCATATCACCATCGACCATACCTCGTCCATCACGTTTACATCCGTAAACTCTTACCATGCCAAAGCACATGAAACCAAGATCATATCAAGCATCACATAGCCACATAAAGCATCGGCAAATAAACACATACCTCATCCCCTTTTAAAGGAGGCGGATGACGGTGGTGAGGGTAGTATGCACGATGAACCGTTTAGAAGAACAAGTTCTAAACACTCAATTTCAAGACGCACATGATATAAAGCAAACAAAGCGCTTTGATATCAAATAACATGAACACATACCCAAAGCAAAAAAAGCGCTCGATGCCAAGTGGTGTCGGATAACAAATAGATGTCGAGGCGAGAACAACGCTCGATACCATCTTTGTCACGCCCAATTCAGGAAGGCACGGATGCGGGGTGTGACTAGGGTGAGGGTTAAGCGGGGAAGAAGGGGATACATATAACATACATGATAAGAAGATGTGACCATAAAATCGGGCGGCATCTCTCTATAACTAGGACATATCACGAAGGGAGGGTGCACAAACAATCCACCAAGAATAATATCGATATCATAACCTCGGAAAACATGATCTTGGTTTATTATAAGTAATGCGAAGACAAAATAGCATTACATCCTGTCGACTAGACCCGATCAACCACATAGCATGCTCGTGTCGAGACTCGCGTGAAATAACATAACAAATCTTGTTCCCAATCGAGAAAGCAAATAAGGGACAAGAATACATAGTTATCGAGTGCGTATATAACATAACATCGCGGAAGCATAGCATGAAGAACCATGCTCCACCCCGGTCGCGCCGTCCGACCTCATAAAATACGTGAAAAGATTTGAAAAAGAGTTTGGGGTGAGTACTAGCGCACTCGGTGGGGTTTTATCATAATCGAAAAGAATCATGAGGCCGTGTTTAGAGCACTTACCTTAGAAGGTTTTAAAACGTAAATCCACTTCTAAGTAAGCAAAATAGATTTTTCATTTTCGATACGATCCGTTATTCTTGTTACTCCCGTCATAGAACCATGAACCACGGCTCGGGCGTATCCCGCCACCCGTCACATGACATTCATTCGGCCGGAACATATCCGATCATTACGCCGGGCGTATCCGGTAGGCTAACTCGGTGTGGACTTGATTGAATCCCATCGAAACCATAACCACCTCATTACCTTTTCGTGTGGACTTAGGGGTCTATCCGCCCGAACCATAACCACGTGTTGGGGTCTATCCCTATGATCAATACTCGAGATGGTGATCAACCCACGAATAGAGATCCGTGCACAACCATGATAGAACCATATCTTGGATCGGAGAGCGATAATAATTTCACAAAAGATTTTCTGGCGTACATGTTTTATTTTGAAATATCGGGTAAATAACTCGAAAATAAGCATATATAACCAACTGAGCAGACGAAAACGTCAACCGAGAGATATCTACGGATCCGATGACTTCACCGATCGCCTTTGGTAGGTACACAGTAACAAGAGCGGAACAACTTTTGGGGTTCTTCCCACAAAGCAAAGCAACAACGTGATCAAACGACGATCGTAGCAAAACTAGGGTTTTCGACTTTACGAACCCATTTGGCACTCTCGGGTTTTCAAATCAACTTTCGATCGCGAAGGAAATATATTCGGGGCATCAAGACCTATAATAGGGTACCTTCAAAATATGCATGCATGCAAGTTGACTCAAATCTTAGCGTGAAGAAGCTTCAAAATCGATGCCTATCGCCGGATCTAGGATAAACCGTCAAAATTGATGCATGAAAATGGAAACATAAGCAATATGCATAACGACGAACATGGAATGACAAGCGGCGTTGAAAATGGATAACCGGGCATGTCTTCCTTTAGAAAACTCAAGCAACGGAAAACATCCCACATGCGAAACGAAAAAGCGAAAAAAGCGGAATCGGTGCTTTAGTAGAATGCATGGCCCGGAACTCAAAACCTAAAGGACCGTAGCGAAAGGTGGTCGTTGACCGCAAGCGGTGACCAACAAGGCGCGAATGGGCGGCGATTCGGCGGTGGTCGCGTGGCCAAATTAGCCGACCTCGGCCGTTATCCCGTCCGTCCTTTAGAAACCCGAGTTCTATGCTATCGATCTACTAAAGGCGGAATCAAAAAGAAAAGGACAAACCGAAAAAGCAGGGCTGCGGGGGTGGTTGATCGGCGGTGGTGGCTCGGCGGCGCAATGGCGCCAGCCGAGCCTCCCGGCTCGATCCCCACTCCTCCGTGACTTCGCGGCGGCACAGAGCTCTTCGGCTCTTCCGTAAACACGAGAGGCGAAGGAAATGAGCGTTGAAAATGAAGGCCCTAGCCTCCTGTTATAGGAAAATTCGAGGCTGCATGTACTTGCATAATGACCGCTTTTCAACTTAGCGACGCAACTTTTGCAAGCGGACTCAAATTTAGCAAACTTGGTACCCATGGACACGAAATAAAATACGGACACAATGACTATAAACAAGATATGCTTTTAAAGACCAATGAAAAGTCCGGTTTTCGATAACTTCCGGTGCGAAACGCTTCATGGGTGGTCGAAACCCGCATACTTAGTGTACATGAATTCGTCACAAGACACTCTTACTTGCGCACGAGGTTTCGCCGTATCACGAGGTTTCGTGACGGTCGCATCACCGAAACAAAAGTCAACCTTTTGACCTTTTCTCGAAAAACGTGCCATGCAAAATGTCGACAATTTTGCTTAAAAAGACGGGGTATTACAACATTATTTTAGATCATATTATGTAATTATACTTGATAAAATAAATTTATAACATTAATACACATAATATAAAGTTTTCGGCTATTATGAATTAAATAGCTTAGACTTGTGCAAAAATTCCTATAAATTCACATGTCACACTATTTTATCATGTGACTAATAATATGTAATTACCTTAGTCAAATAAAATTTATACATCTTAGTATTATAACCTAAGGTTATCGGTTTCCAATAAACCAAGAAAATGATTTTTAAAAATTCTAATAAATTCATATAACAATTAATCACCCTCAATTATGCTTACTATAACATAATTGTTATTTATTATGAACTATTGAATTTAATTTACCTAAGTCATGTTCGAAAATTTCAACTTACGTCCAAATAATTTTTATAAATTTCAATAAATCCTCACAACCATATTTTATGAATCTACACACTTAATATGCTATTATATCACTTAAACATGAATTATATCCTAACATTTTATCTTTTTCATAAACTTTCGGTATTTATAAAATTATAGGCTATAGTTTTCCAAAATTTTTACATAAATTCATATAAGCATATTTAATACCCTAGATCATGATTTCATGCTCAAATTAACAATTAAAAATCATAATCATCAACATATAGTACCCCTAAGTTTTCGGTCCACATAAATAATTTAATACCATGCTTAATTTCATGATATAATTAATATACATGCTTAATAACATCATATAAACATATTAACATGAGTTCTATAATTTTCGAAAATTATACAACTTAACCAAGCTTATAACATAAATTCTAACAGACGAAAATCGAAAATTCTAGCATGTATACGAAGCTCGTAAAATTTATAACCTTTTAATCGGTATGAATTTAATGGTTGAAGGTTTATATGTCTAGGATTTGGGATTGATATTGGATGAACTCTCAAAAAAAATTTCACTATGGTTTCGGTAGTTTAGGGTTGTAAATGGGAGAGTGTTGTGCTCTCCTCATATTTATAGACATTTACAAGTTGTAGTATAATAATTACATGAAATAATATCTAATACACTTGCCAAATTTTTTCAACAAAATCGGCACCTCCTCTTGGTGTGAGACAAAAATTTGATCTTATCATGTAAAACTCATCACCAAGTCATCTTATCCTTAATTAAATACATTGTATCCTAATTTAATTAAATCATCACATTGTGCACTCTATGTGTGTGTGTCGCCCAAGCTTAGTATATTAGGATTGATTTTTGTTTTATTCTTATATTATATACTTTATTATATTATATTATCATTTAATAAATAATTTATCACATAATTACCAAGAATTAGAGAATTTATCAAATTATATCATACTTATGTAATTCACGCCATTTTCAATTCCTTAGTCTAAGATTTTATTTTCTTATGATATATAATATATCATTATCATATAGTATAAAGTTACTTTTGAAAAGTCAAAATTTCAACTCAACAAGTGTCCTATTATATAGTATGAAATTAAATATTTTTCAACCATTTTCAACCATTTCGGCTCCTACAATTAATGAGCTTAGGATGATTTGTTTTATTAGCTAATTACCTCAACTTTACACCTATTACATGATAAGATTATAATCATAGGCTTCATTAATTGTAGGATGATATTTTGTACATAAAATCATACAAAATCCACCAAAATTTACGCCACTTTTGGCACAAGTATGATCCACACTTGTGCAACTTGTAATATACCTCATTTATCCTTAATGACATTATAATAATATAATAATTATCATATATCATTAATTGAATAAAATTAAAAATTAAATTATGCTTAGGAAGCTCACGTTTTCAAAAATTAGGGTTATATTCCAAACATTTGATTTTCTTGTATAAAATAGCTATTATATAATTATGTGACATATTATATGTCTTAGATAATAAATTTAATCATAGAAAAGTATTTAAAATAATTTAGGTTTTAAAAACCCTAATTTCGAAATATAATATTTCGAAAATCTCAAAATAGGGTACATTCTATTCTTTAAATTTTCTAGCATTATTTAATGATAAATAATGCTCTTATATAATAATATAATTATAGGAATTTGAATTTTATAATTCCGAGATCGTTTGCTAAAGTTATCGCATTATCTCTAAACGTAGACGTTTGAAATGTCTCTAAATTCTCATATTTTAATTATCTCAAAAATGTTCAAAATAAAGTTTGTTACAACTTTATTTATTCCTATAATAATAGGAATTTTGAAATTAAGCTTAACTGCTTAATAATACTGTAAGACGTAACTGTCGAATTTATTCGACGTTAGAAAATTACATTCGAAGGAATATTGAAAATTATATTCCTTAATTCACTAAGCATCAGTGAATCTCACACAGAAATTATCAAATTATGCTTGGTCAAAGTCAAGAGTTGACTAATTAAGATTTTAATTATTGAATTAATAATGCTAATTACGGAATTTATTATCGTAATTCAGTATTAAAATTACGGGATATTACATTCTACCCCCCTTAAAAAATTTCGTCCTCGAAATTTGCATACCTCAAAAGAGTTCGGGGTATCGTTCTTTCATCGCGTCCTCGAGTTCCCACGTAGCTTCTTCCCGTCGTGGTGCGCCATGGGACTTTCACTATGAGGATTGATTTATTTCTCAGCTGTTGAACCTTATGGTCCAAAATAGCCACAGGTTCCTCTTCGTAGCTCATATCGGGATTTAAGACCACGTCATCATGATGTATTACGTGTTTTGGGTCATACACGTATTTCCTCAGTTGAGACACGTGAAACACATTATGAACATTACCCAAACTCGGTGGTAATGCTAGTCTATAAGCTCTGGGGCCTATTTTCTCAAGGATCTCGTAAGGTCCTATAAATCGTGGTTTCAACTTTCCCTTTACCCCAAATTTTACAATGCCTTTAGACGGAGGCTTTAAGGAAAACCTTGTCTCCACACTCAAATTCTAGCTCGGATCTACGGGTATCGGCATATGATTTACGCTATCACGAGCTTCCTTTATTCTTTGTCTTATCGTAAGCACAATTTCAATCATTTCTTCCACCGTATCGGGCCTAAAATTTTCCTTTCACCAACTTCATCCCGATAAAGTGGCGATCGACATTTTTTCCATCTGATGCTTCATATGGGGCCATGTTGATTGTCGCTGATAACTATTATTGTAGGCGAACTCGATGAGCGGTAAAACTTGTTCCCAAGTTGTGCCTCGATCCAATACTACCGTTCTCAACATATCCTCTAGTGTTTGGATTGTTCGTTCTGATTGGCCATCCGTCTGTGGATGAAAAGCTGTGCTGAAATTCAGCTTCGTTCCCAATTCCTTTTGTAAGCTTACCCAAAATCTCGAAGTAAACTTCGAATCTCTATCAGAAGTGATAGATTTCGGTATTCCATGCAGTCGTACAATTTCCTTCACATATAGTTGGGCTAGCTTGTCGGATCCATAGGTGATTCGAATTGGTAGGAAGTGAGCACATTTTGTAAGGCGATCCACTACTACCCATATAGCAGTGTTACCCTTTTGTGACTTTGGTAAACCCGTTACAAAATCCATAGCTATGTCGTCCCATTTCCATTCAGGTATTTCCAAAGGTTGCAGCTTTCCATATGGCCTTTGATGTAACGCCTTTACTTGTTGACAAGTTAGACAACGTTCGACGAAAGAGGCTATATCTCTTTTCATTCCTTCCCACCAGAACTTTCCTCGTAGGTCTTGGTACATTTTGGTACTGCCTGGATGGGCGGTATAAGGAGTTTCATGAGCTTCACTCATGATTTCATTTCTAAGCTCGTCATTATTTGGAATGCATAGCCTCTCTTCAAACAATATAGCGTTATCAGATGCTTCCTTGAAACCTTTTATGTTCTCCCATTCTCACTTTAACTCTTATCTTTTCTAGTTCCTCATCCTTTCTTTGTTTTTCTATGATTTTATTCCTTAAATCGGACATCATAGTAAGTGTAGCAACATTATCCATGATTGTCCTTGGTGGTTCGACTATCTCTATTGACATTTTCTCAAACTCTTCGATGAGTTTTCCTTCCTTTGTCAAGAGACATCCAAGCTTTGATTGACCTTTACGACTTAAGGCATCTGCTACTACATTAGCTTTCCCTGGATGATAGTTTATGCCACAGTCGTAGTCTTTTACTAATTCGAGCCATCTCCTTTGTCTCATGTTCAGATCTTTTTGCTCGAAAAAGTATTTTAAACTTTTGTGGTCAGTAAAGATTTCACATCTTACTCTGTAGAGATGATGTCTCCAAATCTTTAAGGCGTGAAACACAGCTGCCATTTCCAAATCATGAGTCGGGTAGTTCAACTCACGTGGCCTAAGTTGTCGTGATGCGTAAGCTATTACCTTCCCCTCTTGCATCAATACGCAACCAAGTCCATTTTTGGAAGCATCAGTATAGATAACATATTCCTTGTTTGAATCTGGAACAGCTAATACCGGTGCACTAATCAGTTTCTCTTTTAACGTTTGGAAACTTGCCTCACACTCATCGGTCCATGTAAATTTAATCCCCTTTCGAAGTAGCTGTGTCATTGGCCTTGCTATCTTGGAGAATCCTTCAATGAATCTCCTATAGTAGCCGACTAATCTAGGAAACTTGAATTTCGTTTTGAGTGGTCGGTGCTTTCCATCCTTATGCGACCTCGACCTTTGCGGATCAACTTTTATTCCTTCGTGACACATGTGTCGAGGAATATTACTTCTTTAAGCCAAAATTCACACTTGCTGAATTTAGCATAAAGTTGTTCGGCTCGTAGGTCTGTAACAACTTTGTTCTCTAGTGTTCTTATGTTCCTCCTCGTTCTTTGAATAGATGAGAATATCATCTATGAAGACTAAGATAAACTTATCCAAGTATGGATGGAACACTCGTTCATAAGATCCATAAACACGACGGGTGCATTGGTTAGTCGAGCGGTACTACTACAAACTCGTAGTGACCATACCTTGTTGAATCCGTCTTAGATATATCTTCGGTCGTACCTTTGGGCGATGGTAGCGACTTAAGATCGATTTTGAGAATACGCTTGCACCTCTCAACCGATCGAACAAATCATCTATCCTTGGTAGCGGATATTTGTTCTTAAGCGTCAATTTGTTTAATTCTCGTGTAATCGATGCACATTCTTAACGAACCATCCTTTTCTTGACAAATAGACAAAGGCTCCCCATGGTGAAACACTTGGCCTAATAAAACCCAAGTCGAATAACTCTTGAATTTGGATTTTAACTCTTGAGTTCCTTGGGTGCCATTACGTAAGCGCTTTTGATCTTGGAGCTGATCCGGCTCCGGATCTATGTGAACTCTAGCTGCCTATCTGGGGGTAGTCCTGGTAATGTCTCAGGAAAGACGTCTGGAAATTCCTGAACAATTTCCACGTCTTCGACCCTTGCTTCCGCCTTTTCCTCTCCATTTAGATACACAAGGAATGCTTGACATTCCTTCTTATTCATCATTCTCCTTGCTTGGAGCGCGGATATTATTGGGATTTTCTTTCCCATACTAATCCCATAAAAATTCGTAGCTTCTTTTCCCGGTGGTTGCATCGAAATTCTTCTCTCCTTGCATAAGATCGTGGAATGGTTTTCGGCCAACCAATCCATTCCTAGGATTATATCTACATCCCCCACAGATATTACGTTCAAGTTGTTTGCTAGAACCTTAGTTGAGCCTAGGTTCAATTCTAAGTTCGAGCAAGCATGTGTAACGGTCATAATACCTCCTATAGGTGATGAGATTCTCATTTCTGATTTGTTTCCTCGGGGTTAAGTTCTAACATATCAGCATGCTTTTGAAATGAAAGAATCTGAAGCACCGTGTCGAGCAGTATAATAGGTATATTGCAAAGTAATCCCATACCCGCTAGGTTACCTTGGTTACTGCTGCGTTACGGCGCTATGTAGTGCATAGGCTCGGCTGTTTGGTTCTTGACGGCGAGTGCTTGCCTCTGTTGATTCTCGCTGTTGTTGCAGCTGTTGCTCTCTTGTCTCTGCAGTTCTTGTCGCTGCTTATTCTTCTTCTTTGTGGCTCGGGTTGGTCTTGAATTGCCCTTAACGGTTGGGGTGGCACGATTGATTTAGCCTCCCACGGTTATCTGGCGAATCCTGGGCATTCATTTGCATAGTGGCCCTTCACGTCACACTTATAGCAAATGGGATTTCAGCCATACACACCCCGTGTGCCTTTTATTACATTCGGGCATGGTGGAATCCTTACTATCTCTTGGGTAGGTGGAGTAAATACGGGTCTCCTCCAACCTTGCCCTTGCGAAGCCATGTTATTCTGCCATGGCCTCTTGTTGTTGTTATTAAAGCCTCCTCGGTTGAGATTGTTGTTGTTAGAACTTTCTTCCCATTTCGTTTCCCTTTGTCACCGACATTACGTAGGCCCAGGTCGGTCTGATTTCTCCTCGGGTATCGCAGCCTCTATGTCTAATGCCCGACTAAGAGCCTCCATATAGGTTAAGTAGCCATGACCTGCCAGCGACATCCTTATCTCATGTCTCAGTCCTGCCTTGAATTTTTCTGACATTTTCATGTCAGTATTCACTAAATCAAGGGCGTATCTAGAAATATCAGCAAAAGCGATCGGTCGTGCTCGGTGACCGACATCTTATCTGCCGGGTGAAAATTCAACCTCCTTTTTATTCCGATAGCTTTTGGGAACGTACTTATCATACATTTCCGTTTTGAAGTCGTCCCAGGTAAAGTATTCCATTTGTTCCGGGGTCAGTGTCTTTCTCCTTGCCTCCCACTAGAAGTTAGCTTGTCCGGTGAGTTGAAATGTCACGCAAGATAACCTTTCTTGCGTAGTACAGCGAAGGAAATCGAAAATTCGTTCAATAGCCATGACCTTTGTTCGGCATCCTCGGGCTTCCTTGCCATTGAAGGAGGCGGGTTCTATCTTAAAATAACTCCTCAACCCTACGGTCGGTGGAGGTGGGGTGGTCAGGGATCTCTTCACTTTCGGACGGGGTATTCGCCTCTGCCCTGCCTCTTCCTCTACCCCCCTCTCACTTCCGCCGAGGTGCACGTCTGGCGACATTACATTAATAAAACGTAGTTAGTATTCGAGTAATGTTCATTGCAGTTGATTATACATAACATCTTATAAAATCGTATCATAAAACAACTTAAACAACCATCATTCTTTTCGCACAACTTAATGTTCATAAAAGCCCATCTTAGGTCATCATCATATATATATGGAAAACTTTGCCTCAAAAGGACTATTCTGTACAAGTCATTAAGCGCAAAAGGAAGCTAAGTACACACTGTACTATGTATACCACTGTCAACTACATACTGGTTATAAGGCGTCTCAAAATACTATGCTTCTATATTGTTTGTTAACATCATTACTACATATTACATACTACATACTACTCGTATACTAATATCCGTTCTCGTCCATGTTTCTGTTCACGTTTCCATGGTTTTCTCTTGCAGCTTCGTCCTCACTTGGATCCTCCTCAGGATCTTCTTCTTCTTCCGGGTCCTCTTCTTCGGAATCTTCCTCCGAACTTTCCTCTCTAGCACGCCTCCGAGATGGTCCGACTCTCTCATCCCCTATGGCATACACATCGCGCATAGGAACATAACCTTCTTGATGGCCGTATGCTTCCATGTATGTCCTCTCGTGATAGGGTGCCGTCATTGGTGGTGGGCGGTGGTGCGGTCGCGTCGGATGTCCAAATGTCATCGGTGGAAGAACTGGAACTCCCAATGACCTAGGTCGTGATGCTCGTCACATGCGCGGTCGATGTCCCGCTCCCATCTCATCGGTACCGCGGGGTTGACCACTCGGGGACCTCGGTGTATAACCATTCCGGTGTGTCGTCACGCCAGTGTACTCCTTGGTGGCGGATAGGGCCCTCTTGGTGCAGCCCTATATATTCTGTAGACATATATGAGATGGCTGATGAACCTCGGTAGATCTCCGATCAAGTCATAGTCAATGCCCGCACGATAGATATAGTCGCCCGATATCTCTCTTGCATAGTCTTCCCAATCAACTGGCAATCGAGTGAGTAACCGCTTGATGCCGTCATATCCTGTCACACCGTACTCATGGGCGTCCATCCATAATCGCGGATAACTCGTCGAAACTCTCCTGGGCTGTCGCCCCAACTCATACTGTAAGTGCGATAGGCTTCAAGTACTTCTCTTGGTGTAACCCTCGGCATCGTCCTTCGCCTCGGTGAGTAGTAACGACTGGCCATCTATCACAGATAATACTA
Source organism: Salvia rosmarinus (assembly GCA_036937905.1). NCBI lineage: Eukaryota > Viridiplantae > Streptophyta > Magnoliopsida > Lamiales > Lamiaceae > Salvia > Salvia rosmarinus. The sequence goes on along the minus strand of CM072820.1, from coordinate 35,303,551 downwards.
GCGTAAGTCAATCTATATCTGATAAGCAGATAAGAGAATATAATATATCTGTTAAGCAGATAAAGCGAACACATCTGATAAGCAGATAAATGTTTACATCAAAGTTCCCATGTTTATCCTACATCATAATTTCACTTATGGGATCTCTACTTTTAACTTCCTAAGTTCTTTAATTCCTAGCAAAATTTTCAGTCTAACTTCAACTGTTCCTCACGAATTCTGGAGAAATATTCAGGATTTCTGTCCTTCATATGAAATGAAGTTCGTTGAGATAAGAATATGTGAGAAAAAACCGTTTGCAAAACGGAGTTCAAACGAATAAGAACGAGTCAAAACAAGAACACTGTGCAGTGCAGTTTTCTGCCTGCGCGCCCGTGCGCCGTGAGCTTCTCATTTCTAGACGAGTGCGAGCTCATGCTACGCTTGCGAGGTTTTATCAAAATTTGTTTAGCTTTCTCTGGTCCTTATCGAACCCATGCGTCTTGCACCTTTGATCCTTTCTTTTTGCTTTCGTCAGCCTTTCGTTGAAAACTCGAGTTCGTTTCCAATCGACTTTTCGTTCGTTCGTGAATCGATACCTTACTATTGTTCTCGTAGGAGGGATAAAGTTTCCCTAATTCGTACTTCTATGTTCAAGAGGTGAGCATGCTTCTTAGAGCATCTATGTTCTTTTGGGAATAACATACCCATTTTCAGAATAAACTGTAAACTTTGAATAAACATTTCAAAAATCATAACATAACTTCTGTATTCAGGCTTTCAACAACTCAATCATCACTTTTGACATTATCATGTCAACTGTTTCTCATTCTTCGTAAACTTGGTCTCATCTCACTGATAACTCATTTATCATAAAGCTTTTGACATAAAATTGTCAACTTTTCTCATAACACTGAAAAAATTTCTTTTCGGAAAACATTCCAAAACTTTCATCACTTTCACTGTTTTCAAAATATGAATTCAATCTCATTTTCAAAACTTTCAAGTTCAACTTGTTTTCAACTTTCAATTTTCAATATCAAAACTGAGAAAATAATTTACCTCTTTTTCGGTTGAGCTTGATGTGATGGAGTGTTGAGCACAGTCAGCTGATCTCTAGAAGTCTAGTGATTCAATCTAGACTTGACCATTGAAAGAAAGTTTTAGGTTTCAAAGGATTACCCGCTCTGATACCAACTGTAACAGCCCGCCAATCTAAATTACGGATTAGACGGGACTGTTACTATTAAGCAGGGATTAAGAACATAATGACCAACAACCTTTTAAGACTTCAAACTTTTATAGGTAAACACACAACGATTTTATACAACTAGACCAGCGGACCATTAACAAAAGGATTGGTGATGCGGAGGTAACATAAGTAATATCCAAAATAGTATAATAAAGTGTTTTGAGCAGTGGAAAGCATGTGAATGCATATATGACGATATCATCAAGGTGAACTATTAGCGACAAAACTCCACTACTCAACACTTGTCCATCCTATCACACTCAACTCGCACATTTAAAACAAACATGCGGGCTAAGTACAAGATTGCACTTAGTGGACTCATGCCAAAATAATTTCATTTAATTACATTGCCCATTAGTATAACACGAGGATTTTAGTTGAAATAACTCGTGAATACCAAAATACTTTATCATTTCTCAAAAGATTACGCTGTGCGGGCATTTTCGATCGTATGATCCGTATCATTACATAATCTTGTTCATAATCGATCTCGCGCCGTAAGTAGGCCTCCTTCTACCGACGCCGCGGCCGTCAAGATGTTGCTAACGGCTCACAATCACATAGTCGGGATTCTCGATCGACTAGGATCCATGACCGCCGATGATGTTACTAACGGCTCACGATCGCACTTCGGTGTACACGTTAACCCTAGCTGTGAATTCGCGATCGACTGGGATCCGATATCGATTTTAAAATTGGGAGCTACCCATAACGATTCACATTCATAGTTGGCTCGCCCAACAACATGATAGGATACATACGTTAAAACATAAATACTTTGGGCATATAATTGAATAACAGTTCATAATCATTTTCAACTGAAAGCTTGTAAATAAATACTTTTCGAAGAAAGCATCGTAAATAAAGGGTTTTCGAGTAAAGCCCACCTCGTATCGTAGGTCTTTATACTACGGTCTCCTTTCCTCGTCGATGCCTCGTCCACGTATCGCCTTAACGTAAAATTATTTTAGTATGTCGGTTACGTTCGATGAGGCGAACATAGTCTATAACGTTCTCGTCAAATAAGGCTAACGCCGGACTTACTTTGCGTTTCCTAATCGATTGATGTCGATTATGAAATTTCTTAACTTATAAGAGATATTCTATCTTTTAGTATATATTACGTTTTAATGTACTTACGTTACGTAAGTTACATTGTTACTAAGCGTCTTCGTCACATAGATCACGTATTATCGATTGCGTGCCCGTTGACCTTGGTCAACGATTTTGATCAACGATTTTGACGAAGTCAACCAAAAGTCAACCATTTTGACTTTGGTCGACAAAAAGTCGACATTTTGACTTTTCAATTATTTATGAAATTTATCATTTTATGTGCAATTCTTGTTCCAAAATTCCTATAAAATCATACTATGTTCTGTCACGACCCCACTCCCGACCAACCCGGACCTGAGGGCCACCAATACTAGGAGTAGTATTTTAGGGGTTACATGGATAAAATAGAGATGCATAAAATAAACTAATATGCTTGAACATAATATGAGATGATGTCGTAATGTTTTGAAAGGTTTAGCCATCGGACCACAAAACTTGCCCGATCCGATGGACCTCGATAGTTTGTAAACATAAGGCATAAATAAGGAGTTCGAGTATAGCAATGGAAAGTGTGTGAATACATATACGACGATATGCATTCGCGTATAACCCACAATTTCAAGTAAATCGGTCAAGGACACCTGACTCTCAACACATTCCCCATCATCACCATCGAAGCTCAACTGCGCACATTTAAAACAAACATGCAGGCTAAGTACAAGAAATTGCACTCAGCTGGACTTATGCGAAAACATTTGATAATATTTGGATTACGCTACCAATATCGAGTAAGTCGCGAGGGTTTTAGTTAAAAGGGCCTTGTCTTACTAAAATCATTTCGTTCAGTAAAGTAGCTTGCCAAGCATTTTCTTGGTGTGTATGGTCCGTATCTCATAGTCACAATACATAATAATAATAAATAATAAACGCCGAGAGAGGCCTCCCGTCTACGATGCCGTGACCGCCGTAATCCGTCTGACAAAGACATCCTCTCTGCAAGCATATGTTAACACAACAGATAGTTCCAACCTTCACGCCAATCCTAGCTGTGCATTTATCATCCCAAGACAGACCCGACATTAAAAGGTCAGTGCTACCACAACAATTGATATAATAGTTCCAACTATCTCCACAGCCTACCCGGCATAATGATAGGATCCATACACAAAGCGAAATATTTTGGCGGTAATGCAAGAAACATTTGTTAAACAAATGTAGGATAAGTCGTAAATAAACTCATTTGAAATAACAAGAAAGTCACGCTTAGTGGGGTAAGAAAAGGCCCACATTTTAAAGATAAAGCCCACCGGACTATGGTTCGTTGTAAAAGTCCAGTTCGATCGTTCGTCAAAATCCGTCATTGCGTTTGCCCACACCTTTACGGCGAGACTTTAGTCGTCGCTCAAGTCTCTCGAGACTTTCAAAACTAAGATAAACTTCGATATTTCATATCGATGTGGACTGAATTCATTAGTGAATTGAATACGCCTCTAATACGTATACAATTGAATTGTTCTCGCCGAGATCGCTCAACGATAAGCACGTTTTGATATATGGATTTCATTTGTGAAATCTTTTCTTACTAATGAGGTATCACCCTCAATTAGTATATCTTACGCGTATTGACGTACTTATAATCGTAAAATCGTACATTTGACTTGAAAAGTCAACTAAGTCAACACTGGTCAACAAAGTCAACGGTTTTGACTTTTAAATAGTAATTTCTTACTATTTTGTTTTATAAATCGAATTTGATCGATTTGAAAACGTAAAGTCCTATTTCTCGATTTATCACGTAAATCAAGGACTTATAAATAATTTTGCATTTAATAAACCTTTTTTTAAGTAAAATGCGTAATTTTCGGTTTTTAAAACGTTATAAAATGAACGTTCGTCTCAAACATAGCAATCTATGTTTATAAAATTTTGTAAAATTTAAATCTGTACAGAATATTAATTTAACAAATATTTTATTAATAAACTGATTTAAAAGGATTTAAAATCCTTATTAATTATCGAAACTCGATAATTAATTTAAAAATGTCAAATGACTTTTGAAAATTTTTCTAAATTAATATAGTGCATTATTATACATTATGGTCCAGAATATGAATTTATAAAATTCATATGATATTATTTGCTATTTATTTATATATATACATATATACATTTAATTTCAATAATTAGGAATAATTATCCAAAATTCCCAAAATTGATATATACCTAGTATAATATCCCAACATCAATATACATCACCAATATAACCTATAGTTCACCATAACCATTCATTTAATAATATATAGCAATTATTCACGGCATTAACTTGATAATTACCGAATAATTAGCAAATAATTTCTAAAAATTCTAAATAAATTCCAACATCATTAAAAATTATATTATAACATTGTAACATCATAACATCAACCAAAAACATTTGAATCATCACCATATGGAGCTCAATAGCTCTCGCTTGCTGATTCAAAATGTCATTTGATTTTCAAAATTCCAACAATTATATACTATGTTTATACACTATAGTATACTAATATAACATCATAATATTTATCAAAACTAATTAAATCATCACCTTCAAGAGCACAAAGCTCACGGCTTATTTGATTTAGAATAGTATTTGATTTCCAAAATTCTAATAATTTCACACAATGCATAAATAATATACTAAAGCATTAAAACACCATTGCATGTTCAAAAATAAAATCATACACCAATCTATAAAATTATAATGCTCTTGGCCCTTTTAAAAAGAATAGCAATTGATTTTCAAAAATTCTAGTTAAATCATAGAATATATAATCAAGGTTCTAAAGCATTAATACACCATTACAAGCTTGAAATAAAATTATACATCAATGTATACACATACATAGCTCACGGTATAACAGGCTTTAAGCTATGGTTTTCCAAAATTTTTAAATAACATGCCATGGGTTCTAAACACATTATATAACAATAATCCATTCCTAAAACATATCAAGAGCATTCGGTCCTTATAAGAATATTTTTATCATTTTCAAAAATTATTTCCAATACATACCATGGTTTCGAAAATCATGCATAGGCTAGGTATACTCATCCATTTCATAAATCATGTCCTATGTTCATCTAAACACATTTTCTCATATTTTTCGAAATGAAATCCTCAAGAACATTATGAACACATATCTCATGCTTCAAGAACACTTAAACATATATGTATACCTATACAAAACTTTCGAAACACGCATACATATCAAAACAGTTTTCGAATTCTTTGAGCAAGGAGGGATATGAATCGAAGTTGGGGACTCATTTACCTTTGAAATGGTATAGGATCACTAGAGCAATGGAGGTATCAAGCTTGGTGGAGAAGAAATGGAGGAGAAGAAGAGATGAAGCTTTCGAAAAATGGGGGAGAGGCTCTCGATTTTCAGCAGAAAAATGGAGAGAAATGGAGAGTGAAAATGAGTTCAAAATGGAGAGAGAGTGTATAATGAGTGTGGGGTGTTGGAGTGAAGAGTCTTGCTACAATATGTCTCTCTCTCCCTCTCGATTTTCAGCAAGAATATGGGCAAAAATCTGATGCTAATGATGAGGATTATAGTGATGATTAGGCTAAGTAAAGGTAAGCCATCGTTGGGTAGAAAAAAGGTGGAGTGCATGCTTGTTTAAATGATGATGGGCGGCGACTATGGGGTTCAAGGGCTGATTTAATTTTTTTTGTACATAATACATGTATTAATCATAGCATAGGTCATAGATATATAATACATGCCATAAAATAATTAAATTAACACATAACCTTAATTTAAATTACCTAAAATAAAATGAGAAAAATAGGATTAAAATATAAATTACACTTTATTATTGATACTCATGTACATTTCGATCAAACATACACATATATATCATAATATATGATTTAGATATTAAATAATAGCATAGGATAAAATTATTACACATTTTATGCAATAAAAACCTAATTTAAAAATAGGGTTTCAAATTTTATAAAACCTGAAACCCTCGATTTCTATGGTTCAAAACTGATTTTAATGTTAATAATATCCATATATATCATATTATAAAGTTTAGATACCATAGGATAATTTAATGGTATCATTTCATGTGATAAAACCCTTATTTATAAGTATAGGGTTTTGAAATTAATATTCTAAAATATCGAGTTTAAATGCTAAAATCCGATTTTAATAATTATTAATACTGTAATTATATAAAATAATAATAGGAATTAATTATTATAATTTCTGAGCATTAAACTCATTTTTCAAAACGTCTCAGACGCCGACGTTCAAAACGCCTCAAAACGTTCAAAACGACTCATCTCAAAATGGTCGCAGATAGTTCATACTTACTAAATAAACATATTCCTTTTAATAAAGAAATTAAGATGGAAATTAATTCCAAGCTTCACCGCCGAAAATTTCATGAAAAGTCGACGTTCGATCACGCGTTTGACGTTAAAATATATTGACGAATCATTTCGTAATATTTCAATCCTTAAATTCACAATCCTTAGTTAATTATAAAAGGAATTCGTTATAACGATATCGTATCGAATCACAATATTCGATGTCGTAAAAAGATAATATCTGTAAAACCCTAATTACGGGTTTAGAAAACCGTAATCGTATATTCGCTTCTTTGAATATTACATTCCACCCTTTACGAAAAATTTCGTCTCGAAATTTGTATACCTCTAGAAAAAGATCGGGTATTTTTCCTCATCGCTTCTTCAAGCTCCCACGTGGCTTCTTCTCGTCGTGTGGTGTCTCCACAAGACTTTGACTAACTAATCGACTTGCTCCGTAGTTCTTGAACTTTGTGGTCAAGTATGGCTCGCGGGTTCTTCCTTATAGCTCATGTCCGCTCGAGGATCACGTCGTCTTGGTGAATCACGTGCTTTGGGTCGTGAACGTATTTTCGTAGTTGTGAGACGTGAAAAAACATTATGGACATTCCCTAGGTTTGGCGGAAGAGCCAACCTATATGCTACTGGACCTATCCTTTCTAGGATCTCATAAGGTCCTATAAAACGGGGTCTAAGCTTTCCTTTCAGGCCAAACCTGACAATCCCTTTCGATGGAGAGACCTTAAGAAATACTTTGTCTCCATCCTCAAACTGTAGCTCGGATCTATGCGTATCGGTAGATAAGATCCGTCATCTGAGCCTCTTTTATTCTCATCCCTAATTTGTCGAACGATCTCAATCATTTCGCTCATCGCATCGTGCCCAATGACTTTTCTCTCACCGACTTCATCCCAATAAAGTGGTGATCTACACTTCTTGCCATACAAGGCTTCGTATGGGTCCATGCCGATCGTCGCTTGATAGTCGTTGTTGTAAGCAAATTCAATCGGGTAAAATATCTTCCATTTTGCACCTCGATCCAAAATTACCATTCTAAGCATATCTTCTAGCGTTTGGATCGCTCTCTTCGATCGTCCATCGGTTTGTGGGTGGAATGTCAGATCAAGTTTAATCTGTACCCAGCCTTCTCGCAAGCTAATCCAAAATCTGGATGTGAACTTGGAGTCTCGATCGAGGTAATAGATTTTGGCACTCCATGTAGTCGTACAATTTCCTTAACGTGCTGGTGGGCGACTTATCGGATCCATAAGTGCTTTGAATAGGTGAAAGTGAGCACTTTTGGTAAGTCTATCCACAATTACCCATATGGCGTGTTTCCTCTTCTCGATTTGGGTAAGCTTGTAATGAAATCCATCGTTATATAGTCCCACTTCCATTCGTGGATTTCCAGCGGTTGTAACTTCCGTAGGGACGTTGGTGTAGAGCCTTCACTTGTTGACAAACAAGGCAGCGTTCTCTGAAAGAAGCTATGTCTCGTTCATGCCTTCCCACCAAAACTTTTCCTTGGTCTTAGTAGTCTTATCTTAACGGGTGGGCGGTGTGGGCGTACGTGAGCCTCACTCATGATTTCGTTACAAGCTCTGCGTCGTGGGGCGATATCCTACCTTCAAACAATAAGGCGTTATCCGCCGCCTCTTGAAATTCTTGAATCCTTGGACCTTAGTCTTTCTCGGATCTTTTCCAACTTTTCCTCCATCCTTTGTCTCTCGACAATTCTTTTCTTAGATCGGATGTCGGTGTGAGTGTAGCGATACGACAATTGTCTTGGGTGGTTCAACCAGTTCAATCCTCATCCTACCAAACTCTTGGCGAGTTTTCCTCTTGTATAAAGAGACATCCTAACTTGGTATGGCTCTTACGACTCAGCGTCGGCTACTACATTCGCTTTGCGGGTGATAGTTAATACCACAACAGTAATCCTTTACTAATTCTAGCCATCTTCTCCGCCTCATATTCAAATCTCGTTGTTCAAGAAATACTTCAAACTTTTGTGGTCCGTGAAGATCTCACATCTCACACCATAGAGATGGTGTCTCCAAATTTTTAGGGCATGAACTACATCTGCTAATTCCAAATCGTGGGTTGGGTAGTTCAACTCGTGGGGTCCGAGTTGTCGGGATGCGTAGCTATCACTTTTCCTTCTTGCATCAAAACACAACCCACCGGTCTTAGATGCGTCAGATAGACTACATACCATTTGTCCGCTTCGGGACCGCTAGAACTGATGACTTGGTCGATTTTTTTGAGTATTTGGAAACTCATCTCGCACTCATCTCGTCGAATTGAACTTGATTCCTTCCGAGTAGTCGGGTTATTGGCCTTGCAATTTTGGAGAATCCTTCATGAATCTCCTATAGTAACCAGCTAATCCTAGGAAACTTCGATCTCGTCTTTGAGTCTTTGGTGATTTCCATTCTTGCACGGCCTCTACTTTGGTCGGATCTACTTTTATACCTTCAATAGACACGATGTGTCCAAGGAACATAACTTCCTTCACCAAAAACTCACATTTGCTAAACTTAGCAAAGAGTCTTTCATTTCTCGAGGTTTGCAAAACCGTTCTTAGATGTTCCTTATGCTCCTCTTCATTCTTTGAATAAATAAGGATGTCATCTATGAAGACCAAAACAAATTTATCCAAAATGGATGAAATACTGCTTCATGAGGTCTATGAATACTTTCTTTGTAATATCCTCAAGAATTAAATGCTAATTACGATATTTAAAATTAAGTAAATTGGGTTTCACGAAATAATTGAATTAGAAATATATCGAATAATGATTTCGATTATTTACGAGATAATGAATTCTATTTTATATTCACTAAAATTGTGAATTAAGGAATATATATATATATATATATATAAAGTATTTCAATAGTATTTTAACGTCGATTGACTATCGATAGTTAAAATTTCATAAAATTTTCTAAGTGACTGACTTAGAATTAAATTCCATTATTAATGGAATAATTTAATAAAGTGATTACGACTTTATTACGACCATTTTGAGATGAGTCGATAATGAACGTTTGAGGCGTTTCAAACGCCAACGTTTAGAGATGAATAGAAAAATGAGTTTAATGATCAAGGAATTATAATATTTAAATTCCTATGATTATTTTATGTAATTAGAGTATTATTTAGCATTAAAACAATGCTAGAACATTAAGGACTCATTATTGAACAAATATGAAATTTTGAAACCCTAATTCAAAATTAGGGTTTCTCATGAAATGATATCAATAATTTTTCCTATGATATAAATTATCATCTAAGACTTATATTATGATATATAATTACTTATAGCATGAAAATCAAAATTTTGGCCCTTAAATGCAAAGTTCTTAGTGAACATATATATGTATGTACTAATATGAATGATTTTATTAGCTTCCAAAGTGTGTTGACCAAGTAGGATATTAATTACACATTACCCAAGTAAATTAATTGGAGGATCAAGTGGATGTGTGTGACTTGTGAGATAGTCAGAGTTTTGGCTTCCAAATAGAGTTTGGAAGTTTATTAGAACTCTTTTGATGACTAAGTGCATTTGGTGGAGTGTAGATATTTTATATCTTATAATGAGACAAGAAAGAATTAAAACTCCTCCCTTTTTGCATGAGTGAACCGACGGCACTTTGTGAATCAAAGTGAAGAATTGTTGCTTCCATTTATTAGTTGAAGTGATAGCTATTTATTACGGAATATTGTGACATATTAATAGTATGAGTCATAAAGCAAAATTTAAAAGTCTTGCTTTGTGATTGTGAGTGAACCGTGAAAGGTGTTGGAAGCATTAAGTGAAATCCATGATTTATTTCCTTTAGCTTAGTGTGATAAAGTGATGATGTATTGGCATGACATTGTTGACCATGCATGAGACAAGAAGAAGTAACTCTCCATTTCTTGCATGAGAGCCGACGGCTCTTGATCCTCAAAACAAAGAAATCAATTTGTTTATTTCAAAAACTTTTTGCATGCATTAACTATGATGATGTATACCTTATGACTCACAAAGCTATATTTGAAAGGGCTTCCAAATTATTTGTGAGTGAGAACCGAGAGAGAGAGTGAGATAAGTTAGAGTAATTCATTTCATTGCATAAGTAATAAGTTTATTGAAACAAGTCATCACTCATCCTCTCAAAACAAGAAAAATATCGTGAGCTTTACTTTGAAAAAAACCTTGAGTGCTCTTGTCTTTCAATTAGCCAAAGCTTGATCTAAAGCTTGAACACGTAAAATCAATACCGTTAAAAAGGTTAGAAATCGAACGAGCTTCGATTATACATTAAGATTTTATTTTTTCAACTGTTCGATTCTTATGTTGTAAGCATGTGTTCTTGATTGAGAAATTATGCTAGCATGTGTAGTGTTTACTAATAATGTTATTATGATAAAATTTAACATATGTATTGTCTAAATTAAAAGCTAAGCATGCTTTGAATTTAATGGTGATGACCGATTTATTTTGAGAACTATATGAGCATGATTTTAAATTTTGATAGTTGAATTGAGTATATATATGTTGTGGATTATTGTTTAAGTATAAAAAAGAAAAAAGAAAAAAAAAACTATTGGAGAAGATTTTGGAAAGTACCGAGAGCATCATGTAATGAGTTTGTGGTGTTTGATTTTGTATGTTAAATGTTTTTATATATTATTGGTCCTTGATTGATATTGAGCATATTTGGATTTTCCAAGAAATTTTGGAAATCATGTGTAATATCTTGGATATTACCGAAAATAATTGAAGATAATATGTTAATGTACAAATTATGTTTAAGTAAGATTATAGCATATTAATGTTGTATGGCCTTAATTAGGTGTTATGGGAATTTAATTAGAATTTTAGAAAATTGTTTTGAAATTTTTGGAAAAAAATCGAGAACCATAAGTATAGGAAGGGTGATGTCCAATTTTCCTATAGCTAATGTTAATACATATTATTGATACTATGATAAAATAGTACACTATATGAATTTAGAAAAAAAATTGGAAGAAGATTGGAATTTATAAGCTCAAGAAGTCGTGAGCTTCTTTAAATATATTAAGGGTTTTAATTCCTTAATATCAAGAAAAAGATTAATACATTATATGTCTAGAAATTATTTTAGACATATCAAGAATTTATGGAATTTTATAAACATAGAATACTATGTTTATGGCGAAACGTTATATTAAATAACGTTAAAATGAAAAATAATGTTTAATGAGTAAGTTGATTAATATTTAAGAAAAATATTAATGGAGTTTATCGATTTGCGTGAAAATCGAGAATTAGGGCTTTATGAAAGAAATCGATTGAAAATCGATTTATGTTGAAATTAGATATTAAAATATGAATTATTAAAGAATTTATTAAGAAAAGTCAAAATTGTTGACTTTTGAAATTAACGATGAAATACGTTCGATAAATACGCTAATAGGTGTAAAGCGATTATTTATTTAAAGAAATCTGGTTGGTGAGAAAAGATTTCATAATTGAAATCTTTGTATCGAAATCGTGAGAATCGTTAAACATTTAACCTAAAAGGTTAAATGAAATTGTTGAACATATCTCGTTTCTATCAAGCACGAAAATGTTTAGTTAAGATCTGTGATTGGTCGACGTATTGAATTCGTTAAGGAATTCAAATTATATTAGTATAAGTTATCAAAGTTTATTTTAAACTTTGAAAATCTCAACGTGATGGATGTCTTGAAATCGTTTTTACGTAAAGGTGAGACGCGAGGCGATCGTTGGCGTAAAGAAAAATGAATTAAGAAAGCTTACGTGCCGGTGGGCTTCTTTCTTATCCTCGAGGATAAAATGCTTTATTCGATGCTTTCTTGAAATGAAAAGTATCTATCTATGATGGTCTCTTTTGAGAAATGATTATGAAATGATGATGAGATTACCCCCAAAATGTTTATGTTTTATGTATGTATCCTATCCATGAATGAATGAATGATGAATGTTGTTGGGTAGCTCCCAACTTTGAATGAAATCGATATCGGATCCTATCTTTGGAAGCTTATACAGCTAGGATTAACGTGTACATAATGGTGATTGTGTCTTTGTAAGGACAATTCACGGCCAATCGCGTGACGTGAGGAGGCCTCGCTACGGCGTTAAATGATAATGTTATGATGAGATGAAGGGATATGGATCATACATACAAGGAAAATGTCTGGCCAGACGAATGTTTATGAAAATGATGAAAATGTTTAGTAAGCACAAGACCTTTCAAGAAAAACCCTTGTGTCTTACCACAATGGGGCAGTGTAATTTAATGACGGTAAAATGTTTTGGCATAAGTCCACTGAGTGCATTATTTGTACTCAGCCCTGCATATTTGTTTTTAAATGTGCAGATTGAGCTGGTGATGCGATGGAGCAGTGTTGAGCAATAGGAAGGTTGTCGCTGAAAAAGTTATACCTTGATAGTACATCGTTATATGTACATATCACATGTCTTCCATTGAAAGAACATAAGTTATGTAGTAAAGTCCAAAAGCATAATTGATTTATGTATTACGGTTTGTTGATAAATAGTCTCGATGGTTATTCATCCTCGCTTCGAATAATCCCTTTTAAATCGTACTTAGGATTTAAGAAATTATTCTGTTGGTGCGTTGGTTAATCCGAATGGCATAACTATGAACTCATAGTGGCCATATTTGGTTCGAGCAGCGATCTTAGGTACATCTTGAGGCCGTATTTTCACCGATGGTATCGACTTAAGATCAATTTTCGAGAATACACCCGCCTCGCAATTGATCAAACAGTCATCAATTACGGTAAAGGGTATTTGTTCTTTAGTGTCGTCTTATTTAGCTCTCTATAATCGATGCACATCCTCAAAGAACCATCCTTTTCTTAACAAACAAAGCAGGCTCCCCCAAGGTGAAACACTCGGCTAATGAATCCTAGATCCAAAAGCTCTTGGTTTGGATTTTCAGCTCTTCTAGTTCCTTTGGGGCCATCCTATAGGCGCCCGACATTGGGGCTGATCCGGCTCCAAGTCGATGGTAAACTCTAGTTTTCTATCGGGAGGCGATCTGGTAGATTCTCGAAATCGTCCAAAATTCTTGGGCGACTTCATGTCTTCTACCGCGCTCGGGTTTATCCTCTTCGTTCAAATAAACAAGGAATGCATGGCATCCCTTCTGGTTCATCATCCTCCTAGCTTGTAGTGCTGATACTATCGGGACTCTTCTTCCCATGCTGATCCCGTGAAAATGCGTAGCTTCTTGTCCAGGAAAGTGAAACGAAATTTTCCTTTCCTTACAGAGAATCGTGGAATGATTCTTAGCTAACCAGTCCATTCCTAGGATTATGTCTACATCATCCATGGGTATTATGTTTAGATCGTTAGCCAGAACCTTAAGTGATCCTAATGTCAACTCTAGGTTCGAGCAAAAGTGTGTGACAGTCATAATCCCTCCTATAGGCGATGAGATTCTCATATCACGGCTTGACCTTTCGACCTAAGGCCCGGCATTTCTCGCATGATTTTGCAATAAAGAATGCGAAGCACCGTGTCGAACAATTCTATAACGGTGGGTTGAGTAGAACTCCCATACACGCCAAGTTTCCTGGTTTTGTCTGCTCGCCTCCTATCTGGCGTAGGCTCGCCCGAGCCGGTGAGTGACGGGCGCTGGTCCTTGTTGATTTGGCGGCTTTGCTGGCTTTATTCTTGCCGCTTTGGCGTTAGGCGCCGTGGTTGCCGCCCTCTGTTGTTAGGCGGTGGCTGCCACTGCGGTTGAGGATTGGTTGCAGCGCTGCTTTGCCATTATTCTTGTTGTTGGAGTTGTTGTTGAGGCCGGGATTGTTGCCACCGGAGTTGCGGGGTTGGGGTTGGAACCGCTGCGGGCTGGGGTTGGTGTATAGCCCTTAGTGGCTTAGCATTGCCGGTTGGTTCGACCTTATATCCGAGCGTGACACCGGGCAATGTTGGTGTAATGCCCGTTGCCCGCACTTGTAATGACTTACCACGTTTGCCGTGCACACACCCTGTGTGCTCTATGGCATCTAGGGCATTGAGTGCCCTTGGCTGCCTCGTGGTCCCTTGCGGTGGAGCATAAGTCGCTCTCTTCCACTCATCCTGCTGCTGCGTGTTTCCTTGCCACGCGCCAGTGACTTGCTTCTCCATAGTTTTCGCGGTTGTTATTCCGGCCGTGGGGCTCCCGCCCTTTTCCTTTGTCCGAATTACGTGTGCCCGAGGCGACATCGACTTATTCTCGGTCATGGCGCCTCGATATCCAGCTCGTGCGAGAGCTTCGGTGTATGATAGGTCTCCGTGGCTGGCAAGAGACATGCGTATCTCCATTCTTAGCCCTGACCTGAACTTTTCCGACATTTTCAAGTCGGTGTCCACCAGTTCCGGTGCA
The DNA here is from genome assembly GCA_036937905.1 of Salvia rosmarinus. Taxonomy (NCBI): domain Eukaryota; kingdom Viridiplantae; phylum Streptophyta; class Magnoliopsida; order Lamiales; family Lamiaceae; genus Salvia; species Salvia rosmarinus. The sequence goes on along the minus strand of CM072820.1, from coordinate 35,288,501 downwards.
TATCTCGACATTTCGCAGAAGGTGCGATCATAGTCGGTTACAGACATCCTTTCTTGCTTTAGCAGGAAAAATTCCTGCTCCTTCTTCCTCTTATAGCTCTTAGGGATGTACTTCTCATACAGCTCCCTCTTGAAATCCTCCCACGAGAATTCCTCAAGCTGTTCAGCTGAAAAAGTCTTCTTTCTGGCCTCCCACCAGAAGTCAGCTGGTCCGATTAGCTTGAAGGTAACACACGACATCCTTTCCTGTGTCGTGCACCTTAAGAAAGTAAAAATCCGTTCAATGGCTCTAACCCATTGTTCGGCTTCTTCCGGGCTCTCCTTTCCGTTAAAAACAGGAGGGTTTTGCCTTAGAAATAGTTCTTCGATCCTGCGATCGGGTTGAGGTGGAGGCGGTGGTTGGGGGTTATCCTCTTGTTCTTGCTCGGGGATTCTACCCCTCCCTCTAGGTCTTCCTCGACCTCCGGGTTCTCTTTCTGGGTTTCTTCTCGGAGGCATTCTGCTATATAAAACATATCATCGTTAATTACTAAACGCTTACAACTTAACAACATAAGGTTTTCATAGCCTCTTCTTAAAGCGATATCAAAATAAAACAACTCATCCATAACATAGACAATTGTCACCAAAAAGCCCCACTTGGGTCAAAAATATATGTAGATAGATAACCAAGGTTTGTCAAAAACAAGATGTCCAACATCGAGAATCATAGGAAAAATAGAAATAGCAAGGGTTCGGGCCCACATGGCCAAAAAGAAAATCCGAGTCCTAGAATCATGGTACTGAAATAAAAAGGAAAAGCTAGCACACATGCTAGTCATAACAAAACAAATTCAAATTAGAACATCGCCTAATGTCTTCACGAGTTTCCTTCCTACTCCGCGTCTTTCTCAGGGTCTTCCTCCTCTTCGGAGTCGTCTTCCCCATCCGAATCGTCCTCACGAGGTCGCACTGGATGGTCCCGCACCGCTTCCATCATCGGTATATCGCGCAGGGTCCGAAGTTATCCGCGCCTGCATAAGTCGTGAGTTGTGGCGGATCGGACCGTAGCATACTCGGGTCGGGTCATATCCGTGGAATGCATCGATACTCTCATCCGCTGTCGGTGGAAGGGCTCTTCGTCTTGGTGGTGGTGAATCGCGCAGTGGTAGGGCGGTAGCGGCAGACGTCTTGGGTGTCCAAAACTGCTGGTGGCAAGACGGCTCTCCCAGGCTCTGGGGCGTCTTTGCCTATCTACCTCGTACATCACGCCTCGTCCATCCGTGCAGGGGTATCACCGATCAACCTGCCTCGGAACCTCAAGTGCAGCCACTCTGGCGACTCGTCACGCCAAGTGTACTCCGTGGAGGAGATAGGGTCCCATAGGTGCGGCTCAGTGATACCGTACACGTAAGTCGGTGACTCACGAACACAGGCGGATCCCAATCAAATCATAGCCTCGGGGATGCGATAGATGTAGTATCCCGATACCTCTGGGCATAACCATCCTGTGTACAAGGGAGTATAGTTAGGAGTCTCTTGATGCCATCGTGTCGGTTGCGCCATAGGCTCAGGCGTTCCTCCACAACCGAAGGTAGTACATGACTCGCCTAGGTCTTCCCAAAGACATCCAACATTCCCTATAAGTGCGCATCAGCTCCTCGGGTGGGGCATGAGGTCCTACCTCCTCCTAGCGATATAGCGCATCTCTCCATCTGCCACGATTAAAACTAACGTAAGTCAACTATCGTTATCTCAAAGCAGAAAGGATAGCATAACGAGAAGCAACTAGGCTAGAGCTAAACAATTCTATAAGGTAGGAAACATCATAATGTACAATACATACCACAACTTACCTTCTTAGTCTTATCCAAACGTATACATATAAGCTAATGATATCTTAATATACGCTACGAGATCCTTGTCTTATATCAAACACTTAAGCTAGAGTTCAACAGACTCCATCGTATTCTGGAGACAGAATTTGGGATTCTGTTCTTCATAACAAATTAAGATCAGTGCGTTAGGAGTACGTAGGTGAAAACCATGCGTAAATCGAAGTCCTAACGAGGGAGATCTAGCTAAAACAAATCTACTGCGCAGTGCAGGAAATTTGCGCGATCGTGCAAAAATGTCAATCGAGACGTACGTCGACGTAATACGTCTACCATATTTGGGTCCTTAAGTCGAGGCTGAACATTCTGAAGCCGTAAGTGACGTCCATGTCGTGATTCGTGTTGCTGCTCACTCGTGTCAAAGTGATGATGAAGTGCCGACGTCGTTCAGCTTTAAGGTTGAGGTCGTCCTCGTTCATCCTTCTCGCTTGTCTTTCGTCGTCCGTGCTCAAGGGTATCGTCACTTTCATTCTTCCTATCGTTCTTTTGTTCGCATAAGGAAAAGAAGTTCGTTCTTCTATGTTCTTTCACGATACGTGAGCATGCTCCTTAGAGTCTAAGTTCGTCTCATGATAACATATCGTTCATCATAAATAAAATTTTGAAAGTTGGAAAGTAAAGTCTTATTTGAAAACTTTGGAAATATGATTTCAAAAAGACGATCATGATCAACTCATATACATATTCAAAAATGGATTCATTCATTCCATGTTGATCATTCAACTCGATACTACCATACACTTCCATCTCAATACTTGAGCACTTGCATTCGTTCAATTTAAAATTTTTGGAAAAATTTTCTTGCTCAACTTCAAAATTTTTATAATAATAAAATTTCTCAAAAGTTCTTCTAACTTGCTCATCATGTAGAAATTTTCCATTTCATGAGTTTGAGAAAGAAATGCGATTACCTTTTCCCGGTTGAGCTCGATGTGATGGAGTATTGAGAGGTCGAGAGATTCCTAGAAGTCCAAAGACTCGATCTAGACTTAGAATAAAAGGATTTGGGTTTACAAAGAGCAAAAGCGCTCGATACCACTACATCACGACCCCACTCCGGACCACCGGATGAGGCCGACTAATACTAGGAGTAGTATTTTAGGGTTACATGGATAAAATAGAGATGCATAAAATAAACTAACATGCTTGAGCGAATATGAGATGATGTCATAATGTTTTGAAAGGTTTAGCCGCCGGACCCCAAAACTTGGCATGATCCGATGGACCTCGATGGTTTGTAAACATAAGGCATAAATAAAGGAGTTGAGTATAGCGGCGAAAGTGTGTGAATACATATATGACGATATGCATTCAAGGTATAACCCACAATTTCAAGTAAATCGTCGAGGACACTGGACTCTCAACACATTCCCATCATCACTATCGAAGCTCAACCCGCACATTTAAAACAAACATGCGGGGCTAAGTACAAGAAATTGCACTCGGACTTATGCGAAAACATTTGATAATATTTGGATTCTGCCAATATCGAGTAAGTCACAAGGGTTTTAGTTAAAAGGGCCTTGTCTTACTAAAATCATTCGATTCGTAAAAGTAGCTTGCGACATTTTCTTGGTGTGTATGGTCCGTATCTCATAGTCACAATACATAATAATAATAAATAATAAGCGTCGAGAGGAGGCCTCCCGTCTGACGCCGTGATCGGCCGTAATCCCGTATAGCACACAGTCACTCTCTGCAAGCATATGTTAACACAACATAGTTCCAACCTTCACGCCAATCCTAGCGTGCATTTATCATCCGACACGGACCCGACATTAAAAAGGTTGGGTGCTACCACAACAATTGATATAATAGTTCCAACCATCTCCACACCCTACCGGCATAACAGATAGGATCCATACAAAAACGAAATATTTTGGCGGTGTCGGCAAAAAACATTTGTTAAGCAGTTGTAGGATAAGTCTTTGTAAATAAACTCATTTGAAATAACGATGAAAGTCACGTTTTAGTGAGTAAGAAAAGGCCAACATTTTAAAGATAAAAGCCCACCGACTATGGTTCGTTGTAAAATTCTTAGGTTCGATCGTTCGTCAAAATCCCGTCATTGCGTTTGCGTCACACCTTTACTGGCGAGGCTTTAGTACGTCGCTCAAGTCTCGAGACTTTCAAAACTAAGATAAACTTGATATTTCATATCGATGTAGACTAATTCCTTAGTGAATTGATACATCTCTAATACGATGATTGAATTGTTCTGGATTCGCTCGAGATACGCTCAACGATATAAATGCGTTTTCGATATATGGATTTCATTTGTGAAATCTTTTCTTACTAATGAGGTATCACCCTCAATTAGTATATCTTCGCCGCATCGACGCATTTATAATCGTAAAATCGTACGTTTGACTTGAAAAGTCAACGAAGTCAACACGGTCAACAAAGTCAACGATTTTGACTTTTAAATAGTAATTTCTTACTATTTTGTTTTATAAATCGAATTTGATCGATTTGAAAACGTAAAGTCCTATTTCTCGATTTATCACGTAAATCAAGGACTTATAAATAATTTCGCATTTAATAAACCTTTTTATAAGTAAAATGCGTAATTTTCGGTTTTTAAAACGTTATAAAATGAACGTTCGTCTCAAACATAGCAATCTATGTTTATAAAATTTTGTAAAATTTAAATCTGTCCAGAATATTAATTTAACAAATATTTTATTAATAAACTGATTTAAAAAGGATTTAAAAATCCTTATTAATTATCGAAAACTCGATAATTAATTTAAAAATGTCAAATGACTTTTGAAAAATTTTCTAAATTAATATAGTGCATTATTATACACTATGGTCCAGAATATGAATTTATAAAATTCATATGATATTATTTGCTATTTATTTATATATATACATATATACATTTACGGTAATTTCAATAATTAGGGAATAATTATCCAAAAATTCCCAAAATTGATATATACCTAGTATAATATCCCAACATCAATATACATCACCAATATAACCTATAGTTCACCATAACCATTCATTTAATAATATATAGCAATTATTCACGGCATTAACTTGATAATTACCGAATAATTAGCAAATAATTTCTAAAAATTCTAAATAAATTCTAACATCATTAAACATTATATTATAACATTGTAACATCATAACATCAACCAAAAACATTTGAATCATCACGATATGGAGCTCAATAGCTCTCGGCTTCTTTGATTCAAAATGTCATTTGATTTTCAAAAATTCCAACAATTATATACTATGTTTATACACTATAGTATACTAATATAACATCATAATATTTATCAAAACTAATTAAATCATCACCTTCAAGAGCACAAAGCTCACGGCTTATTTGATTTAGAATAGTATTTGATTTCCAAAAATTCTAATAATTTCACACAATGCATAAATAATATACTAAAGCATTAAAACACCATTGCATGTTCAAAAACAAAATCATACACCAATCTATAAAATTATAATGCTCTCGGCCCTTTTAAAAAGAATAGCAATTGATTTTCAAAAATTCTAGTTAAATCATAGAATATATAATCAAGGTTCTAAAGCATTAATACACCATTACAAGCTTGAAATAAAAATTATACATCAATGTATACACATACATAGCTCACGGTATTAACAAGGCTTTAAGCTATGGTTTTCCAAAATTTTTAAATAACATGCCATGGGTTCTAAACACATTATATAACAATAATCCATTCCTAAAACATATCAAGAGCATTCGGTCCTTATAAGAATATTTTATCATTTTCAAAAATTATTTCCAATACATACCATGGTTTCGAAAATCATGCATAGGCTAGGTATACTCATCCATTTCATAAATCATGTCCTATGTTCATCTAAACACATTTTCTCATATTTTTCGAAATGAAATCCTCAAGAACATTATGAACACATATCTCATGCTTCAAGAACACTTAAACATATATGTATACCTATACAAAACTTTCGAAACACACATACATATCAAAACAGTTTTTGAATTCTTTGAGCAAGGAGGGATAAGAATCGAAGTTGGGGACTCATTTACCTTTGAAATGGTATAGGATCTAATGGAGGAGAAGAAGAGATGAAGCTTTCGAAAAATGGGGAGAGGCTCTCGATTTTCAGCGAGAAAATGGAGAGAAATGGAGAGTGAAAATGAGTTGAAATGGAGAGAGTGTATAATGAGTGTGGGGTGTTGGAGTGAAGAGTCTTGCTACAATATGTCTCTCTCTCCCTCTCGATTTTCAGCAAGAATATGGGCAAAAATCTGATGCAAATGATGAGGATTATAGTGATGATTAGGCTAAGTAAAAAGGTAAGCCATGCATTGGGTAGAAAAAAGGTGGAGTGCATGCTTGTTTAAATGATGATGGGCGACGGCTATGGGGGTTCCAAGGGCTGATTTAATTTTGTTTTTGTACATAATACATGTATTAATCATAGCATAGGTCATAGATATATAATACATGCCATAAAAATAATTAAATCAACACATAACCTTAATTTCGAAATTACCGAAAATAAAATGAGAAAAATAGGATTAAAAATATAAATTACACCTATTATTGATACTCATGTACATTTCGATCAAACATACACATATATATCATAATATATGATTTAGATATTAAATAATAGCATAGGATAAAATTATTACACATTTTATGCAATAAAAACCCTAATTTCGAAAATAGGGTTTCAAATTTTATAAAAACTGAAACCCTCGATTTCTATGGTTCAAAACTGATTTTAATGCTTAATAATATCCATATATATCATATTATAAAGTTTAGATACCATAGGATAATTTAATGGTATCATTTCATGTGATAAAACCCTTATTTATAAGTTTAGGGTTTTCGAAAATTAATATTCGAAAATATCGAGTTTAAATGCTAAAATCCGATTTTAATAATTATTAATACTGTAATTATATAAAATAATAATAGGGAATTAATTATTATAATTTCCTGAGCATTAAACTCATTTTTCAAAACGTCTCTAGACGTTGACGTTCAAAACGTCTCAAAACGTTCAAAAACGACTCATCTCAAAATGGTCGCAGTAAGTTCATACTTACTAAATAAACATATTCCTTTTAATAAATTAATTAAGATGAAATTAATTCCAAGCTTCAATGCTCGAAAATTTCATGAAAAGTCGGCGTTCGATCTGGCGTTTGACGTTAAAATATATTAGATGAATCATTTCGTAATATTTGATCCTTAAATTCACAATCCTTAGTGAATTATAAAAGGAATTCGTTATAACGATATCGTATCGAAATCACAATATTCGATGTCGTAAAAAGATAATATCTGTAAACCCTAATTACGGGTTTAGAAACCGTAATCGTATATTCGTTTCTTTGGAATATTACAATGTCTAAAACATTATTTTAGATCATATTATGTAATTATACCTTATAAAATAAATTTATAACATTAATACACATAATATAAAGTTTTCGGCTATTATGAATTAAATAGCTTAGACTTGTGCAAAAATTCCTCTAAATTCACATGTCACACTATTTTATCATGTGACTAATAATATGTAATTACCTTAGTCAAATAAAATTTATACACCTTAGTATTATAACCTAAGGTTTTCGGTTTTCACAATAAACCAAGCAAATGATTTTTAAAAATTCTAATAAATTCATATAACAATTAATCACCCTCAATTATGCTTACTATAACATAATTGTTATTTATTATGAACTATTGAATTTAATTTTCCTAAGTCATGTTCGAAAATTTCAACTTAGGTCCAAATAATTTTTATAAATTTCAATAAATCCTCACAACCATATTTTATGAATCTACACACTTAATATGCTATTATATCACTTAAACATGAATTATATCACAACATTTTATCTTTTTCATAAACTTTCGGTATTTATAAAATTATAGGCTATAGTTTTCCAAAAATTTTACATAAATTCATATAAGCATATTTAATACCCTAGATCATGATTTCATGCTCAAATTAACAATTAAAAATCATAATCATCAACATATAGTACCCCTAAGCTTTCGGTCCACATAAATAATTTAATACCATGCTTAATTTCATGATATAATTAATATACATGCTTAATAACATCATATAAACATAATATCTAAACATATTAACATGAGTTCTATAATTTTCGAAAATTATACAACTTAACCAAGCTTATAACTTAAATTCTAACGGACGAAAATCGAAAATTCTAGCATGTATACGAAGCTCGTAAAATTTATAACCTTTTAATCGGTATGAATTTAATGGTTGAAGGTTTATATATCTAGGATTTGGGATTGATATTGGATGAACTCTCTCAAATTTTTTTTCACTATGGTTTCGGTAGTTTAGGGTTGTAAATGGGAGAGTGTTGTGCTCTCCTCATATTTATAGACATTTACAAGTTGTAGTATAATAATTACATGAAATAATATCTAATACACTTGCCAAATTTTTTCAACAAAATCGACCTCCTCTCAAAGTGAGACAAAATTTGATCTTATCATGTACAACTCATAACCAAGTCATCTTATCCTTAATTAAATACATTGTATCCTAATTTAATTAAATCATCACATTGTGCACTCTATGTGTGTGTGTCGCCCAAGCTTAGTATATTGGGATTGATTTTTGTTTTATTCTTATATTATATACTTTATTATATTATATTATCATTTAATAAATAATTTATCACATAATTACCAAGAATTAGATAATTTATCAAATTATATCATACTTATGTAATTCACGCCATTTTCAATTCCTTAGTCTAAGATTTTATTTTCTTATGATATATAATATATCATTATCATATAGTATAAAGTTACTTTTTGAAAAGTCAAAAATTTCAACTCCAACAAGTGTCCCTATTATATAGTATGAAATTAAATATTTTTCAACCATTTTTCAACCATTTCGGCTCCTACAATTAATGAGCTTAGGATGATTTGTTTTATTAGCTAATTACCTCAACTTTACACCCAATACATGATAAGATTATAATCATAGGCTTCATTAATTGTAGGATGATATTTTGTACATAAAATCATACAAAATCCACCAAAATTTACGCCACTTTTGGCACAAGTGTGATCCCACTTGTGCAACTTGTAATATACCTCATTTTATCCTTAATGACATCATAATAATATAATAATTATCATATATCATTAATTGAATAAGAATAAAAATTAAATTATGCTTAGGAAGCTCACATTTTCGAAAATTAGGGTTATATTCCAAACATTTGATTTTCTTGTATAAAATAGCTATTATATAATTATGTGACATATTATATGTCTTAGATAATAAATTTAATCATAGAAAAGTATTTAAAATAATTTAGGTTTTTAAAAACCCTAATTTCGAAATATAATATTTCGAAAATCTCAAAATAAATACATTCTATTCTTTAAATTTTCTAGCATTATTTAATGATAAATAATGCTCTTATATAATAGTATAATTATAGGAATTTGAATTTTATAATTCGAGATCGTTTGCTAAAGTTATCGCATTATCTCTAAACGTAAACGTTTGAAATGTCTCTAAATTCTCATATTTTAATTATCTCAAAATGTTCAAAATAAAGTTTGTTACAACTTTATTTATTCCTATATTAATAGGAATTTCAAATTGCTTAACAAGCTGCTTAATAATCTCAGAAGACGTGATCGCTTCGAATTTATTCGACGTTAGAAAATTACGTTCGAAGGAATATTGAAAATTATATTCCTTAATTCACTAAGCATCGATGAATCTCACATAAATTATCAAATTATGCTTGGTCAAAGTCGAGAGTTGACTAATTAAGATTTTAATTATTGAATTAATAATGCTAATTACGGAATTTATTATCGTAATTCAGTATTAAAATTATGGGATATTACACTAATGGTGGTATGTCAGTGTGGGCCTGCCAAGTGTAAAGATCACGTTGATGATGATATTGCAGCAGCATGATAATGAAGCTAAGGGGTGTGATGCAGAGGATGAGGTATGGTGCAGAGGATGAGAAGCAACATTATTCACGTACACGCCTCGAGAATGATGCGAAGATGCCGTGCGTGGGCTCACTTGTTAAAGAAAATTCAGCTCGATGTGTTTTACTGGGAACACATTGTATCATTCAGAAGATTGATTCGAATTGCATCATGGGGAAAGGAGAAGGTGTAGGTAATCTATACGTTATTCAGAAACAGAATTCATGTCATGCAATGGCAACAAGATCAACACCTGCACTTGACATAAAAGAATGGCATAAGATGCTTGGACATCCATCCATACAAACAATGGAACACATGGATAAATTCAAAAGCAAGATTTCAATCTGAAGTTGAGACATTCAAAGAGTGAGAGGTATGTGCTCGATCCAAACAAACTCGATCGAATTTTCCCATTCTACATAGAAGAACTACATCATTATTTGAAATTGTACACATTGATGTTTGGGGGCTATATTGTAATATTCCAAAGAAACGAATATACGATTACGGTATTCTGAGACCGAAATTAGGGTTTTTGCCGTATATTATGTTTTTACGACATCGAACCTTGTGTTTTCGATACGATATCGTTATAACGAATTCCTTTTCATAATTCACTAAGGATTGTGAATTGAAGGATTGAAATATTACGAAATGATTCGTCAATATTTTTAAACGTCAAACGCGTATCGAACGTCAGCTTTTCATGAAATTTTCTGAGCAGTGCAGCTTGGAATTAATTTCCATCTTAATTCCTTTATTAAATGGAATATAGTTACTTAGTAAGTATGAACTTACTGCGACCATTTTGAGATGAGTCGATTTGAGCGTTTGAGGCGTTTTGAACGTTAACGTCTAGAGACGTTTTGAAAAATGAGTTTAATGCTCGGGAAATTATAATAATTAATTTCCTATTATTATTTTATATAATTACAGTATTAACGATTATTAAAATCATTATTTGAATTATTAAACTCGATTATTTCGAAATCAAATTTCGAAAACCCTAATCTTATAAATAAGGGTTTTATCACATGAAATGATACCATTAAATTATCCTATGGTATCTAAACTTTATAATATGGTATATATGAATAATATTAAGCATTTAATCAGATTTTCAGCCATAAAAATCGAAGGATTCAGTTTTTATAAAATTGAAACCCAAACTTTCGAAATTAGGGTTTTTAAGTCATGAAATGTGTAATAATTTTATCCTATGCTATTATTTAATATCTAAAACATATATTATGATATATATGTGTATATTTGGGACGAAAATTACATGAGTATCGATAATAGGTGTAATTTATATTTTTAATCCTATTTTTCAATAATTGTTATCGGTAATTTCGAAAATTGCATATATTATGTTTTAATTATTTTTATGGCATGTATTATATATCTATGACCTATTATATGATTAATACAATATATTAGGTGTAGAAATGAAATTAAAACAGCCCCTTGAACCCCCATGCTACCGGCTATGCTTCACCCCATAAACAAATGATTCCACTTTAAATATTGCCCAATACATGGAGAGTCCTTTTGCACTCCATAATCATCACCTTTCCTTCCCAAGGGCTGCATAATTGTGAGAAAGAGAGAGCCGAGAGAGAAGAGAGATATAGGAATTTTTCTCCCATTTTCATACTCCATTCTCACTCAACACACTCAACACTCAAAACACTCTCCATTCTCTCCAACTTCACCAAAACCGAGAGCTCTCCTCTCCATTTCAAAAATTTTGTTCTTCTTTCTTCTCATTTCTCATCCAAGCTTGATACCATATCTTTGTTCTTGTCATCCTAAACATTCTTAAGGTAATACATGGTCTTTAGCTTCGATTTTATCCTTCCTTTAATCTGAAAATTCGAAACTGTTTTATATATATATATAGGTTTCGAAAGTTATATATATATGTGTACACATGTGTTTAAATGTTCTTGAGCATGAGCCTTTGTTATATGTATGTTCTTGATGGTTTTTATCTTCGAAAATATGAGAATATGTGCTTGGATGAACATAGGATATTATATATGAAATGTATGAGTGTACCTTGCCTATGTATGATTTTCGAAACCCAAGCATGAATCAATATAGCTTTCGAAAATGATACAAAATATTGGATGAAGGCCGAATGCTTCCTAGTATGATTTAAGCATGTATTATTGATCTATGATATGATTTAAGACTATAGTATTGATTTAGAAATTTTTAAGAAAACCCTAGCTTAAATTTTGAGAATACCGTGAGCTTATGTATGAAATACCTTAGTGTATAATTTTTATTTCAAGCATGTAATGACATATTAGTGCTTTAGAACCTTGATTATATGTTCTATGATTTAATTAGAATTTTTGAAAACCATATACTTGATTTTACAAAGAATACCGTGAGCTTTATAAATATATAGGTTGGTGTATGATTTTATTTTGAACATGCAATGGTGTATTAATGCTTTAGTATATTGTTTATACATTGTGTGAATTAATTAGAATTTTTGGAAATCAAATACTAAATTAAATCAAATAAACCGTGAGTGATATGCTCTTGAAGGTGATGATTTAATTAGTTTTGATAAATATTATGATGTTATAATACTATACTATAGTGTATAAACATAGTATATAATTGTTAGAATTTTTGAAAACCATATACTAAATAAATCGAAAAAGCCGAGAGCATCACAAGCTCATATGGTGACGATTTAAATTAGTTTGGTTGATGTTATGATATTACAATGTTATAATACAATGTTTATTGATGTTGGAATTTATTTAGAATTTTTGGAAATTGTTTGCTATTTATTTGGTAATTATCTTATAATTACCGTGAAATATTGTTATATATTGAAATAAATAGTTATGATGAACTATGGGTTATGTAAATATTATATACTGATGTTGGGATATTATAATAGGTATATATCAATTTTGGGAATTTTTGGATGATTATTCCCTATTTATTGGAATTACCGTGAATATATATATGTATATATATAAATAAATAGCAAAAGACTATATGAATTTAATAAATTCATATTCTGGACCATAGTGTATAATAATACACTATATTAATTTAGAAAATTTTTCAAGGGTCGTTTGCTATTTTTGGGACAACTATCGAAAATTTCGATAATTAATAAGGATTTTAAATCCTTTTTAAAACTGTTTAATTATAAATTTTTGGTAAAATAATATTCTGGACAGTTTTCAAATGTTACAAAATTTTATAAACATAGATTGCTATGTTTGAGACGAACGCTCATTTTGTAACGCTTTAAAACCAAAATACGCTTTTAATTATAAAAGAATTATTAAAATGCGAAAATATTTATAAGTCCTCGATTTACAAGATAAATCGAGGAATAGGACTTTACGCTTTCAAATCGATCAAATTCGATTTATAAAGCAAAATAGTAAGAAATTACTATTTAAAAGTCAAAATCATCGACTTTGTCGACGGTGTCGACTTCGTTGACTTTTCAAAGTCAAACGACGATTATATCGCTTATAAATCGTCAAGACGCGTAAGATATACTAATTGAGTATGATACCTCATTAGTAAGAAAGGATTTCACAAATGAAATCCATATATCGAAAACGCATTTATATCGTTGAACGTATCTCGGGAACGAGAAAAGTCAATCAGATACGTGTTAGAGACGTATCAATTCACTAAGGAATTCAGTCTCACATCGATATGAAATATCAAAGCTATCTTAAGTTTTGAAAGTCTCGATAGACTTGAGCGACGTACTAAAGCCTCGCCAGAAAGGTGTGGACGCAAACGCAATGACGGGATTTTGGACGAACGATCGAACCTAGTACTTTTACAACGAACCGTAGTCCAGGTGGGCTTCTTATCTTTTAAATGTGGGCCCTTTTCTTACCCCACTAAAACGTAACTTTACTGTTATTTCAAATGAATTTACTTACAAGACTTATCCTACAACCTGCTTAACAAATGTTTTACCGCATTACACCGCCAAAATATTTCGTTTTGTGTATGGATCCTATCTCATATGCCCGGGTAGGCTGTGGAGATGGTTGGAACTATTATATCAATTGTTGTGGTAGCACCCAACCTTTTAATGTCGGGTCCCGTGCCGGATGATAAATGCCCAGCTAGGATTGGCGTGAAGGTTGGAACTATACCGTGTTAACATATGCTTGCAGAGAGGACCGTCTTTGACGGATTACGGCCGGTCACGGCGTCGTAGACGGGAGGCCTCCTCTCGACGCTTATTTATTTATTTATTATTATGTATTGCGACTATGAGATACGGACCATACACACAAGAAAATGCTCGCCGCTATGTTTATTTAACTGAATGATTTGGTAAGAGGCATTTTAACTAAAACCTCTTGCGACTTACTCGATATCGCGCCAGAATCCAAATTCTATCAAAATATTTTCGCATAAGTCCACCGAGTGCAATTTCTTGTACTTAGCCCCGCATGTTTGTTTTAAATGTGCGGTTGAGCTCGATAGTGATGATGGGGATGTGTTGAGGAGTCCAAAGTGTCCCCACCGATTTACTTAAACTGGTTATACCTTGAATACATATCGTCATATATGTATTCACACACTTTCCACCGCTATACTCAAACTCCTTTATTTATGCTTATTGTTACAAACTATCGAGGTCCATCGGATCGTGCCAAGTTTTGGGGTCCATGGCCTAAACCTTTTCAAAACATTATAACATCACCTTATATTCTCGCTCAAGCATGTTAGTTTATTCTTATGCATTTTTTATTTTACCCGTAATCCCTAAAATACTACTCCTAGATTAGTCGCCTCCATCCGGTTGGTCCGAATGGGTCGTGACATATATTGTCACAGCCCAACTTCTTAATCAAGAGATTAGGCTGTGACTAATCACTCTTGACAAACCATTAAGACTAATGACTAGAGGAATAGTTCACAATAACATAACAACATCTATGACGAGACAATAATAGTTGATATCAAAGGATGTATTGAATTCAAATAGAACCAAATGATTCATTTTCATGAAGTCGAATGAATAAATGGAATGATGGATATAGGATAATCGACGTCAATAGACTTTTGTCCGAAAAGGGGGTTTTTCTTCCACAATTACGACAATCACATAACAACCATTTAAGTCAGAGTGTGGCAACAGAAAGGGTAGTTGAGTTATATGTATGAGGACATATAACTCTGGGCAATTACTTACAACAACAAACATCAAAGTTTCAGCCAACAACAAAACTAGGTAAGCATCAATATAGGTTCGAGATAAACTTCCAACAACATAATATTATGACAAGTTCGACTCTAACATTCTCAACATTTGTTACAATAACCATCAAACCATTTCCTCTTCAACTAACGAAAGACATTAAGGAGTTCGACTCCAATTCACAACTACTAGCCAATATCCAAAATAGTTTCCAACATCAAATGATTTCAAGGAATTCAACCTTAACAACCACAACCAACATATGAAGTAAACGGACTGATGATAAACATGTCTAACACATGACGGAAATAATAAACCACGATAACCACAATGTTCTTCCAATTCCATCTCCACGATCTCAGCTCAACCTGCATGTATAGAAATGCATGCAGGGTGTGAGTACATAAGCACTCAGTCGACACATGCCGAAAATATTTAAAACATTACTCTTAGAGCTATAAGATTGACTTGTTATAACTTTTCCATACATTGTGGGTTTTAGTGAAAACTCATGCATGCTTTTCGAATAAACACTTGCTTACTTTCATTTCATAGTTTAAAATAAATACATATGCATGATCTTTGTCTCAGCACATCTTTCTCTTCTCATATCCACGCACTTTCTTTGGTTAAGAAGTAGGCCTCCTCAAACACACCTTGACCCGAAGGTCCATACCGACGCCGGTAACATTCTTTCATTCTTTCTTTCTTTCTTTCTTTCTTTCTTTCATTTCCGTGATAGGTAATGTATTATGCTCATGCTCAAATATTCGCAAGTCAATAATTTTGAATGTCATGCAATAGATAATGAAATAATATAAATTAGCACGTCTATAAGTTTTTAGAAAGCCCACCGGTTGAATTACTCGATTAGCTTAATAAACTTTTCTTTCTCTTCTTCCTCTTTAACCACCTTGCCCTTTTTCGACGTACCTTAGATTATTCGATAATATTTGTACTCATATAAGGCATTTCTTATCTATCAAACACATATAAATTTTTCTTATTCATTCTTTTTCATTTCGTATGTTTTGTTTAGACGCTTTTGTCTAAACTTTCATCTATAAGAATTTTTAAAGCTTTCGGGTCATTGCATCCTTTTATTCATTAACTTTCTTCACTTATTTATCTTGTTCGATTCTTACAAGTTTACTTGAATATTCAAGGAACAACTAATAATTATTTTCTAATTATACATTAGTGATCTCAATTCATATTCTCTTCTTTAATATTTATACATAATACTTCAATTAATCACTTAACTTAAACATTTTCATTATCAAAGAACCAATATGTCATCAATACACTTAAATGGTATTCATTTCACTACTATTATACTCTTAGTTTTATAAATCAATTCTATATAATCATATAACACATCTTATACAAACATGAATTCATTCAACATAAATATGTGCATAAGCTTTAGCCTTTCACATTCTTAGTCCTAAAATTCTTAATTAAGCCTCATTAGTACTTATTTACCAAATAAATTTATAATCCATATGATTTACACATAATATCATTAAACTTTAATTTTCCTCTTTTTCTTCTATAATTTTTGAAACTTTACTAATGTACATAAATTATTTTTATCTTCAACTTTCCTTCAATTTCTCCTTTATTTATCATATATTAACCTTTCACAACAATAACAATAGAATATATCAACTTTAACATAAATATGTCAACTAAACACCTAAACTAAAATTTTCCATTTTCAACATATAAACTTAGAAAATTCTAATTAATTCACCATATGCTTAAATCATAATATTAAACACATATATCAAGTTAATTGAAGAAAATAAAATCAACATATCACTTCTCCATTATTTTTGAAAATTTTGAAAATATATATACATATTCTAAATTTGTTTTTATTAAATTTTCTTTCAAATTACTAACCTAAACATGCTTTAAGCACATAATTGTAACTTATTTCCAACATAACTTCAATATTTCATCACATTAACATAAAGCTTATGAACTAGGGTTTTCAATTTCTACACTAAATCAAAATTAATTCATTATTTCATCATTAAACCATCAATATCATCATATAATGTCAATATTTATCACATAACATACAAAATCCTTCAACCAACATTCTCAATATTTTCACAAATATATACCACAATAATTAAACTTCAAGATTCAAGAAAGATTAGAATCATACCTTCTTTCACCCTTGAGATCAAACTTAGAAGTAGAAATTACAAAGAAAATAGCTTAAATAAAATTTTTGCCTCAGTGTGTGTTTGTGTGTGTAGCCGTGAGCTTAGGGAGAAAATTTGATGGTTTTTGCTAAATTTTGAATAGTATGGAGGTGATATATTTATAGCAAATTTCATTTCATTTTTGATTTAATTTATTACATGCTTATTCACCTTATTTAATTTAATGCATGCTTGGTCATCAAGTTTTAATTTAATGCATGCTTAGCTTATTCACCAATTCTAAAATTTACTTTCATAAATGCTTTCACACTATATTTATCCATACTAATATTAATATATAATATACATATGTATTTTATCAAATGTTAATATGTATATGTATATTACTTACTTTGTTTTATTTTCTTCACTTTAGTAAGTAAAATTATTAACATATCAATCTTATATCCATAAAATCATTATTACTACATAACATGAAAATGTAGCATATATAATAACATAATTCAAATTTTATATGGCCATAGCATTTATTTGATCATTAAGATCAAATAATCAATCTACATAATACTTTAAATTTCTAAACAAAATCTTTTACTCAAAATTTTTAGAGTTTGATTATCGATCACATTTTATTTTACTAAGTGAAATTAAGTAATTTAAATCTTAAGCATATATATGTTCTTTCTTATTAAGGATGCAATGCCTCTTTAACCTTAATCGTTAATTAATTACTAATTAAAAGTTTGGGATATTTACATTCCTCCCCTTAAAGAAATTTCATTCCAAATTTAGTACCTTAGATAAATAGTTCGATACTTACTTTATTTGCTCTTCTAACTCCCATGTCGCTCTTCCGAGCCATGATGTTTCCATTGTATTTTAACCAAAGGAATAGATTTATCCTTAGTTGTTGTTCTTCCGATCCAAAATACACTCGGTCTTTCTTCGTAACTTAGATTCGCTCGAACTATTTCTTCTTGATGAATAATGTGTTTTGGATCAAACACATATTTTCGAATCGCGATACATGGAATACGTTGTGTTCATTGCCAAAATTTGGTGGCAATGCAAGCCCAGATGCCACTGATCCGATTCTTTCCGTAACTCAGATGGTCCTATGAATCTTGGTTTCAATTTCCCTTTGATTCCAAATCGATGTACGCCTTTGGTTGGAGAAACTTTTAGAAAAACTTTGTCTCCAATTTCAAAGTTGAGTTCTGTACGGCGAACATCCACGTACGACTTTTGACGATCTTGAGCTTCTTGGATTCTTTGCTATATTTGTCGTATGATTTCAATCATTTCTTCAATGGCTTCCGGTCCCAACACTTTTCTTTCTCCAACCTCATCCCAATAGAGAGACGATCTGTATTTCTTATAGTAGAGAGCTTCGTATGGCGCCATGTTGATTGTAGCTTGATAACAATTGTTATAAGCAAATTCAACTAACGGTAAGGCTTGTTCCCATTGTTCGCCTCGATCTAGTACTACGGTTCGAGCATATCCTCGCCGTCAATAGTTCTTTCCGCTTAACCATCCGCTTGAGGATGGAAAGTTGTACTAAAATTCAATCGTGTCCCTAATTCCTCTTGGAAACTCGACCAAAATCGCTAAGCAAATTTGGAGTCTCGATCGAAGAATGGATATAGGTACTCTATGTAGTCGCACTATTTCGCGAACATATATCGTGGCTAATTTGTTAGCTCCATAAGTAATGTGAATTGGAATAAATGTGCGCATTTGGTGAGACGATCCACAATTACCCATATAGCGGTGTTTCCACGCTCGATCCGGGTAGTCCTGTTATAAAATCCATAGCTATGTGGTCCCATTTCCATTCGTGGGATCTCTAGGGTTGCAGCTTCCCATATGGTCGCTGATGTAGAGCTTTGACTTGTCGACATGCTAGACACCGCCCACCTAATAATGCTATCTCCTCGCTTCATCCCCGCCCACACGAATTGTCGTTTAAGATCTTGATACATCTTCGTGCTGCCTGGATGTGATGTTAAAGCGAGTTATGAGCTTCGTTCATGATTTCATCTTTCAGCTCCTGGTTATTGGGTATCACAATCCTATTTCGGAACATAATTGCGTTATCTCGAGCTTCATAGTAATCTTGTAATCCTTCCGTTCTGATTTTGGCTCGTAACTTTTCTAGTTGTTCATCTTGTCGTTGAGCATTTATGATTCTCTCCCATAAGTCTGGTACAACCACTAGTGTTGATATGATAATCGCAGTGGTGTCGGGTGGAAGTACTACTTCTATCTTCAATTTCTCAAAGTCTTTGATTAACTCTTGTTCTTGGGTGAGAATCATTCCCAAAAGTCCTTGGCTCTTTCGACTTAGAGCATCTGCTACCACGTTCGCTTTTCCAGGGTGATATTTGATTTCACAATCATAATCTTTGACGAGTTCAAGCCACCTTCTTTGATGCATGTTCAAATCTTTTTGCTCAAAGAAGTACTTTAAACCACTACAAGAATTTTGCTTATAGACCACACGTCATAGACCACGCACATTAGTACTAAAGTGGTCTATTATGACATAGACAACGTGGGTGGTGAAACGCGTGGTCTATAACCATATTTTAAACGGTTATAGACCACGGGCTAGAGAATCATTGATCGCTCCCTTTTCACACGTAAAAGGCGATATAGAAGGTAAGTCGAGTATCGTATCCATGTGGATTGTAATACGAAACACGTAAGCTAGCTCAACGATAATTCATCATTATTCAAGCACAAAAATCAAAGAGAGGTTTAAGGCTACTGAATTTAATCCAAAGCGTATGTAACCATACGTAAATATAAATAATGCAATAAAATCACGGATGATAAAACAGATAAGAGACTAATCCTAGGATGCATTAATCCTATCCACAACGATGTTTATCATGTTCCTATTAGCCAATTTTAATCCGCATAAGATGGAAGATCACATATATAACCAACAACTTGATTTACAATTGTGGCGAAGAGATTACGAGTTTTCCTACCATTCTAGGTGAAAACAAGTAACTCCAAAAGGATCACTAAGAATATACTTCCTACGAATATCCTATCTCACCACGACTCGAGCGCTTATTCTTATCATGCATTCAAGATCGATTGACAATTAATACAATTACGTAATTAACCGACAACTAGATATGCATCAAGATTGATCGAAATCAACACATATAAATAAGCACCAAGAATCATGAATCAATGCCCGGAAGGTAAATAGCGATAATGTAAATCACAACATATAGGATCGAATCATGCAAACCCCGATCAAGATGGAATTTTAGCTACGATAATTAAATTACCAAAGCAATAAATAATTAAATAAAACATAAATTAAGATAGATAGATAAAACCGTAAGAATCCACGAAGAACAATTGTAGCGACTTGAATCCTAAGAAATTTCAATTCTAATACTAAACTATGAAATTGGAATGAAAATACTTAAAGAAAAAGCTAAACTAAATTAAACGGGAAAAGAACTTGCAAAAGAAAATAAAGAAGAATTTGTGTTCTGCTCTGGAATGGTGTTTTAAAACTACTGATCTATCTCCCTATTTATAATAAAACCCAAGCTCCCTTTTTTCATAAATTCCCCAATCCTATTCTGACTCTGATTCAATCCTATTCTGACTCTGATTCAATCCTATTCTGACTCGGATTAGAAGTATACATGGACTAGGTGTCTCAAATTGCTGAAAATTCATGATTTCTCGCGAGTTTTGCCCTTGCGACCTTAGGTCGCGAGCAAAACTCGCGAATCGTCTTTTCTCGGCTGCACGCGCGACTTATTGCTTCGCTCCGCTCTCTCTCGTCCGGACTCCGAATTACAACCGCTTGCGCCTCGAACTCCTATTGAGATGCTCTTTAACATAGTCAAATTTGTACATCCATCCTTGTCAAATCCATTTCATCATATTCAACGTCGTTTTCAAAGCTTCTTCTTCGCATGAGCTCGTGGTCGGCTATTGATTACTCTTTATCATGATCCACCTTTTCGACATTAAAACCTATGCTAAATGACATGAAATACACACGGCATAATATCTTCCAAGGTAAACATAAATATATCAAAAGACAACTCAAAAGATCACTTATCACTTAGAAACTAAAACGAATATAGCCTTATAAATCATGTAAAACGAGGCTTATCAACTCCCCAAACTTACCCTTTTGTTTGTCCTCAAACAAATTAGAACAAAAGAGAGACGACTGAGAGATGTAAAGAGTCGAACGATAAAAGCAATAAGCCTCGAGTAATGAGCAATAAACGATTCACTCAAATGAATCAAATCACAACATATTTCGTTAAACTCCACATATCATAATAATCATAAGCACAAGCCTTCTCAAACTTGAATCCTCACGACATGGATATATATATAAGAAATCTCAAACACTCAAGTGTATCAAGGAGGATGTATACTCTCAAAGTTTAAAACACATGGAATCTACCATAAGCTTGCAAATCGCCTAATTCTCTATTGCTCAAATATGTGCTCAAGAACTAAGATCAAGAAGGTCTTTATATAAGGTTATAATGCAGCTCTTTGGTAGGTAGGATATATTTAGGCTAAGTGACTCATAATCCCATAATGAAAACATCATAAGTATCACAAGACATAATTCCCAAACTTTCACAATTCATTTCAAATATCTACACCAAAGAGTAATTTTTTCTAAGAATTCCACAATTTTCATATAAGTGATATACTCATCTCAAGCACTAGCTACTTACCCATTTATGTTCTTTTCACACACTTGTGTCATTTATTTATTTATTTATTTTTGAACTTATATGGGTAAGCAACTATTTTATTATTATCACTCTCAACAATTATTCTCTTCCTTTCTTTTTCTCAACCTTCATTCAAGCAATCAAAAATCACACTAACAACATAACCCAACCCACGGCTATATGAATGAATAAGGTAGCTCAAACGGGCTCATCAAAGGATAATAACAAAGTTAGTGTTCGATAGTGTATAAAGCTAAGAAAAGAATGCCTAATATCATTTCAAAATTCTTAAGCACATCAATGCAACCTCGAAAAAGAACCGAGCAAGTTCTAGAGAAACACATGCTATTTCAAACTATTCACACAGAAAAAACAAGATCGAAAAGATATGATACCAAAAGCTCAAGTCTCACAGTTTCAAAAGTGTGATCAAGTTCTTAAAGGCTCAATACTCACAACAATCATAACATGCTTCGTCTCACAAAACCAGCTGCAATAAATTTTCTAATAAAACAATTTTATCATCGGCTGCTCGTCATTCACCTCAACCCACAAAATGCACACAAAACCCAAACACGAAAAACAAAACAAAACAAAGAAAACATTGGGTTACCTCCCAACAAGTGCTAAATTTAAATGTCTTTAGCTAGACCAATACTAACCTCGATCAATCCGCGATTTGCCAGCCTTCTTACCAAATCTTTGCTTGCTCCATATTTTGGCTGACCAGACCACCATCGAGTGTGGAAGTGGCCTCCCCAAACTCGAACAAGTCACCGAGTTCCATGTCGAGTCCATCTTTCTTTGTAGCACCCATGTCAACTAGTCGGTCGACATCCAAGCTCGAGATTCGCTAGCCGCAATAGCAGGTGATTGAATGACACTCTTCATGCTCTGCACCATCGTGTCGCGGGATGGCGCCATAGATTGAGATTTTCAGCTTCTCATCGTTAACACAAAAGTTAGATCACCTTCCGCACGCCAATTAAAGCACGACCAAATTCCATAGAAAAGGCCTACCCAAGATTAGTGGTTGATTTTAAATTCAGAATGTCTAAAATAACAAAATCACTGAAAGACAAAATCCCGAACTCTTACCAACACATCCTCAACTATCCCTTAGGTACGCGATCGACCGTCACCATCATTAACGAAATGGAGGTCTTCTTCGCTTGCCTGCACTCCAAGCGATTAAACATATTTAACGGCATCGTTTATGCTCGCCTTAAATCACACAACACGTTGAACGTGTGCTCGCAATCTCGCACTCCAACGTAAAACCGCCGATCCTTCGCTTTAGAGGAGCTTCCTCCGCAAGACGGCATCTTGCATTCTTCTGATAGGTAATTTTTTCAAATTTCCCAATTTCTTCTTGCTTGCAAGCGCGCCTTTTCAAAATTTCATGTATCCCGCATGTTTCGCAGCTCAAAAAGAGGCAAATTGATCTCAACTTTTGAAAATCTCTTGAAACGCCGCAAACTCCTCGTCATATTTCGACTTGACTAGTCGACTCGTAAATGGGACCGGAGGAGTGTATGTGCGAGAATTGATTCTGAGGCCTTCGCGGTTGACCTCGCGATCGCTGGAAGGTCGCGAGCGTCCCGCCTGCGGCCGCAATCCTCCTTCGCTCGAAATTGCGGGCGCTGGTCGCCGCGAACAATTCTGGGCGCATAACCGATGGCTCATGGGGTCAAAGCCATGCTCAATCGCGAGCCTGTGGGCAAATTTGGACTCTCGCGATCGGGCTCATGGTCGCGAGCTCGGTCGCGAAGTTACGCCCGCCACTTTCTTGCTCCGTACGGCTCGGGTAAGCTTGTCCACTTCTCGCCCGGATGGCGAAACATTGATTTTTCGGTTTACCTCGTAGACATTCCGGAAATCGACCGCCTTTTGTAGTGCATTCAATCGCATACCATTTCGACCAACTGATTTTCCAAAATCTTCATATGCTTTCCATAGCCACAAGGACTCCAAATGATTAATCTTCCGCCCGTGTTGCTTATAAATGAGTTCGTTCGTTGTCAATTGTTGGTTGCTTACAACCAATCGCCGATCATATCCTCTGACTCGCTTCTTCGCCTCGAATCACTCCATTCGAATCGAGAAACCAAGCGAGGTCATGAAAATTATCGATCATGCGACGAGAAATTGATGATTTCTATTTGCATCAGATGCCGGATTTCCATGATTCCTCCGATTGATGTGGTCGACCTCTTCTATCTCGATCCGACTTCAAAAGAGTGAATTGCTTCATCACCGTCAGATTAATCGCCTCGACAACCGCTTAACCATCGGGCGCTCTCTCCGCCGCCATTGATAACTATTTGCCGCCATCTCTTCTATGATGCGATCGCCTCCTCTACACGACGATTCAATAAACATCCACCGCCGACGCATCCACTATGCTCCTCAGATGCCATGTCACCCACCGAGAACCGCGTGATCTCGCCGTTCTTTGGAGAATCCGTGTTGTGGGCACTTTCTCAATAGTTCTCGAATCGCCACACGACTCGAACAATGACTCATCTCCTAGCCGGAGAAGTGGGAGATCTCGGCGATGATTTTCCGGGCTTTGGTCGGAAAATACTTGAGAGGAACTTTTCGCAAAGATCCCCCAACTGCTTACGCCTGCGGTCCAAACTCTTGAACCACTCCTTCGCCGATCAAGCAGAGAACCAACATGCGATCCGAATCGTATCTTGTAGCACCCCATTCTGCTTTGATGGTGTCACAAATGTCGAGGAATGTCTCAAGATGCGCATTCGGTCCTCTGTGACTCCTCCCCAAACCGCTTCTCCTCAGTACTATGCCGATTAGGGCCGGTTTAACTCGGGTTGTTTGCATTGACTTCCGGCCCCATCCGCCTCCTTGGAATTGTTCAAGAGGAGGTCGGTACATAAAGTTCAGCGGTCGCTCGAACAGTGGACAAGGAGTCCCATGTTCGCCATCCGGCGCCGCATCTCTCGCGAAATCCGCTAGATGCGTGGCCTTGCTCGGGATGAATGCCCTGCTCGGGATTAGCCGCCATTGGCTCTGCTCTCTCTCTCGCCCTCTTCTCCTTCGAGAACTTTCGATCTCGGATCTAATAATATTTCAGAGATCCCCGAGATCTGACGCATAAACTACCCGAGAAAAGAGAATTCACCGTAACAATAAATAAATAATATAATATATAACTGAATTAATAAATCCAAATCACAAATTATTCCTATGTAATCTTAATAATCCCTAGAACGGCGCCAAAATTTGATCGCCCCTTTTCACACGTAAAAGGCGATATAGAAGGTAAGTCGAGTATCGATCCACAGGATTGTAATACGAAAACACGTAAGTAGCTCAATGATAATTCATCATTATTCAAGCACAAAATCAAAGTAGAGGTTTAAGGCTATAATTTAATCCAAAGCGTATGTAACCATACGTAAATATAAATAAAGCAATAAAATCACTGATGATAAAATGATAAGAGAGACTAATCCTGGGGATGCATTAATCCTATCCACAACGATGTTTATCCTGCTCCTATTAGCCAATTTTAATCCGCATAAGATGGAAGATCACATATATAACCAACAACTTCGCCATTTACAATTGTAAGAAGAGATTACGAGTTTTCCTACCATTCTAGGTGAAAACAAGTAACTCCAAAAGGATCACTAAGAATATACTTCCTACGAATATCCTATCTCACCACGACTCATGCGCTTATTCAGATCATGCATTCAAGATCGATCGACAATTAATACAATTACGTAATTAACCGACAACTAGATATGCATCAAGATTGATCGTAAATCAACACATATAAATAAGCACCAAGAATCATGAATCAATGCCTCGAAGGTAAATAGCGATAATGTAAATCACAACATATAGGATCGAATCATGCAAACCCTGTGGATCAAGATGGAATTTTAGCTACGCATAATTAAATTACCAAAGCAATAAATAATTAAATAAAACATAAATTAAGATAGATAGATAAAACCGTAGGAATCCAATGAAGAACAATTGTAGAACTTGAATCCTAAGAAATTCAATTCTAATACTAAACTATGAAATTGGAATGAAAATACTTAAAGAAAAGCTAAACTAAATTAAACGGAAAAGAACTTGCAAAGGAAATAAAGAAGAATTTGTGTTCGCCCTGAATGGTGTTTTAAAACCACCGATCTATCTCCCTATTTATAATAAAACCCAAGCTCCCTTTTTCATAAATTCCTCAATCCTATTCTCGACTGATTCAATCCTATTCGACTGATTCAATCCTATTCTCGACTGGATTAGAAGTATACATGGACTAGGTGTCTCAAATTGCTGAAAATTATGATTTCGCGAGTTTTGCCCTTGCGACCTTAGGTCGCGAGCAAAACTCGCGAATCGCCTTTTCTCTCGACGCCGCCACTCACTGCTTCGCCTCCTCTCTCTCGTCCGGACCGAATTACAACCGTCATGCCACGAACCCTATCGAGACGCTTCTTTAACATAGTCAACTTTGTACATCTATCATTGTCAAATCCATTTCATCATATTCAACGCCGTTTTCAAATGCTTCTTCTTCGCACGAGCTCGCTGACCCGCTATCGATTCATCTTTATCGCGATCCACCTTTTCGACATTAAACCTACGCTAAAACGATACGAAATACACACGATAATATCTTCCAGGTAAACATAAATATATCAAAAGACAACTCAAAAGATCACTTATGACTTAAACTAAACGAATATAAATTTTATAAATCATATAAAACGAGGCTTATCAACCGCGCTATCTATTAGCGTGGTTTTATATTATGTATCACGTGCTCATTCCGCTGCCTATTAACAAGAAAATCCACGCATAACGGCTTTACCACGCCGCCTTCCTCTCGTGTTGATTAAATACAACGGGTCATTAACCGCGTGGTTTATCGCCTCATTAGCCACATTGTCAGCCATTAGATTTCATACGAGTCATACGTTGATTTGAGCCCATTTGATATGAGCCCTAATATCTCCAAATCTCGTTCCGATTTCTCTTCACCTTTGCCGTTGTTAACAGAAATTCCATTTCCCTGAAATCTAGCTGCCCCCTCAAAACACGCACGCATTCATACATACATATATACATATAAATATACATACCATCAAAATTTTTAATGAATTAGAAGAGGACCGAGAGTCCGGTCTACACCTGTCAGTGGAGCGGCGGATCCAGCAGCACCGGTTCGTCCTCGCCCGCCGGATCGCCAGCTCACCCCCGGTCCAGGATCCCCCTTTCCGCCTCAAGGATGTCCACCATTAAGCGGACTCAGAACGTCGCCGCCAAGGTCGCGGCGCAGCGGCTGGCGCGAGCAGGAACTCCTGGCCCTAGGAGAGAGGATTGGAAGTGTCAGCACCGGATTGTCAGATGGCCTGATTGCGAAGTGCCTGACAGAATCGATATACTGTTCTTCGGACCTATTTCAAGATGATGGAACTTGCGTCATTGTTTGGTGAGAATCCCGGTTGTTAATCCATACGCCTATGTTTTGTGTTCCATCATGATGTGCCTAATCAATCCCGCTCTTATTTTCTTCTCCAAAATATGAGAAAACGTGTCACATTTCATAATACGTTTATCTCCTGATTTATCACATTCTTTGATCTCTATTGGTTATATCTCAGCTTCCGATTTTTTGCTCCCCCGGCACCGATGTCTGCTTCGAGTAATGTTAGTGTTAATAGGAGTGACAGTGGGAATAACGGTGGCGGCTTCTCCGGAATTTCGCTTACCAAGCCTAATAGATCTCTGTCGCCTGCGGTGAGATTTAGTCTCTCGTTCTCAGTGTTGAGTCCTTTGAGTTGATTTCGGTTTGATTATTTTCACGCCCCGTTGATTTGTTATTACTCTATGTTCAGCTCTATCTAATTTAGAATTTATATCTGTTGTTTTAATGTGATGTAACATGATTTTTTGGCCGAGCTAAAATTTTGTTATGCTGCATTCTATTTCAATTAATTTGGAGTCATTAAATTCCTGCTATACATTTAACAATGGCATTTGGATAGGTAAAATTTACCGTTGATTGATGCTGGCTTCATAAGACCTACTTTATCTAATTATTAGGTGTTGTGTGTGTATGTGTTGGGGGAGGGGGGATTCCTGTAATTCTGAGAATAAATAGTAGATTTAGATAAGGGTGATTATACAACTTAATCATGAAACTGGCAGGGACCAGATTGTACCATGGTTTTTATCAATTGATTCTCTTGGAATGATTAATATAAATTTAATGAAGGCAGCCAAGGTATTTCGAGGTTACTTGCCATGGAAACTGATAAAGTTATTAATCAAATATGACATATTTTCATATATCGGGGACAAAAAAGTGCTAGGAGATGTGTTGTAAGATTGTCCTTCGCTTAGTGATAGTTCATTCGTGTTCATTGAACCTATAAATCTTCCTATATTTTTCATCATCTTTTCCTCTGTTTGTTGGGACATATGTGCTAAAGAATGTCATCAATCCTCCAGTTCGCTCGACATCAGCGAGAAGACCTTCAATGTCTGTCCGTACTGCAACAAATACAGTGGCACCGCCAAGTAGATCCTCACTGAAAACTCCAGTTACTATACCTTCAATTGAACCGCCTAGTAGCAGCTTAAGAGAAAAGAGGTAAGAAATAAATTTTACCAAGATTTCTTTATTTCATAAGGCATTTTAAGCTGTTACCGAATTAATAATGTTACCTGATACATAATGCTACGGATGTAGTACATTGACGTGAAATGTATATCTAAATACTGGAGTACGGTAACATAAAATTTTTGTGCTCTGCCCTTTTTTCTAAAAATAAATTAATAGCATAGGGACCATAAAAGTTGGAGGTTTTATATTTATATTATTTGTCGTTTTTTTTTTTGCATTTCACACTAGTCCATAATTAGAATTCCTATTACGACTTAGGAGAATGTCATTTGCCAAGGTTTTTGAATGTTGAAATCCCTTTATAATACCAAACCAGATAATAATGGTGATGATTTATGTCCTTACTTTTTAGAATTAGAAATAATGAAGATTTATGTAATATGAGTTTGGAGTGGAACATCTTGTCAGCTATGGTTTTGACATCATTTTTGTTTTCAATCTTTTGGTGTTTGTGTAGTTCTGCATGGTGGAACGACAGAGAAGCCAAAAGAATTTTCTAAATTGTGCAATTATAACATAATATTTTTTGTTTTATTACTCCTTTTGGTCTAATTGTTGGCATTTGAGCCTTGGTGTGGTTCTACTTAGTTGGAGTTAATGGTTCTACTTAGTTGGAGTTAGCATTTGAGCCTGTACTCTCTTTCCTTTAACTGTTGCTTGCCCACCCTGAATCCTTATAAGTAGTCCCTTCAACTAACTGAGTTATCATGAGGGAGCGAGAGCTGAGCAAGCTGCAGCCTGAATGCCTCTTCATTGCCAGGGCTGATTGTTCTTTTCCCAGATGCTATATATTTTGAACCATTTTTCCTTATATCTATTGTATGACTTTCTCAGCCTAATGTTTAAGCTGAGTTGTTTTTTTCTCTTGTCACCAATTTTTGGGGGTAGTGTTAGTTTGGAATGGCTGATAGTTGATTGATCATTCTTTGGGGGGGTAACAATGCAGATTTGTACCTGATATAGGTCGCGACCCGAAAGGTTCTGAAAATCAGCTGGAGGCTTCTGCACTTCGTGATGAAGTATGCCTTTTATTATATCTACCTACTTCTCTAATACTAAGATTGCTGAATATGCCTTTTATTATTTCCTAGCCTACTTCTCTAATACTAAGATTGCTGCTTTCTTATAAAGAACCCATATCTATCTTCTGCAAACCTTTAAGCTTTCTGTTCAGTGGTTGTACTGTATTTTAGCTGGAACAGGCCCATGTATATGGGTTAACTTACATGAATTCAATTTGTAGCTTGATATGCTGCAAGAGGAGAATGAAGTAATCTTAGATAAGGTGATTTTTCTTGCTGGCTCCCAAAGAAAATACGAATAGCGAAAGAGAGACGTTGAAAGGTAATCTACTAACAAATTCTCTTGTCTGGCATTATGGCTAATTCTTCCCACAGCTTCATCATGCGGATGAAAACCGTGTAGAAGCAGAAGCTAGAGCTAGAGAAACAGGTTAGAGTTACACTTTTTCTTTTCCCATGACATAAATTTAAACTCAGTATTGGTTTATGATATGTCAACGCATAGAAATGAAAAATAAATAAATAAATCCATGCTCCTTGTCCTCCTTCAGTGTCTTGTGGTTCCCATTTTATCAAGCCTGGATCTTAATACTGAAACTATCAAACTAGCCTTGCTGCCTTTATTTGGATATTTTAAACCTATTCGTTTAGTTTGACTCTTTATTTTTAATTTTTGTAATTTCCTGTTTTTACTCTATGAATAATGTGCCCTTTTCTGGAGCAGCATCGTTATTTCCTCTAGCTACAATCTGAACTGTTGTACATGATTGTGAATGTGCTACGTCTATCTTTTTCTAAGTTCCCTTATATCTGGTTCTTATGCTAGTCTTTGTCTTAAATCCATCCTTTCAGTATTCTTCTTAACTTTCTGAACAAAAATTTATAGGTAGCTTCACTAGGGGAATGTGTGTTCTTGGAAGCTAAACTATTGACCCGGTGAGTTTCTATTATGTAGCTGTGTTTCAAGCTATTTAACATTGTTCCTGATGAGTTAATCACCGATTCTATGGTTGTTGATGATGGTAAGTTTGATACATTTATTGAATTGAATATTTTTGAGATATTAAATTTTATTTCTGAACATATTGCATCTTATTTTGATCATGTAGATGGAGAGGCGAATTAGATGATTGATGTTGGAGCAGAGATGGTGAAATGAACGGTTCAAGATGGTGAAATTGATGTTTTGTGGACAAATTTAATTAGCTAGGTAGACAATATTTGTTGTGCTACAATTGTTGATAGGGATTTTCCCCAGATATAACGCTTATGATTGACTGATTTCTATTTATGAGACAATATATATTTTATATCTATTTTATATTATTTTTTAATGGCAGAAACATTTATTTTGAATTATATAATAAATAAATAAATAAATAAATTTATTTCGTTGACAGATCAATAGACAACAGATTTCTCCCGTTGTCTATTAATATATAGACAACGGGATGTCCGCGTGGTCTAAAACACAATAGACAACGGGTTTAACCATTGCATAAAGTTAGAACACCGTTGTTCATAACAACATAGACAACGGTAACTCATAAAAATTTCTAAATCCTAAGACGATTTAGCAGGCTAATACTTGAATAATAATCAAGGTGCTTTAATCAATATATATATACAATAACTCATATGTTCGAAATATTTAACTAATCAACATCATAAGATAAATTAATTCAACAGCAATGGAACGTGTGAATACACATATGACGATGTGTATTCAAGGTTTCTAATATATCGATTCAAAAGGGGTTCCGACACCCACACATCTCCATCCATCATCCGCTCAACCCGCACATTTAAAAACAACATGCAGTATCGAGTACAAGATTGCACTCGAGGCTCATGCCAAAATAATTTATCACATCGAATTATTCGCCCATCTCAAGAATACACGAGGTTTTAATTTGAAATACTCTGCTTACTAAATATTTTCTTCATTTTCCATAAAGATTCGTCACACAGACATTTTCCTTGTATGTATGATCCATATCCATCACAATAATTCATTCCACAACACCTCATACCGAGAGAGGCCTCCTCTCACAGACGCCGCGATCGCCGAAAGCAACCTTTCAAAGACACAACACAAAATAATCAAGCACAA
Source organism: Salvia rosmarinus (assembly GCA_036937905.1). Lineage (NCBI taxonomy): Eukaryota > Viridiplantae > Streptophyta > Magnoliopsida > Lamiales > Lamiaceae > Salvia > Salvia rosmarinus. The sequence goes on along the minus strand of CM072820.1, from coordinate 35,256,683 downwards.
AATCCAGCTATCTCAAAGACAGATACTAATTCTCCATGATCCTTGGGGTATTTCCAAGAATACGAATTCAAGACGTCATAAAGTTTGAGCTACCCAACATTATGCATCAACAATCATGAATCGATACATACATAAAACATAAATATTTTGGGTGTAATTAAATAAATCATTTCATAAATATTTGCTTGCAATAAAGCATCATAAATAAATTATTTGGTAAATTCTACCGCTTTGAGTATAGTAAAGCCCACCTTTACTTTTGAACTCGAATTCGACACACGTGTTCTCCTCTAGTTGCGTGCGAGCCTTCACGTCCCACCTTACGCAAAAATTTACGCTTAGACGTCAGGCATGCTTTTCGAGATTTTCAAAGTTCATTCAACTTTGATAAATAATATAATAATTCAAGTTTTGATAATCTTAATACGCCGCTTCAACGCTGATTTCAATAAAATAATTCTCGTATCTCGAGAAAGACGTAATATGATCTATGCCTCATTTTAACCTTTTAGGTTAAATAATTAACGATAATAACGTTATTCAATAAAATGATTTCAATTCAAATCTTTCTCACAATTGAGATATTCGGATAAAAGTAATACGCTTTTCACGATTAGCGATTTAACTAACGATTTCAGACGTCAATTTTGAAAGTCAACCATTTTCACCTTTCTTTATAAATCTTAATTAATCCCATTTTAATGAATAATTAATATAAATCGATTTTCAATCGATTTCTTTTCATAAAGCTTTAATGCTCGATTTTTCACGCAAATCGATAAACTTGATTAATATTTTCTTTCAATATTAATCTTTTAATACATTAAGCATTATTTATGCTTTTAACGCTATTTAATATAACGCTTTCTTCAGAAACATAATATTCTATGTTTAATAATTCTCAAAATTCAATTATGTCTAAAATAATTTCTAGACATATAATGTATTATTTTTCTCGATATTAAGGAATTACATCCTTAATATAACCATTCTAAGCTCACGGCCCTTAAGCTTAAGTTTTCAAACACCTTCCAAAATTCTTCTAAATTCATATAGTGTACTATATTATCATAGATCACTAATATGTATTAACATTAACTATAGAAAATTTGGGCATCACTTATTTAATCCTTATAGCCACTTACTTTTAAGCTTAAAATTGTCCAATAATTTTCTAAAATTCCAATTAATTATACAAGGCCCTAACATTAATCTATATCATAATTATAACCTATAGTCCAACATTATCAAACCATACATCAATGAATTAATCCCAATAGCTCATGCCATAAAGTAAAAATTTGAGTAATTAAATCTCAAAATTGTAGTAAAATCATAGAGTGCATAACTAAGGTCCTAGATCAACAATATGCTATAACATTACTTAATTAAAAATTGTACACTAACTTAACATTCTTGTGCATTTTCGGTCATTATCAACAAATAGCATATAATTTCTAAAAATTTTCCAATAAATCATAATCGGTTCGCTATCATATTACATTAATCCATCATAAAATTTAACTTATGAATTTTTCGATCATCATAGAAAATCATAACATGTTTAGCCTTTGATTTAATACTATACATATGCTTATAATTATATACTAAGCATGTTTAAAGAACAACAAACATGCTAGTATAATTTATTCTATTTTTCACCTTAAGAACATATGCATATATAATAAAATCTAATGCTTAGAATTCAAATGCTTAACGATACTTAAAGAGCTGCTCGATTCCTAACCTTTACCGCTGTCGATTAATAGCACAAGGATTTAAAATCAAGGGTTTGGCAAAAGAAAACGAAGAACACTCAAGGCCTTCTTCTCTTACTTTGCTCTCGTAATGTGTGTTTGTAAAATAGCGATGCTTTGTTTGATGAAATCCAACACTTATGAACCAAAGTAAAATAATAAAGACCTATTACCTATTCTTCTACACTCTCGGTCACCTCACACAAAATGCAAGCCCTTTATTTACCATGGTGACCCACCACTTAATACATCACTCTTACACACATTAAAAGCCTTACACAAGACATCGAACAAAGCAATTAATTCACATACTTTGTATCCTCAATTGTCATTTACACTTTGTTCCCAAAGAGAAGAAATTAAATTCACATCACAACAATTAATATTTCTACACATAGTAAATGAAAGGAATCAAGATCCTTTCTTTTGATTCTAGCCGGTTACTTACTTTGCACAAAGGGATGAATCTTTATTTTCTTCGCTTTATGTCACCTTATTAAATGCTACACTACATATGGTAATACATCATCACTAATAGTCACCACCTAGCATAGTAAAAGCTCCTACACCATTTTAAAATAAACAAACCGATTCCACACCTTTTTCTTTAGAAATTGTGCCGTCGGTCACCCCTCATGAAAAAGGGAAGCTTTTAAATTTTCTTTGTCTCATACAAGATATAATTAATATCTACACTCTTATTTATGCAATACATCATCAAAAGGAGTTCACAATTTTCTTCCAACCTCCATAATCCATATTACACGGCAATCACAATTAATTCATCCCAATTTGATTCCTTTCATTTTATTTACTTGGTTTGTGTGTAGAAAATACCTTACTATTTACACAAAGTGAACGTAACATAGCAATTGATCCAAAGACTTTCAATTCCTTCAATTAATATTAAAACACACGGCACTTTTAGGGTATAAGTGCTAAACAATTCATTTTATTGCATTTAATATCTATATGACATAATATATGTCTCAGATGATAAATTATATCATAGGAAAATTATTAGTATCATTTCACGTGTGAAACCCTAATTTTCTAATTAGGTTTTCAAAATTTTAAACTTACTCAATAATTAATCCTTAATGTTCTAGCATTATTTTAATGCTAAATAATACTCTAATTACATAAAATAATCATAGGAATTTAAATATCATAATTCCTTGATCATTAGACTTGATTCTCAAGTCATCTCTAAACGTTAACGTCAAACGCCTCAAACGCTAATTATCGACTCATCTCTGGGGGGTCGCTGTCACGCCCAATTCCCGAGGGAAGGCACGGATGCCGGGTGTGACTAGGGTAGGGTTAAGAAGCGGGAAAAGGGGATACATATAACATACATGATAAGAAGACGTGACCATAAAATCGGGCAAAGATCTCCTCTATAACTAGGACATATCCCGGCGGGAGGCACAAACAATCCACCAATGTAATAATATCGATATCATAACCTCGTAAAAACATGATCTGGTTTATTATAAGTAATGCAAGAAGACAAAATAGCATTACATCCTCGTCAACTAGACCGTCAACCACATAGATGCTCAGACGAGACTCACAAAGAATAATATAACAAATCTTGCTCCCAATCGTAAAGCAAATAAGGGACAAGAATACATAGTTATCGAGTACGATATAACATAACATCGCTGAAGCATAGCATGAAGAACCCGCAGCCCACCCTCGCCGCGTCATTCAAATTCTCCTCCATCCGGTGAAAAGATTTGAAAAGAGTTTGGGTAGTACTAGCGCACTCACCGGGTTTTATCATAAATCAAAAGAATCATGAGGTCAGTGTTTAGAGCACTTACCTTAGAAGGTTTTAAACGTAAACCACTTCTAAGTAAGCAAAATAGATTTTTCATTTTTCGATACCGATCCGTTATTATCACATTCCCATCATAGAACCATGAACCACGGCTCGAACGATCCCGCCACCCATCACATTTACATTCATTCGCCCGAACATATCCAATGCCCACGCCCTAACGTATCCACTGGCTAACTCGTGTGGACTTGTGGGTCAAACCCCATCGTAACCATAACCACCTCATTACCTTTTCCGTGGACTTCCGGGTCTATCCCCTTCGTAACCATAACCACGTGTTCGGGTCTATCCCCTTATGATCAATACTCAAGATGGTGATCAACCCACCGAATAGAGATCCGCACAACCATGATAGAACCATATCTTGATCGTAGAACAAGAATAATTTCACAAAAGATTTTACGGCGACATGTTTTATTTTGAAATATCGTAGTAAATAACTCAAAATAAGCATATATAACCCAACCCAATGTATTTAAAACGCCAACCGAGAGATATCTACGGATCCGATGACTTCACCGATCGACCGGTAGGTACCGTAACAAGACGGAACAACTTTGGGGTTACTTCCCACAAAGCAAAGCAACAACGTGATCCAAACGACGATCGTAGCAAAACTAGGGTTTTCACTTTCTCTCAACCCACATTCGCACTCTCCGGTTTTCAAATCAACTCGATGCGTATGGAAATATATTCAGGCATCAAGACCTATAATAGGGTACCTTCAAAATATGCATGCATGCAAGTTGACTCAAATCTTAGCAACAAGAAGTTTCAAAATCGATGCCTATCCTCGATCTAGGATAAACCATCCAAAATCGATGCATGAAAATGGAAACATAAGCAATATGCATAACGACGAACATGGAATGACAAACGACGTTGAAAATGGATAACCCGGCATGTACTTCCTTCAGAAACTCAAGCAACGGAAACATCCCATATGCGTAAACGCGAAAAATGTAAAACGGAATCGGATTTTAGTAGAATGCATAGCCCGAACTCAAAACCTAAAGGACCAGAGCTGGGGCAGGGTCCGCTGACCACCAAACGGCGCCAACAGCCACGGCCATGGGCGGCGATTCTATGGTGCGCCGTTGAATTGCCGGCCTCCGTCATATCCCGTCTCCGTCCCTTTAGAAACCCGAGTTCTATGCTATACGATCTACTAAAAGGCGGAATCAAAACAAGAAAAGGACAAAACCGAAAACGGGTTGCCCGGGTGGTTGATCGGCGGTAGGCTCGGCAAGAAGCAAGAATGGCGCTCACCGAGCCTCCCGGCCGATCCCCACTCCTCCAGCTGGCCTCAGCAGCAGCACTGAGCTGCTCGGCTCTTCCGTAAACACACAGAGACGAAGGAAATGAACGCGAAAATGAAGGCCCTAGCCTCCTATTTATAGGAAAATTCGTGGTCACAGTCATGTCATAAGCGTCTTTTTCGAAAACGCAAAAATGACGCAACTTTGCAAACTGACTCCAAATTTAGCAAACTTGGTACCCATGGACACGAAATAAAATACCGACACAATGACTATAAACAAGATATGCTTTAAAAGACCAATGAAAGTCCGTTTTCGATAACTTCCTGAGTGCCAAACCTTCATGGGTGGTCGAAACCCGCATACTTAGTGTCTATGAATTCACCACAAGACACTCTTCGCAACGCCTCGAGGTTTCGTGGACGGTCGATCATCAAACAAAAGTCAACCTTCGACCTTTTCTCGAAAAACGCCCATGCAAAATGTAGCTTAAAAAGACGGGTATTACATCCTCCTCCTTATAAAAATTTCGCCCTCGAAATTTCAAACACGTGAGAAAACAACTCTGTGGTACCGAGCCCCGAACTTGTCTTCCAACTCCCACGTAGCTTCTTCCTCCGTGGTGATTCCACAACACCTTTACCAACGGAATCGCTTGTTTCTCAACTCCTCGACTTCGCTCCAAGATAGCCACCGCCTTTCCTCGAACTCGCATCCCGAGCAAGAACCACTTGATCATGCTTGATCACGTGTTTTGCTTGGTCCCCACGGCTTCCTCGCAGACTCCTCCAAAACTCGACGTGAACCTCGTCACGATCCGACGAATCGATACCGCACACCATGTAACCGCACGATTTCGACGAAAAGTCGAGCGAGCTTATCTAACCCGCACGCCATCCGAATCGTAAGAAATGAGTCGACTTCGCTACCATCGACGACAACCCATATAGCAAAGTTTCCTCTCACGACCTTGGAAAACTCACCACAAAATCCATACCGATATGATCCCATTTCCATTCGGGATTGGTAGCGGTTGCAATAATCCCGACGGACGCTGTGTACAATTTTCACTTGCCGACAAGCCAAACATCGCTCCACAAACGCTGCTACATCCTTTTTCATCCCTTCCCACCAAAAGTTCCTCTTAAGGTCTCAGACATTTTGTGCTTCGGACGAGTCAGATACGGTGCCTCATGAGCTTCACCCATGATTTTATCTCTCAATTCCCTATCGAGTGGCACACATAACCTTCCTCGAATAGTAGCTGCTATCCTTTGCTTCCGTGAAACCCTTGCTATCCTCTAGCTCGCTTTCAAACGCATCTTCTCCAGAATTCGCCTCCTCGCAAGCACTCACGATGGCTTCTCTCAACCGTTCACCGTCAAAGTCGCTGATGAATCCTTGCACCGATTCCGCGGATGAATCACTTCCAGTCGAGCTTCTCGAAATCTCAATAAGCTCTTTCTCTCATGTAAGAAGATATCCCAACTTCGCCTCGACTCATGACTAAGGGCATCTCGCTACGACATCGCTTTTCCCGGTGATAACCGATGAGCAATCATAATCCTTCACCAACTCTAGCCATCTCCTTTCGCCTCATGTTCACTTTTGTTCAAAGAAATACTTGAGGTTTTGTGATCCGTGAAGATTTCACACTTAACTCCATAGAGATAGTGCTCCAAATCTTCAACGCATGAACGATCGCCGCTAACCCGCATCGTGAGTTGGGTAGCTCAACTCGCGCGGTTTCAACCGACGAGACGCTGAAGCTATAACCTTCCTGCTCGCATGAGAACGCAACCCAAACCAAGTTTGATGCATCGTAGACCACAAACCCATCGCTCCTTCCGCACGGCTAACACCGAGCGGTTGTTAGCTTCTTCTTTAACTCTTGAAACTTGCTTCACAAGCTTCGACCATGAAAACTTGATTCCTTTCCGAGTCTGCAAGGCCATCGGCCTTGCCAACTTCGAAACCCTTCATGAAACGCCTATAATATCCGCCAAGCCTAGAAAGCTTCAACCTCATCGCATTAGTCGAACCTTCCAGCTATTTACCGCTCAACCTTCACCGGGTCGACTTTGATTCCTTCGCATACGACGTGTCCAAGGAACATTACTTTGAGCCAAAACTCGCACTTGCTATACTGCATACAACCTCTCCGCCGTAACGCTTCCGTAACGGCACGGAGGTGTTCTCTATGCAACTCAGATTCTGGAATAGATGAGAATATCATCGATAAAAACCAAGACGAAACTGCCCAGACATCGATGGAAAACTCGATTCATCGATCCATGAAGATCACGCGCATTGGTCAAACCAACGGCATCACGATGAACTCGTAGTGCCCATACCGTCCCGAACGCGGTCTTCGCAACGCCCTCCTTCCCGATCTTCACCGATGGTAGCTCTGACTCAAATCGATCTTAGAGAAGACACTCGCCCTTCGAGCTGGTCAAAAGATCGCCGATCCGAAGATGATATCTCGTTTCTTGATCGCCGCCTTATTCAGCTCTCGTAGTCAATGCACATCCGCATCGACCCATCCTTCTTCTTGACGAACAGAATCGGCGCCCCCACGGCGACACACTGGCCTGGATAAAACCTAGATCCAACAGCCCCGCAATCGCGCCAGCTCTTGCAATTTTTAGGTGCCATTCTATATGGTGCCTTTGATATCGTGCCGCTCCGGTTCCAAATCAATAGTGAATTCCACTTGTCTATCGTGTGGTAAACCCGGCAAGTCCCTGAAACACGTCCGATATTCACACACCATCGCTCTTCGCAATCGCTATACTGTTTATCGTGCCTCGTCAAACTTACTAAGAAAGTTTGATAGCCCCTTCCCGATCATCCTCACCGCCTTCAAAGGTCGAGATCATCGGCACGCAAACACCCATCCTTATGCCGTGGAAACAAACTTCCACTCCTTCGCCGTCCGAAAAGCAACTTCTCTCGAGACAACGATAGTTGCCATGTGCTTTTCCAACCAATCCATGCTAAAGATGACATCGAAATCTTCCATTCCGATGACATGCAAATCGACAAAGACCTTCGCTCACAGATTTCTACTCCGGTTCTCGCATATCTCTTTCGCTTTAGCACTTCGACGGGATGCTAATTTGTGGTACTGTGATTTCGGTACCAAACCCAACCTCTCACACGCGATTCTCGAAACGAAGAATGTGAGGCTCTCAGATCAAACAAAGCGAAAACGGTATATCACTCATATGGATTATACCGCAAGATTTCCGGAGCTTGAGCTCACCGATTCAAGCGCGCACACCCTTGCTTGTCATGGTGGCCTTCGTTTGTCGGCCTAGGGTGACCTCCGCCCGCTGTTTGTCCTCGCGGAGCATGATTCGCCTCATGAGTCGGATGCCGCCATCGGCGGCTACACCGCCGCCCTCCTAACGGACAATCTCGAGCGTAATGTCCAGATTTCTTACAACGATAGCACTCGCTGCTACCTTGCCCGCACTCGCCGAAATGATTCCTTTGGCATTTCGCACCAAGGTTTTTCCACCGCCGCATGGGTTGGAAATTCCTTCCCAAGGTCGCTTTTCTCTCTCAACGCCTTGACCTCGAATCATCGACCGCCTCGTTCCCTCGAACACCGATCGCTTTCCCCGATCTTCCCATTTCTCTTACTCTTCCTCCGCCGATGGCTGTCCGTGGCATCGTTTTCTGGGGCAACATTGACTCAATGTTTAATGCCCGGCTCAAGGATCGCGATACGCCGATCTCCCCGATCGACGAGCTAAATTCGATCTCGGCCGGAGTCCTCTCGAACTCGCTCGCCCGGCAGCCTCAAGCCAACCGTGTACGTAGTATAACGTGATGTATTTATCGAACGAGCGATCGTATTTCGGTGACCGCCCTTCTTCCTCGACGAAGATTCCGCAATTGCTTTTTCTCTCCTCGTAAACGCCAGCACGCATTTTCCATGAGTTCTTCCTTGAAATCTTCCCACGATACCTTGCCCATCGCCCCGGTGTTAGGTCCTCCTCACGGATTCCCACCGTAAATCAGCCTCATCGGTTAGCCGAAGATCGCGCATTCATCTTTTTCTCGCTTCGCACCGATGTATTCAAGATCCTTTCGTGGATCGATCCAGCTCGCGCCGATCGGTTCGCCGAGACCGCCGAATGTAGGGGATTCTCCCGCGAAAACTCTCGATCGCATGTCACGAACCAAAGGTGGTTCTCGGGCTTCTTCCACATTATTATTCCTCCGTTCCTTGTTCTCGTGATTCTGCATCGACGTTCAAACATTAGAAACGCCGATAGATAACCGGTATCATCGCATAACATATATCATCACCCATATCACATAACATCACATATATCACATATCACGCACGATCACATATAATCATGCAATCCTCACAACATATCATCGTTATGCATTTCACATAACATCATCATCACACATCACATAGATCATATATCATCACGGCATAGCTCATATCACATATAAGCATCAAACATAAACATCCCGCTATAGACAAATAAGTAGTATCAAGAATATTCAAAGGTCCATGAAGGACTATCAAAATACAAGATCAAGGTATGTCACCAAAAGGTCGATGTGAGCAAAAGAATCGACTCCGTCATCACAAAAGATGCCGCTCGTCCATGCTTCTAGCAGCATCATGATCGCCATCAGACACACCGACTACCTAGATCTCGCCCTCCATATCCATCCACTATTCCCCGCTAGTCCCAGCGTTCCATTCGCCTCCTCATCTTCCTTTCCTTCCAATCGTGGCTTGAATTGGCCGCCGCCGTAAAGCGATCCCGCATGGAAGCAAGCTCTCTGGTATGATCCCATCCAAGCTGTGCTCATTGCTCGAGTATCGTGAAAGCCGTGCTCGAGTCCCTGCCTCGGGCGCTTGCCCTTCCTCAATGTGCCCGACCTCATCGTAGTCATCGCTATCCGATCACCGGTCCTCCGAATCCTCACTATCCTCCTCGCTCATCCGGGTCCTCCTCTTCCTCGTAGTCGCTTCCCCGGATGCCACCGGCTACGCTTGCGGCATGAAGATTCCGGCTTTTGTCGCCACCGCCGGACGGACAATACCTCTGATTTGTATATCGAAAGCGCTTGGTTGAGCTTGTATACAATGTTTCGTTACCACTATTACAATCTCCTATCCGATTTGAATACTTGATTGCATATATCTCGTGTCCCCTTATCTCATATATAAGTTAGATCATACAAAGGTGTAGAAGATCACGTAAGTCCGTATGATTGGTCAAGCTTAATGAGATATAAAAGTTTCACAACCGAGACGACTTAAGGACGAGTTGTCGGTTTAGCCGCAGATAGATAAGAAGTGACTTGACTTAGTTGCTTGTCTATGCCGGTACGCCTCGACGTATTGAAGGATCACAAGGAGATGAGTTCTTCTTCCGACCGCCGTGAAGAACCAAGATCTCGTGACTTACGATGATCTAAACCTCGATAAGGTATTAGGTGAGTATGAGTTGTCGAGCATCACTTCGACTTGTTATGAGTGAGGGTTATATAGTTCTAACCCAAGATTCTCCGTGATCTGGGTGGTGGCAAGGTTTGATGTCACGCTAGTTATCTCAGACGAGTCACCGTATCCGCTAGGATGATGACGCCCCTCAAGGAGCTTCAAAGGTTTATTGTACTAAACCCCGCAGTCGAGTTAGCTCAAGCACAATAATAAGGTTGAGTGGTACTACTTGAGGAAATAAGGATATTAATCGCTTAAGCAATGATTGCTAGAAATGATTAATGGACGCTCGATATCTTAAATACGGGATTCAGAATGTCTAAGTGCAAGCCCGACTCAACTTCGTAATAAAGGGTAAGTCAAGATTCTTCTCTAGTGGCATGATCGAATGTTTATAAATTAATTTATGTTCGGGAACATAAGATAATTAATTTATTTGAGGCCCATCTTTATTCCTCAGATTTGATCCTCGGGTCGGCCCATCCAGCCCTTAAGCTGTAAGAAAATCGCGCCTATTTTGCTCCCAATGGTAAGATTTTATTCTCTTTATCCTACAAGGATATAATTATATTTATGGAATATGCATAGATCCTTTCCATATAAGATTATGGTAATAATCTCGAGAGTATGGAAATAATCCTAAGAGTATGGAAATAATCCTAAGAGTATGGAAATAATCCTAAGTGTATGGTAATATTCCATATAGATTATGGTAATATTCCATATAGGATTATGGTAACATTCCATATAGGATTAAGGTAGTGCATTATAAATATAAGGTATGAGATAATGTCTAGAACACACTCACAAATTACAAGCAAGATTTTCGGTCATCTCACAATTTTGAGAGAGAATTTTCGAGAGTTTTGAGAGAGAGAGCATTGGGTGATTTTCCAAGCATTCTCCATAGATCGCCCTCACCGACGCTGGAGATTGGGCAACCGGATACAGCCCGTAAGGTCAAAGCACGAGTCTCGATCCGCTCGATCCGCTCATCCCGCTCGATCCACCTCGATGCATCCAAAGGTAAACACGTGAAAACCCCAACGTGTTGCGATTTAATTATATAGACGCATGCTAGGTTTATAATCAATGTATGGTGAATTAAACACCCAAGATGGATCCTCGGGCAGGGTTAACATTCGCTTTTCCTACACTGGTATCGAGCTCGATCGTAATTCGCTCGCTGGATTAATTCACGCTGATTATTACGCGCTTATTATAATTGTGGATTTGTCGCTCATCGTGGCTCGCTTGTTTTGTTGGTTTTGTTTTTACACCACGAGAAAATCCGTGGTTAGATTAGATTTTTTATGTAAATCTTATCCGTAAAAGAAGAACGAAGACGAACGAACGAAGAACGAAACGACGGAAAAATGTGGTTCTCGGCCGCCTCGGGTGGTTTCGCGAAGCGAGTCTCACGGTCGCTAAAGGCGATCGCGAGGGCTGCGGGCGACGGGCGCTGCTCGCTGGAGATCCCCGGCGCTTAGCGAGCGAACTCGCGGTCGCGAGGATTACCCGCGAGGCTGCGCGACCGCGGCGAGCTAGCGGCGACGGGCGCTGCGCGCACGAAACCCGCGCCATGAGCGCACTCATGGTCGCGAGGTTTGGCGCCGGGCGACGATGTCTCGAGGCGACGCTCGCGCTGGGGCGTGGCAAGACGCAGCCGACGGGTCGCGGTCGCGCAGCGATCGCGGGCAGCCCGCGGCGAGCGCGCTGGCAAGGCGCGCGCGAGGTCGGGCGCGCGATCGGGCTTAGCCTCAGCGCTGCCCAAAGACTTTATGGGCCGACCCCCCGCACTGCCGCACTTTTCCAACCCAGAATTCCGCCCGCGCCCGCACGCGAGGCCCAATTGTAGAATCCGTCCGCGCCCGCACGCGAGGTCTGTCAAGTTTAAATATCGTACTTTGTAAATCTATGTAATAGATTAGATTTAATTGTGCAGTTTCACGATCGGGCCGCTGCGAACGCTTTTATTTTATTTTTATCGCTCATATGCATGTCGTGATGTTTAAATTATGCAAGAGTATGTTATGTATGTTTAAATTACGCCGACAAACCTTAAGTGTTTTACGAATTGACGCGCATAGTAAGCATGCTAGGTTTATCGCGCTTATCAAGCATATTTTAGAATTTCATGAGCATGTTTTACATGTTGAGTTCTATAGAAAAGCATGCTAGATTACGTGATCTGCATGGACAAACCTTTGAATAAAAAGACTAAGCAAGCAACCCGACAAATTAATTTTTCAAATTAAAATGTCAAGACCTCCACTTTTTGATCTCTAAACAAAGTGAGACGATCGTGAGTAAACGCCCACACGCGCGGGTTTGCTTGCACTGCTTATCATAAGTTTGTTAGATGAGATTTCTAAATAAAACATTTTAAATCTATCGGAGAAGTGGGAGTTTCATGTAAACGCCCACACGCTGCGGGTTTGTATGTGCGATTTTCATAAGTTCTCTAGAGATAGATATAAAATGAGATAACAAAAGAATTTGAATTGGAAGCGTATGGTCCGAGTGAGTATACCAATTCTAAGAATTCATCTTCATTTAAAATTGTGGTCAATGCTAGACATCACCTCAAGTACAACTTCCCGCCAAGTCCCTTCGCGATAGTGATGTGGTCTAGTAAGGTCCAATCATTAATTTCATTTGTCATAAGGATAAGTTGACATGGATTGAAATTAAACGACTAAAAGGTATATTTTAGTCCGGGTCGAGGGGTTCATGTAAACGCCCACACGCTGGGCTTGTATGTGGGATTCCTCGGGCAATTGGAGGTTTCAATTAATATTGTTTTATCAAAAGGTTACAATATTATTGTTACGTAATTATATGCGATCGATGCTTATGTGTTTACATTATCGCTTCGTATATGTCTCTTACGCCGATTATCAATATGCTCGCACAAAACTGCTATCCGTCCAAATTTTATCGAGTGGAAACGAAACATGGAATATGTTCTTATCACCAAGAACACATGTTTGTTCTCACTACTCCTAAACCCGATGCCCTTATCGACGATCGACTAATGAGCAACGAGAGTCAAGGCACTTTGGAATAAGTCAAACAATATGGCTAAATGCTATATGATGACTACGATGTCCAAAGGTTTGCAGCCGCAAAGATCACGATGGCGACGCGATCGATATTTGGTCAAGTCTCGAGAGTAAGTTTGGGCAATGGATCGACATCCGCTCCACACAATGAGAGAAATCTCATGGCGTGTAAGATGGAAGAAGGAAGTTCGGTCCATGAACATGTCTCCCACATGACTCATCTCATGGATAGTCTTGATCACTGGGGAGGAGGTATTGACGGCGCCAAGGTCGATATCATCCTCAATACACCGCCCAAGTCTTTGAGAACTTTCGGCATGAATGCGATCATGAGCAAGACCGAGTTTACACTTAGTCGCTGTTTAATGATCTCGCTGCATGAAGGAGTTATGGAAAAGGAGCACATGCTCTTGCTAGCACATCTAAGGGCCCAAAATTTTCATTGCAAAATGGAAATAGAAAAGGGTGCCAAAGGTGGTAAAGGCAAGGAAATAGTGGGAGTAATGGGAGCAAGAACATGGTTGCCACCGGAGGCTTGAAGAAGCCAAAGGAGAAGGGCAAGTGCTTCAAGTGCGGTAAGACGGGCATTGAAGGCCAAGTGCCCTATGCTCAAGGCTCAAGGTACGCCGCTTGCTTTAGTAACGGAAACATGTTTAGCGACTTGTTCTACCCATTCTGGGTAGTAGATACGGGCGCAATCGATCATGTTTGTTACACCTGCGTGGGTTCCCGCGACAAGGGAGTCGTTTGATGGCGAGATAACGATTCCATGGGCAACGCGCTAAAGTCGAAGTCGCTGCGCTGGAGATGTTTTTTATGTTTTGGGACAACAGCTTTAGTTTTGAAAGACGCTTATATGTGCCGGATTTTCATGGAACCTTGTTTCGCTTTCAAATTATTTACTCATGGATATTCTCATTATTTTTGATAGTGGTGTTTCTATCATAAGAAATGACGGTTATCCGTGTTGGCACTTTATATAATTCGCTTTATACTATTTCGCAAAACATAATACCTATAACTATGTCAGATCTTCATCAAACCCTAAAAGAGAAAGTTTTCTTCAAGAAGATGACTCTACTTTTCTCTCGCATCTTAGATTAGGTCACATCAATCTAAATAGGATCCAAAGACCGCTAAGAATGGAGCTGGTAATCTCACTACATACTCCATTCCCCGCGAATCCCGTATGAAGGTAAGATGTCACTGCACCCTTCAAAGCGGCGGTTATAGAGCCACGTAAATGTTGGAGTTAGTCCATTCGACTGTGGGACCGATGTCCACACAAGCTCGTGGAGGGTACGAGTATTTTGTCACTTTCATCGACGACACTAAGGTACGGATACGTATACCGCTTCACCGCAAGTCCGAATGCTTTGAGAAATTCAAAGAGTTTAAGGCGAAGTGGAGACGGCTAGGTAAGAGTATCAAGTCATCATGTCCGATCGCGGTGGCGAATACCTCAAGAACGAAGTTTATGGACTATCTAGTGAAGTGGGATTACATCCCAACAAGATTTCACCGGCACACCACAAAGAAATGGTGTGTCGAGCAAGAAATAGACTCTTTCGAAATGGTTAGATCTATGATGAGTTATGCCACATCGCCTATTTCGCTCGGGGTATGCCTTAGAGACGGCGGCATACTTGCTAAATCTAGTACCGCCCAAGTCACCGAAAAGACCCCTTCGAGTTGTGGTTTGGGCGCAAGCCCGCTTTAAGCCACATAAGATATAGGCCCCAAAGACATGTGTCGAACAAGAAGGCCGACAAGTTGAGGCTAGATCCGACGCAAGGTCGCTTTATCGCTATCCTAGAGGAACGAAAGGTGGTTTATTCTATAGTCCTAAGGATCAAGGTCATTATTAGCACTAATGCTCGATTCTTAGAAGAGGACTACATGAAAATCATAAGTCCAAAGTTGAAATCATTCTTCAAGAATTAGAAGATGATCGATTCCACCACCGACAGGCCAAAGGTACGAGATGTCGAGTCTAGTGGGAGGATCGACACCAGATACTTCAAGAAATTGAAGTGGGTCGAGTTCCACCGAGATACCGACTGCATAAGTGGTACCTACACAAAGAAGTTGTGCAAGTTAGAGAACCACAAGTATCTCGCACCCACCGCTGCTATTGTGCTCAGAGAACCTCGTCAGAGTGGGAGGGTTGTTCGTCAACCCGAGCGATTTATGTTCGTGGGTGAATCTTCGGATTTAGTCCCAAGATTTAACATGCAATAATCGACCCATGGACATACAAGGAGGCGATACAAGATATTGATGCAAGATTATGGCACACCGCTATGGACTTAGAAATGGAGTCCATAACGGCTATGGATGTATATGAAAGACACTCTACCGATGGCAAGGAAGCCATAGGTAGTAAGTGGATATACAAGAGGAAGAGAGATTCCGATGGAGAGGTTTCGCTTTTAAAGCCGTGCTTGTGGCGAAAGGGTACACTCTGATTGAGGGCATCGATTTCGACGAGACCTTTCACCGTAGCAATGCTCAAGTCCATCGTAATTCTTCTAGCCATAGCAGCCCACTGAACCCAGAGGTTTGGCAATGGATGTTAAAACCGCTTTTCTAAACGGTTACCTTGAGGAAGGTAGAGACATCTATATGCAAAGAACCTCAAGGTTATGTGGTAAAGGGTGAAGAGCATCTAGTATGGAAGCTAAGAAGTCCATTTATGGACTTAAGCAGCCTCCCGATCATGGAACTTACGCTTGACGAGGTAGTAAAGTCCTATGGATTTACCCAGCCTGCCTCGAGAGTTGTGTGTATCGGTTAGATGTTAACGTGATGTGGTATTTCTCGCACTTTATGTAGATGACATCCTTCTAGTTGGCAACAACGTGAAGTCGTTATCGACGTAAAGAGTCAAGTTATCCGATCGCTTCAAATGAAAGACTTAGAGATGCAAGTACATTCTGGGATCAAGGTTTACCGAGATCGCAAGAAGAAAATGTTGAGCTTATCTCAGCGCCTTACATTGATATCGTGATTACTGCTTTAGTATGCGCACCGCCAAGAAAGGATTGCTACCTTCGCATATGGCGCCTCTTTATCTAAAACGCACCACCCATGACCGCAAAGGAGATAGAGGAATGAGACAAGTTCCTTACGCTCCGCCGTAGGAAGTCTCATGTACGCAATGCTATGCACGAGGCCCGATATCCGCTATGCGCGTAGGCATAGTAGCTAGATATCGCCTAACCTCGACAAGCTCATTGGATCGCAAGAAAGCATATACTCAAGCACCGAAAAGGACTCGAGATTATAGGCTAGTTTACCATGCAGATAGTCTAATGCCTTTGGGTTATACTGCACTGGATTTCCAAGTCGACCGTGATGAGAAAAAGTCAACCTCGGCTATGTGTTTACCTTGGGAGGTGGAGCCGATCCTCAAGTGAGTGCAAAGCAATGATGCATTATGGACTCTACCATGGAAGCCGAATATGTAGCCGCCTTGAGGCTTCTAAGGAGGTCAGATGGTTCAAGAACTACCTCATGGATCTAGGTGTGGTACCGGTTTGCCCAAGAGTATCATAGTTTATCGTGATAACTCGTGCAGCGGCAAACTCGGCGAACCACGGACCCACAAGGCGACTAAACACATAGAGAGAAAGTACCATGTCATACGAGAAATCGTTAGACGAGGTGACGGTCCGATTGAAAAGATTGATACGACGGAAAATCTAGCGGATCCATTCACGAAGAGCCCGCCGCAAAAGTCTACGATGGACACGTTAGAGGACTCGATTATGCTTGATGGCACCCACTTAGAAAGGAAACTTTGTATAAGTGGGAGAAGCAAAGTGATGGTTGTTTGTAATAGCTAGTAGAAAGACACATTGTATACTAAAAGTTTGCTTTAGTATAAGTGGAGATTGTTGATTTGTATATCGAAAGCGCTTTGGTTGAGCTTGTATACAATGTTTCGCTTACCACTATTACAATCTCCTATCCGACTTGAATACTTGATTGCATATATCCGTGTCCCCTTATCTCATATATGTTAGATCATACAAGGTGTAGAAGATCACGTAAGTCCGTATGATTGGTCAAGCTTAATGAGATATAAAAGTTTCACAAACGAGACGACTTAAGGACGAGTTGTCGGTTTAGGCGCAGATAGATAAGAAGTGACTTGACTTAGTTGCTTGTCTATGCCGGTACGCCTCGACGTATCAAGGATCACAGTGAGATGAGTTCTTCTTCTCGACCGTCGAAGAACCAAGATCTCGGTGACTTACGATGATCTAAACCTCGATAAGGTATTAGGTGAGTATGAGTTGTCGACCATCACTTTGACTTGTTATGAGTGAGGGTTATATGTTCTAACCCAAGATTCTCCGCATCTGGGTGGTGGCGTTTCAGATGTCACGCTAGTTATCTCAGACGAGTCACCGTATCCGCTAGGATGATGACGCCCCTTAAGGAGCTCAAAAGGTTTATTGTACTAAACCCCGCAGTTGAGTTAGCTCAAGCACAATAATAAGGTCGAGTGGTACTACTTAAGGAAATAAGGATATTAATCGCTTTAAGCAATGATTGCTAGAAATGATTAATGGACGCTCGATATCTTAAATACGGGATTCAGAATGTCTAAGTGCAAGCCCGACTCAACTTCGTAATAAAGGGTAAGTCAACATTCTTTCTCTAGTGGCATGATCGAATGTTTATAAATTAATTTATGTTCGGGCCGAACATAAGATAATTAATTTATTTGAGGCCCATCTTTATTCCTCAGATTTGATCCTCGGGTCGGCCCATCCAGCCCTTAAGCGTAAGAAAATCGCCCCCTTTTGCTCCCAATGGTAAGATTTTATTCTCTTTATCCTACAAGGATATAATTATATTTATGGAATATGCATAGATCCTTTCCATATAAGATTATGGTAATAATCTTGAGAGTATGGAAATAATCCTAAGAGTATGGAAATAATCCTAAGAGTATGGAAATAATCCTAAGTGTATGGTAATATTCCATATAGGATTATGGTAATATTCCATATAGGATTATGGTAATATTCCATATAGGATTAAGGTAGTGCATTATAAATATAAGGTATGAGATAATGTCTAGAACACACTCACAAATTACAAGCAAGATTTTCGGTCATCTCACAATTTTGAGAGAGAAAATTTCGTGAGTTTTGAGAGAGCATTGGGTGATTTTCCGAAGCATTCTCCATAGATCGCCCTCACCGACGCTGGAGATTGGGCAACCGGATACAGCCGTAAGGTCAAAGCACGAGTCTCGATCCGCTCGATCCGCTCATCCTGCTCGATCCACCTCGACGCATCCAAAGGTAAACACGTGAAAACCCCAACGTGTTGCGATTTAATTATATAGACGCATGCTAGGTTTATAATCAATGTATGGTGAATTAAACACCCAAGATGGATCCTCGGGCGAGGTTAACATCCCATCGCTTTTCCCTACAACCTCTCGCCCCGGAAGTTCTCATCGCTCAAAGTCATTCCTCCTCGCTTTCATCCGGTCCTCCTCTTCTTCCTCGTAGGTAAGGATCGTCGATGGAGGTGTAGTGACCTCCGTGTATCGTGTTGCATCCGTGGCATCGCTCGATTGATGGTTGTTCTCCCAATGGCTCTTCGAAACATCATCCCTATCATCGATCCGGATCGGTCCTCGAGGTGTCTCGCAACCACATCCTCCTCGATGGTATACCGTGGTCGTCCACCGCTCCATACTCGAGCAACGAACTCAAGAAAGTCCAAGGTAAGGTGCCTCGTGATAGATCCCGCCTCGAACAACACATGTCCTTGCTTTCGCCCATGGTTGCCATCCCGCCGGTAGCCTTTCGCCATCCGATAGTAGGCCTCATATTCGACACTTTCCCACCGCCTCGAACCTTCCTCCATAACCCAACAAATCTTCCTGTAAATACTCCCAACGGCTCATGAATAATCCTTGTACATTCCCGAATTTACTGATATGCTCATCCATTCGTGAGATCTTAACCAACGTTGTCCGGGCCATCAATATCCATAAACCTACATGTTAGTTCACCATAAACAACAACAAATATTCACGCTTCCTTTACCATCCCAAATATCCGGGTAATCATGTCTCATACACATGTTCATTTCAACACATATCAATATCAATATCAATATAATCACGTAAGCAAATACAGATTCACTTACAAGCACTCGCTTATCAAAATAAACAAGATTTTCAATCAACAATGCATATTGCTATGTAAACACATAGACTTACATCAACCATACGTGATCACATTAATCACATCATATCATATAAACGATTTTCATATCACACCCACACGTGCCCTTTTGTTCCATCAACAATCACTTCCACATCCACATCACCATCCAACCATACTCATCCACATCACGCTTACATCACGTAAACTCTTACCATGCCAAAGCACATGAAACCAAGATCATATCAAGCATCACATAGCCACATAAAGCATCAAGAATAAACACATACCTCATCCCTTTTTAAAGGAGGCGGATCTGACGCGAGTGAGGGTAGTCAGACTGATGAACTGCTTAGAAGAACAAGTTCTAAACACTCAATTTCAAGAACGCATATGATATAAAGCAAACAAACCGCTTTGATATCAAATAACATGACACATACCCAAAGCAAGAAAATCGCTCGATACCAAGTCGGTATCGATAACAAAGATAGATGTCGTGGCAAAGAACACCGCCTGATACCATGTCTGTCACGCCCAATTCCCGAGGGAAGGCACGGATGCCGGGTGTGATTAGGGGGGGAAGTTAAGCGGGGAAGAAGGGGGATACATATAACATACATGATAAGAAGATGTGACCATGAAATCGGGCAAGATCTCCTCTATAACTAGGACATATCCTCAAGGGAGGGTGCACAAACAATCCACCAATGTAATAATATCGATATCATAACCTCGTAAAAACATGATCTTGGTTTATTATAAGTAATGCAAGAAGACAAAATAGCATTACATCCTCGTCAACTAGACCGGTCAACCACATAGCATGCTCAGACGAGACTCACAAAGAATAACATAACAAATCTTGTTCCCAATCGTAAAGCAAATAAGGGACAAGAATACATAGTTATCGTAGTACGATATAACATAACATCGCGAAGCATAGCATGAAGAACCCGCAGCCCACCCTCGCCGCCGCCTGGCCCAAAATTCTCCTCCATCCGTGAAAAGATTTGAAAAAGAGTTTGGGGTGAGTACTAGCGCACTCAGCTGGGGTTTTATCATAAATCAAAAGAATCATGAGGCCGTGTTTAGAGCACTTACCTTAGAAGGTTTTAAAACGTAAATCCACTTCTAAGTAAGCAAAATAGATTTTTCATTTTTCGATACCTGATCCGTTATTACTGTTACTCCCATCATAGAACCATGAACCACGGCTCGGAACGTATCCCGCCAGCCCATCACATGACATTCATTCGCCCGAACATATCCAATGGCCCACGCCCTAACGTATCCAATCGGCTAACTCGTGTGGACTTCAGGTCAAACCCCATCGTAACCATAACCACCTCATTACCTTTTCCGTGTGGACTTCCTGGTTCATCCCTTCGTAACCATAACCACGTGTTCGGGTCTATCCCTTATGATCAATACTCAAGATGGTGATCAACCCACCGAATAGAGATCCGCACAACCATGATAGAACCATATCTTGGATCGAGAACAAGAATAATTTCACAAAAGATTTTACGCGCATATGTTTTATTTTGAAATATCGTAGTAAATAACTCAAAATAAGCATATATAACCCAACTCAATGTATTTAAAACGTCAACCGAGAGATATCTACGGATCCGATGACTTCACCGATCGCCTTTGGTAGGTACCGTAACAAGACGGAACAACTTTTGGGGTTACTTCCCACAAAGCAAAGCAACAACGTGATCCAAACGACGATCGTAGCAAAACTAGGGTTTTCGACTTTCTCAACCCACATTCGCACTCTCCGGTTTTCAAATCAACTCGATGCGTAAGGAAATATATTCAGTGGCATCAAGACCTATAATAGGGTACCTTCAAAATATGCATGCATGCAAGTCGACTCAAATCTTAGCAACAAGAAGCTTCAAAATCGATGCTATCCTCGATCTAGGATAAACCATCCAAAATCGATGCATGAAAATGGAAACATAAGCAATATGCATAACGACGAACATGGAATGACAAACGACGTTGAAAATGGATAACCCGGCATGTACTTCCTTTAGAAAACTCAAGCAACTAAAACATCCCGACATGCGTAAACGCGAAAAATGTAAAACGGAATCGGTACTTTAGTAGAATGCATAGCCCGAACTCAAAACCTAAAGGACCAGAGCTGCAGGTGGTCCGCTGACCACCAAACGGCGGCCAACAGCCACGGCGGTGGGCGCGATTCGGCGGTGGCCGCCGGCCAAATTGTCGGCCTCCGTCGCTTATCCGCCTCCGCCCCTTTAGAAACCCGAGTTCTATGCTATACGATCTACTAAAAGGCGGAATCAAAACAAGAAAAGGACAAAACCGAAAACGGGCTGCCCGGGGTGGTTGATCGGCGGTGGTGGCTCGGCAAAGAGCAAGAATGGCGCCATGGCGAGCCTCCCTACCGATCCCCACTCTCCAGCTGGCCTCAGCAGCACTGAGCTGCTCGGCTCTTCCGTAAACACAGAGACGAAGGAAATGAACGTTGAAAATGAAGGCCCTAGCCTCCTATTTATAGGAAAATTCAGGGTCACACAATGCTATGCTAAGCGGCCCTTTTCGAAAACGCAAAAGCGACGCAACTTTGCAAACGGACTCAAATTTAGCAAACTTGTACCCATGGACACGAAATAAAATACCGGACACAATGACTATAAACAAGATATGCTTTTAAAGACCAATGAAAAGTCCGGTTTTCGATAACTTCCCTGAGTGCCAAACCTTCATGGGTGGTCGAAAACTCGATACTTAGTGTCTATGAATTCGCCACAAGACACTCTTCATAACGCGCGAGGTTTCGAGGTTTCACCAAACAAAAGTCAACCTTTGACCTTTTCTCTAAAACGTGCCGTGCAAAATCACGGGTATTACAAAACAATAAAGTTAACCTTTAAATATATTCCAATAATTTAAATTCTAAGCTTAAAACTTAGAAAATATCACGAGCATTTAATCATCGCTACGTAATCGCGTAAAATAATATTGTTGAAATTTACATATTCAGATTTCTCAATTCACATTCATTTGTGAATAAAATATAGAATTTATTATTCCAAAATAATCTAAATCATTATTCGATATATTAATAATCAAATTATCATAATAATACTCTAATTTACTAAATTAATATAAGTAATTAGGCGTTTAAATATTCGGGTATTACATTCCACCCCTTAAAGAAATTTAGTCCCGAAATTTAC
This sequence comes from Salvia rosmarinus, assembly GCA_036937905.1. NCBI lineage: Eukaryota > Viridiplantae > Streptophyta > Magnoliopsida > Lamiales > Lamiaceae > Salvia > Salvia rosmarinus. The sequence continues at coordinate 35,233,856 of CM072820.1, read as the reverse complement.
ATACATCCAAAAGTATGGGCATCTTAGCACCATAACATCTTAAATTTCCACGTGATTTTCTTTTGTCCATGGTTTCTCCATCGGACTTTCATCAAAGACCCAATTTAATCCTCAATCATTGAATCATACGATCAAATAGTCGAGATGTTCATCACAACTCATCTTGAGTTAAAGATCACGTCATATAATGAATTACGGATTTGGGTCATATTCATATTTCTTTAGTCGTGACACGTGGAAAAACATTTTGTACATTCCCAAATTTTGGTGGAAGTACTAATCTAGAAACTACTAGCCTATTATTTCTAGGATCCTCGAAGGTCCTATAAATCTTGATCTCAACATTCCTTGTACTTTGAACTCATAATTTCCTCGATGGAGAAATCTCGAGGAACTTTATTTTCGCATTCAAAATACGGTTCGGATCTATGCGCATCAACAGAAGACTTTTGTCTGTCTTGAAGCTTCTCTCGCCGCCTTATTTGGCAAATATCTTAATCATTTCATTTACGTTGTCAAAACTTTATATTTTCTCTCACCTACTTTATTACAATAAAGTGGTGGTCTATATTTCTTTCCATATAATGCCACGTGTGGCTATATCAATCGTTGCTTGAGAGTTACGGTGCGACGTAACTTAATAAGTGGTAAAACATGTCTCACTCGCACTTGATTTAACATGAATGTTCTCATTGTATCTTTAAACATTCATATTGTCCTTTTATCGTCCATCCGTCGTGAGGGGACATCTACGATAAGGTTCAATATCGCATAACTCCCTTTTGGTGAGCTAGCTCAAAATCTAGGGTAAAATTGGAATCTCTATCTGAAGTGATAGGTTTTGGTACCCTTGCAAAGGTACGATTCTCTTTTGTACGATCGAGATAAAATTTTCAGATCTACGAGTCATCCGGATAAGCGAGAGATAAGCATATTTATGAGTCGATCCACTACTACCCATATAGTAGTTGTTATTTCTTTGTGACTTTGGCAAACCACGCCATAAAAATCTATTATTATGTCATTCCATTTTCATCTCAGATATATTTAGAGATTATAACCCTTATAAGGTCATTGTTACAATGCCTTCACTTGTTGGTAACCGAGACACTGCTCGACAATATGGTTATATCTCATTTTATTCCTTACTATCTAACTTTTCTCGTAAAATATAATATCTATTAATGCTATCTGGTTGGGCGGTATGAGAAGGGTCATGAACTTCATTCATGATTTCATTTCTAAGCTTATTATTGCTTAAAAAATATATATATATATATAACCCTCCGTAGGTGATAATTTATATCACAATTGTAATCTTTCTTGATTCGAGCCATCTTTTCTATCCCAGATTCAATTTTTCTTTGTTCAAGAATTTATTCAAACTTTGTAATTTGTGAAGAATTCTTAACTTATGGTTATAGGAGTGATGTCTCCAAGACATTGATGCTTATACCATTATTACTATTTCAAATCATGAGTTGGGAAATCCTATTCATTTAGCCGAAGTCATTGTGATGCGTAAGCTATTTTCTTTCTCATATTAATACATAGCCTTTCTTTTATTAATCCATGTAAATTTGATTCCTTGTTGGGGTAGTTATGTTATCGGCCTTGCTTCCTTATAGAGTTCTTCATGGTTCTCTGATAGCAGTCAATAAATCTAGGAAATTCCTGATCTCATTTTAGGTCATCGACGACTTTCATTCTTAATTGATTTATCCTTTGCCAGCTCTACTTTGATTCCTTCTAAAGACACTATGTGCCTGAGGAATATTTCTTTAAGCCGTAATTCACAATACTGTTCTTGGCAAAATTTGCCCGTCTCTTAAAATTCGTAAGACAGTCCTTCGACGTTCTTTACATTCTTTCTCATTCTTCGTATGAATAGGAACGTTATTCATAAAGGTTAAGACAAAATTGTCTAAGTATGCGTGGAACACTTTCGATTTTGAGGTTCATGAGCAGTGGTGTGTACTAGCTTGTCCGATTGGCATGACTATAATCTCATAGCAACCATATCTTATTCTAACCATTCATCTTCGTATTTTGGATACTATTCTCGAGGATCATATAAAATATATTACATCAAAATGCTTGATGAGGACTTTTCATACATTAATTACAAGGGTTAGGTCTATCACCCAACCAATTTCATAGGCATCTAGTTCTTTTACACTCAAAATTTTGACACCATTTTAACACATTTACTACATACTCCAAACTATGTTTATTTTACATATTCTAACCACACCAATTTCAACACAAACCATTATTTACTTATAAGTCTCATATCATCATGAGATTCTACGTCTCTGAGTGGCCTTCATCGGAATCGTCTCGCTCACTTGAAACTTGCCTTTCTCCGGCACGCGTTCTCGCCTCATACCCCGATGATCTATTCCTTTAGAGGCGGGGGTCAAGCCGCCCCCGTTTCTTCTTCGGGATCGAGTCGTGTTGCTTTTATCGTAGTATGGTTGGGTTGGTAGAGGTAACTCCCTAGTCCACGAGGGCGGTATGATCTGTCCTCTTGCCATTCTCATCCCTTTCGTGTATCATCCGCGCAGACAGACGTGGGCGGCGTTTGGGACATCGTGGTACAACCACCTTTGTACCATCTTGGGTGACTTGCCGAGGACCGGACAAGCGCTAGTAGGTCAGCCTCCTTACGATAATATGTATGCTTGAGTCGGTCGACAAATCTGGTAGTCTGCCCAAGTCTTGGAGTTTTCTACTTACGTAAGATATTCTCTTGATACTTCCTTTGCAAACTTTTACCATTCCGTTGTAAAGTCGCTAATAAACCTTTGGATACCATCCTCATACAGAACTCCATAGTTACGAGCATCCTTCCAACGGTGCGTAAATTCCTCCAAAAACTGTCCTAAATTCATGCGCAGATTATAATAAAAGAGTCGATATGCCTGTGTGAGTTCTAAGCTTGTAGGCCTTGCGGTTATCTTCTTACCCGTATTATTCCCTTTTCTTGCCATCTGTAAACAGATATCTCTCGATAAGTTAGACTTAAATCAAAGCAATAGGGAAAAATTTTAAACAAGAAAGATCTCTTAAAGAATTAAACATTTTAAGACATATATAACTTGTATACAACTCACGACACGACTTATGACACTTACTTTATTACTCATTTTACATTTTACACATTCAACAGTATATCGCTCTAAATTTATTCGCATAAGTAAATAGTGGTACTAACATCTTGTCGCAGAACACCTCTAACGAAGAGATTAGGCCTGTGTCACTAATCACGTGATCGACAAACCATTTCGAAACCACATTTCTTGAATTATATCTCGTTCCACATAGATATTATGATCTAACTCATTTGTTAGAAACTTAGGCGATCCCGGGTCCAATTCTAAACTCGAGCAACACTGCGATGGCCATAATTCTCATATAGGTGAGGAAATTTTTCATTTCTTGATTCGTTTACCACGAATTGGGTTCTATCGTTTCTACGCATACTTGTGCGATGTTAGAAAGCAAGCACCTATATCGAATGAGAAAAATTATAGGTATTCGAGAAATTTTCTCGTATATATCAGCCTTCCCGATTTACATTCCTCCATATTGGTGCTAAGTATAGGCTCGGTCTACGGTGTTCTCGCCATTCAAATAAACATCTATTTCATACATCATTGTCCTTTCCTTGGGACATTATGCTTTCTTGCTATGGCCTTACATTGCTTAGTTAATCATATCCTTCTCGGTGTCGACTATTATGCTTTTATCAATAGCATTCTCGTGGGTAGGTTTATATCGACCTATTCTTGATATTAATATCTCGATAAATTAATTTCATCGTAGAGATCGTGATGTGCGACACTATCATTCATTTCGATCCAAAGATGAATGATTCAATTCCCTTTTTCACATTATCAAATCTTAGGAATATGTATCTCTCATATATCCTTACCTTAAACTTTTTTTTTTTCAAGAGAAATTCTTATACCGGCATTTAGTGCCATCGTTTGTAATATTCCTTTTTGGATATCGTCATTTCTTCTTAATCTTTATTGATTCATTATGCGATTACGCATAGGATAAAATCCTTTGTCCTTTGGGGACATATTATACTTTGCCTTGACGTCAAATATCTTTACCATTTTCTCGACATTCGATGAATGCTTCATTCTCATGTCGAGACACTTAATATCTCACTTGATTGCTCGTCACAAAAGTATGAGGGTAAGATTTACAATTAGATTCACTTTAAGATTCTTCGGTGAATCTTTTCATTCGTTCTCTTGAAAACATTTCCTTTGCAAAAGTCTAAAGAAGCTATCGTGCTTGTTAATTTCTAAGACACATAAAACAAACGCGTTTTGTGTGAATACAATTTAGAGCACTAAGATCCATTTCAAATAATGAATCGCTTCTTACTCGCTTCTTTACTTCAAAGGAATTACTTTACTTATCAAGTCATAAAATCATTGAAACTTATCTCATATTGTGGCTATCTCATAATTGTATAGTTCATAATTTCTTCAGCTAGTTTGGACTTTTGTCCTTTTTTCTTGAGCATGGTGTCAGAAAGTAATATCACTTTCATTATACTTCGGTTCTTACTCTCAGGGCTAGAACAGTCATTATTGTCATATAGCTTGGTAAGGTAGTACATTTGTACACCATAACTTAAATTCCAAGCATCTCATTACCATGTCTTTATTTTGGAGATAATTCTCCATACTTGATTTACATGCTAGGGCTATCCTAGCTGTTCACACATCTCAAGGATTACGATTCCTCAATCTCATTATCATTGGTTTAACCAAGTCTCAATTACATGGAATTGATTATGCTCAAGCATAATCTCATTGATTGAGGTATAAAGCGAGAGATTAGCTATACGAGATGCTATCATTTCTTTACATATATATATATATCCTTTGAAAAGAATATTGTGCATCTCCATTCTTTAAACATGTCCAACCTACTAAGGAGGTTTTAAGGACAATCAACTATCTTAAAGATAAGTTGTAATCTCTCGTTATGTCATAATAAGGGAAATTATATCTCAAAGATATCATGCACTTCCTTTACTTCAACTCTTGCATTCTATGCTAAAGAGTATCTCATTCATAACATTTCATTATCATACTTGATCACATGAAGATATAACTTCACCGTTATCAAAATCGTAAGCCCATCGTGGGTTATTGCATCCATGTGCATCATAGGAAAATATCTCATCTCATCGAGATCTTATTTACATCATATCTTCTTGATGTCTATCACTCTCCGATCCGAAACTTTTAGGTTATCCATAATAAGTCAACCTACATCGCACGATGTTTGTCACTTTACTAATTCAAAACTTAGGCGACAAGATAAGTCGATCTTTGTCTTACTTATTGTCTCCGGGATCAAGAAAATTATCATATCGACTTTCAAAGATATGGTTTCATGATTCAAAATAACATATCTTACTCTTTGAATCCATATATTCTTTGAATCAATAATTTGGGATCTAGGTCCGAAGACCGAATGACGACTCTTGAGATTTCTTTGGTCATATGGGTACGGCAAGACCCGTCACAAATATTTTCTCACCACACAAGGATTTGGTTTCAAAGGAACATTTTGTAAATTCTTGGGTTGAAAATTTTCTTCAGAAAAAGTGAGAAACTCATGTGATTTCTCAATTTGAACTAGGTCATAGAGTTAAACTCAATGACAGAAATTGGGTAATGAATAGAATTTAAAACTTTATATACACATTATAGGTCATCATCAAAGGTTCCTCTATATGACATAGCACCTCTTGTACTACTGGGAATACTACTTTCTAGTATCATTCTAAAATTCTACTCGCACTGTAAAGTTCTCATTCTATATAACTATAAACTAATTTCAACTGACTCTCGTCAATTCTGGAGAAGGAATAAGGGATTTGGTCCTTCATAAGAAGTATAGTACTCTGTGATAGGAGTACGTAGGCAAAAACCGTTCGAAAATCGGAGCTCTAACGAAGGAGAACGAGCTAAAATAAAAACATTGCGCAAACAGTTTTGCTGATGCCGAGCTCGGGATACCGAGGTCGTAAGTAATACCGATGTCGAAGTTGTTGCCGAAGTCATTTGCCAATGCCGAGGTCATTGTCGCGATTATTGACATAATGACGTCATTAAAGCCAACTTCGGCCAAAGTTGAGCGATCGACGCCGCAATTGAGGGCGTATGTGACAACGCCAAGTCGCATATGATAATGCCGACATCAAAGCCAAAGGCGTCAGGTCGGCCGAGGTTGATTTCGAGGTGGAGGTGATCTGACCGAGGTCAAGATAAATTGGCGAGGTGGATGTCACACCGCCGCTGCTCAGGTCAAAAGCCGAGCTCATACCCCGGCTCGCTCTCGCCGAGGTCGCGACCGCCAAGCTCGGCCGGGGTGGGTGACAAGGTCGAGCGAGTCGGTCAAACAACCAGAGGTCGCACCGTCGAGGTTGGACTAGACTTTCGGTCGGATGAACTGACCGGAAAGTTAAAATTATACATGCTGGTGCGAAGCGAAGTCAAGTCGAGTTCATGATCGCGAGTTCGATTTAACCGACTTTAACGAATTTTTTGATCATATCTTTACTTCATTTTCAGCGAAGAGTCATAGATGATTTGGAGTTCCGTCATGCGTGAACTTCCAAATAAAAGATCATTCACGTGTCACTTATCGCATAGTGACATTCATCGCCTTGACATCCTTTCCATTACGAGCTTAAATTTTCTTCTCTATCAATTCGAGATTCTCGGGATGGAATAAAATTCTAATAATTCATCTTCCTATGTTCTTCGCAATTGGGATCATGCGTCTTAAATATCTCGTTCTTTTGGGATAACATACCCATCATCGTAAACATCTTTGGGATTTAAAAAAAAAAAATTTAAAATATTCATATCAATAAATTTCTATTGATTTACATGAATTCAAACATTTTATCCCAAAAATTTGTCCATACATTCTCGTATGACATTATCATACGTTGGTGGCGAGCCAACAACTTTCATTATCAATTCTCATAACTTCATTTGGGATGACAATAGTCATTAATCAAAACAATATGGATAATTGAAGAATAAAATTTCAATATGACGAACATAGTTTGTTTTAAACATACGCATTTCTTGCGAAAAAAATTTTTAATCAATAAATCATGGTTATTTACAACCTTTTTCATTTCATTTGTCGATAATGTTCTATCGACAACAAATCAAATTCATAAATCATTTGTCGATAATGTTCTATCGACACCAAATCATTGGTCGATAATGTTCTATCGACACCAATCATTTGTCGATAATGTTCTATCGACACCAATCAAATTCATAAATCCCAAATTTTTCTTTTCAAAGATGAGAAAATAATTTACCTTTTCCTATTGAGCATGATGTGATGGAGTGTCGGCGGGTGTCGGTGACCTGACGGAAGTCTAGTGACTCAATCTAGACTAAATTTTGAAATGGGGTTTTGGATTGAAAGAGCGAACCGCTACGATACCACTTTATGTGACCCTAAATCCTAAGTACGATTTAGCGGGGCTAATACTTGGAATAATAATCAAGGGTGCTTTAATCAATATATATATACAAGAACTCATATGTTCTGGAAATATTTAACTAATCAACATCATAAGATAAATTAATTCGATTGCAGCGAAAACGTGTGAATACACATATGACGATGTGTATTCAAGTTTCTAATATATCGTATTCAAAGGGGTTACGACGCTCAAACACATCTCCATCCATCATCTCGCTCAACTGCACATTTAAAACAAACATGCGGTGAGTACAAGATTGCACTCGATGGCTCATGCCAAAATAATTTATCACATTGGAATTACTCGCTTCATCTCAAGAACACACGAGGTTTTAATTTGAAATACTCGCTTACTAAATATTTTCTTTCATTTTCCATAAAGATTAAATGCGTGCGCACATTTTCCTTGTATGTATGATCCATATCCATCACAATAATTCATTCCACAACAATTCCTCTATTTGGAGGAGGCCTCCTCTCACAGAGGCCGTGACCGCCGAGCACCCTTCGGACACAACACAAAATAATCGATGCACAAAATCCGGGCCATCTCAAGACAGATACTTAATTCTCCATCATCCTTGGGGTACTTCCAAGAATACTGAATTCAAGCATGTCATAAAGTGGAGCTACCCAACATTATGCATCAACAATCATGAATTGGATACATCATAAAACATAAACATTTTGGGCGTGTAATTAAATAAATCATTTCATAAATATTTGCTTGCAATAAAGCATCATAAATAAATTATTTGGTAAATTCTACCAGTTTGAGTATAGTAAAGCCCACCTTTACTTTTGAACTTCGAATTTCGATACACGTGTTCTCCTCTAGTTGCGTGTGAGCCTTCACGTCCCACCTTTACGCAAAAATTTACGTTTAGCACGTTGGCATGCTTTTCGAGATTTTCAAAGTTCATTCAACTTTGATAAATAATATAATAATTCGAAGTTTTGATAATCTTAATACGTCATTTCAACGCGTATTTCAATAAAATAATTCTCGTATCTCGAGAAAGACGTAATATGATCTACGGTCTCATTTTAACCTTTTAGGTTAAATAATTAACGATATAATAACGTTATTCAATAAAATGATTTCAATTAAAATCTTTTCTCACAATTGAGATATTCAGATAAAAGTAACACGTTTTCACGTATTAGCGTATTTAACGAGCGATTTAAATGCGTCGATTTTGAAAGTCAACCATTTTGACCTTTCTTTATAAATCTTAAATAAATCCCATTTTAATGAATAAATTCAATATAAATCGATTTTCAATCGATTTCTTTTCATAAAGCTTTAATGCTTGATTTTTCACGCAAATCGATAAACTTGATTAATATTTTCTTTCAATATTAATCTATTAATACATTAAGCATTATTTATGCTTTTAACGTTATTTAATATAACGTTTCTTCGTAAACATAATATTCTATGTTTAATAATTCTCAAAAATTCAATTATGTCTAAAATAATTTCTAGACATATAATGTATTATTTTTCTTGATATTAAGGAATTACATCCTTAATATAACCATTCTAAGCTCACGACCCTTAGCTTAAGTTTTCAAACACCTTCCAAAAATTCTTCTAAATTCATATAGTGTACTATATTATCATAGCATCACTAATATGTATTAACATTAACTATAGAAAATTTGGGCATCACTTATTTAATCCTTATAGCTACGGCTTTAAGCTTAAAAATTGTCGATAATTTTCTAAAATTCAATTAATTATCAAGGCCCCAACATTAATCTATATCATAATTATAACCTATAGTCAACATTATCAAACCATACATCAATGAATTAATCCCAATAGCTCATGACCATAAAGTAAAAATTTGAGTAATTAAATCTCAAAATTGTAGTAAAATCATAGAGTACATAACTAAGGTCCTAGATCAACAATATGCTATAACATTACTTAATTAAAATTGTACACTAACTTAACATTCTTGTGCATTTTGGTCATTATCAACAAATAGCATAGAATTTCTAAAAATTTCAATAAATCATAATGGGTTCCTTGGCTATCATATTACATTAATCCATCATAAAATTTAACTTATGAATTTTTCGATCATCATAGAAAAATCATAACATGTTTAGCCTTTGATTTAATACTATACATATGCTTATAATTACATACTAAGCATGTTTAAAGAACAACAAACATCTAGTATAATTTATTCTATTTTTCACCTTAAGAACATATGCATATATAATAAAATCTAACGGTTAGAATTGAAATGTTAGCGTATACTTAAAGCGTTCGATTCTAACCTTTTACCGTTAATCGATTAATAGCACAAGGATTTAAAATCATGGTTTGGCTAAAGAAAATGAAGAACACTCAAGGCCTTCTTCTCTTACTTTGCTCTCGGTAATGTGTGTTTGTAAAATAGGTGATGCTTTGTTTGATGCAATCCAACACTTATGAACCAAAGTAAAATAATAAAGATCTATTACCTATTCTTCTACACTCTCACACCTCACACAAAATGCAAGCCCTTTATTTACCATGGTGACCCACCACTTAATACATCACTCTTACACACATTAAAAGCCTTACACAAGACATTGAACAAAGCAATTCAATTCACATACTTTGCATCCTCAATTGCCGTCGGCACTCTTGTTCCCAAAGAGAAGAAATTAAATTCACATCACAACAATTAATATTTCTTACACATAGTAAATGAAAGGAATCAAGATCCCTTTCTCTTTTGATTCTAGCCGTCGGTTACTACTTTGCACAAAGGGATGAATCTTTATTTTCTTTGCCTTATGTCACCTTATTAAATGCTACACACTACATAGGTAATACATCATCACTAATAGTCACCACCTAGCATAGTAAAAGCTCTTACACCATTTTGAAATAAACAAACTGATTCCACACCTTTTTCTTTAGAAATTATGCCGTCGGTCACCCCTCATGAAAAAAGGAAGATTTTAAATTTTCTTTGTCTCATACAAGATATAATTAATATCTACACTCTTATTTATGCAATACATCATCAAAAGGAGTTCACAATTTTCTTCCAACCTCCATAATCCATATTACGGCAATCACAATTAATTCATCCCAATTTGATTCCTTTCATTTTATTTACTTGGTTTGTGTGTAGAAAATACCTTACTATTTACACAAAGTGAACGCAACATAGCAATTGATCCAAAGACTTTCAATTCCTTTAATTAATATAAAAAACACACGGACTTTTAGGGTATAAGTGCTAAACAATTCATTTTATTGCATTTAATATCTATATGACATAATATATGTCTTAGATGATAAATTATATCATAGAAAAAATTATTAGTATCATTTCATGTGTGAAAACCACAATTTTCTAATTAGGGTTTCGAAAATTTAAACTTACTCAATAATTAATCCTTAATGTTCTAGCATTATTTTAATGCTAAATAATACTCTAATTACATAAAATAATCATAGGAATTTAAATATCATAATTCCTTGATCATTAGACTTGATTCTCAAGTCATCTCTAAACGTTAACGTTTGAAACGTCTCAAAAGCGTTAATTATCGACTCATCTCAAAATGGTCGTAATAAAGCGATTACTGACTCTATTAAATATATTCCAATAATAATGGAATTAAATTCTAAGCTTAAAAACTTAGAAAATATCACGAGCATTTAATCATCGTTACGTGTCGGCGTAAAAATAATATTGTTGAAATCGTTAAATATTCGTATTTCTCAATTCACATTCATTTGTGAATAAAATATAGAATTTATTATTCCCAAATAATCGAAATCATTATTCGATATATTAATAATCAAATTATCTTAACAATACTCTAATTTATGAAATTAATATAAGTAATTAGGCGTTTAAATATTCGGGGTATTACAAAACCCGTTGTCTATGATCTATAGACAGCGGGGAATATCCATGTATATTACAAGGCCCCGTCATCTATAACATGATAGACCACGGGATTTTCCGTTGTCTATATTGTGATAGACGACGAGGATTTCCGTGGTCTATAGCCGGCCCTAATAGACTATACCTTGATAGACAACGGGGTTTTCTGTAATAGACAATGGGGATTCTCCGTGGTCTATAACCCAAATTCTTGTAGTGAACTCTTATGATCTGTGAAAATTTCGCATCTCGAGCCATACAGATAGTGCCTCCAAATCTTCAGTGCATGGACCACCGCAGCTAATTCTAAATCATGCGTTGGATAGTTAAGTTCGTGCGGTCTCAGTTGTCGTGAAGCATAAGCGATGACTTTTCCTTCCTGCATAAGTACGCATCCTAGTCCGTTCTTTGACGCATCGGTATAAAGAGTAAATTCTTTATCGGGTTTCGATACCGTCAATACGGGGGCTGTAGTCAATCGCTTTTTAAGTTCTTGAAAACTTTATTCGCATTCCTTGGTCCATTGAAATTTTACTCCCTTCCGGAGTAATCGAGTCATTGGCCTTGCGATTTTGGAGAATCCTTCGATGAATCGACGATAGTAGCCTGCAGCCCTAAGAAACTCCAGATTTCATTAGGCGTCGTAGGTGACCTCCATTCTTGTACAGCTTGCACTTTAGCGGGATCAACCTTTATTCCTACGGCTGATACGATATGTCCAAGGAAATTTACCTCTCTCAGCCAAAATTCACATTTGCTAAATTTGGCATACAATTTTTCAGCTCTTAGAGTTTCTAATACAACTCTTAGATGCTTCTCATGTTCTTGTTCGTTCTTCGAGTATACAAGAATATCATCGATAAATACTAAGATGAATTTATCAAGGTAATCGTGAAAAACACGATTCATCAAGTCCATGAACACGGCAGGAGCATTTTTTAGTCCAAAAGGCATCACTACAAACTAATAATGACCATATCGTGTTTGAAAAACAGTCTTAGGAATATCTTCTGAACGAATTTTCAACTGATGATACCTGATCTTAAATCAATCTTAGAGAAAATACTAGCTCCCTTCAATTGATCAAATAGATCATTGACGAGCCCCTTTTTCGAGCTCTTTTTTTGGGTAGTCCTTGCCCTAGAAAGAGTGCATTTTGTGTGTGTTCTTTGCGTGTGTTTGTGTCTGGGAGGACAAGCTTTGGGGTATTGCAGGTTGAGCCGGACCTTGGGCAAGATCAGGTCACCTCCTGTGAGAGAGGTAAAAATCTCGAGCATTACCTTGGCAAGACATTCTGACATCTTGCCAAGACACTGTACCGTATGGGAGCTGAGCCTGATCAACGAGCTGAAGTGGAGTCAAGAAGGTAATCGAGACAAGGAAGAGAGGTGAGAAGGACGAGGAGTGACGCGGTGGACAGAGGGTCAAGTAAGGATGCAGCTGGACGCAGACGAGATCTCTGGCAGACTTGCACGCAATTGGAAAGATGCAGGCAAGGTCATCTCGCACCGCTTGATTTTGCCGTAAGGGAAAGGTCAACCTGCAGCGCACAGAATGAGACAAACCTACGGTGAAGCCGGAAGAGTTCTTGTCGGGGTCAGGCCGAGCAAGTGTGACCTCACCAACTGTCGCCACGAGATCGCCGCGACCAAGCCAAAGGGGAGTGCACTTAGGCTTCCAAAACATAATTCGAACTCCAGTGTGCATTCGAGACATAACATTCGGGAGAGAGCATCGAGTCCAGAATTCTCTCTCTACTTCTCTCTTTTATTCTCTCTTGCTTTCATGAGCGATTGGTGAGGAAGAAACAAGTCCTACGGGCAAACAATTTTATTATGTATTTGGTTATCTCTGCTTGAGCAACTGCTTGGCAGAGAATGCTTTTCATTTACGTTTGATTTTCTATTCAAGTATGGTTTCGATTATGTTCTTGTTTGTTGCATTTATGTTTATGTCGATTATGCGTGAGTAGTCAGTTTGGTTGGGCTCGGGGTGAAGCACGTTGAGTCAGGGTTATACAAGTCGTGAGGTCTAAATGTCCTTAGAACCTTGGTGGGTGTTCCCAAGCTCTATGCCTTTATACACATGTTATTCCTTTCCTTGAGCGTTAACTCGGCGGTAGCCTTGGGGAGGGATAGCTACAAGCAATAGCCGAGTAAGACATCGAGTGTCTCCTTGTCCCGGAAGTCGGTGGAGTGGGTGATTGTGGCCGTCGACTTTTTGGCAAAGAGCTGCGAGCCACTCCCTAGACCGGCCTGGCTAGTTAGCCTGTCTAGTGAGTAAAGTTGTTGGGTGACGAACCTATCTTGGAACCGTCTTGGCAAGGAGGCAGGCGGGGCCTCTGTATTTAGTCCTAAAATCTACTGGCAAGCCTGGGGGGGGGGCACAGTGTGCGTGATAACCTAAAAGGGCATCTACCCCTTGGTACCTTTAACCACGACATACACTCATGGTGAAAATCCTTGAACCTATGACCGACGTCTTGACCAATATCTCAACGTGCGGAACCCTTGGCCCAACTACTTGTTATTTAATCTCTTTACCTTGTGTTTATGTTTCAGTTTTACATTCTGCTCAAGATCTATCTCTCAGTACATTTCTAGTGAGACCGTCGGCTGGTACGACACCTTGCCTCTCGGGCAACCTCTTACTCAAACTGTGACAACTCGAGTAACAACACAACCAGCTCTCTTGGGTTCAACCCCTTAAATTGCCATATACGGAACTATGTGTTCAAGTTGGAGGAGATTATAAATGTATCTTGACGTGTCTTGGGACCTCTATCGACGGGTAAACCGATCGTCGTCAGATTGGCGCCTATGCCGGGGAGCTGCGCTATTCTAGTGTTGTTATTCACTTTTTATTTTTGTTTGGTTTTTATGCTCCCGACCTAACCTTGCGAGGCGAGGACGGAGAGCTCTGTTGACCAGTTGAGAGAACCATTCGGAGAAGAAGAGGCAAGGCGAGGAGAAACGCCCCCGTCTTGAGGAGGCACGTGCAAGGCAAGACAACATGGAGAGAGGAATCCACAAAACCCCACCTCCGGGAGAGTAGGCGCTTGGGAGATGATGTTCCCAACAACAATAGTCTCCGCCCTTTGGGCATCACCTTGCCCGATATCGAGGACAAGCTGAAATGAGGCACTCTTTTATGCAGATCTTGCCAAGCTTCAGCGATATGCCGAGAGAAGACCCCCAGCGCCATCTCCAAGACTTCGAAACGGTGTGTAGCACCATAAGGTGTCGGATGAAGTCAAGAAAGAGTACATCGACTCATATCCTTTCCATTCACTCTCCATGGCGGTGCTCGAGAGTGGTCAGTACACTTGCCTCTACGGGTAGTGTCACTACTTGGCGGGCTTCAAGAAGTTCCTTGAGAGATACTATCCCGTCTCGAGGATACAAAGCGTGAGAAAAGGATGAGTTCCCTCCGGATGGGAATGGCGAGGCGGTGTATGACTATTGGTGTCGTTTCAAGTCCATCTTGGCAAAGTGTCCCAATCATCAAATCTCGATCAAGATCGATCGATACTATGTGAATGGCTTGAGGCGAGTCGAGGCAGCTCGTGAGTCTTGCATGCGGAGGATCCATCCTCAACAAACAACCCGTGAGGCATTCAAACAACTCGTAGACTTGGCGGAAAGAGTCCGGGATTATGCCAACGCAATGATCAAGCGATGTCCACCAAGAAGCTACCATTTCGACGGATCGACATGAAGGATATGAAGGCCATGATGAAACAAATGATGGACCCGATGAGGCCCTCTATGGCGAAGAAGAATGTCAGCGTGTCGACTTTGCTTTGCCACCACCACAACACGGACGAGTGTCTACAAGTGGTGAAGAAGAAGAAGTGAATGCCTTTGGGCATGTCAACAACGGTGGTGAAGGAAACGCTCAAGGTCAGAAGCCTCGCTTCGACCCATACAACCCACCGTGGAAAAATCATGAGAACTTGAGGTACGGAGGCACACACTATCAAGCACCTCTTGGGCAGAATCCATCTCAAGCTCGGCCGTCTTTAGCCGAGATAGTGCACAATCAATGAGCTACCCAAGGAAGAATAGTGTAAGACCTCGACAAATTCAAAGCAGAGCAGAGGAGTCCTGAATCATCTTGACTCGGTGAACACCTTGGCGCAAGTGATATCAAAACTCAACCAAAAGCAAGGACACTTCACGCTCAGTGCAAATCCAACCCAATGCGCGTCAATGCAATCAACGAGGCGGCAAGAACTTGCCGAGCGGAGGAAGCCCGATAAAGGAACCGGTCGAGACAAAAGACATAAGCGAAAGTCGGGGACTTGGTCAAGGAACCCGAACCGAGGTGAAGGCTCCTTGCCAAAGGTAGCGAGCAAGGCGGAGATCAAGATCGACCTCCCTTTCCGGGAAGGTTGGCAGGAACAAAGAAGCCGAATAGATGAATGAGATGATCAAGATCTTCAAGAAGGTAGAGATCAACATACCTTTGATCCTTTGCTTTGACCTCGATGCGGTGTGCCAAGTTCCTCAAAGAGCATGTACCAAGAGAGTCAGTACACGGACGATGCCAAATTCAAATGGGGAGAACTTCTCGGCCGTTACTCAAGCGAGATCTCCCAATCAAGTGTACCAATCCCGGGATGTTCTATATACCATATGTGATCGGGACAACAAGGATAGACCAAGCTATGCTCGATCTCGGGGCATCAATCAATGTGATTCCCTATCACATTTATCAAGAGTTGAAACTCGGACCCTTCCGACCATCTTGTGTTGAGATTCAACTAGCGGACACGTCAAGTGTCTATCCGAAGGATCGTTGAGGATATGCTCGTCAAGGTGCGGGAACTTATTTTCCCACCGATTTTACGTTCTAAATATGGGCGGCACCGGACGGCGGCTCATGCTTCTAGGCAGCCGTTTCTCAAGATGGCCCGAACTTTAATCGATTGCGATACGGGAAAGCTCATATGAAAATTCGCTGGGGAGATGGTCACCTTTGACATCTACAAAGCCGAGCAATTTCCGATCGACGCCGAGATGGTGGACTTCGTCAGTCTCATTGAGAAGGATGTTAAGCGATACTCTGCCAACGTAGTGATCAAGGATGTCTACGACAGAATCATTCAAGGATACACCGAAGACCTAGAATATCTCGACAAGGAGGAGGTCAAGGCAACCGAAGTGCTTGAGGTGAGAAGGCGACCAAAGCGGGGACGATCAACAAGCTATCAATCACCGCTTAGTGCATGACAAGGAGGGATGCAACCTTCCTGAAGAAAGCCCCAAGCTATAGCTCAAGCGCCTGCAAGCACTTGAGTATATCTACCTCGGGTCAATGAGGGTGCGGTGCGAGTAATCATAAGCTCCGAGTGACGATCAAAGAAGAAGAAGAGCGGCCGTCTTGAGCAAGTACAAAGAGGCCATCGGTGGACCTTAGCCGACCTCAAGGGCATCGACCCTCTTGTTTGCCAACACTACATCTTGCTCGAGGCGATCTTGTGCGGTCGAGACCCCGGAGGAAGCTCAACCCGGTAATGAAAGAAGTTGTCAAGGTGGAGATACTCAAATTCCTTGAGTTGGGCCTCATTTACCACTCCCGGACAGCCGGTGGATCAGCCCGATCCATGTCGTGCCAAAGAAATCCGGCGTACAGGTGGTCGAGAATGAAGGTAAGGAACTGGTCGCTATGAGACTCCAGACAGGCTGGAGGGTTTGCATCGATTACAGAAAGCTCAACAAGGTGACCAGGAAGGACCTGTCAGACCCCAATTCTCGAGGAAAGGCACGGATGCCGGGGTGTGATTAGGGATGGGGGTTAAGAAGCGGGGAAGAAAGGGGAATACATATAACATACATGATAAGAAGATGTGACCATAAAATCGGGCAAGATCTCCTCTATAACTAGGACATATCACGAAGGGAGGGTGCGCAAACAATCCACCAATGAATAATATCGATATCATAACCTCGAGAAAACATGATCTTGGTTTATAATAAGTAATGCAAGGAAGCAAAATAGCATTACATCACATTGACTAGACCAGATTGACCATATAGCATGCTCATATCGAGACTCACGACATAATGACATAATAGCAAATCTTGTTCCCAATCGGAAAGCAAAATAAGGGACAAGAATACATCGACATCGAGAATCGTTTATATCACAACATCGGCGGAAGCATAGCATGAAGAACACAGCTCCATCCCTCGCCTCGCCCGTCGACCCTCACTCCATCATGAAAAGATTTGAAAAGAGTTTGGGGTGAGTACTAGCGCACTCGGTGGGGTTTATCATAAATCAAAAGAATCATATGCCGTGTTGAGCACTTACCTTGAAGGTTTTAAAGCGTAAATCCACTTCTAAGTAAGCAAAATAGATTTTCATTTTCGATACGATCCGTTATTCTGTTACTCCCATCATAGAACCAAGAACCACGGCTGGAGCGTATCCCGCCAGCCCATCACATCTCATTCATTCGCCCGGAACATATCCGGTCGGCCCATGCGGAGGCGTATCCAAATGGCTAACTCGGTGTGGACTTGATTCAAATCCCCATCGAACCATAACCACCTCATTACCATTTCGTGTGGACTTCGGGGTCTATCCCTTGAGAACCATAACCACGTATTCGGGGTCTATCCCCTTCGATCAATACTCGAGATGGTGATCAACCCACGAATAGAGATCCGTGTACAATCACAATATAACCATATCTCGGATTAGAAACGAATAACTTCATCAAAACATTTCTGGCGCACATGTTTTATTTTGAAATATCGAGTAAATAACTCAAAATAAGCATATATAACCCAACCTGAACAGATGAAACGTTAGCAGGGAGGTATCTCGGATCCGATTACTTCACCGATTGTCTTGGTAGGTACACAGTAACAAGACGGAACAACTTTTGGGGTCACATCCCACAAAGCAAAGCAACAACGTGATCAAGCGAAGATCATAGCAAAACTAGGGTTTTCGACTTTACGAACCCATATTTGGCACTCTCGGGTTTTCAAATCAACTCGATCGGAAGGAAAATATATTCGAGGGCATCAGACCTATATTAGGGTACTTTTAAAATATGCATGCATGCAAGTTGACTCAAATCTTAGCGTGAAGAAGCTTAAAAATCGATGCCTATCCTCGGATCTAGGATAAACCATCAAAATCGATGCATGAAAATGGAAACATAAGCAATATGCATAACGACGAACATGGAATGACAAACTACGTTGAAAATGGATAACCCGGCATGTCTTCCTTTAGAAAACTCGAAGCAACGAGAAAACATCCCGACATCTTTGAACGCGAAAAAGCGAAAACAGATCGGTACTTTAGTAGAATGCATAGCCAGAACTCAAAACCTAAAGGACCCGTAGCCAAAGGTGGCGCGTCGGCCACCAAATCGTGCGGCCAACAGCCACGGGCGGCGGCGGCGATTGGCGGAGGTTCGGCGGCAAATTGGTGGCCTCGGCCGTTTTCCGTCCGTCCCTTTAGATTCCAGAGTTCTATGCTATCGATCTACTAAAGACGAAATCAAAACAAGAAAAGGACAAAACAAAAATAAGGCTGCCGGAGAGGTTGATCGGCGGTGGCTGGCTCGGCGGCACAATGGCGCCGCCGGTGAGCCTCCCGGCTCGATCCCCACTCCTCCAGGCGCTTTCGTGCGTGCACAGAGCTGCTCGGCTCTTCCATAAACAGGAGAGCGAAAAGAAAATGAGCGTTGAAACTGAAGGCTAGCCTCCTATTTATAGGAAAGCGGGCTTGGCATTGCTTTCATAAGCGGCCTTTTTCGAAAACGCATAGCGACACAACTTTTGCAAGCGGACTCAAATTTAGCAAACTTGGTACCCATGGACTCGAAATAAAATACGGACACAACGGCTATAAACAAGATATGCTTTAAAAGACCAATGAAAAGTCGGTTTTCGATAACTTCCTGAGTGCCAAACCTTCATGGGTGGTCGAAAACACCGCATACTTAGTGTCTATGAATTCGTCATAAGACACTCTTCACAACGCCTGAGGTTTCATGATGGTCGCATCACCGAAACAAAAAAGTCAACCTTTGACCTTTCTCGAAAAATGTGCCATGCAAACCTGATGCTTAGAAAAGATGGGGTATTACAGGACCACTTCCCCTTGCCGTTTATTGACCAGATGCTTGAGAGACTCGCCGGGAATAGGTATTTCTGTTTCCTTGACGGCTACTCTGGTTATATGCAAATTTGTGTGGCATTAGAGGATCAAGATAAGACTACATTCACTTACCCATTTGGCACATTTGCATATCTTTGTATGCCATTTGGTTTATCTGATATAAAATTTCAAAGATGCATGATGAGTATATTTTCCGATTTGCTTGAGCAATGCATTGAGGTGTTCATGGATGATTTTACTGTTTATGGCAAGATGTTTAACCAGTGCATGGAGCATCTTGAGTTGGTTCTGTAGAGGTGCGTGGAGAAGGATCTTGTGCTGAATTATGAGAAATGCCACTTCATGGTCGGAGAGGGAATTGTCCTTGGACATGTTATCTCTGAGAAGGGCATTGAGGTAGACAAAGCCAAAGTGGAGATCATAGCCAAGCTGCCTTATCCCACCAACATCAAGCAGCTCCGGGGATTCCTTGGCCACACTGGATTTTATCGGTGGTTTGTTAAGGACTTCGCCAAGATAGCACAACCAATGAACCGTCTCCTCCAGAACGATGTACCGTGGGAGTTCGACGACGCATGTAAAAGCCTTCGGATATTGAAGGAGCACCTTGTCACGGCGCCATCATAAGGCCACCCAAATGGGCATGCCCTTTGGTGATGTGCGGCTAGCGGATCTGTTGTTGGCGCGGTGGGCGCGGAAGATTGGCAAGGAAAGCTTCGTCGTATACTATGCATCGAAGACCCTCACCGGGCCGCAGATCAATTACACAACCACGGAGAAGGAGCTTCTTGTCGTGGAGTTTGCCTTCGAGAAATTTCGCTCCTACCTCTTTGGGAGCAAGACGGTGGTTTACACTGACCACACCGTCTTGAAATATCTCATGGTAAAGAAGGACACAAAGTCGAGACTCATACGGTGGATACTCCTCCTCCAGGAGTTCGACGTTGAGATCAAAGACAAGAGTGGATCTCAAAATCAAGTGGCCGACCACTTGAGCAGAATTTTGAGAAAGGATGAAGGAGATCCAATCCGAGCAATGTTTCCAGATGAGGATCTACTCGAGATCTACGCCAAGGAGCCGTGGTACGCTGACTTGGTGAACTACATCATGACTAGGGTGTTGCCCATGGGGATGCCAACACACCAGAGGAACAAACTCAAGAAGGAGAGTCGACAATACTTATGGGATGACCCATACTTGTGGAAGCAATGCTCAGACTTGATCTTGATGAGATGCGTTCCGGAAGATGAACAAACAAGCATCCTTGAGCACTGCCATGAGAAGGAGTGCGGCGGACATTTCGGGCACAAGAGAACGACAAGAAAGATCCTTGATTGTGGGTTTTATTGGCCCACTATCTTCAAGGATAGCTACGAGAAGTGCCGAGAATGCGATAAGTGTCAACGCGAGGGCAATGTCTTAAGGAGAAGTGAGATGCCCTTGGTACCTATCTTGCCAGTGGAAGTATTCGACTTATGGGGCATGGATTTCATGGGCCCCCTGCCAAACTCTAAGGGAAACCAATACATACTCCTAGCAGTGGACTACGTGTCAAAATGGGTAGAAGCCAAGGCGGACGCAAGGACCGTAGCTATTTTCTCAAGTCGAACATCTTTAGCCGGTTCGGTGTGCGAGAGCCATGTCGGTGATCGGGGCACCCACTTCTACAATGCCACCATTGGCGGCTTACTCAAGAAGTATGGGGTGCATCACGGATGTCCACCGCATACCATCCTCAAGCCAATGGCCAAGTGAGCTCTCAAACCACATTTTAAAGACCATCTTGAGAAAAGCCTTGGGAGAGCAAGAAGGGTGGAGCACTCACCTCGACTGACGCTATGGGCATCCGGACAGCCTTCAAAACACCATTTGGAATGTTTCCTTACGGATGGTGTTTGGCAAGATGTGTCACCCGCTGTCATTTGGAACACAAAGGCGTCTTGGGCAATCCATAAGCTCAACTTTGGTGGGATGAGGCGGGAGAAGCACAAGCTTGACATACAAGAGCTCGAGGAGATTTGACTCGAAGCTTATGACAATGCCGCTATATACAAGGATAGACTTAAGAGATCCCATGATCTTTAATCAAGAGAAAAGAAGTTCGAAAATGGGCAAATGGTGCTTGCTCTATCAAAATAGGTTCCGCTATGCCTCAGCGTGACCACCAAGTGGGTGGGACCTTACATCGTGCACGCCCAACATCGAGCAGACCGTGGAGATAAGCGACATGGACGGCAAGAAAGTGTTCAAGGTGAACGGAAGCAGACTTAAAACCTACCATGGGCATGACCGAAGGCTCAGAGAATGGGACGCTGAGCAAGATGAGCTCCACGAGGTTCCTCAAAAGGATCCTCAAGACACCTGAGCTCAAGGAAGACGTCGAGCTAACGACGTTAAACAACGGCGCTCTCCAGGAGGCAACCCGGTGGGGTATGATTTTAATCGCTTACATTCTACTCCCTTTTTGTCAAGGGGGTGGTCTTGACCACTTTTAACACTTTGCCTCAGGCAAATTGTGTGAGTGGGAAAGCCCACCATCGTTATTTTGACCTGCTCCTTGAGAGGACTGTTTCTTCCTCGAGGAGCGTATTTTCTTAAAATGCAGGTCTGGACGGAACTCAAGACGAGGCGAAAAAGAGGCTCTGCAGCTGGCAAGGCGATAACCTTAGCCAAGGACACGAGAAACGAGGCGGCATCTTCAACTTCTACGGGCTGACGCAGGAGGCATCCCATCAAGTCAGCCCACTACCCTATAACCGTCCCAACCACGTTCTATTACCCCCCCTCATTTCACCTACCCACTTTCCACATTCAAACCACACCCCAAAAACATCCCCAAACCACAGCACAAAAACCCTAACTTTCCACCCATGGTGCACACACGTCCAAAGAAGAAACTCCCTGACCAAACCCCGAAAAAGACTGCAGCTCGCCGCATAAAAATGGAGAAGACACCTACCGAGACACCAGCCGAGCCCACCGCCGAAGGGAGTCCATCGTCCGGTGACGGAGCTCCCCTCACCGAGGAAGCAGAGGAAGCACCCACTCTCCACGACATTAACGTGGAGGTGGACGCTGAGGAAGAAGAGCAGCCCACGCCCGAGAACACGTCGGAGAAGATGCCGGAGGAAAAGAAAGAAATGGCCCCCTCCACCGGAAAAAGAAAAAAAGAGACTCCTACCGCCTCCTCATCAAAGACGCGCGCCCGACCTCACACGGGTGCAGGCATGGAAACAAAGTCTTTGGAGAAGAAGGAGGTTTCGAGGAGGAGCTTGACGGCAGCTCGGAGAAGGCAGGGCGAAGAAGCGACCCGACGGAAGAAATCGAGGAAGAAGGCGTCTTCCTCAGCTGGAGAAACGACGGCGAAGAAGGCAAAGATGGTGGCAGCTCGTCGAAGTGAAGGAAGGTCTACGGTGAACACCGGGAGCTCATCAAAACAAAGGAGATGGTGGTGCCGAAGCGGTTGAGCCTGCTCTCCTCGAGCAACTAGGTGTCAAGGAGGAAGTTGAGAGGCAGTTTAAAGGAAACGGGTAGGGGAAGTTTCTCGAATGGGATACCACGGTATCTGGCGTCAATGGTGAAGGATTTTCGGAGATCTTGATATAGACCACGACAAAGGGGTGCGGTGGGCATCTGGTTCACTCTTCTCGAGGCGGCGAGTTCTGGTTGATGAGCTCAACCAAGCTCTAAACATGGTGATATTGATGGAGGCAAGAGAGCCCGACTACGAGGGGAGGCCAAGGTGGTACCAAACTTTCTTGTTGGAAAATGGTCCGGATCTTGGGAAAACTAATTGGAAAGGATGGCGCGAGTTGAGTCGTGTGGCCTTGAGGGCGACCCTCAAGGACCCGGCCATGCAAGTATGCCACGGATCCTCTCCTATAATCTCTTTGGCAAGAAGGATAGCGGCGCAACCATGTCGAAGGCGAGTTGTTCATCCTCCAGGCAATTCACGAAAGGATGAGGCTCAACTTTGCATCCTTCGCAATCTCACATGAAGAGCATAATGGGCAGGGAGCAGCAGAGGCTCTCCTTATACCACTTGCCGACTAACTTAGCCAAGGAGAATGACCTACTTGGCCCCGACTTTACCATGGCCCCCGAGAGAGAGGTCACCTTCGACTTGAAAGTACTCAAGAAAATGCTCAGGATTGTGGAGGACGAGGACGGAAAGCTCACCATCCAGCAAGAGCTTGAGAAGCCCGTTGCCAAGCCAGCACGCTCAAAGGCCAAGGCAAGGGCAGGACCTTCAGCAACACCGGAGCCTGCCCAAGGGGACACTCAAGCCACCCTCGTCAGAATACAAGAAACCTTGACTGAGATCCAGACCGCCCAGCTCGCGTTCTTACCATGACAAGGATTCGGTATCCACCGCATCCCCAAGCTTTCCTCCTCTTGTTTTTGTGTTTTTTTTTTGTTTTCTTGTTTTTTTTTGTGTTTTGTTTATCTTTTACATTTTTTTCGTGTTTGTTTGTTGTGCGTTCGTGTGTTTTTGTTTTGAGGACCATACTGGTCTAACTCTTTGCCACAAGCAAAGTGTGTGAGTGTGGATGGCCCCCTGTTTTTTGTTGTTGTTGTGTGTGTTGACCAGCATGTTGAGATGAGCATGATAATTATGATCTTGACATAGGCTTTGTAATACATGTTTAGCTTGTTTCAATAAGGTTAGTATGACGGAAAAGGGGCATGGCATGCACACCTGTGAGAGATTGAGCTTATATATGCTAAATCATTGCAAGCATGATTTTTATTCTGTGTGATATTTGGATGCTTGACTTGGTTGTGCTAGACCTTGCCTTCTGTCTTGATCAAAGCCCAAGCTAGCAGTGGGTGCGAGTGCTCTAGATGATTTAGGCTTTCTTTTCATAGCCATGGTCAACAATGAAAATAAAACCAGATATATGTATCCTTTGCAAGCCCCCTTTGAGCTGTTCGTTTTCTTGTAAATTATCTTGTGCTCTTCCCAGCGAAGAAGAAAAGGGGAGGGATATATGTATGTCTTGGGCATAATTTTGGGCAAACACAAACATTAGATGCCTTGGCCTTCGGCCGGGCATAATGAGCTTAAATTCAAAATGTGAAGAAAAGAAAAAGGGTGGGGGAACATTTGATAAAAAGAAAATAAAAAAAAATGAAAAAAAGAGAGAAAAATAAGTTCCCCCAAAAATATAAAGTGTGCTCAGGCCCGTAAGTATCTTGCCAAGGGAAATGGGAAAACATTCGCCCAAGACCTAAGTCAAGACAACCTTACCCCAAGATTAAAACTTCCACTTAGCGAAGCCACTCAATACAACCTAAAAGACCTAAGGATAGAGAACTTTGACCAAGCTATAGAGCGAGAGAAAGTAGGCAGCGAGCAAGCTGTGGCACTTCCTTGATCAAGTCATCAGGCGTGAAAACCCTAAACACGGAGAGTTTGAGTGCTTGAGAGGAACTCCCACAAACTTGCTTTACCCGATCTTGATTAACCTTGATGCATATTGTATTAATCGCCTATGCGGATTATCTTTATTATGTTTTCATCTTATCCTTCTTTGGTCTTTTGCGTGTGTTGTTTGTGTGTATATTTTCTTTTAGGCAAGGAATGCTTGCGCTTGAGGACAACCGTGGTTCAAGTGTGTGAGTGTGACGAGCTCGTTTTTCGTGCTCCTTTTTGGGTAGTCCTTACCCTAGAAAGAGTGCATTTTGTGTGTGTACTTTGCGTGTGTTTGTGTCTGGGAGGACACGCTTTGGGGTATTGCGGTTGAGCGGACCTTGGGCAAGATCAGGTCATCTCACATGAAAGAGGTAAAAATCCGAGCACTACCTTGGAAAGACATTCGACATCTTGCCAAGACACGGTAATGGGAGCGAGCACGATCAGCGAGTGAGTGGGTCAGAAGGAGACAAGGAAGAGAGGTGAGAAGGACGAGGGTGTGTGAACAAAGGGTCAAGTCGGGGCCTTGTTGGGCCTTGAGCGAGATCTCTGGCGAGACTTGCGCAATTGGAAAGATTACAGGCAAGGTCATCTCGCCTTTGCTTGATTTTTCCGTAATGGGAAGGTCGACTGCGGCGCTGGAATGAGACAAACCTGCGGTGAAGCCGAAGAGCTCTTATCGGGGTCCAGAGCCCGAGCCAAGCTACTGACCTCACCACCTGCCACCTCGAGATGCGCACGCTGACCAAGCCAAAGGGGAGTGCACTTAGGATTCCAAAACATAATTCGAACTCCAGTGTGATTCGAGACACAACATTCGGGAGAGAGCATCGAGTCCAGAATTCTCTCTCTACTTCTCTCTTTTATTCTCTCTTGCTTTCATGAGCGATTGGTGAGGAAGAAACAAGTCATACGGGCAAACAATTTATATTATGTATTTGGTTACCTCTGCTTGAGCAACTGCTTAGCAGAGAAAGCTTTTCATTTATGTTTGATTTTCTATTCAAGTATGGTTTCGATTATGTTCTTGTTTGTTGCATTTATGTTTATGTCGATTATGCGTGAGTAGTCGGTTTGGTTGGGCTCGGGGTGAAGCACGTTGAGTCAAGGTCATACAAGTCGTGAGGTCTAAATGTCCTTAGAACCTTGAGTGGGTGTTCCCGAAGCTCTAGGCCTTTATACACATGTTATTCCTTTCCTTGAGCGTTAACTCGACCGGTAGCCTTGGGGGGAGGGGTAGCTACAAGCAATAGCCGGAGTAAGACATCGAGTGTCTCCTTGTCCCGGGAAGTGTGGCTGGAGTGGGTGATTGTAGCCGTCGGCTTTGGGCAAAGGGCTGCGAGCCACTCCTTTGGACCGGCTGTGGCTAGTTGGGCTGTCTAGTGAGTAAAGGCTGTTGGGCGAGACGAACCTATCTTGGAACCGTCTTGGCAAGGGGCAAGGCGGGGGCCTCTGTGCTTAGTTCTAAAATCTCTGAGCAAGCTGAGGGGGGGGCACAGTGTGCGTGACAACCTAAAGGGCATCTACCCATTGGTGCCTTTAACCATGACATACACTCATGGTGAAAATCCTTGAACCTATGACCGATGTCTTGACCAAGATCTCAACGTGCAAAACCATTGGCCCAACTACTTGTTATTTAATCTCTTTACCTTGTGTTTAAGTTTCGAGTTTACATTCTTCTCAAGATCTATCTCAGTACATTTCTCTGAGACCGTCGGCTGATGACGACCCTTGCCTCACTGGCAACCTCCTACTCAAGCTGTGACAACTCGAGTAACAACATAACCAGACTCTCTTGGGTTCGACCCTTAACACCATATCACGGAACTATGTGTTCAAGTTGGAGGAGATTATAAATGTATCTTGACGTGTCTTGGGACCTCTAACGATGGGTAAATCGAGCATCGTCAATCATCTATCCGAGGCAACGGATATTTGTTTTTCAAGGTGAGCTTGTTCAGTTCTCTATAATCTATACACATTCTTAGGGTACCATCCTTCTTTTTCATGAACAAAACGGGTGCTCCCCATGGTGATACACTAGGTCGAATAAACCCTAAGTCCAAGAGTTCTTGAAGTTGGATTTTCAACTCTTGTAACTCTCTGGGTTCCATATGATAGGGTACCTTTGAAATAGGTGCCGATCCGGGTTCTAGATCAATTGTAAATTCCAATTGTCTATCTTGAGATAACCCTGGTAGTGTTTCAGGAAATACATCTGGATATTCCTGAGCTATCGGCACATCCTCTAGTCTTCTTTCCTTCTTGTTATCATCAAGGTTCAAATATACCAGATAGGCACAATTTTCCTTATTTCTTATCAGTTTCTCAGCACGTAATGCTGAGAGTATGGGAATTCTTCTTTCTTTCATCTCAACACCATAAAAACAGGTAGGATCTTTTCCTATAGAATGGAATAAAATTTCCCATCGTTCGCATTGAATTACTATAAAATTCTCTGTTAGCCAGTCCATCCCTAAGATAATATCCACATCCCACATTGGTATTACTCGTAAAATTCTTGCTTTCAACTTAAGAGTTCCTAACTCGAATTCTATGTTGGAACATATGTGGGAATTTATTGTGGATTTACCTAAAGGAGTCATCACTTTTAAATCCTGGTCACTTCGCTCTACATTCAGTTTAAAAACATCTACACATGTCGTAGAAATAAAGAGTGTGAAGCTCCGGTGTCAAAGAGAATTACAATAGGTAAACCGTTTAAAGTTCCCATACCTGCCAGATTTTCAGCATTCTGTTCTTGTCGCCTTGGGTTTAATGCGAACGCCGTCTGATATTGAGATTGAGTTTGTTGAGGTGGAGGTGGTAAAATCATTTGATTTTGTGGCACCGATGTCAATCGGGCTTGCTGTTGAGAGCTACCACCTATAGCCTTCATTTGTGGCACTTGTTTCGCGGAAGTTGACTTTCTTCCACTCTCCAATGGTCTTTGTCTGGTTGGGCAGTTGTTAGCATAAAGTAACATCCCGACTTACTTAATCAAGTAATTAGGCTGTTAAGTGGGTTAAGAAAGAACTTCTGATAATCTATAACTACAATTTCGATTCGAATATCCATATCAAACAATATTTGACCTCAACTTTCATCATGAAAGAATCAAATGTTTGGTCAAAACAGGTAGAATGGAATCTGACAAATGATGGTTTTTAGGTCCCCAAATGTCATGAAGGGAAAACTAGGTTTAGCCCTCTCCCGAGGATCTATCTTGGATGTTTAATCCACCATACATTGATTATATTCCTAGCATGCGTCTATATAATTAATTGTAACACGTTGGGGTTTTCTCGTGTTTACCTTTGAATCATCGGGGATGAGCGGATCAAGACTGGTGCTTTGATCTTACGGATTGTATCCGTTTTCCCAATCTCCAGCGTCGGTGAGGGCGATCTATGGAGAATGCTACAAAAAATCACCCTCTATCCTCTCTACACTTTTTGAAAATTCTCTCCCAAGAACAATGGGGTCTCGAAAATTATGATGATGATTATTAATCATTGACATAGATTTAATCTCTTACCTCATATTTATAATGCATTACCATAATCCTATATGGAAATTACCATAATCCCATATGGAAATTACCATAATCCTTTATGGAAATTACCATAATCCCATATGAAATACCATAATCCTATATGGAAAGGATTATTACCATAATCCTATATGGAAAGGATTATTACCATAATCATATGGAAAGGATCTATGCATATCCCATAAATATAATAATATCCTTTTAGGATAAAGAGAATCAAATCATTACCTTGTAGAGAGAGAGCGCCGATTTCCATGCTTAGCTACGGGCTGGATGGGCCACTGAGGGATCAAATCACGAGGAATAAAGATGGGCCTCAAATAAATTAATTATCTTATGTTCATTTCGAACATAAATTAATTTATAAACATTTATTCATGCCACTAGAGAATAAATGATGACTTACCCCTTTATTACGGAAGTTGAGTGGGGCTTGCACTTAGACATTCTGAATCCCGTATTTAAGATATCAAACGTCCATTAATTATTTATAGCATTCTGACTGCTTAAAATAATTAATATCTTTAATTCCTTAAGTAGTATGATCGCTCACTTTTATAACACTAAAAAGTGTAAGTATATAGGTAAGTCGAGTATCGTATCCATAGGGATTGTATCACGAAAACATAGAAGCTAGCTCAACGATAATTCATCATTATTCGAGCACAGAAATTTTGTTTGGAAGGCTTTAGGGCTTCGGAAATTAATCCAAAGCAGAGGTAACAAAGCAGAAAATAAAAGAAAGCAATAAATATCAAAGATGATAAAGCGGATAAAAAGACTAACCCTAGGGATGCATAAATCCTACCCACAATGTATGTTTATCTGTTTCCTATGAGCCAATTTTAATCCGAGACAAGATGGAAGATCACATATATAACCAACAACTTGATTCACGACAATTGCGGCGATGATTACGAGTTTTCACTACCATTCTAGGTGAAAACAAGTAACTCCAAAAGGATCACTAAGAATATGCTTCCTACGAATATCCTATCTCAGCTCGACTCGAGGTTTATTAGTATCATGCATTCAAGATCGATTGACAATTAATACGATTCGTCATTAATTGGCAACTAGATATCATCAAGATTGATCGAGAAATTAATACATATAAATAAGCACCAGAATCATGAATCAATGCACGGAAGGTAAATAGCGATAACGAGAATCACAACATATGGGATCGAATCATGCAAACCACTAGGATTAGAGCGGAAAATTACCTAGACATAATAAATGAAATAAAATACGAATAAATCATAAAAATGGAAATTAAATGCATAAAACCGGATAATAGCGTTGGATGAACAATGGTTGGTCTTGAATCAATCCCAAGCGAAAAAGCGAAAAACGAAAAAGCGATCGGACAAGCGTTCCGAATCGATAACAACGAAAACTAAACTAGAACAATGGAAAATGAATGCTAGAATGTAAACTAAAGCTAAACAAAGAATGGCGAGGAAAAAGCGAAATAAAACTATTACGGGTATGCGGGTCGAGGAGGCGCAAGGAGGCTTGCCTATTTATAGATAATGGTGGAAACCCTAATTTGCGCGCTTTGCCGCTACGTCTCATGACCATTCCTCGCGATCGCTAGCTCGACCATGAGGCATCTCCGCGTGCTCTCTTCACTCGCGGTGCGCCTCTTGCGCTCATGAGTTTCCTCATGACCTAGCTAGCGATTGCAAGCCATGGCCGCGAAATATAGCTGATGACTTCTTCGTGGCGGGGCTTGCTTTCGCGTGCGAGGTCACGGTCGCGTCGATCTTGGCGCTCGGCGGCGCCTGGCGGCCAACCTAGCGACCGCTAGGCTGGTCGCTAGAAACTTCAGCAGATGTGCATTTTGGCTCGTGCTTCGTTCCTTGCTTGATTTTTAACATATAGACCTACACAACACCAAAAGAACACCCAAGAGCGATGTCTTCTAGAAATAGATAAAACATTAAGAACCAATACATAAACACACATTAAATGATCTAAACTCATCTTTAAATATCAACAATAAGCGTGTAAAATGCGCGTTTATCAAACCCCAAACTTAAATCATTGTTTGTCCTCAAACAAAACCAAAAGCAGAAGACACAACGAAAAGATCAGGCGTAGCAAAGATGATAACCATTATAAGCCTCGAAACATATTACCGCTCAAAAACATTAGGCGCACATGGCGGCGTTAGTCAACTCAACACAAACAACAATTGAAGGCAAAACTCATTTAATTCAACCCTCACAACGGCATGTGTGTAAAATATAGAGGATACACTCAAACTCATAAAGAAATTAAGGGCGTGTATACACTCACGGATCAATGCAATCAACATCTTACCATAGGCTTGCCATTTCTCTAATATCTCCACCGCGTCAAATGTGTTCAAATAAGGATCAAAAGGTCTTTTCATAGATTATAATGTAGGCACATTGGTTAAGGTGGGGTAATATATGGCTAAGTGACTCAAAAATATTCAAGCACCCCGTTTATACTTTTAGACACATATGGACTTTGTCCATTTTCCTCTTCTTTTCCAACGTGCTAAATCGACGTTTTATCCTCATAAGGTACCTATACTTTGATTAACGACCCTTTATGCTCAAAACACATAGTGAACTTATCATTGCTTTTTCTTTTCTTTTCTAGAGCTTAGAGGGTTTCTCATTCACAACAAAGGTACTATTCTTCACCACAGATGTATTTCTCTAAAAGTAATTTTTCTCGTCATAACTACATCAAAATTTCAACCCCTTTTGATTCCCATATCCATCCTCACCTCCTATCATCCGGTTAATCGAAAGAAAAAGTCTAATAAAGGCTCAAAGAAGGCGACAAATGGTATATATCATCGGGTTAGTGTTTGGGTAAAATGTGTGGTTAACAAAGATGGCCTTTTATCCTTTCCAAATTCGAAACACATATTGCAGTCTCGACACAGAAGAACGGCAAGTTCTAGAAGATAATCACATGCATGATATCACACAATTAAAAGCGTATCAAGATGTTTATACGAAGGAAGCTCAAGTCTCACGTTAAGCAAATGATGAAAAACAACAAGTTTAAGCAATCTCAAGTCATTCATGCGTCATTTTCTAACATATCATGTGCACTATCATTAAATTTCACAAAAAATTTCTATCGTCATCGGCCACATGGATTAACACACTTCACTTAACTTGTTGATCGACAGTCACAAAAACGAACAAAAAGACAAAAACACGACAAAAAGCAACACAAACGAAAAACAAAACAAAACACAAAACACGAAGAAAGCGTTGGGTTACCTCCCAACAAGTGCTAATTTAACGTCTTTAGCTAGACCATCACTAACCTTTCTCAATCCAGCGTTTTGGTGGCAACAGAAATCTTTCCCAATTTGTGGATCCTCCTATACTTAGCATTCACGGATGACCACCACTGACTATGGAAGTGGCCACCCCCAAACTTGAACGATACACTCGGAGTTCCATGCCTGTTGGATTTGTATCTTGAAAGCGGTTTGGTTGAGCTTGTATACAATGTTTCTGTTACCACTATTACAATCTCCTATCCGATTTGAATACTTGATTGCATATATCATGTCCCCTTATCTCATATATAAGTTAGATCATACGATTGTGTAGAAGATCACGAGTACGTATGATTGGTCGAGCAATGAGATATAAAAGTTTCCACGGTGAGGGCGACTTAAGGACGAGTTGTCGGTTTAGGTGCGGTATAGATAAGAAGTGACTTGACTTAGTTACTTGTCTATCTTTGACGCGTCGACGTATTGAAGGATCACGATGAGATGAGTTCTTCTTTCCGTCGTGAAGAACCAAGATCTCGGTGACTTACGATGATCTAAACCTCGATAAGGTATTAGGTGAGTATGAGTTGCTGACCATCACTTTGACTTGTTATGAGTGAGGGTTATATGTTCTAACCCAAGATTCTCCGCATCTTGGGTGGTGGCGGTGCTTGTATGTCACGCTAGTTATCTGTATCGAGTCACCGTATCCGTTTAGGATGATGACGTCCCCTTAAGGAGCTCAAAAGGTTTATTGTACTAAACCCTGCAGGTTGAGTTAGCTCAAGTACAATAATAAGGTTGAGTGGTACTACTTAAGGAAATGAAGTTATTAATCGTTTTAGCGATTGATTGCTATAAATGATTAATGGACGTTCGATATCTTAAATACGGGGATTCGTAATGTCTAAGTGCAAGCCCGACTCAACTTCGGTAATAAAGGGGTAAGTCAGCATTCTTTCTCTAGTGGCATGATCGAATGTTTATAAATTAATTTATGTTCGAAATGAACATAAGATAATTAATTTATTTGAGGCCCATCTTTATTCCTTGCATTTGATCCCTGGGCTGGCCCAACCAGGCCCGTAGCTACAAGAAAATCGGCGCCCCTATGTACTCTCAAAGGAAAGATTTTATTCTCTTTATCCCACAAGGATATAATTATATTTATGGTATATGCATAGGTCCTTTCCATATAAGATTATGGAAATAATCCTAAGAGTATGGAAATAATCCTAAGAGTATGGAAATAATCCTAAGATTATGGTAATATTCCATATAGGATTATGGTAATTTCCATATAGGATTATGGTAATTTCCATATGGGATTAAGGTAGTGCATTATAAATATAAGGTATGAGATAATGTCTAGGTTAATGATCATTAATCAACACACAAATTTTCGGTATTCTCATAATATTTGAGAGAGAATTTTCGAGAGCATTGGGTGATTTTCCGAAGCATTCTCCATAGATCGTCCTCACTCGACGTTGGAGATTGGGCAACCGGGATACGATCCGAAGGTCAAAGCACGAGTCCGATCCGTTCGATCCGTTCATCTCGTTCGATCCACCTCGGCGGATCCAGGTAAACACGAGAAAACCTCTACGTGTTGCGATTAATTATATAGACGCATGCTGGGTTTATAATCAATGTATGGTGAATTAAACACCCAAGATGGATCCTCGGGCGAGGGTGAACATACGTTTCCCTACAATTGGTATCGAGCACGGGATCCGAATCTTGGCTCTGTTGGATTAATTCACGTTTGATTATTACGTGCGTTTAATAATTGTGGTTTGTCGTTCATCGTGGCTCGTTTGTTTTTGTTGGTTTTGTTTTACACCACGAGAAAATCCGTGGTTAGATTAGATTTTATCATGTAAATCTTATACGTAAAGAAGAACGAGCGAGCGAAGAACGAAGAAGCAAGCGACGGAAAACAGTAGCTCGGCGATCATCGGGCGGTATCTCGAGCGAGCCTCGCGGTCGCGAGGGCGATCGCGAGGGCGCGGCGGCAGGCGTGCGTTCGCGCGAGATCCTCGGGCGCCCGCGCGGCAATCGGCGATCGGCGATCGCGAATCGGCGGCAACCAGCGGCGGCGAGCTGGCGGGCGACAGGCGGCGCGTTAGCGCGACGACCAGGCGGCGCGGCGGCGCATCGCGATCGCGAGTTTCGGCGGCGGGCGGCGGCGTCTCGGCGGGCGTTCGGCGCCGGGGAAGGCTCGCGCGTGCTCGGCGGGTCGCGGTCGCCGCCAGCGAGGCAGCCCGCGCCGAGCAGCAGGCGGCGCGGCGGCAGGTTGGGCGCGGCTGGGCTGCCCTGGCGCGGCCCGGCCACAGATGGGCCGACCCGGCCCGGACCGATTTTTCAGATTTTCGGTCCGTGCCGTGCCGCGAGGCCCAATTGTTGAATCCGTCCGTGCCCGTGCACGCGAGGCCGTTTTCAAAGTTTAATTACGTACTTTGTAAATCTATGTAATAGATTAGATTTAAATGTGCGGGTTTCACGATTGGGCCGCGATGAGCGTTTTATTTTATTTTATCGTTCATATGCATGTCGTGGATGTTTAAACTATGCGGTAGCATGCTATGTATGTTTATATTACGTTGACAAACCTTTAAGTGTTTTACGTAATTGGATGCGCATAGTAAGCATGCTAGGTTTATCGCGTTTATCAAGCATATTTTAGAAATCTGCGAGCATGTTTTACATGTTGAGTTCTATAGAAAAGCATGCTGGGATTACGTGATGCATGGACAAACCTTTTGAATAAAAAGACTAAGCAAGCAACCCGACAAATTAATTTTTCAAATTAAAATGTCAAGACCTCCACTTTTTGATCTCTAAACAAAGTGAGGCATGCTTGTGATAACGATCCACAGCGTGGCTTGCTTGCCTTGTTTATCATAAGTTTGTTAGATGAGATTTCTAAATAAAACTTTTAAATCTATTGAGAGTGGGAGTTTCATGTGGCGATCCCACAGCGTGGCTTGCATGTGCGATTTTCATAAGTTCTCTAGAGATAGATATAAAATAAGATAACAAAAGAATTTGAATTGAAGCGGTATGGTCAGTGAGTATACCAATTCTAAAATTCATCTTCTTTGTTAAAATTGTGGTCATTGCTTGACATCACCTCAAGTACAACTTCATGAAGTCCGCTTCTTGCGATAGTGATGTGGTCAGTAAGGTCAATCATTAATTTCATTTGTCATAAGGATAAGTTGACATGGATTGAAATTAAGCGACTAAAAGGTATATTTTAGTGCAGTCGGGGGTTCGTGTGTAAACGTCCACACGCGTGGCTTGCATGTGGGATTCCTTGGGCGATTGGAGGTTTCAATTAATATTGTTTTATCAAAGGTTACAATATTATTGTTACAAATTATTTGCGATCGTATGCTTATGTGTTTACATTATCGTTTCGAGATATGTCTCTTACGCCGATTATCAATATGCTCGCACAAAATCCGTTATCGGTCCAAATTTTATCGAGTGGAAGCGAAACATGGAATATGTTCTTATCATTGAAGAACACATGTTTGTTCTCACTTCTCCTAAACCCGATGCCCCTAACGGCGTCGACTAATGAGCTGACGAGTCAAGCGGACTTTGGAATAAGTCGAACAATATGGCTAAATGCTATATGATGACTACGATGTCCAAAGGCTTGCGAGCCGCGACATCGATCGATGGTGAAGCCTTGACGATATTTGGTCAAGTCTCGAGGTAAGTTTGGGCGGTCGGATCGGACGATCGACTTCCACACAATGAGAGAAATCTTGGCGTGTAAGATGGAAGAAGGAAGTTCGGTCCATGAACATGTCTCCACATGACTCGTCTCATGGATAGTCTTGATCGGTTGGGAGGAGGTATTGACGGCGAAGCGAAGGTCGATATCATCCTCAATACCTTGCCCAAGTCTTTTGAGAACTTTCGCGTGAATGCGATCATGAGCAAGACCGAGTTTACACTTAGTCGGTTGCTTAATGATCTCGTTCTTTGCGGAAGGAGTTATGGGAAAAGGAGCACATGCTCTTGCTAGCACATCTAAGGGCCCAAAATTTTCATCGCAAAATGGAAATAGAAAAGGGTACCAAAGGTGGTAGAGGCGAGGAAATAGTGGGAGTAATGGGAGCAAGAACATGGTTGCCACCGGAGGCTTGAAGAAGCCAAAGGAGAAGGGCAAGTGCTTCAGTGCGGTAGGCCCAGGCATTGGAAGGCCAAGTGCCCTATGCTCGAGGCTCAGTGCGCCGTTTGCTTTAGTAGCGGAAACATGTTTAGCGACTTGTTCTACCCATTCTTGTGTAGTGTCACGGCTATGGCGATCATGTTTGTTACACCTTGCGGGGGTTCTGCGGACAAGGGAGCTGTTTGATGGCGAGATAACGATCTCCATGGGCAGCGCGGGCGAAGTCGGCTGTTGCGGTTGGAGATGTTTCTTTATGTTTGGGACAACAGTTTTAGTTTTGAAAGAGCGTTTTATATGTGCGGATTTTCGGTGGAACCTTGTTTACATTTGAAATTATTTACTCATGGATATTACGTTATTTTTGATAGTGGTGTTTCTATCATAAGAAATGACGAAGTTATACGTGTTGGCACCTTATATAATTCGCTTTATACTATTTACGCAAAACATAATACCTATAACTATGTTGCATCTTCATCAAACCCTAAAAGAAAGTTTTCTTAGAAGATGACTCTACTTTTCTACGGCATCTTAGATTAGGTCACATCAATCTAAATAGGATCAAAGGCGGCTAAGAATGGGCGTTGGGTGATCTCACAGTTACTCCGTTCCCGATCTGCGAATCTGTATAGAAGGTAAGATGTCGACCGGACCCTTCAAAGCGAAGGGTTATAGAGCCAAAGAAATGTTGGAGTTAGTCCATTCGACACATGTGGACCAATGTCCACACAAGCTCGTGGAGAATGCGAGAATTTTGTCACTTTCATTGGCGATTACTCGAGTGCGGATACATATACGTGCTTCGCAGAAGTCCGAATGCTTTGAGAAATTCAAAGAGTTTAAGGCGGAAGTGGAGCGAAGCTAGGTAAAGTATCAAGTCATCTGCGGTGCGATCGCGGTGGCGAATACCTCGATGTGAGTTTATGGACTATCTAGTGAAGTGTGGGATTACCTCCCGGTAGCACTTCAACGGCACACCACAACAAAATGGTGTGTCGAGGCGAAAAATAGGACTCTTTTGGAAATGGTTAGATCTATGATGAGTTATGCTACATTGCCTATTTAGTTACGGGGATATGCCTTAGAGGCAATGACATACTTGCTAAATCTAGTACCGTCCAAGTCAGTCGAAAAGACCCCTTTCGAGTTGTGGTTTGGGCGCAAGCCCAGTTTAAGCCACATAAGGATATGGGCGATCGACACATGTCTTTGAACAAGAAGAGCTGACAAGTTGGAGGCTAGATCGGCGCAAAAGCATTTATTGGCTATCCTAGAGGAGCGAAGGTGGTTTATTCTATAGTCCTAAGGATCAGAAGGTCATTATTAGCACTAATGCTCGATTCTTAGAAGAGGACTACATGAAAAATCATAAGTCCAAAGTTGAAATCATTCTTCAAGAATTAGAAGATGATCGTATTCCACCACCGATTAGGCCAAAGGTACGAGATGTCGAGTCTAGTGGGAGGATCGACACGGATACTTCAAGAAATTGAAGTGGGTCGAGTTCCACCGAGATACCGACCGTCTGAGTGGTACCTACACAAGTTGTGCAAGTTAGAGAACCACAAGTTTCGCACCCACCGTTGCCATAGTGCTGTGAGAACCTCGTCGTAGTGGGAGGGTTGTTCGTCGACCCGAGCGATTTATGTTCGTGGGTGAATCTTGGATTTAGTCCCAGCAGAGAACATGCGATAATCGACCCGTGGACATACGAGGAGGCGATACAAGATATTGATGCAAGATCATGGCACACCGCTATGGACTTAGAAATGAGTCCATAACGACTATGGATGTATATGAAAGACACCTCTACCGATGGCAAGGAAGCCAGGTAGTAAGTGGATATCAAGAGGAAGAGATTCCGATGGAGGGTTTCGACTTTGAAAGCCGGGCTTGTGGCGAAAGGTACACTCAGTTGAGGGCATCGATTTCGATGAGACCTTTCACGCTGTAGCAATGCTCAAGTCCATCGAATTCTTCTAGCCATAGCAGCCCACTTGAACCTAGAGGTTTGGCAAATGGATGTTAAAACCGCTTTTCTAAGCGGTTACCTTGAGGAAGGTAGAGACATCTATATGCGACAACACGAAGGTTATGTGGTAAAGGGTGAAGAGCATCTAGTATGGAAGCTTAAGAAGTCCATTTATGGACTTAAGCGAACCTCGATCATGGAACTTACGCTTTGGCGAGGTAGTAAAGTCTATGGATTTACCAGTTGCTAGCGAGAGTTGTGTGTATCGGTTAGATGTCAGCGGTGATGTGGTATTTCTTGCACTTTATGTAGATGACATCCTTCTAGTTGGCAACAACGTGAAGTCATATCGAGACATAAAGAGTTGGCTATCGATCGGTTTCAAATGAAAGACTTAGGAGATCAGGCGTACATTCTTGGGATCAAGGTTTACCGAGATCGCAAGAAGAAAATATTGAGCTTATCTCGGGCGTCTTACATTGATCTTGTGATTACTCGTTTAGTATGCAGACCGCCAAAAAGGATTGCTACCTTTCGGACATGGCGTTCCTTTATCTAAGACGCGATCACTTATGATTGCAAAGGAGATAGAGGAAATGAGACAAGTTCCTTACGCTCCGCCGTAGGAAGTCTCATGTACTTAATGCTATGCACGAGACCGATATACGCTATGCGGTGAGCATAGTAGCTAGATATCGATCTAACCACGGACAAGCTCATTGAATTGCGATAAAGCATATACTCAAGTACACGAAAAGGACTCGAGATTATAGGCTAGTTTACCATGCGAGATAGTCTAATGCCTTTGGGTTATCTGATTTCGGTTCCAGTGACCGTGATGAGAAAAAGTCGACCTCGGGCTATGTGTTTACCTTGGGAGGTGGAGCCGTATCTGGCGGAGTGCAAAGCGGCGATGCATTGCGGACTCTACCATGGAAGCCGAATATGTAGCCGCCTTGAGGCTTCTAAGGAGGCTGTATGGTTCAATTACTACCTCGTGGATCTAGGTTTGGTACCTAGTTTGCCCAAGAGTATCATAGTTCTTGTGATAACTTCAGTGCGATGGCAAACTCGAAGGAACCACGGACCCACGCCGACAAAACACATAGAGAAAGTACCATGTCATACGAGAAATCGTTAGGCGAGGGTGGCGTGCTGATTGAAAAGATTGATCTGACGGAAAATCTAGCGGATCCATTCACGAAGAGCTGCCGCAAAAGTCTACGATGAACACGTTAGAGGACTTGGATTGCGCTTGATGGCACCCACTTAGAAAGGAAACTTTTGTATAAGTGGGAGAAGCAAAGTGATGGTTGTTTGTAATAGCTAGTGAAAGACACATTGTATACTAAAAGTTTGCTTTAGTATAAGTGGGAGATTGTTGGTTGTATCTTGAAAGCGTTTGGTTGAGCTTGTATCTGATGTTTCCTGTTACCACTATTACAATCTCTATCGATTTGAATACTTGATTGCATATATCGTGTCCCTTATCTCATATATAAGTTAGATCATACGATTGTGTAGAAGATCACGAAGTCCGTATGATTGGTCGAGCTTAATGAGATATAAAAGTTTCACAAATGAGGCGACTTAAGGACGAGTTGTCGGTTTAGGCTGCGGTATAGATAAGTGATCGCTCCTTTTCACACGTAAAAGTGTAATGATAGGGTAAGCATATCGTATCCACGAGGATTGTATCACGAAAACATAGAAGCTAGCTCAGCGACTATTCATCATTATTGACACGGATAAAGGGTGATAGGTTTAGGGGCTTGAATTTAATCAAAGCAAAGGTAACAAACGAAATATAAAATAAAGCGATAAAATCACAAAAGACAACTAAGAAGAAAGACTAACCTAGGGATGCACCAATCCTATCCACAACGATGTTTATCACCTTATTACTAACCGCTTTAATCCGAGACAAGACGTAAGATCACATATATAACCAACAACTTCATTCGACAATTGCGGCGATTGATTACTAATTTTCCCTATCACGATTCGTCTCTAGGGAAAATAAGCAACTCAAAAGGATCACTAAGAATATCATTCCTCGAATGTCCTATCTCGATTCGACTCAAGGCTTATTCAGTATCATGCATTCAAGATCGATTGACAATTAATACAATTACGTCATTAATCGGCAACTAGATATGTATCAAGATTGATTAGAAATCAACACATATAAATAAGCACCATGAATCATAAATCATGCACGGAAGGTAAATAACAACGAGAACTCACAACATATAGGATCGAATTATGCAACCCTAGGATTAGAGCGGAAAACTAGC
The DNA here is from genome assembly GCA_036937905.1 of Salvia rosmarinus. Classification (NCBI taxonomy): domain Eukaryota; kingdom Viridiplantae; phylum Streptophyta; class Magnoliopsida; order Lamiales; family Lamiaceae; genus Salvia; species Salvia rosmarinus. Next base: position 35,193,535 of record CM072820.1, on the reverse strand, counting down.
GAGACATAATAAGCGGAATGAAATACGAATTAACCATACAAACGAAATTAAATATATAAAACCCGTAGGAAGCGTCGGATGAACAAGGTTGGTCTTGAATTCAATCCCAAGCGAGCGAGCGGAAAACAAAGGAAAGCGATCGGACAAAGCGTTCCGATCGATAGCAACGATAAACTAAACTAGAAAAGCGTAAAAACAATACTAGAATTAAACTAGCGAAGACTAAAGCTAAAGAATGTAAAACGAGGAAAAACTCAAGTAAAATAGGTGCAGGCGTGATTGGGGCCTCACAGGCGCGGTGTTGCCATATATATAGGCACACCCCAAACCCTAATTTTCTCTTCTGCCGCGCCGTCTCGCGACCACCCTTAGCGGTCGCTAGGTGTGGTCGCGAGGTAATCCTCGCGCGCGGCCTTCTCGCCCGCGGTCGCCTCTTGCGCTCGCTTCGGTACCTCGCGACCTGACTAGCGGTCGCTAGCCATACTCAAGTGGTCGCGAGAAATCGTCCAGTGGCTTTCTCGCGCTAGGCTTCGCTCGCGGGCGCGTTCTTGCGGTCGCGGTCTTCTGGGTTCTCGCGCGTGTTTCCTAGCGGCCGACCTAGCGACCGCTAGGCTGGTCGCTAGAAACACGCCAGATTGTATGTTTTGGCTCGTGCGTCGTTCCTTGCTTCGATTTTCAACATATAGACCTACACAACACAAAGAACACCCAAGAGCGATATCTTCTAAAAATAGATAAAACATTAGGAATCGATACGAAATAAGCAGCACATTAAGCGAGCTAAACTCATCTTCAAATATCAACTATAAGCGTGTAAAATCGCGTTTATCAAACCCCAAACTTAAAGCATTGTTTGTCCTCAAACAAAAGCGAGCAGAAAGACAAGCGAAGATCAGCGAGCATAGCAAAGAGGATAACCATTCTAGCCTCCAAAAACATATCAACGCTCAAAATATTAGCGCACATGGCGGCGTTAGTCCACTCAACACAAACAACAATTTACGGCAAAACTCATTTAATTCACCCTCACAAAGGCATGTGCGTAAAATATATAGAATACACTCAAACTCGTAAAGAAATTAAGGGCGTGTATACACTCAACGATCAATGCAATGCAACGTCTTACCATAGGCTTGCGTTTCTCTAACATCTCCACCGCGTCAAATATGTTCAAATAAGGATCAAAGAGGTCTTTTGATAGGTTATAATGTAGGCACATTGGTTAAGGTAGGATAATATATGGCTAAGTGACTCAAGTAAACTCCAAGCACCACCATTTATATATTTCGACACATATGGACTTTGTCCATTTTCCTCTTCTTTCCCAACGTGCTAAATTGACGTTTTATCCCTCATAAGGTACCTATACTTTGATTAATGACCCTTTATGCTCAAAACACATAGCGAACTTATCATTTTTCTTTTCTTTTCTTTTCTAGAGCTTATAGGGTTTAACTTTCACGAACAAGGTACTATTCTTCACCATAGATGTATATCTCTAAAATAAACTCTTCTCGTCATAACTACATCAAAATTTCAACCCTTTTGATTCCCATATCCATCCTCACCTCCTATCATCCGGTTTAATCGAAAGAAAAAGTCTAATAAAGGCTCAAAGAAGGCGACAAATGGTATATAACATCGGGTTAGTGTTTGGGTAAATATGTGGTTAACAAAGATGGCCTTTTATCCTTTCCAATTAAAACACATATTGCAGGTCTCGACATAGAAGAGCGGCAAGTTCTAGAAGATAATCACATGCATGATATCACACAATTAAAAGCGTATCAAGATGTTTATACAAGATGAAGCTCAAGTCTCACGAGGTTAAGCAAATGGTGAAAAACAACAAGCCTAAGCCATCTCACGTCATTCATGCGTCATTTTCTAACATATCATGTGCACTATCATTAAATTTCACAAAAATTTTCTATCGTCATTGGCCACATGGATTAACACACTTCACTTAACTCGTTGATCGACAGACACGAAAACGAAACGAAAAACAGAAAGACGACAAAAACAACACAAACGAAAGAAACGACAAAACACGAAAACAAAAACAAAGAAAACGTTGGGTTACCTCCCAACAAGTGCTTACTTTAACGTCTTTAGCTAGACCATCACTAACCTCGTCAATCTGGCGTTTTGGTAGCAATACACATCTTTCTCGACTTGTGGAACCTTTTAAACTTCGCATTTACGGATGACCACCACTGACTATGGAAGTGGCCCCCCCCAAACTTGAATGAAACACTCGGAGTTCCATGCCGAGTCCACTTCTTCCTTCTCGCAGCTTCCTCGATCGGTCGAGTACCCTCGTGCGGCGCAGCGGCGCAGTCATGATCGAGCAACAATCTTCCGCTTTCCAGCGTCGGGTTGCTTTATGGTGTCGTATATGGAAATTTTGAGCTCCTCATCGTTAACACGAAACGTGAGGTTTCCTTCCTGCACATCAATCAACGCACGACCAGTTGCTAGAAAAGGTCTACCAAGGATTAGCGGTTGTTGTTTGAATTCGGGAATATCGAGAATAACAAAGTCGTGCGGAAAAACAAAATCCGAATTCTTACCAACACGTCTTGACGATACCTTTTGGATATGTGATGATCGGTCGGCCATCATCGATGAAATCTTAGTCGGCTTCATTTTTCCTAGGTGTAGCCGGTTGAAAGCGTTCAACGACATCAGTTGATGCTCGCCCCAAGTCGCATAACACATTTGGAAAATTACGCTCGGCGATCTCGCACTCTAACGTGAAAGCGCCGGATCATACGCTTCAGCGAGCTTCTTTTGCAAGGCGGCCTGCACTCTTCGGATAGGAAATTTTCTCAAATTTCCCAAGTTTCTTCTTACTTGCAAGCGCGTCTTTTAAGAATTTCATGTAGCGGCATGTTTATAGCGCTCAAAGAAGGCAAATTTATCTCAACTTTCAAATACCTCTTTGAAGCGAGCAAATTCTTCGTCATATTCGACTTGACAAGTCGACTCGAAAGCGGGACCGGAGGAATATACGTGCAGGATTAGCCTCTGGGGTGCCTCGCGGTCGGCCTCCACGACCGCTGGGATGGTCGCGAGGAGTGCTGCTGCCGATCTCCTTGTTCGCGTGCGAGCTTGCGGGCGTTAGGTCGCTCATGAGCAAATCTTCTTGCTCGCATGTTTGGATGGCTCGCGGTCGGTGCTTGCGCGCCGTCGTCGCTGCGTCTGTGGACAAAATTCGAGGATGGCTCGCGATCGGGCTCATGATCGCGAGCTCGATCGCGATTTCTGCGTCGAGAATGTTTTCTTGCTCTTCTTTCTCGGTAGGGCTCGGGTAGGCTCGTCCACTCCCGTCCGAATGGCGAAGCATTGACTCTTGGGTTCACCTCCGTATTACTCGAAATTGGCCCGTCTTTTGTAGTGCATTCACTTGCGGCAATTTGACCGATTTGAGCTTCCAACGTCTTTATGTGTTTCCCCATAGCCGTCACGATCGACTCCAAGTGATTTATCTTACGCGGTGTTGGCGATGAGCAGTGCGATTCGTTGCCAATTGTTGGTTGCTTACAACCAGCTGCGCATCATGTCTTCGAGACTTGGCTTCCTCGGCTCTTGAATCGAATTCGAGTATTGAAGCTGCTTGAAGGTTGTTGGAAATTTGAATGACTCCTCGATTGATGTGGCTAACGTTCTGTTTCAATCGACTCTTCAAAAGTGAACTTCTTCATGAGGTCATCATATTTGAATCACTCTCAACGGTGCTTTGAGCGATGGCGTTCTTCCGTTGGCCATTGATAGCTGTTGGCGCCATCTCTTCTGTCTGACTTGCCTCGCCGATTGGTCGGTTTAATAAGCAGCCCCCGCCGACGCATCTACCATGCTCATCGCTCGCCATGTCACCCACCGTAGAAGCTGTGTGATTTGTTGCTCCTTGGAGAACCCATGTTGTGGACATCGTCTCGATAGACCTCTGAATCTCTCCATGCCTCGAATAATGATTACGTCGTGGTTTTAGCAAAATGAGAGATTTCGGCGATGATCTTCTCGCTTTCGCCCGGCGGAAAGTATTTCGAAAGAAACTTCTATAAAGTTTCCCCAAGTGTCGATGCCATTTCGGTCCAAACTCTTGAACCAATCTTTCGCTTTGTCACATGACGAAAACCGAACATGCGCGTCCGGATTGTGTCTTGTGGCACCCCATTACATTTGATGGTGTCACAAATGTCGAAACGTCTCGAGATGCGCATTCGGTCTTAGTGACTCCTCCCCAAAGCGCTCTCCTTGGACCATACTGATCAGGGCCGGTTTGAGCTCGAAATTATTTGCATCTACGTGCGGGCCCCAACCGCCTCCTTGGAACTGTTCGGTAGGATGTCGGTACATGTGGTTCAGGGGTCTTTCCTCTGGAGCAGGGACAATGATTCCCATGTTCGTCATCTGACGCTGCATCTCTGCAAAGTCAGCTAGCATACGTGCAACTTGCTCGGGAGGAATGCCCCCGTTTTGCGGATCGGCTGCCATTTCAGCCCGTCTCTTCTCTCGTCCTCTTCTCCTTTGAGAGCTTTCGATCTCGGGATCTAAAAATACTTCAGGAGGTCCCTGAGATCTTGTACGCATAAACCACCTGAGAAAAGAGAGAAATTAGCACTTTCAAAAATAAATAATAATATATATATATAACTTGAATTAATAAATCCAAATCGTCAAATTATTCCTATGTGATCTTAACAATCCCCGGCAACGGCGCCAAAATTTGATATTTCCTTTTCACACGTAAAAGTGTAATGATAGAATTAAGCGATATCGTATCCACGTGGATTGTATCACGAAAACATAGAAGCTAGCTCAGCGACTATTCATCATTATTGAAACACGGATAAAGGGTGATAGGTTTAGGGCTTGAATTTAATCAAAGCAAAGGTAACCAAACGAAATATAAAATAAAGCGATAAAATCACAAAAGACAACTAAGAAGAAAGACTAACCCTGGGATGCACCAATCCTATCCTAGCGATGTTTATCCCGCTTATTACTAACCGTTTTAATCCGGACAAGACGAAGATCACATATATAACCAACAACTTGATTCACGACAATTGCGGCGCTTGATTACTAATTTTCCCTATCACGATTCGTCTAGAGGAAAATAAGCAACTCAAAAGGATCACTAAGAATATGCTTCCTACAGATGTCCTATCTCGATTCGACTCGAGGCTTATTCGTATCATGCATTGAAGATCGATTGACAATTAATACAATTACGTCGTTAGCGGCAACTAGATATGTATCAAGATTGATTAGAAATCAACACATATAAATAAGCACCATGAATCATAAATCATGCCCGGGTAAATAACAAATGAGAACTCACAACATATAGGATCGAATTATGCAAACCCTAGGATTAGAGCGAAAAACTAGCGGACATAATAAGCGGAATGAAATACGAATTAACCATACAAGCAAATTAAATATATAAAACCCGTAGGGAAGCGTCGGATGAACAAGGTTGGTCTTGAATTCAATCCCAAGCGAGCGAGCGGAAAACAAAGGAAAACGATCGGACAAAGCGTTCCGATCGATAGCAACGATAAACTAAACTAGAAAACGTAAAAACAATACTAGAATTAAACTAAGCGAAGACTAAAGCTAAAGAATGTAAAAGCGAGGAAAAACTCAAGTAAAATAGGTGCAGGCGTGATTGGGGGCCTCACGGGCGCGAGGGTGTTGCCGTATATATAGGCACACCCCAAACCCTAATTTTCTCTTACGCGGCGCCGTCGCGACCACCCTTAGCGGTCGCTAGGTGTGGTCGCGAGGTAATCCTCGCTGCCTTCCTCGCCATGATCGCCTCTTGCGCTCGCCCGGTACCTCACGACCGACTAGCGGTCGCTAGCCATACTCAAGTGGTCGCGAGAAATCGTCGATGGCTTTCTCGCTGGGCTTCCGCTCATGGGCGCGTTCTTGCGTCGCGGTCTTCTGGGTTCTGCAGTGTTTCCTAGCGGCCACCTAGCGACCGCTAGGTGGTCGCTAGAAACACGCCCGATTGATATGTTTTGGCTCGTGCGTGGTTCCTTGCCGATTTTCAACATATAGACCTACACAACACCAAAAGAACACCCAAGAGCAATCTTCTAAAAATAGATAAAACATTAGGAATCGATACGTAGCGCACATTAAGCGAGCTAAACTCATCTTCAAATATCAACTATAAACGTGTAAAATGCGCGTTTATCAATAAGAAGTGACTTGACTTAGTTGCTTGTCTATCTTTATGCGTCGCGTGACGTATTGAAGGATCACGGTGAGATGTGTTCTTCTTTCGACCGTCGTGAAGAACCAAGATCTCGGTGACTTCGATGATCTAAACCTCGATAAGGTATTAGGTGAGTATGAGTTCTTGACCATCACTTTGACTTGTTATGAGTGAGGGTTATATGTTCTAACCCAATTCTCCGCATCTTGGGTGGTGGCGATGCTTGTATGTCACGCTAGTTATGCATGTCAGTCACCGTATCCGTTTAGGATGATGGCGTCCCTTAAGGAGCTCAAAAGGTTTATTGTACTAAACCACGCAGGTTGAGTTAGCTCAAGTACAATAATAAGGTTGAGTGGTACTACTTAAGAAATGAAGTTATGTCGTTTTAAGCGGTCGATTGCTATAAATGATTAATGGACGTTCGATATCTTAAATCTGAGGATTCGTAATGTCTAAGTGCAAGCCCGACTCAACCGGTAATAAAGGGTAAGTCGACATTCTTTCTCTAGTGGCATGATCGAATGTTTATAAATTAATTTATGTTCGGGGTGAACATAAGATAATTAATTTATTTGAGGCCCATCTTTATTCCTTGCATTTGATCCTGGCAGGCCCAACCGGCCCGTAGCTACAAGAAAATCGGCGCCCTATGTACTCTCAAAGGAAAGATTTTATTCTCTTTATCCCACAAGGATATAATTATATTTATGGTATATGCATGGGTCCTTTCCATATAAGATTATGGAAATAATCCTAAGAGTATGGAAATAATCCTAAGAGTATGGAAATAATCCTAAGATTATGGTAATATTCCATATAGGATTATGGTAATTTCCATATAGGATTATGGTAATTTCCATATGGGATTAAGGTAGTGCATTATAAATATAAGGTATGAGATAATGTCTAGGTTAATGCTCATTAATCAACACACAAATTTTCGGTATTCTCATAATATTTGAGAGAGAATTTTCGAGAGCATTGGGTGATTTTCCGAAGCATTCTCCATAGATCGTCCTCACTCGACGTTGGAGATTGGGCAACCGGGATACAGTCCAGAAGGTCAAAGCACGAGTCCGATCCGTTCGATCCGTTCATCTCGTTCGATCCACCTCGACAGATCCAAAGGTAAACACGAGAAAACCTCTACGTGTTGCAATTAATTATATAGACGCATGCTAGGTTTATAATCAATGTATGGTGAATTAAACACCCAAGATGGATCCTTGGGGCGAGGGTGAACATACGTTTTCCCTACAATGCCGATTCCACTTCTTCCTTCTCGCAGCTTCCTCGATTGGGCAAGTACCCTTTAAGTGCACGACGTGTGCGGTAGCGGCGATCGTGATCGAGTAACAATCTTCCGCTTTTCATCGTCGCGTTGCTTGATGGCGTCATATATGGAAATCTTGAGCTCCTCATCGTTAACACGAAACATGAGATTACCTTCACGACATCAATCAAAGCACGACCAGCTTGCTAGAAAAGGTGCGCCTTCAGATTAGTGGTTGTTGTTTGAATTCGGGAATATCTAAAATCACAAAATCGACAGGAAAAACAAAGTCCCTAATTCTTACCAACACATCTTCGACGATACCTTTAGGATATGTGGTGACACGTCGACCATCATCGATGAGATCTTTGTCGGCTTCATCTTTCCTAGGTGCAGCGGTTGAATCGTTCAAAGGCATCGATTGATGCTCGCTCCCAAGTCGCACAACAAATTTGGAAAAGTATGCTCGGCGATCTCGCGTTCTAACGTAAAACTTCCGGATCCTACATTTGAGGCGCTTCTTACGCAAAGCAGCATTTGCATTCTTCTGATAGGGTAATTTTTCAAATTTCCCCAATTTCTTCTTGCTTGTAAGCGCGTCTTTTAAAAATTTCACGTATCCCGGCATGTTTCGCAGCGTTTCAAAGAGAGGCAAATTGATTTCAACTTTTTGAAAAATCTCTTTGAAACGAGCAAACTCCTCGTCATATTTCGATTTGGCTAGTCGACTCGGAAACGGGACCGGAGGGGTGTACGTGCGAAGATTTGCTTCTGGGGGTGCCTCGCGGTCGACCTCGCGACCGCTGGTCAGGTCGCGAGGGATCTGCTCTGCGCTGCAATCCTTCTTCACGTGCGAGCTTGCGGGCATGAGTTCGCGCGCTGACTCTTCATCAGAATACTTCGTGGTCGCGCTTTCGGGCGCTGGATCACTCGCGAACAAATCTGGGGTGCGCACAATCTGATGGCTCGTGGTCAGGTGCGCGGGCGCGTGCTCGGTCGCGAGCTTCTGTGGGGAAAACTCTTGACTCCTCGCGATCGGGCTCGCGGTCGCGAGCTCGATCGCGAGTTTCTGCTCCAGTTTACTTTCTTGCTCCGTATGGCTTGGGTAAGCTTGTCCACTCCTCGTCTGGATGGCGAAGCACTGATTTTTCGGGTTCACCTCCGTATTACTCGGAAATTGGCCCGTCTTTTGTAGTGCATTCAATTGTACGGCTACTTGACCAATCTGATTTTCCAATATCTTTACGTGTTTCCCCATAGCCGTCACAGTCGACTCAGGATGAGTTATTTTACGCCCGTCGCTTATAAATGCACTCGTTGAGTCGCCATACATTGCCCATATCTTCTAAACTTAGCTTCTTGGCTCTTGGATCATACCATTCGCACCGTGAAGCGGTGGAGGTTGTTGGAAGTTGTTGGGGTTGGCATATGAGAAATTTGGATGATTTACGCTATTCGGATGGTATGCGGATTGTCCCCGTGGCGGTTCTTTGATTGATGAAATTGGCGTCCTCCGTCTCGATCGACTCTTCAAGAGGTGATTTGCTTCATTAGTTCGTCATATCTCGAGTCAACCTCGACGGTCACGCCTTAACCACCGGCGTCCTCTTCGTCGGCCATTGATAGTCATTGGCGACCTTCTCCATCTAAAATGCGGCTCGCCTCGTCTACTCGTCGATTCGAACAACAGCCCACCGATGCATCCACTATGCTCCTTATGCATAACGTCGATCCACCGTAGAAGCTGCGTGATCTGCTTGCTCCTTGGAGAATCCATCTTTGTGGGCATCGCCTCAATAGACCTCTGTATCTCTCCCAAGCCTCGAATAGTGATTCGTCGTGGTTTTGGCAAAATGGGAGATTTCGGCGATGATCCTCTGTGCTTTCGCCGGCGGAAAATATTCGCCAGATTCGGTCCAAACTCTTGAACCAATCTTTCGCTGGCTGCGCGGCGAAACCGAACATCGCATCGGATCGTGTCTTGTGGCACTCCATTACATTTGATGGTATCACAAATATCGAAAGGTCTCGAGATCGCGTTCGGTCTTCGATGAATCCTCCCCAAACCGCTTCTCCTTGGACCATCTTGATCGTACGGCTTGACTCAAAATTGTTTGCATCCACGTGCGGGCCCGTCCGCCTCCTTGGGCTGCTCGGTGGGAGGTCGGTACATAAAGTTCAGCGGTCGCGTCTGAGCAGTGGACAAGGAGTCCCATATTCGCCATCCCGGCTGCGATCTCTGTGAAATCGCTAGCATGCGTGCGGCTTGCTCGGGAGGAATGCCCCGTTCTCGTGGATTAGGCGCCATTGCAGCATGTCTCTTCTCTCGTCCTCTTCTCCTTTGAGAGCTTTCGATCTCGGGATCTACTAATATTTTAGGAGGTCCCTGAGATCTTGTACGCATATCTGACCCGAGAAAAAGAGAATTCACTCTTGCAAAAATAAATAAATAATAATAATATAACTTGAACTAATAAATCCAAATCGTCAAATTATTCCTATGCAATCTTAATAATCCCGAACAGCGCCCAAAATTTGATCGCTCACTTTTATAACACTAAAAGTGTAAGTATATAGGTAAGTCGAATATCGTATCCACAGGATTGTATCACGAAACATAGAAGCTAGCTCAGCGATAATTCATCAATATTCGAGCACAGAAATAATGTTTGGAAGGCTTTAGGGCTTCGGAAATTAATCCAAAGCGAGGTAACAAAGCGAAAAAATAAAAAGCAATAAATATCAAAGATGATAAAAGCAGTATAAAAAGACTAACCTAGGGATGCATAAATCCTACCCACAATGTATGTTTATCCTGCTTCCTATTAGCCAATTTTAATCCGCACAAGATGGAAGATCACATATATAACCAACAAATTCGATTCTTAAAATTGCGGCGCAGATTACGAGTTTTCCCTACCATTCTAGGTGAAAACAAGTAACTCCAAAAGGATCACTAAGAATATGCTTCCTACGAATATCCTATCTCAGCTACGACTCAAGGTTTATTCGTATCATGCATTCAAGATCGATTGACAATTAATACAGTTATATCATTAATTGGCAACTAGATATGCATCAAGATTGATCAGAAATTAATACATATAAATAAGCACCAAGAATCATGAATCAATGCCTAGAAGGTAAATAGCGATAACAGGAATCACAACATATAGGATCGAATCATGCAAACCCTAGGATTAGAACGGAAAATTACCTAGACATAATAAACGGAATAAAATATGAATAAATCATAAAAATGGAAATTAAATGCATAAAACCCGGATAATAGCATTGGATGAACAATGATTGGTCTTGAATCCAATCCCAAGCGAAAAACGGAAAACAACGGAAAACGATCGGACAAAACGTTCTGAATCGATAACAACGAAGAACTAAACTAGAACAATGGAAAACGAATGCTAGAATGTAAACTAAAGCTAAACAAAGAATGAAAACTGAGGAAAAACTGAAATAAAACTGTTCTGGACGTGTCTGGGTCCAAGGAGGCGCAAGGGAGGCTTGCCCTATTTATAGATAAGGGTGGAAACCCTAATTTGCGCTGCCGCTTCGTCTGCCCCGCTCCCGCGATCGCTAGCTCGACCGTGAGGCATCTCCCGCGCGTGCTCTCTTCACTCGCGGTCGCCTCTTGCGCTCGCAGAGTTTCCTCGCGGCCTAGCTAGCGATCGCTAGCCATGGCGGTGAGAAATAGCACAGTGACTTCTCGGCGCTGGGGCTTGCTCGGCGTGCAGTCGTGGTCGCGTCGATCTTGGCGCTCGGCTTGCCTAGTGGCCAGCCTAGCGACCGCTAGGCTGGTCGCTAGAAACTCGGCAGATGTGCATTTTGGCTCGTGCTTCGTTCCTTGCTTCGATTTTTAACATATAGACCTACACAACACCAAAAGAACACCCAAGAGCAGTATCTTCTAGAAATAGATAAAAACATTAAGAACCGATACGTAAACGCACATTAAATGATCTAAACTCATCTTTAAATATCAACAATAAACGTGTAAAATGCGCGTTTATCATAGTACCACTCAACCTTATTATTGTACTTGAGCTAACTCAACCTGCAGGGTTTAGTACAATAAACCTTTTGAGCTCCTTAAGGGGACGTCATCATCCTTAACGGATACGGTGACTCGATACAGATAACTAGCATGACATAAAAGCACTGCCACCACCCAAGATGCGGAGAATATTGGGTTAGAACATATAACCCTCACCCATAACAAGTCAAAGTGATGGTCAGCAACTCATACTCATCTAATACCTTATCGAGAATTAGATCATCGTAAGTCACCGAGATCTGGGTTCTTCACCACGGGCGTATAGAAGAACTCATCTCACCGTGATCCTTCAATACGTCAGACGCACCAAAGATAGACAAGCAACCAAGTCAAGTCACGCCTTATCTATATCGCAGCTACACCGACAACTCGTCCTCAAGTTGTCTCACCGTGAAACTTTTATATCTCATTAAGCTTGACCAATCATACGGACACGTGATCTTCTACACAATCGTATGATCTAACTTATATATGAGATAAGGGGACACGATATATGCAATCAAGTATTCAATTCAGATAGAGATTGTAATAGTGGTAACAGAAACATTGCATACAAGCTCAACCAAAAGCGCTTTCAAGATACAAATTCAACAATCTCCCACTTATACTAAAGCAAACTTTTAGTATACAATATGTCTCTACTAGCTATTACAAACAAAACCATCACTTTGCTTCTCCCACTTATAAAAGTTTCCTTTCTAAGTGGGTGCCATCAAGCGCAATTCAAGTCCTCTAACGCCCCGACGTAGACTTATTGCGCGCACTTTAGAGGGTGCCATCTAGCGCAATTCAAGTCCTCTAACGTGCCCAACGTAGACTTTTTACAAAGAAGCCGTGAATGGATCCGCTAGGTTATCCGTCAGATCAATCTTTGCAATCAGCACGCCCCTCGCCTAACGATTTCTCGTATGACATGGTACTTTCTCTATGTGTTTGCTTGCTTTGTCGATCCGTGGTTCCTTCGAGTTTGCCTTTGCACCGAAAGTTATCACAAGAAACCATGATACTCATGGGCAAACCAGTACCACATCTAGATCCACGAGGTAGTTCTTGAACCATCTGACCTCCTTAGCAGCCTTCAAGTGGCTACATATTCGCTTCCATGGTAGAGTCCGCAATGCATCGCCGCTTTGCACTCCGCCAGATACTGCCCACCTCCCAAGGTAAACACATAGCCCGAGGTAGACTTTTTCTCATCACGGTCGATTAGAAATCCGAGTCTCGAATAACCCAAAGGCATTAGACTATCGCATGGTAAGCCACCATAATCTCGAGTCCTTTTCGTGCTTGAATATATGCTTTACCGCAGTCAATGAGCTTGTCCGTGGTTAGACGATATTCAGCCACTATGCCCACCGTGATAGCGAGATATCGGCCTCGTGCATAGCAATGCATGCATGAGACTTCCCTCAAATGAAATGTAGGAAACTTGTCTCATTTCTCTATCTTCTTTGCGATCGTAGGTGATCCCTTTAGATAAAGGAACGCCATGTCGAAAAGGTAGCAATCCTTTTCGACGGTCCGCATACTAAAACGAGTAATCACAAGATCAATGTAAGACGCCCGAGATAAGCTCAATATTTTCTCTTGCGATCTCGGTTAACCTTGATCCCAAGAATGTACGTCTGATCTCCTAAGTCTTTCATTTGAAACGATCGGATAACCAACTCTTTACGTCCGATAACAATTTCACATTGTTGCCAAATAGAAGAATGTCATCTACGTAAAGTGCAAAATACCACATTACCGCTGACATCTAAACGATACACACAACTCTCGCTAGGCAACCGGGTAAATCCATAGGACTTTACCACCTCGTCCAAACATAAGTTCCATGATCTTTCATCATTGTCTTGTATCGCCTCGTCAGACGTCCATGGGTCGATTATTGCTCGCTCGCTTTACGGGACTAAATCCAAGATTCACCCACGAACATACATCGCCGGGTTGATGAACAACCTCCCACTACGACGAGGCACTACTGGCACAATGGCAACGGTGGGTGCAGTAACTTGTGGTTCTCTATCTTGCACAACTAGCTTGGTAGGTACCACTTGTACGGTCGGTATCTCTAGTGGAACTCGACCCACTTCAATTTCTTGAAGTATCTGGTGTCGATCCCTCCCACTAGACTCGACATCTCGTACCTTTGGTCTAATCGGTGGTGGAATACGATCATCTTCTAATTCTTGAAGAATGATTTCAACTTTGGATTTATGATTTTCATGTAGTCCTCTTCAAGAATCGGGCATTAGTGCTAATAATGACCTTCCCGATCCTTAGGACTATAGAATAAACCACCTTCGCTCCTCTAGGATAGCCAATAAATAGCCTTGCGTCGGATCTAGCCTCTAACTTGTCGCCTTCTTGTTCAGACATGTGTTTGATCGCCCCATATCCTTATGTGGTTTAAACTCGGCTGCGCCAAACCACAACTCGAAGCGGTCTCTTCGATGACTTGATGGTACTAGATTTAGCAAGTATGCCGCCGCTTTCTAAGGCATACCCCGTAACGAAATAGGCAAAGTTGCATAACTCATCATTGATCTAACCATTTCAAAAGAGTCCTATTTCTTCGCCTCCGACACACCATTTTGTCAGGTGTGCCCGATGAAATCTTGTTGGAGGTAATCCCACACTTCACTAGATAGTCCATGATCTCGTTGTTGAGGTATTCGCCACCACGATCGAACGCAGGACTTGATACCCTTACCTAGCTTCGCCTCCACTTCCGCCTAAAATTCTTTGAATTTCTCAAAGCATTCAGACTTGCGGTGAAGCATGTATACATATCCGCACCTTGAGTAATCACAATGAAAGTGACAAAATACTCATACCCTCCACGAGCTTGTGTGGACATCGGTCCACACAGGTCAGAATGGACTAGCTCTAACATTTCTTTGGCTCTATGACCCTTCGCTTTGAAGGGTCTGGTCAACATCTTACCTTCTATACAGATTCGCAGATCGAAGCCGAGTAACTGTGAGATTACCCAACGCCCATTCTTAGCCGCCTTTGGATCCTATTTAGATTGATGTGACCTAATCTAAGATGCCGAGAGAAAGAGGTGTCATCTTGCGAAGAAAACTTTCTCTTTTTAAGGTTTGATGTAGATGCAACATAGTTATAGGTATTATGTATTGCAGAAATAGTATAAAACGAATTATATAATGTGCCTACATAGATAACTTCGTCATTTCTTATGATAGAAATACCACTATCAAAAACAACTGAATATCCATGAATAAACAATTTCGAAACAGAAACAAGGTTCCGCCGAAAATCCGGCACATATAAAACGCCTTTAAAACTAAAACTGTTTTCAAAACATAAAGTAACATCTCCGACTGCAACGGCCTCGACTTTCGCCGCGTTGCCCATGGAGATCGTTATCTCGCCATCATTCAGCTCCCTTGTCCGCAGGAACCCCTGCAAGGTGTAACAAACATGATCAGTCGCACCCGTGTCTACTACCCAAGAATGGGTAGAACAAGTCGCTAAACATGTTTCACATTAAAGCAAATGGCGTACCTAGAGTCTTGAGCTTGGGGCACTTAGCCTTCCAATGCCCGCCTCACCGCACTTGAAGCATTTGCCCTTCTCCTTCGGCTTTTCAAACCCCGGTAGAGCCCTTTGTATTACTCCCACTCTTTTCTTTAGCCTTAGCATCTCTTGAATTCCACTTTTCCTTTTCATCTTCGATAAGCGGTGGTTTTCTTTGAGGTGCAGTATTAAAGATCACAGCACCTTTGCCCATTTTATGCTCTTCGTTACTAGATCCTCTTGCAATGAATCTAGAGTATAACTCTTATCATAAAGGACTGCTTTATAACGGAAGTCATCAAAAGACTTGGGCAAAGTGTTGAGGATCATATCGATTCTGACTACGTCATCAATATATCCTCCAACCAATTCGAGCTCTCAAGAGATTAATCATTTGCTCTACATGGTTATGCACCGAATCGCTTCCTTCATTGAACTTGACATTATTGATTTTGTCAAATTATGACAAGCGATTCTGTCCGACTCTCATACAATTTCATAAGACTTAGCCATATCGTGGTGCATCTTCCATCTCTTGATCTTTGAGTTGCAGGACTGCGCACATGGTGACCAAAAGAAGGCACTTGGCCATTCTATTCGATTTGTCCCATTTCTCGTGCTCTGCGCCCTCATCATCGAGATGAATTGTCTAGAAGCTTGGGACGGGGTGTAGTGAGTACAAATAGATTTTCTTCCGCAAAGAAGAACATTCTCAATGATTCGCTTCCACTCGATAAAATTTTGACCGGATAAGGGATTTTGTGCGAGCAAATTGATAATCGATGTAAGAGACATATCTGAAAAGATAATGTAAACACATAAGCAAACGATCGCACATAATTCGTAATAATAATATTGTAACCTTTTGATAAAACAATATTAATTGAAACCTCCAATCGCCCAAGGAATTTCACATGCAAGCCACGCTTGGATCGCCACACACGAACCCCCGACTGCACTAAAATATACCTTTTAGTCGTTTAATTTCAATCCATGTCAACTTATCCTTATGACAAATGAAATTAACGATTGACCTTTCTCGACCACATCACTATCGCAAGAAGGGACTTCATGGAAGTTGTACTTGAGGTGATGTCTAAGCAATGACCACAATTTTAACAAATAGAAATGAATTCTTAGAATTGGCATACCACTCGGACCATACCGCCCAATTCAAATTCTTTTGTTATCTCATTTTATATCTATCTCTAGAGAAGTTATGAAAATCGCACATGCAAGCCACGCGTGATCGCCACACATGAAACTCCCACTTCTCAATAGATTTAAAATGTTTTATTTAGAAATCTCATCTAACAAACTTATGATAAACAATGCAAGCAAGCCACGCGTGTGGATCGCCACTCACGCATGCCTCACTTTGTTTAGAGATCAAAAAGTGGAGGTCTTGACATTTTAATTTTAAAATTAATTTGTCGGGTTGCTTGCTTAGTCTTTTTGTTCAAAAGGTTTGTCCATGCAGATCACGTAATCCTAGCATGCTTGTCTATAGAACTCAACATGTAAAACATGCTCGCAGAATTCTAAAATATGCTTTAAAACGCGATAAACCTAGCATGCTTACTATGCGCACCCAATTACGAAAACACGTAAAGGTTTGTCAACGTAATTTAAACATACATAGCATGCTACTGCATTATTTAAACATCCACGACATGCAATGAACGATAAAAATAAAATAAAACGCTCATCGTGGCCCACTCGTGGAATCGCACTTTCCCGCCTAATCTATTATATAGAATTGCAAAGTCATGATCTTTATAATCTTTGAAACGGGCCTCGCGCACGGGCACGACCGATTCGAAACGGGCCTCGCTTGCACCGCACGGACCGACTCGTCAAAATAGGATTCGGCCGAAAACGGATCCGGCACGGCCCCATCACGCGGCGGCGTCCGCTGCGCCGTGCACGCCTTGCGCCGCCGCCGCGCACCGCGCGCACCCGCTTTTCCATCGCCTCGATCCGGCCGCTGCCTTCGTTTTACTTTTACGTATAAGATTTACGTAAAAATAAATCTAATCTAACCACGGATTTTCTCGTGGTGAAAACAAAATCCGACAAAATAAAAACGAGCCACGATAAACGATGTATTCAACAATTAATATATAGCGCGCGTAATAATCAAACGTGAATTAATCCAACAGAGCTAAGATACTGTTTCGCGTGCTCGATACCAATTGAAGGAAAACTAGGTTTAGCCTCTCCCGATGATCTATCTTGGATGTTTAATCCACCATACATTAATTATATTCCTAGCGTGCGCCTATATAATTAATTGCAACACGCTGGGGTTTTCTCGTGTTTACCTTTGAATCAGCCGAGGATGAACGGATCAAGACTCGTGCTTTGATCTTCCGGATCGTATCCCGGTTACCCAATCTCCAACGCCGAGTGAGGACGATCTATGGAGAATGCTACTGGAAAATCACCCTCTATCCTCTCTACACTTTTTCAAAATTCTCTCCCAAGAACAATGGGAGTCTCGAAAATTATGATGATGATTATTAATCATCGACATAGATTTAATCTCTTACCTCATATTTATAATGCATTACCATAATCCTATATGGAAATTACCATAATCCCATATGGAAATTACCATAATCCTTTATGGAAATTACCATAATCCCATATGGAAATTACCATAATCCTATATGGAAAGGATTATTACCATAATCCTATATGGAAAGGATCTATGCATATCCCATAAATATAATAATATCCTTTAGGATAAAGAGAATCAAATCATTACCTTGTAGAAAGAGGGCGCCGATTTCCATACTTAGCTACGGGCCCGATGGGCCATTTCGAGGATCAAATGCAAGGAATAAAGATGAGCCTCAAATAAATTAATTATCTTATGTTCACCCGAACATAAATTAATTTATAAACATTTATTCATGTCACTAGAGAATAAATGCCGACTTACCCTTTATTACCGAAGTTGAGACGGGCTTGCACTTAGACATTACGAATCCCCGTATTTAAGATATCGAACGTCCATTAATTATTTATAGCATTCTCGATTTGCTTAAAATAATTAATATCTTTAATTCCTAAGTAGTACCACTCAACCTTATTATTGTACTTGAGCTAACTCAACCTGCGGGGTTTAGTACAATAAACCTTTGAGCTCCTTAAGGGACGCCATCATCCTTAACGGATATGGTGACTGATCTGTATAACTAGCATGACATACAAGCATCGCCACCACCCAAGATCACGGAGAATATCGGGTTAGAACATATAACCTCACCCATAACAAGTCAAAGTGATGGTCAAGAACTCATACTCATCTAATACCTTATCGAGATTTAGATCATCGTAAGTCACCGAGATCTTGGTTCTTCACTACGGTCGATAGAAGAACTCATCTCATCAGTGATCCTTCAATACGCCAAAGACGCATCAAGATAGACAAGCAACCAAGTCAAGTCACTTTATCTATATCAAGCAGCTACACCGACAACTCGTCCTCAAGTTGTCTCACCAGGAAACTTTTATATCTCATTAAGCTTGACCAATCATACGGACTCACGTAATCTTCTACAAACTGTATGATCTAACTTATATATGAGATAAGGGGACACAGATATATGCAATCAAGTATTCAATTCAGATAGGAGATTGTAATAGTGGTAACAGAAACATTGTATACAAGCTCAACCAAAACTGCTTTCAGTATACAAATCCAACATGTCACACCCCGGCTTATCTAATCTCGGATTAACTAACTAACCGGAGTGCGACGGGCGGAAGGAAAAGGAAATGACCAACTATTTCAAGAGACTCGCAGATATAAACAGTTATCATTTCAAAGAAAGACGAGTCATTGGACCTGTGATTAAAGTTGAATATTAATCAATCACTGTTTAGCAAACTGATACCATAATCTTTGACATAAATTCATACTTGTTTATCAAATGTCTAACCCATCAAGACTCGGATCATGCAATATTTTACAAACTGTAAATGAGTTGGCAGCAAAAGAGTAGATGAATTTATGTGTGAAGACATAAACCCGGGGCAAAACATATGACATGACAAAATAGGTCTTCGCTCAGCATTCAATCTCCGTCGTCATCTCTTACACAACCTGCATATTTAGAAATACATGCAGGGCGTGAGTACTTGATGCACTCAGTGGGCAATTGCCGAAAACAACTGAAACATGCTCTTAGAGCTATATAATCGACTTGCCACTTATTAGATTCACAGGGGTTTTAAAAAATATCATATGAATCAAACTTTAAGAAATCACTTACTTCATGATCAATGCACATGCTAACAATTCTAATCATAACATGTCTGCAGACAATCATTAATAAACACCATATCTACGCACAAACGTGTTGAGAATTAGGTCTCCTTATTAAACATCTTGGCCAAAGGCCACCTGTGTACACATACCCTTACTAGCAGCTCGTCTAGCATAGGGCTGATATCATCATTCTCTCGTAGATAGGCAATATGCAATATGCTCAAAACAGGCAAGTCAATTAACTTTTACAAAAGAGACACATGCTCATTATCATAAACTTATGCAAACACATATTTTAGTTTAGAAAGCCCACCTGTATAACTTGCTTACTCGAAACTTTCTGTTTTTCCTTTCTTGATCTCTATCCCGCTTCCACTTGCTCCTTAATAAAGAGATAAGAAGAATAAATACGGGAAGGAGAAACTAAGAGTTTTAAACTCTTGAGCCTCTACTAAACTCTCTCGATACTCTAAGGTTAAGCTAAGCTCTGCTAGGTCACTGCATCCAAAACTAAACTATTCAACTTATTAAGAAAGTATTTTATAAGAACTTAAATCTTTTCAACTCCTTATATATATATGAGATACCATATCGATATAAGAAAATCTTTAACTTTCAAATATTTTCATTTGGAAACTTTGATCAAGTAAGTCTTGATCAAGTTACATAATCATGAGAATCCATATTTTGAAATCAATTTCCAAATATCAAGCCAAAATCATAAAGTGCTTTGTAATTTGCAAACTAACGAAATCTAAATTTCATACTAGTATAGAAATATCTCAATAATTCAAAATAAGCTAATTTCATATACTATATCATACTTTTGAAATCAAACTAATCAAATAAAATCAAAATGATAAGTTCTTGATATTCCATAAGCATATTAAATTAGGGTTTTCACACGAGTTAGAACCAACTCCAATTTCTTTCACCAAACACAAGCATATATATATAATCACATATATACTAACTTATTTTAAACAAATCAAAGCCAATTCATCTTGAAATATAAGCCTTTATTTTCGGTCCTCACAAGAAATTCAAAGGGTTCGATTTTTGTTTCCGTAATCAACTCTAATCATGTTCAAACATCTCTAATTTCATAGATCTAGGCTCAATTTAAGAAATCATCAACAATTCCTCAAGGTAAGATTTAGGGTTCTTAGCAAAGTTTGGGTTTTTCTAGAATATAAACAAATCAAACCATAGATCAAGCATGAATCATCTCTAAAAGGGTAGATCTAAGCATAAATAAACTAAAGATCGAAGAACGAATTTTTTTGGAACAAGGCCCAACATGGCCGAAACTTTGGGGTTTGAAAAGGGGATTTTTCTTTGTTTTCTCAACATAAAATCACTTCTAATAGGTAGATCTATGCATGTATAAACTAAAAATCGAAAAACAAAAATTGTAGGGACACAAGGCCTAATGGCCGAAACCTAGGAGAGCTTGGGGTGGGTTTTTCATTTGATTTCTACTTCAAAACTTGGATAAGGTTGGTGATTTACCTCTTGAAGACGTTGATCTACCAACTTGAAAAGGATTAGAAGCTTGGATCTTGATCTTGGAAGAAGAAAATTTAAGTGTGTGTGTGTGTGAAGCTCTCGAAAATCAGAGAGATTTGAGAGAGAAAAGTTTGTGAAAAGTGAAGCCTTTTGGAAGCTAACATGTATATATAGAAATCATAGGATACTATTTCAATCTTCCACCATGATCGCTAATATTCCTACCAAATAAATTGATAGTAAAACAACAAGTATATTATATCGTATCCACAGGGACTGCGACTCGAGAACACAGCAAATAATTAACAAAGAATCTTGATTATTATCCAGGCAACAAAATATCAAGAGAGAATTAATAAAACTAGACTTGAAAATAAAAATAGGAATAAAATCAAAATATGAAAGACTGATCCTAGGGATGTACTTAACCTAACCAAATTCAGATAATTAACCTATTAATCTGTTTACCAATTTAATCCGCATTCAGATGAAGGATCACTAATGTAACTATAGTTACCGCCGTGACATGCCTATAGTAGTAGGTTAGCCTAAACTCTATCTCCGCGGGTCTCAAGAGAAGTAAGCTAATTACCAAAAGCACACAAAGATTTAACCTCCTACAGCTCACCTATCTCCGCTTGGTCTCAAGGCAAAACGTATTATAAATTCCAGATATCGATTATGCAATTAATTCCGCCAGACATCAATCACATAACTAACATGCATTAATATTGATCGACACCAACACATGAGAATTAAAGCCAATAATTATAAATCATGAATGGACGGCAAAACAAAGATCAACAGATTAATTATATAAATCTAGTTAGACGACAAACCCTAGGATCAATACGAACTTTAGCTACGCATAATTAAAATAACAAAACAATAAATAAATAAAAATAACATAAACTGAATTAAATAAATAAAACCGTAGGAATCCACGAAGAACAATTGTAGCGACTTGAATCCGGAAGAAATTCTGAATTCTAATACTAAACTATGAAATTGGAATGAAAATACTGAAAGTAAAAGCTAAACTAAATTAAACGGGAAAGAACTTGCAAAAGAAAATAAAGAAGAATTTGTGTTCTGCTCTGGAATGATGTTTTTAAACTACTGGTCTATCTCCTTATTTATAATAAATCGCGAGTTCCTTTTCCCGTGAATTGCCCATCCTTTTCGGACTCTGATTCATAAATGTACACGGACTCTAACTCTGCCTCACGAGACGCCATCACAAGCACAAGTCGCGATAGCTGGTCGCGAGCTCTAATCGCGCGCCTTCCATGTCGCCTCGCGAGCTTCCATCCCAAGCAGTGATCGCGAGCCCTAGTCGTGACCCTTCTTCCGCGTGACTTCACGATCTACCATCGCGATCCTTGGTCGCGTTGCCGGGTCGCGAATTCTTCTCAGCACGCCTTCATTATTTCCTCGCGATCAAATATCTCGCGACCCATGGTCGCTATAGCGGGTCGCGAGGTCAATTGAAATGTTAATTGCGTACTATCCTCGCGAGTTGGGCTCCTTCGTGCACGAAGATGGTCACGAGCTTCAGCTGCTATACTTTAGTGTGTGCTCGTGCATGTTCTTCTCCATTTTTAGATCAAAACCTGTGCTAAAATAACACAAAATACACACGGCATCATATCTTTCAAAGCAAACATAAATATATCGAAAGATAGCTCAAAAGATCACTTATCAATTAGAAATGAAACGAATATAGCCTTATAAATCATGTAAAAATGAGGCTTATCAACTCCCCCAAACTTACCCTTTGTTTGTCCTCAAACAAATTAAAACAAAAGAGAGACGACCAGAGACAGGTAAAGAGTCGAACGTCAAAAGAAATAAGCCTCAGAGCAATGAGCAATAAAGATTCAAACAAATGAATCAAATCACAACCTCTTTCGTTAAACTCGACACGTCATAATAATCATAAGTACAAGCCTTCTCAAACTTGAATCCTCACGACATGGATATATATAAGAAATCTCAAACACTCAAGTGTATCAAGGAGGATGTGTATACTCTCAAAGTTTAAAAACACATGGAATCTACCATAAGCTTGCAAATCATCTAATTCTCCATTGCTTAAATATGTGCTCAAGAACTAAGATAAAAAAGGTCTTTATATAAGGTTATAATGTAGGCTTTTTGGTAGGGTAGAATATATTTAGGCTAAGTGACTCATAATCCCATAAGTATCACAAGAAACAGATCCCAAAATTTCACAATTCATTTCAATTCTACATACCAAGAAGTCATTTTTTTTAATAATTTCACAATTTTCATATAAGTGATATAATCATCTCAATGCACTAGTTACTTACCCATTTATGTTCTTTTCACACACTTGTGCCGATTTTTACCTTTTTTTTTTATGAACTTATATGGGTAAGCAACTATTTTTAATATTCACTTTCTCATTATCAATATTTTCTTTCTTTCCTTTCTTTTTCTCAACCCTCAATTCAAGCAGCCAAATATCACTAACTACATAACCCAACCCACGGCTATATGAAAGAATAAGGTAGGCTCAAAAGGCCTCATCAAAGGACAATAAAATAACAGGTTAGTGTTTGGATAGTGTATAAGCTAAGAAAAGAATGCCTAATATCATTTCAAAATTCTTAAGCACATCAATGCAACCTCGAAAAAGAACCAGAGCAAGTTCTTGAGAAACACATGCTATTTCAAACTATTCACACAGAAAGAAACAAGACTGAAAAGATATGACAGTCAAAATCTCAAGTCTCACATGTTTCAAAAGTGTGATCAAGTTCTCAAAGGCTCAATACTCACAATAATCATAACATGCTTCGTCTCACAAAATCAGTTGCAATAAATTTTTCTAATAAAAACAATTCTCATCATCGGCTGCTCGTCATTCAACTCAACCCACAAAACAGACACAAACCCAAACACGAAAAACAAACCAAAAAATAAACAAAAAGAAAATAGAACAAAAACGAAAACAAAAGAAAAGAAAGGAAAACATTGGGTTACCTCCCAACAAGTGCTAAATTTAAATGTCTTTAGCTAGACCATTTCATACCCGATCAATCTGGCGTTTTGACAGCAGACTTCTTCCCAAATCTGTGCTTGCCTTGATACTTTGCATTCACCTTAGACCACCACTGAGTGTGGAAGTGGCCTCCCCCAAACTTAAACAAGTCACTCGGAGTTCCATGCCGAGTCCATCTCTTCTTTTTAGCACCCTTGTCACTTGGTCGGTTGACATCCAAGCTCGAGATTTGGCTAGCAATGACAGTGGTGATTGAATGACATTCTTCATGATCTGAACATCGTGTCGCGGGATGGCATCATATATGGAGATTTTCAGCTCCTCATCATTTACTCGAAAGGTGATATCACCTTCCTGCACATCAATTAAAGCACGACCAGTTGCTAGAAAAGGCCGACCCAAGATTAGTGGTTGATTTTTAAATTCAGGAATGTCTAAAATAACGAAATGTAACAACCCGTAAAATAAAATTTTGTTAACGAAGAAATTAATCCAAATTGTTATTAGATCTTTTCCTTTTAATTGAATAAACGAGAAATTTTGTCGATTAATAATCGAACAATAATGTAATATTTATCGAGCCGATAAATCGGATCGCGAATGTGTCTTGATGACAATCGGGTAACAATTTCGATATCCTAATCGCCATTGACGAGTCGAAATCGCCGATCCTCGCTCGAACAAAGCGGGTGATATGTCGCTATCGTGAGTCATCCCCAAAATCTTATTTCAAAAAATGTGTGTTTGAGTAAACAAACAAATTCAACCAAGTCTTTGGCTCTCTCTCACTCTCGCAAAACCTTACACACGATCTGCAGCCTCTGCTGCAACATAAGACAACATATCCTTATCCTTTTCACTTTTAAAGTCTCATTCCTATTCACTCTCCATTCCTTCCAACCCATACGAGAACTCAGACACAATTTCACTCTCAAAACCCATCTTACAACCTCATAGCACCCTCAAGAAGCAAAGAGAAAGGCGAACAAAGGTAATAATTTCAGTATTTAGAACATTCAACCTGTTTCCTTTTTTTACAAACAATCAATTGAATTTCCTTTCTTGAAGCAAATCCTCCACGGTGCTTTCGATTGAAATAGCAGAAGAAGAAAAGGATACCCATAAACCTCACCAAGGTTCTGCTCCTTTTACATATTTCTCACGATTAAAATTTCATAAATCGTTCAATGATACAAACATATACGAACACATAGAACTGGAAATTGTTAAGCAAGAACATATGAATCTAATACAAACAAAAAAAAAAAAAAAAGAAGAAGGAAATTTTTAAAACCAACGGCGACAGCAGCCGAAGCCCGGCGGCTTTACATGCGACGGCGACGCCAAGCCTCCTCGACGGCGCGTCACTGGTCGGGTCGTCGTGTGGTCGAACACGCCGAGACGGCGACACGGCGGCATTGTTACCAAGAGAGGAAGCGTGCGCTTTGTGCGGCGTATAGGTGTGTCTCGCGTGCTTGAGTAGCAAGAATGAGGGGAAGGGACGGCGAAGGCGTTGATGCGACAATGGTGTCGCCGGTCACGATGACTTCGCGGAGACGACGACACGGCGGTGGTCTTACCGACGAAGACGCATCGTTGGAGAAGGAACGCCACGGCGTGGGCACGGCGACGTGGGTGTGCGACTGCGTGAGTGGGGAAGAGAAGGAGATGGTCGCGTCGCCGATCGGCGACATGGCCGGCCGCCATGGAGGCGGGCGCAGTCAGACTGCAAAGTGTGTGCGTGTGAGGACGAGAGATAGAGTGATCTGAATTTGGAAGGCGGTCGCTAGGGTAGAAAAGCTAGGGTTTTGTTTTATTTTATTTAATTCGTTTGGGCCTTAATTATTTAATTCGTTTGGGCCTTAACTATTTAATTCGTTTGGGCCTTCATTATTTAATTCGCCAGGCTAATAAATTAATTGGGCTTTGGAGTTTAAAAGAATAGTTGGGCGAAGATTAATTATTTCGGTGGATGACAATTAATTATTTCGGTTGGGCGAGATTTATTAGGTGGTCGGACCTATTATTTTAGAGACGGGCCTCTAATTAATTACATTGGGCTCTTATAATTTAAATGTGTTGGACATAAGTACATGTAGAATCGACTATCAAGTTTTAATTGGACTTTAATTAATTGAAGTGGGCTTTAGTTAATTAAATCTTTTAGACTTAAGAATTATTTAGATCAACTTTAATTAAATAAAGTTGATAAGCTTTAACTAATTATAATTAGACATTAATTAATTAAGTTACTTAAACTTAATTGATTAATTTAGATAGACCTTAATAATTAATTGAGTTAGACTTTAATTAATTAATTAAGTTACTTAAACTTAATCAATTAGCTTGGAATGACTTTAATTAATTAAGAGCAATGGGCCTTAATTACTTAATTTAAATAGGTCTTTGACAAATTAAGTCATGTGGAGTTGATCAATTAAAAATAATATTGATATGAGCTTTTAAATTAATCCATTTAGTCAACTTAAATTGTGGATTTAATTAATTAAATTAAAGAACTTAATTAATTAATTAATGACATTGGTTATGTCAAGTAGATAATTGAGAAATATTGGCAACTTTAATTTGTAAAACGTTTGTTAGATGATTGAACTACGGGAAATATTTATTGATTGAGTAAGAGTTTCTCTGTTAGAATATATGGGACGTGTGAGGTGAGAAACGCGACGAGGAAATGATATTAACGAATGAGTTATTGGAACTCGAATTCGTTGATACGCATTAACAAACGACGGATATTAGTTATGAACTTAGGATTCATAATTGAACGAAACGACGTGAAGAAACATCGATCGCGGAGAAGAATGTAACGACAAAGTGTCGTCTATCGCTATGACGAGACTAATCGAATAGACGAAATATAATTGTTAATAGAGTCTTATCGATAACAAAATCCTAAAACCCAAGGACTTAAAAGATAGCGAGTACGTTAAATAGTAGCAATACTTCTCGAAGAAACGAATGACATACTAAATTATATCTCTTACGTTGATAAGGTCCAACAGGCGTGACGAAACGACAAGGACCACTAGCGGATACTTCAAGAAGGACAATTCTTGAGGTGGGCTTTTCTTGAAACAAAATGATTATGCATAACTCAAAGCATGATTTACAAAAGCTTTATGAAATATTAACGCATGCATCGTTATCGATGCCAAATATTTATGTTTTGTTGTGTCCATATCGAGGTTGATTTGTCCAAATGTGGGACGAGAATTGATTTGTATATGTGAATGAGTTGGTCCACCGTTAACGCTAAAAGTGGTAACGATCGGATCCGACCTAGTTGAGGACTAACTCGGATTGTGTACACGTGTGACTGTGTGTTAAGGTTAGCTACCTCGACCGGTCACGGCGACTATGTGTAGGTGGCCACCTCCATAGTGCGCAAATGAATGAACGTATGATTGATGAATAAATTACCAGATATGGAACAACGTGATGAAATAGTCAGGCCTGACACTTTTGGAAAAATGATAAAATATTTGATAGGCATGAGTCTTTAACTAAAATCCTCATGTGCTATTGTGGGCAGTTCAATAACTTTTGATAAAGAAAACGTTTTCGGCAATGAGTCCACTAAGTACTTTTGTACTTAGCCCTGCATTTCGTTTTTGATGTGCAGGTTGAGCAAGGATCGATGATGGATGCGAAGTGGTGCAGAGTGGCAGTTATTTTGATGCTTTATTAGGAAGGTTTCTAGAACCTTGGGCATGCATCGTCATATGCATGTCCACACGTTTATTTGCTGCCTAACTCTGATAATTTTTGATGCTTTGATCATAATTACTTTTATGACGTATTGAACTGGAGGTTATACCTCGTGCTTCAATTTTGCCCCGATTGGGTTATGTTTGAATCTTGAATCCCTTTGACAAGTCCTTTTGTGACTTGAGTGCAGATTAATTTCTTATCCACTTTTTGCTGCGTTATCGAGTAATTGAACGATTAATTGCCTTAATTAGCTATGTTTTTATCCATTGCCTTATCATCTCGGTGACGATCTATACGATCAAGACTTTATTGGAAAGTCGGTCGTCACAAAGTGGTATCGTAGCACTTGTTAGCGCCCGAACCCTAGAAACCCTTTTCGAATCCTAAGTTAGAAGTTGAGTCTAGAAATTGTTTATGTTTGACTGCTACTGCACTGCACTCCATCGTCGTCCTGCTCAACGAGGAAGAAGGTAACTATTTCAACTAAAAGTTGTTTTGGAATGATGGAAATATATGAAATGTGAATTGGAGTTTCAATATGGCCTTGTTGGGAAGTTGAAAATATTTTGGAAAATGGAAACTTTTGAAATTGAAAAATTGTTCAATTGATTGGTCCTTAGTTTGAAAGAATGTCACAAGCTTTAGGAGCTTGGTAAATGAGTGAATGAGAATACTTGATTATTCACACAACATATCGCTATTTGTGTTTATTATTGTATGCGAAGCATGATGCAAAGAAGTATGTTTTCCCATGAGAACATAGACTCTTAAGCCGCATGATCCCTTTTGCGTCGAACTTAGTATGAAAATATAAGATATTCCCAATTTAACGAAATACTAAGGAGGAACGAGAACATAGGGATCTTAAGGATCACAATCCGAACGGATTCGATGATGAGAATACGACGAGTCTATAACGACGAAGCAATTGCTTAACTGGGGGATTGCACTGCTATGAGTCCTAACCTCTCGACGCGAGAAAATTCCGAACACCACGCGTGTTGCCTCTATCGTGGCATAAGTGAAAAGAATGAACGTATAATGTTAAGGAAGTATAAAAAGAAATAACGATTTGTAAGTACATAATGAGAACGGATATGATGTGATGCGATAACGTGAGTAGAAATAAGAAATCCAAAACCCAATAAGATAGGGTGACCTCTTAGCCTTTACCCGAAGGCTAGACCTCGATCGTTACCCTACCTTAAGAAACCATACCGTCTCTTCCCGGAGACCAAACCAAGAAAATAATGCCAAAAGGATTTGGGTATGTAGATCATAGAAATGTAGATTCTATAACCTTCCTTGTATAGATGTTTATTGTACGCGTTTCTACTAGATACACCGTTATGTTTACCGTGTCCGATCCGTAGTGATACTTTCCTTTCGGATGGCTCGGACCGTGTTCACGACTAGACGCCCGCCCTCTAGGGCCACCCCTGAGGAGGTTATACGATCGTACTGCTCTTACCAGATGTGCCACGGAGACGACCTTGGCGAGTTTCTGGCGCACTTCACACGCCACTGGGCCGCTGCACACGCCCGAGGCACATCCCATTATGACGGTGTGCTACGACTTATCATGAGACTCGCCATCCGATTGGCGGATACGCCCGAGAGATTTCGGCGACTATATCTATGGGCGTAGAGAGTTTTGATCTAGAGCGCACTGCCTCCGCTTTGCTAGCCATCCGAGCTATGTGTTCACGGTGTGCGGAGCTGCACCACGTGGACCGTATCTTCTGCACGGAATACACATGGCATGACGAGATTCGGGTGGCTTCACCCGAGGTGCCCGTTGGCGGCAGATGGGCTCGTGTTCTTACAGGCATTGGCGAGGACATGTTTGAGGCCGGACCTTCCCGTCCCCGACAGCTCACATTCCAGCCCTACCACCAAGAGGATTCCATCCCAAATTGTCCGCCCGACCATCACCACCGGCCATGCCATGCCCATATCCACCCCCACCGCCGCCCTCCACCACCGGCCGCGCCACCCCCACAGCACTGTACCACAATCTGGAGATCGAGGACCCACATGGCCTAGCTATAGGCAACGTGAGAGGAGCGTGTACTGCGTCCTGTCGCCGCCCCACCCACGCCCACCGCTGAGGGGATCATGGCCGAGATTCGCCGAGACCTAGTGGCTATGGAAGACGCCAGGTCATTAGGATCCGTGAGCCCGTTGTCCCGTGCCCGGCGGGGAGGAGGACCCTAGGAAGACCCGAGGAAGATCCCAAGAGGACCCCGAGGAAGACCGGAGGAGGATCCGGAGGAGGATCCCGAGGAAGACCCAGAGGAAGACCCCGAGGGCGATCTATCTGCTGATGACGAGATGGAGGGAGTGGATAGCTCCCAAGCTTCCAGTCCTGACTCCGATGCATGGAGCCCGATCTACACCCCGGGCGACCATAGATCTAGTTCTTAGGACTAGATTATCTTTGTCTATATACTCAGTATATCTTTTGATGCATGCGAGATCGGCGAGTCGTTCCGACATGAACCCTATTTTGATGATCACGGTGGCGTGTTGATTTTTGTACGCACCATGACGAGTACACGAGTGATGCCGTATTTGTTTTGGGCATCATACTGCACCGGTATTTTTTGTAAAGTTAAAAGCGATGAAAGTCCTCGTGAAGGCAATTGATGTGTTATGATGATAGCTCTTCGAGAGCCTTTTGTTTTAATATTGTGTTATGTGGTGTTCGATGTTATGTTAAAAATTTTGCTACTTATATAAATACCAAGTTGATATATATAGATACATTAATCCTGATGAGTGGTATAAGACGAGATCTAATTTCATATGTTTGTGAAGGATAGGATGCCACCGAGAAGGAGAAATCGTGTGATAACACCTGAAAGAGAAGCCACACCACCACCACCACCACCACCACCGGCGAGGCGGATCGAGGAACTATTCCTCAGGCAAAACCCGCCCACCTTCAGCGGACCGGGAATCCGTGGATGCCGAATGTGGATTCAAGGCTCGAGCGAATCTTCAATTCTCCACCGCACATCTCGTGAACGCTTGTCATGCGTTGCCTTCCGGATAGTGGCGCCACCGACTTCCGTGGGAGGCGAAGAGAAAACTCGGCGTATGAAGAACTGGAAGATTTCTCCTGGGAGGAATTCAAAGAGGAAGTGTACGAGAAGTACATTCCTAAGAGTTACCGGAAGAGGAAGGAGCACGAGTTTTACAACTTGCGCCAAGGAAGACCACGGTCACCGACACGACCGTGCGTTACGTGAAATGTCACGGTATGCACCTCGGCTGGTCGACACCGACGAAGAGGACCGAGAAATTTCGGCCGGACTCGCCATGAGATCGTGGGTGTCGTTGGTGGTCACGAGATCCGACTTACCGTGAGGCCCTCGATCGTGCATTGACATCGAGGCTGCTGCGCGAAGATAGAGTCATCATCAGGCATCCCCGACTCACCAAGGAGATCGCGGGAAGAGAAAGTGGGAAGGACCCCACCAAGGGCAAGGATCTAACACCGGCCGGCCGGCGAAGCGTGGCGAGGAACAACGTGCCATCCAGGCACAGGCAAGGAAATGGACGCTTATGGCACCCGCACCGGCGGAAACCAGAGGTTCATACGACCCCTGTGTGCCCAAGGTGCCACAGAGTCATAAGGCGTCGCATTCACCAATGACGGATGCTTGAGTGCGGCGGAAGGGCCACTTCTCCGAGACCGCCTCGATACGCCAGGGAAATGGTCGTCCCAACGTGCCCAACCAGGCCCAACCGATCCGGGCTATTCAGGCCCAACCATTCCAACAACAACCCCGTCCAAGATTATCAGCCAATCACGATCGATCAACCACGGCGGCAACGACGACGGCAATGGCGACAACCGCGTGAAGAATACCGCCGACCTCAACAACAACAAAGAAGAAGCGGCCGCAAACAAGCAAAGAAGAAGAATACCAAGAACAACAACCGCCTCAAAGAAGCTGTGGCCTACGCCCTCAACCAGGAGAGAGACTTCCCGCAAGAGCCGCCAAGGAACCAAGGAAATTTGGCGTATGGAATACCTCCAAATGCTCATATCCTCTTGTTTGACATCGCGCCTCGATTCCTTTATTCTTTGAAGCATGCGTAGAGAACTTAGGACTAGATCCTAAAAGCGCTGAACAAATAATGAGAATATCTTCTCCAGTAGGAGGCATAAGAACAGTAACCCACCTATGCTCGAACCTAGAACTTGGACTAGGCTCACTTAAGGTCATGACAAATAACCTTCACGTCATACCTATGACGGATGTGGACATAATCCTAGGAATGGATTGGCTAACCGAACATAGTGCGACCATCCTGTGTAATGAAAGGAAAATCTCCTTCCAACACCCAGGAGAGGAACCTACAGACTTTCACGGGATCAGCATGGGGAGGAGAGTCCCAATTATATCCGCACTACAAGCAAGGACCGTTCTTGAACAAGACCGAGAACCATGCCTACCTCGTCTACCTCCAGGAGGAAGATCAGAACGAGAGGAGGATAGAAGACGTCCCGATCGTGAAGGAGTATCCCGACGTGTTTCCAGATGAACTACCGGGATTACCGCCAAACCGATAGATCGAGTTCACGATCGACCTCGAACCAGGTTCTGCCCCTGTGTCAAAAGCTCCATACCGGATGGCACCAAAGGAGCTTGAGGAATTGAAGATCCAACTGCAAGAACTCTTAGAGTTAGATTCATTAGACCCAGTGTGTCTCCATGGGGAGCACCGTCCTTTTCGTGAAAAGAAGGATGGTACATCGAGGATGTGCATAGACTATCGAGAGCTAAACAAGATAACTCTTAAGAATAAGTATCCCTTGCCCGAATCGACGATCTGCTTGATCAACTTAAAGGAGCAGAGTCTTTTCTAAGATAGATCTAAAGTCGATATCACCAATTGAGGATTAGACCCGGAGGATGTACCTAAAAGCGGCTTTCCGTGCAAGGTATGGTCATTTAATTCATCGTGATGCCTTTGGACTTACAAATGCCCCTGCAAGATGTTATGGATATTATGAATGTGGTGTTTCACCCATACTTAGACAAATTCGCCTTAGTGTTCATAGACGATATCCTAATATACTCCAAGAATAACCAAGAACACCAAGAACACTTGAGAACGTGCTACAAACATTGAGGCAAGAACAACTCTTCGCCAAATTTAGCAAGTGTGAGTTTGGTTAGCGATGACATTTTAGGTCACATCGTGTCCCGCCGAGGAATCAAAGTGACCCCTCGAAGATCGACCACGGTTCAGGAATGGGGTCGCCAAGAACCCGAATGAAATTGGAGTTTCTTAGGACTCACGGCTACTATCGAAGATTTATCGAAGGATTCTCAACGATAGCCCGACCCATGACCCAACTGTTGAGGAAAGGAATCAAGTACACATGGACCGCCGAGTGTGAGGCTAGTTTCCAGAGACTGAAGGAGTTGTTGACAACAGCACCTGTACTGGCAGTACCCGAGGCGGATAAAGGATACACAATCTACACGGATGCTTCGAAGAATGGGCTAGGTTGTGTGCTGATGCAAGAAGGCAAGGTTATTGCTTACGCTTCAAGACAATTACGCCTACATGAGTTGAACTATCCAACGCATGCGACACGGAATTAGCAAATGGTCGTACATGCCTTAAAGATATGGAGGCATCACCTTTATGGAGTTAGATGTGAGATCTATACGACCATAAGAGCACGAAATATTTCTTCGAGCGTAAAGATCTTAACATGAGGCGTAGAGATGGTTAGAGCTAGTGAAAGATTACGATCGTGGTATTAATTACCACCCGTGCAAGGCAAATGTTGTAGCCGATGCCTTGAGTCGCAAATCTCACCTAGTTTGGGATGTCTCATCACCATGAGGAAATACTCATAAAGGAATTTCGAAGATGAACATCAAGTCATAGATCCGTCTTTAACAATAGAGGGCTATATTGCAACGTTGATTACAATCCGCATTTCGAATCCGAATCTTAGAAGCGCAGGAAGAAGCGAAGCTAGAGGAAATACGAGCTAAGATCAAGGACAACAACCACCAATTTCAAAGAAGAACAGATAACGTCTTGTTGTATGACGGGAGAGAGTGTGTCCCACATCTAAGGGCTTAGAGAGAGATCTTGAAGGAAGCCCATGAGACTTCTTACATCGCACACCCCGAAGCACCAAATGTACCAAGATCTCAAGGAAAAATTTTGGTGGGATGGAATGAGCGAGGCGTAGCCTCTTCCGAGAAACGTTGTTTGACGTGCCAACAAGTAAAAGCACTTCACCAACGATCGTATGGAACCTTACAACCGCTAGACATACCGGAGGAAATGGGATGATATAGCCATGGACTTTGTTACCGGCTACCCAAATCACGAGAGAGGAAATACCGCTATTTGGGTCATCATCGATCGATTGACCAAGAGCGCATTTCCTACCCATTCCGATGACACATGGGTCGAATAGACTAGCGGTTGTATGCTCGAGAGGTCATACGCTCTACATGGAGTTCCAAAGACTATCACGTCGATCGAGACTCGAAATTTACATCCAGTTCTGGATAAGCTTACAAAGGAACCTGGGACTCGACTACACTTCAAGCCGCGTTCCACCTGACGCACGGACGGACAGTCCGAGAGGACCATTCGATCGCCGGAAGACATGCCGAGAACCGTTGTCCTCGATAGAGGAGAAAGTTGGGAACAAGTGTTACCACTTGTGGAATTCACCACAATAACAGCCTACCGGCGACTATTGAATGGCCCCGCACGGGCGCTTTTACGGGAGGAAATGTCGATCACCGCTTTACTGGGATGAAGTGGGAGAAAGGAGAGTATTAGGACCTGACTCTGTGGGAGAGATGATTGAGATCGTGCGACAGATCCGCCAACGGATCAAGGAGGCCCAAGACCGACAGAAGTCGTACGCAGACAAACGCCGTCATGTAACTACATTTTGAGGAGGGAGACAAGGTCTTCTTGAAAATTTCTCCATCTAAAGGGATCGTGAGATTTGGAATAAAAGGGAAGCTGCGACCACGTTTCATAGGACCCTATGAAATTCTGGAGAGAATAGGACCAGCAGCTTACAAACTTGCATTGCCGCCAAGTTTTGGAAACGTGCACAATGTGTTTCACGTTTCACAACTAAGGAAGTACATACATGATCCCAATGTGATATCATGTGATGATATTGTCCTCGATGACAATATGAGTTATGTAGAACTGCCTACGGAAATCTTGGACCGACGTACCCACAAGCTAAGGGACAAAGATATACCGTTAGTGAAAGTTCTATGGAGACACCATGGACAAGAAGAAGCAACTTGGGAACTAGAATCAGCTATGAAGGAAAAATACCCAGATCTTTTCCAAGGTTAGCAAATTTCGGGACGAAATTTAATTTAAGGGGGATGGTATGTAACAACCCGTAAAATAAAATTTTGTTAACGAAGAATTTAATCCAAATTGTTATTAGATCTTTTCCTTTTAATTGAATAAACGAGAAATTTTGTCGATTAATAATCGAACAATAATGTAATACGATCAGAGCCGATAAATCGGATCGCGAATGTGTGCAGTGACAATCGGGGTAACAATTTCTCGATATCCTAATCGTCATTGACGAGTCGAAATCGTCGATCCTCGTTCGAACAAAACGGGTGATATGTCGCTATCGTGAGTCATCCCCAAAAATCTTATTTCAAAAAAATGTGTGTTTTGAGTAAACAAACAAATTCAACCAAGTCTTTGGCTCTCTCTCACCTCTCCAAAACCTTACACACGATCTGCAGCCTCTGCTGCAACATAAGACAACATATCCTTATCCTTTTCACTTTTAAAGTCTCATTCCTATTCACTCTCCATTCCTTCCAACCCATACGAGAACTTGTATTACAATTTCACTCTCAAAACCCATCTTACAACCTCATAGCACCCTCAAGAAGCAAAGAGAGAAAGGCAGAACAAAGGTAATAATTTCAGTATTTAGAACATTAAACCAACGGCGACAG
This sequence comes from Salvia rosmarinus, assembly GCA_036937905.1. NCBI lineage: Eukaryota > Viridiplantae > Streptophyta > Magnoliopsida > Lamiales > Lamiaceae > Salvia > Salvia rosmarinus. Next base: position 35,157,849 of record CM072820.1, on the reverse strand, counting down.
CAGCCGAAGCCCGGCGGCTTTACATGCGACGGCGACGCCAAGCCTCCTCGACGGCGGCTTCGGTGGGGACGTCACACATGTGGTGGAACACGCCGGAGACGACGACACGGCGGCATTGTTACCAAGAGAGGGAAACGTGCGCTTTGTGCGCGTATAGGTGTGTGTCTCGCGTGCTTGAGTAGCAAGAATGAGGGGGAAGGCTGGACGAAGGCCAGTGATGCGACAATGGTGTCGCCGGTCACGATGACTTCGCCGGACGACGACGACACGGTGGTCTTACCGACGAGACGCATCGTTGGAGAAGGAACGCCGGCGGCGCTGGGCACGACGTGTGGGTGTGCGATCGCGTGAGTGGGGAAAGAGAGCGGAGATGGTCGCGGCTCGACCGATGACATGGCCGGCCGCCATGGAGGCGGCGGCGGTGTACCAGCGTGTGTGCGTGTGAGGGCGAGATAGAGTGATCTCGAATTTGGAAGGGGGGATGATAGGGTAGAAAAGCTAGGGTTTTGTTTATTTTATTTAATTCGTTTGGGCCTTAATTATTTAATTCGTTTGGGCCTTAACTATTTAATTCGTTTGGGCCTTCATTATTTAATTCGCTAGGCTAATAAATTAATTGGTTATGAGGTTTAAAAGAATAGTTGGGCGAGTTAATTATTTCAGTGGACCGACAATTAATTATTTCAAGTTGGGCGAGATTTATTAGGTGGTCGGACCTATTATTTTAGAGACGGGCCTCTAATTAATTACATTGGGCTCTTATAATTTAAATGTGTTGGACATAAGTACATGTAGAATCGACTATCAAGTTTTAATTGGACTTTAATTAATTGAAGTGGGCTTTAGTTAATTAAATCTTTTAGACTTAAGAAATTATTTAGATCAACTTTAATTAAATAAAGTTGATAAGCTTTAACTAATTATAATTAGACATTAATTAATTAAGTTACTTAAACTTAATTGATTAATTTAGATGAACCTTAATAATTAATTGAGTTAGACTTTAATTAATTAATTAAGTTACTTAAACTTAATCAATTAGCTTGAATGACTTTAATTAATTAAGAGCAATGGGCCTTAATTACTTAATTTAAATAGGTCTTTGACAAATTAAGTCATGTGAGTTGATCAATTAAAAATAATATTGATATGAGCTTTTAAATTAATCCATTTAGTCAACTTAATTGTGGATTTAATTAATTAAATTAAAGAACTTAATTAATTAATTAATGACATTGGTTATGTCAAGTAGATAATTGAGAAATATTGGCAACTTTAATTTGTAAAACGCTTGTTAGATGATTGAACCACGGAAATATTTATTGATTGAGTAAGAGTTTCTCCGTTAGAATATATGGGACGTGTGAGGTGAGAAGCGCGAGAGAAATGATATTAACGAACGAGTTATTGGAACTCGAATTCGTTGATACGCATTAACAAACGACGGATATTAGTTATGAACTTAGATTCATAATTGAACGAAACGACGTGAAGAAACATCGATCGCGAGAAGAATGTAACGACAAAGTGTCGCCTATCGCTATGACGAGACTAATCGAATAGGCGAAATATAATTGTTAATAGAGTCTTATCGATAACAAAATCCTAAAACCCAAGGACTTAAAAGATAATGTAGCACGTTAAATAGTAGCAATACTTCTCGAAAGAAACGAATGACATACTAAATTATATCTCTTACGTTGATAAGGTCCAAATGGACGAGACGAAAACGACAAGGACCACTAGCGGATACTTCAAGAAGGACAATTCTTGAGGTGGGCTTTCTTGAAACAAAATGATTATGCATAACTCAAAGCATGATTTACAAAGCTTTATGAAATATTATCGCATGCAATCGTTATCGATCGCCAAATATTTATGTTTTGTTGTGTCCATATCTCGAGGTTGATTTGTCCAAACGTGGACGAGAATCGATTTGTATATGTGAACGAGTTGGTCCACCAACGCGTTAAAAAGTAACGATCGGATCCGACCTAGTTGAGGACTAACTCGGATTGTGTACACGTGTGACTGTGTGTTAAGGTTAGCTATCTCGACCGGTCACGGCGACTATGTGTAGGTGGCCACCTCCATAGTGCGCAAATGAATGAACGTATGATTGATGAATAAATTACCGATATGGAACAACGTGATGAAATAGTCGCCCGACACTTTGGAAAAATGATAAAATATTTGATAGGCATGAGTCTTTAACTAAAATCCTCATGTGCTATTGTGGGCGCTCAATAATTTTGATAAAGAAAACGCTGCAATGAGTCCACTAAGTACTTTTGTACTTAGCCCCGCATTGGTTTTTGATGTGCGGGTTGAGCAAGGATCGATGATGGATGCGGTGGTGCAGTGGCGCTTATTTTGATGCTTTATTAGAAGGTTTCTAGAACCTTGGGCATGCATCGTCATATGCATGTCCACACGCTTATTTGCTTTTGCTAACTCGATAATTTTGATGCTTTGATCATAATTACTTTTATGACGATTGAACCGGAGGTTATACCGTGCTTCGAATTTTGCCTCGATCAAGTTATGTTTGAATCTTGAATCCCTTTCGACAAGTCCTTTTGTGACTGAGTCTCAGACAATTTCTTATCCCTTTTTGCCTATCGCTATCGAGTAATTGAACGATTAATCGCTTTAATTAGCTATGTTTTATCCATTTGCCTTATCATCTTGGTGACGATCTATACGATCCGTACTTTATTGGAAAGTCGGTCGTCACACGAAATCACCGAAAGACAAAATCCGAACTCTTACCAACACATCCTCAACTACTCCCTTAGGGTATCTGACTGACCTGTCAGCCATCATTAATGAAATGGACGTTTTCTTCATTTTGCCCAGTACCAAACGATTGAACATAGATAGGAGCATCAGATTTATATCTTGGTCCCCAAATCACACAACACGTTGGGAAATGTGTGCTCTGCAATCTCGCACTCCAACGTGAAGCTCCCGCATCCTTTTGCTTCATGGCGCTTCCTTTGCAAAATAGCACCGCATTCTTCGAAAGGTTTATTTTTCAAATTTACCTAACTTCTTCTTGCTTGCCACGCATCTTTGAGAAATATGACGTACCCGGGCATATTCCGAAGAGCATCAAAAAGAGGTATATTAATGTTCACTTTTTGGAACATCTCTTTGAATCGGGCGAACTCCTCGTCATATTTCGTCTTCCCAATGCGCTGAGGGAATCGAGCTGTTGGTTTTGGGAGCGTTGGCTGATCCTTCGCGTTTTCAGCTTGCACGTGTTCCTCTCTCTCCTTCTCCTGCGAGATGCTTCCTCTGAATTCTCTCGCGATGCGCTCTCCATCATTCTTCGTGTCAATTACTCGCGAGCCTTCATACTCCGGATGGTTTTCATATGAAGCTCCGCTCCTCAAATATATTGCATTGCATTGGTTTGGAGGAGTATGATTCTTCTGATTACGCTCGGTGTTGCTTGGGAATTGACCTTGCCTCAGCACCCCAGACTCTCTCATCGCCATCCGCCCACTTGGTTTCTATCATCTTTACTTGTTTTCCAATGGCTATCATCGTGTTGTTCATGGCATTGATCGTGCTTTCAGGCGCTCATCATATTCCCAAGTTCTTTGGATCTGAATATTTTTTGAGCCACAATTTGTTGGTGACTCATTGCTATCTGTTGATTGCTCGCCAACGCTTGTTTGCATCATCTCTTCAAGGCTCGGCTTCTTGGGCTCCACAATTATTCCATTATTAACAAGCAAAGCCGGTGGTGGTTCTTGAGCATTCGTGCATTGGCATAGGAAAAATCGGATGATTCCTATTGTTGGGATGATAAGGCGGGTTCCCACTTTGATTCCTCGAAAGTTGTTCCTTTGGTTCACAAATTGAACCTCCTCGATATTCTGCATACCGCCACAATCATCCGCCTCTTTTCACTCGACCGCATCTTCCGCAGACGTGAACTTCTCTAACAAGTCATCATACTTATCATCCACTCAGTAGCGACCACTCTTCCGATCGGGCCGCCTCCATCGACCATCGATAACCATTGGATGCCATCTCCTCAATTATTCTCAATGCTTCATCGATTCCTCGATTGAGAAGGCATCCTCCGGCTGACGCATCAACAATGCTATGGGTGTTAGCATTGAGTCCACTATAAAATTGTGTTACTTGCTGCTCTGGTGAGAACCCATGCTGTGGACATTTTCTGAGCAGATTTCTGGATCGCTCCCAAGCCTCAAACGATGATTCATCTCCCAATTGTGAAAAATGAGATATCTCCGCAATGATCTTCTGAGCCTTGGCAAATGGGAAGTATTTGGATAAAAAATTCTCACAGAGCTGCTCCCATGTGGTAATCATCGATCTATCCATGCTCTTGAACCACTCTTTCGCTTGACTCCGCAGCGAAAATACGAACATCCGCATCCGGATGGCATCAGCTGGCACTACGTTCTGCTTGATAGTATCACAAATATCCAGAAATGCTTCTAAATGAGCATTGGGGTCTTGATCACCCTCCCCAAACCGCTCGCTTGATCATGCCGATGAGGCGTGTTTCACCAAAATTATTAGATTGACGCTCGGTCCCATCCTCCACCTTGAACCGATCCGCCGGTGGCTTGTACATGTGGTTGAGCAATATGGGCTGTACTCGTTCACCAAACGGGCCCATCTGATTATTCAACGCCAATTGGCGTTGCATTGCTGCCAGCATTGCCTCCATCTCGGCCATCCGATCTCGGGACTTGGGGTCTATCTATCGCCATTTCTTGTTGTCTTTCTCGGCTTTCTCTCTTATATGATCTGTCAATCTCGAGATCTAATGGAATAATTTGTTTCCTTTGAGATCTTGTAATCATGCACTGCGTAGAGAGATAAAAACCAAGTCAAATCCAAGAAGCAACACATAAATAATAAAAATTTTTTTATTTTATTTTTTAATTTTCTATTTTTTTTTATAAGCCTGAATTAATAATTACAATCCAGAAAATTATCACTATGCAATCTAAACAGTCCCCGGCAACGGCGCCAAAATTTGATCGCTAATATTCCTACCAAATAAATTGATAGTAAAACAGCAAGTATATTATATTGTATCCACAGGGACTGCGACTCGAGAACACAGCAAATAATTAACAAACAATCTTGATTATTATCCAGGCAACAAAATATCAAGAGAGAATTAATAAAACTAGACTTGAAAATAAAAATAGGAATAAAATCAAAATATGAAAGACTGATCCTAGGGATGTACTTAACCTAACCAAATTCAGATAATTAACCTATTAATCTGCTTACCAATTTAATCCGCATTCGTATGAAGGATCACTAATGTAACTATAGTTTCGGCCGGACAGCGATAGTAGTAGGTTAGCCTAAACTCTATCTCCGCCGGGTCTCAAGAGAAGTAAGCTAATTACCAAAAGCACACAAAGATTTAACCTCCTACAGCTCACCTATCTCCGCTCGGGTCTCAAGGCAAAACGTATTATAAATTCCAGATATCGATTGTGCAATTAATTCCGCCAGGACATCAACACATAACTAGCATGCATTAATATTGATCTGACACCAACACATGAGAATTAAAGCCAAGAATTATAAATCATAAATGTGACGGCAAAACAGTATCAACAGATTAATTATATAAATCTAGTTAGACGTACAAACCCTAGGATCAATACGAACTTTAGCTACGCATAATTAAAATAACAAAACAATAAATAAATAAAAATAACATAAACAGAATTAAATAAATAAAACCGTAGGAATCCACGAATAACAATTCTAGCGACTTGAATCCGGAAGAAATTCTGAATTCTAATACTAAACTATGAAATTGGAATGAAAATACTGAAAGTAAAAGCTAAACTAAATTAAACGGGAAAAGAACTTGCAAAAGAAAATAAAGAAGAATTTGTGTTCTGATCTTGAATGGTGTTTTTAAACTACTGGTCTATCTCCCTATATATAATAAATCGCGAGCTCCTTTTCCCGTGAATTGCCCATCCTTTTCGGACTCTGATTCAGAAATGTACACGGACTCTAACTCTGCTTCGCGAGACGCCATCACAAGCACAAGTCGCGATAGCTAGTCGCGAGCTCTAATCGCGCGCCTTCCGTGTCGCCTCGCGAGCTTCCATCGCGAGCAGTGATCACGAGCCCTAGTCGCGACCCTCCTTCCGCGTGACTTCGTGATCTACCATCGCGATCCTTGGTCGCGATGCCGGGTCACGAATTCTTCTCAGCACGCCTTCATTATTTCCTCGCGATCAAATATCTCGCGACCCATGGTCGCGATAGCGGGTCGCGAGGTCAATTGAAATGTTAATCGCGTACTATCCTCGCGAGTTGGGCTCCTTGCTTGCGAAGATGGTCATGAGCTTCACCGCTATACTTTAGTGTGTGCTCGTGCATGTTCTTCTCCATTTTAGATCAAAACCTGTGCTAAAATAACACAAAATACACACGACATCATATCTTTCAAAGCAAACATAAATATATCGAAAGATAGCTCAAAAGATCACTTATCAATTAGAAATGAAACGAATATAGCCTTATAAATCATGTAAAAATGAAGCTTATCACACCATAAGCCATTTAATGGCTTCTTGAATAAGCTACTAAGTTCTAGAATTTTCTTAGCTTCTTATATAAGCTTTAGGTGATTTTTTGCTTATAAAATAAGCTTTGATTGCCATAAGGGTTTATTACAACACATTGGTGCTAAACCCAATTTATGAGGAACATTATGTTCTCGTCCTCAAAGATACGAATTTTCAAAATAATTTAAGGATATAAAGTATCCTTTGAAATTATTACATCCAGATAATTCAAATAGGAATATTGAAATTACTAGTAAGTTGAAATCTTCATAAATTACTCTTCCTAAAATAAACACTGAAATAAAATAATAACTGAAAGATTTATCATTTAATCAATCAACTGTAGAATTCTAAAATAAATCTTTAAGTTAAAACTTTATGAAATCTTATCTGATGATGCATTGTCCCTAGACACTTACGTAATTAATCTCTAATTAATTACGTAACTAGCTAATTAGAGCTATGAAAATCCGGGTATTACATTCTTCCTTAAAGAAATTTAGTCCGAAATTTAGTACCTCAATAAATAGCTCGGTACTTCTCTTTCATCTTCTCTTCTAATTCCCAAGTCGCTTCTTCCGGGCCATGATGTCTCCATAGAATCTTGACTAAAGGAATCGACTTATTCCTTAGTTGTTGATTCTTTCGATCTAGGATACGTTCTGGCTTCTCTTCATAGCTTAGGTTGAACTCGAACCATGTCTTCGTTGATAACATGGTTCAAGTTATGACGCATTTCTTAGTAATCGAGATACGTGAAATATAATATGAAAGTTACCAAAATTGGGTGGCAACGCCAACCTGTATGCAACAGGTCCAATCTACTCTAAAATCTCGTATGGTCCGATGAACCTCGGATTGAGCTTTCCTTTGATTCCGAATCTGTGTACTCCCTTTGTAGGTGAAACCTTCAGGAATACTTTATCTCCGATTTCGAAATTCAACTCAGTTCGTCACGTATCTGCATAAGACTTTTGGCGATCTTGAGCTTCTTGAATTCTCTTCTTAATTTGGGGTATGATATCAATCATTTCTTCAACTGCTTCTGTGCCAAGAATTCTTTTCTCTCCAACTTTGTCCCAATACAAAGGAGATCGACATTTCTTGCCGTACAACGCTTCGTAGGGTGCCATGTTGATGGTTGCTTGGTAGCTATTATTATAAGCAAATTCGATCAAAGGCAATGCTTGCTCCCACTGTTCTCCTCGATCTAGGACAATGGTTCTGATCATATCTTCTAGTGTCTGAATAGTTCTTTCTGTCTGTCCATCGGTCTGCGGATGAAAGGCCGTACTGAAATTCAGCTGGGTGCCCATTTCCTTTTGAAAGCTTGTCCAAAATCGCGAGGTGAACTTGGAATCTCTATCTGAGGTGATCAAAACAGGAACTCCGTGTAGTCGTACGATCTCGCGCACGTAAATCTGGGCTAGCTTATCAGCACCGTATGTTACAGGAATTGGAATAAAATAGGCGCTCTTGGTCAATCGGTCAATAATTACCTAAATGACTGTATTTCCACGCTTGGACTTGGGTAATCTGGTGATGAAATCCATAGCAACATGGTCCCATTTCTACTTAGGAATGTCGAGAGGTTGCAGTTTTCCATGTGGTCTCTGGTGTAGCGCTTTAACTTGTTGACACGCCAAACACTTCTCGACATACGACGATACTTCTTGTTTCATACCTACCCACACGAAATTTCGTTTCAAATCTCGATACATTTTCGTGCTTCCAGGGTGGGCGGTATAAGGCGTGTTGTGTGCCTCCTTCAGAATTTCTTCCTTTAATTTCTTGTCATTAGGTATACATATCCTGTTCCCAAGCATAAGAGCATTATCTCTTGCTTCATGGTACTCTGTTCATCCTTCGGTTCTCACCTTCAGCCTTAATTTTTCTAATTGTTCATCTTGACTGTAACAACCCGCCAACCCTAAGTACGGATTAGCAGGGACTGTTACTAATGACGGGGATTAACAACAGGAACAAAAACTAATTATGGAACTGTGAGGTATATGATAGACAAATTCCCAAAACTTCATACCATTTAATGTGACACATATATCGTACATATGAAACTGGATCATTTATACTCTTAACAAAAGGGTTCAACTCAAAACATAACTTATATAACTTTGCAGCGGTAAGACATGTGAAGTACATATATGACGATGTGTATTCAAGGTTCTACTATCAGCAACAAATGACCTGACTGCTCAACACTGCTCCATCCCACACATTTAAAAACAAACATGCAGGGCTAAGTACAACTAATGCACTCAGTGGGCTCATTGCCAAAGCATTTTATCAACTTTAAATTACACTGCCCCTTCTGAGTAAGACGTAAGGTTTTTTATTGAAAAGGCCTTACGCTTACTAAAACATTTTCACATTTCTCAAAACATCGCTCAAGCAGCATTTTCTCTTTGTGTATGATCCATATCACTTTCTCATAACTTTTCATATATAACTTTCACTTTAAACGCCGTAGGAGGCCTCCTTCACGGACGCCGCGATCGGGGCGAAGATGTTCCATTCGCACCCAGCCACCTATAAACTCACGCCGTGAAAGGAGGCCTCCTTTCACGGACGCTGTGACCGGCCTAAGATGTTGCTATTGGCACACAGTCACCTATGGTGTACACCGATCCGTGCTAGGAATTTCAAGATCTAGCACAGACCCGAATTCAACCTCCTGCTAGAATAGACCAGGAAATTCATCCCTCTAGCACATGATCTGAATTCATTCTATAAAATTGGGAGCGACCCAGTTGGGAGCGACCCAACAACTGATTCACTTTCATAGTTGGCTTGCCCAACAACATGATAGGATTCATACACAAAAACATAAACACTTTGGGCAGGTAATCATCTCATCATCATTTCTCAATGTAAATATCAGAATAATTACTTTTCATTTGCAGAAAGCAAAATAAATAAAAGAGTTTTCGAATAAAGCCCACCTGGTACGTAGCTCTTTCAATAAAGTTCCTTTCTAAGTCGAAAGCTCAAGTCCACGTCCCACCTTAACGTAAGAACTATTTTCGTACTTTGGTCACGTTTCGATAGAGACGTACATCGTCTATAACGTCCTATGCATCGAATAAGGCTAACGTCGAACTTATTTTGACGTTTCTAATCAAAATGATGTTGATTATGAAATTACTCAACATATAAGAGATATTCCATCTCTTTAGCACATAATGTACGTTTTAATGTACTTACGTAACGTAAGTCACATTGTTACCAAACGTACTACGTTACATAGATCACGTATTATCGAATTTCGTGCGTTTTGACCTTGGTCAACGTTTTTGGTCAACAATTTTGACTTGGTCAACATTTAGTCAACAATTTTGACTAAAGTCAACATTTTGACTTTTTAATTTCTTTTATGTAATTCTATTATTTTATGTGCAATTCTTGTTCTAAAAATTCCTATAAAATCATAATATGTTTAAAACATCATTTTGGATCATATTATGCAATTATATCTCATAAAATAAATTTATAACATTAATACTTTTAACCTATAGTTTTCGAAAACCCTATTTAAACTAAGCAAACAATTTCCAAAAATTCCAATAAAATCACATAACACATAATCATCTATAAGCATCCTTACTATAACATAATTTTTATTTATTGCAAACTATTGAATTAAACCTTCCTAAGTCACTTTCGAAAATTTGGACTTAGGTCCAATAAATATTTAACAAATCCAGTAAATTCATACAACACTATATTATGATTCTACACTTTCAATATGTTATGATAACACTCAAACATGGAATATATCATAACCTAATATCATGTTCTTTAATTTTGAAATTCATAGACTTAGGTACTAAAGTGTTCCAAAAATTCTACATAAAATCATATAAGCATAGTTAATACCTAGATCATGATTTCATGCTCAAATCGACAATTAAAATCATACTCATCAACATATCATACTCTTAATTTTCGGTCAACATATAAAATTTGATATCATGCTTGATTTTGTGATATAATTATACTACATGCTCAATAACATCATATAAATACAATATCTAAACATATTAGCATAAGTTACATAATTTTCGAAAATTACACATATAAACTAAGCTTATAACATAAATTTTAACGGATGAAAATCGAAAATTCTAGCATGTATATGAAGCTCGTAAGATTTCTAACCTTTTAATCGGAGTCGAATTAATCGGCGGAGGTTTATTTGATCTAAGGTTTGGATTGAAATTTGAGGAACACTCTCAAATTTCCTCACTATATTTTCGGTTGTTATAGGTGCTAAATGGGAGAATGGAATGCTCAACTTATATTTATAGAGTTAATCAACTTGCATGCTAATTATTACATGAAATGATATCTTAACACACTTGTACAACTTGTTCACCTTTTTCGTCCAACTTGGTAGGCTAAAGGTAAGATATATATTTTTTTATTTATCCTATCATTATTTGATGTGGAACCTCATCACATTATTAACGTACATTCATTTGTTATCATTACAAATCAAATTGCAAAGTCTTATTTTATCTAAAAAGGTTTCGGCCATTATGTGTTAGAGAAGACAAATTTTTTACTTAATTATGTTAATACATCATATTATATAATATTGAATTCACACTATTGTTATTAGCTATCATTTTCGAAAATGATAGCAATTACTACCATATGTGATTGTGTGTCGGCTATTGCTTGTTCTTGAAGGATTTTTTTTTTCCTATTAAATGTTATGATATTACTATAAGATAATGACATTTTGAATAGTCAAAAATAAACACAAGATATTTATTTATGTTCACATTTAATTGTCAACATTTTCAACTACTAGCAAACAAATCCATAGTTACTTGTTCAAATTGGCAACTACTACCACCTTATCTCTTAATAACATCTAGGTAACATAATCATATCCTATATTTAATAGGATCAAACTATATCACATAAAATCACACACTTTGTCCCATTATTTTCGGCCATTGCATGTAGACAACCTTAGGTTACTTGTTCAATTTGAACACCATCTCTACTTTACATCTCATACCAAGTTGGAACCTTATCTTATCCTTTACATTAATTAAACCAAGATTTGTGTTCATAAAATCTTATAAGAAGGATAAAATTTTCGTCCCTTTTCACAAGTGTTTTCCCCCACTTGTGCAAGTTGCTAGACAACTCATCTTATCCCTAATATTATCATATTAATATAATAATTATGATACATAATCAATAGGATAAGAATTAAATCAAATCTTGCACATAGAAACCCTAAATTTTCGAGAATTAGGGTTACAAAGCTAGACATTCTATTTTCTTGTACTAAATAGCTAATACGTAGTTATGTGACATAATATATGTTCTAGATGGTGAATTAAATCATAGAATAATATTTAGAACACTTTTACACCATAAAACCCTAATTTCGAAAATTAGGGTTTTCGAAATTAGCCTATTTTTGTTCAATTTCTATTCCTTAATTCTCTAGCATTATTTTCATGATAAATAATGCTCTTATATCATAATATAATCATAGGAATTTAAATAATATAATTCCATGATCATTGGAATGAGTTATCGCACTATCTATAAACTTAGACGTTTAAAACGTCTCAAAACGTTAATAGGTGATTTAGCTCTAAGACGTTCATAAATAAGTTAGAATCATTTAGTTCACTTCTATAATGGTAGGGAACTCGAATTCTAAGCCTAAATGCTTAGAAAATATCATACAGCTTAACTGTCGAATTTTATCGATGTTAGAACAAACGATCGAAGGAATAGCATAAGCTGCATTCCTTAATTCACTAAGTGCCAGTGAATATCACACAGAAATTATCAAATTATGCTTAGTCAACATTAGGCGTTGACTGGTTAAGATTTTAATTATCGAACTCGAAACCCTAATTACGATTTATATTATCGTAATTAAGCGTTAAAACTGCGGGATATTACATTCTACCCCCCTTAAAATAAATTCCGTCCTCGAAATTTGCATATCTTAGAAAGTTATGGGGTATCTTTCCATCATAACATTCTCAAGTTTCCTACGTGGCTTTCTCTTGTTCATGATTTCTCCTTTGGACATTTATCTAAAGTATAACTTGACTCTTTGACTGCTGAATCTTACGATCAAAATAGTCGTAAGTTCTTTCTCATGACTCATATCTTTGTTCATGAATAACATCGTCATGATGAATCTCGTGTTTTGAATCATACACGACTTTCTTCACTATGCCACGTGGAAGCATTCGCACATTCCCAAACTTGGTGGAAGTACCAATCTATAGATTCTTGGGTCTATTATTTCTAGGATCTCGTGCGGTCCTATAAAGCGTGATCTCACATTCCTTTCTTTGTAAACATTATAATTCCTTCAATGGAGAAATTTTAAGAAATCTTTATCTCTGCATTCAAATGCATCCATATTCTACGCGTTGGCGTAAGACTTTTGTCTATCATAAACTTCTTTCATTCTTTGCCTATCTTGACAAATATCTTAATTGTTTCACTCACAATACCAGCTTTAAAACTTCTCTTACTTTCTTTATCACCATAAAGAGCGATCGATACTTTATTTCGTACTATACCTTTTATGGGTCATATTAATCGTCGCCGCGGCTGACTATTATCGCAGGTGATCTTAATAAATGGAAAAACGTATTTCCAATTAGTACTTTCATTTTGGCCCCTAATATCCTCAACATATCATAGAATGTTCATATTGTTCTTTTCGAACCGTTCATCTGTCCGTGAGCGAAAGTTATGCTAAAGTTAAATTTAGTGTCGAACTCTTTCGTGAACTAATTCAAAATCTAGAAGCAAAACGATCTCTTTTGAACTCACTCATCAAATTCATGAGTAATTTGCATAGGCAGAAAATAAGCTCTTTAGTAGGTCGATCCACTACTACACATATAGCAGTATTATCTTTTTCGACTTTGACATCTTTCCTCTGTTTCTCTATTATCCTTCTTCTTAAATCAGACGTCTGAGTGAATGTAGCAATACAACTCATGATTATCTCTGGTTATTCAATCAACTCTATTTTCATTCCTTTAAACCTTTCGGTGAGTTCTTCTATCCTTGCACTGTTTTAAACTTTTGCCAAGTTCACATGGATTCCTTCGGAAGTCATAATGTGTCTAAGGAATATTATTTCTTTAAGTTGAATCCGCCTTAAATATCCTTGGCGAAATTTGTTTGACTTTGATGTCTGCAAGATAATTCTTAAGAGCTCTTTATACTCTTTCTTGCCCTTCAAAATAGATGAGAACATCATTTATGAAGGTTTAAGACAATTTGTCTTAGTATGCGTGGAACCCTAAATTTTTGAGGTTCATGAACATGGCTGGCGCATTAGTTGGTCGAACGGCATAACTATAAACTCATAGTAACCATATCTTGTTCGGAAAGCCATTTTGAGTACATTTTTAGCTCGTGCCTTAAATTGATTACAGTCCGATTGAGATCGGTTCTAAGGACTACTCTTGTTCTTTTCCACTGACCGAATACTCAGTTATCCTCGGTAATGGATTATTCACTCTCGATAATCTATACGCTTTCTTAATGGGCTATCTTTCTCCTTTGACAAGCAAATTGGGTGCTTCTTAAGGTAATACTCTAGGTCTGATGAAACTTTAGATTTTATAGCCTTCACTTTGAATCTTTATCCTTTAACTTTCCTTGAATCCATTTGATAAAGGTACTTTTGACATGGTTTAATAATGGTTCTAACTCGATAGTGGAACTCTAGTTGCTTATCAGGGGTAATCTTACTAAGTTGTCAGGAATATCTAGAAATTCTCGAACAATTTCCACATCCTCTATCTTCATTTCGCTTTCATTCTCTGCTTAGATAAACTGGGAATGCTCGACATCCCTTCTTGTTTATAATCTCCTTATTTGTAGTGTGGGTATGGTCGGAATTTCCTTCCCCATGTGGATTCCATAGAAACTCATAACTTCTTGCTCGAAGATATGAATCGAAACTTCCCTTTCCTTGTACAAAATCGTAGAATGGTTTTCGACTAACCAATCTATTCTTAAGATTATGTCTATATTCTTCATAGGTGTAATGTTCAAGTGATTCACTAGATCTCTAGTGGTTCTAGGTTCAAGTCTAAGTTCGAGAAAACATGTCTGACAATCAGGATTTCTCCTATGGCAAAAAGATTCTCTTTTCCTGATTTGCTTATTCCGACTTAGGTTCTAATCCTATCTACGCATGCTTTTAAAATGACAGAATGTAAAGTATTCTTTTCGATCGAAAGTACTATATGTACGTTGGAAAGTTCTTCGTACCTGTCATGTTTCCTCGACTTCGTTTGTTCCGTCTTTGGTGGTAATATTGTCGCGGACGTGGTTGCTGTGGAGAAAGATGAATTGCTTTAAGTGGTTGGGTATGGCCTAGTTGGTTCAGCCTTCTAGTTTCTCCTTGGCGTCTTTTAGGGCAATTATTTGCATAGTGGCCCTCCATACCACATTTAAAGCAAATGCCCAATAGGCACTCACCCTTATGCTTCTTTTGACATTTTGGGCAATGCGTAGCTTTAATATGCTCTTGGGGACTTCTCATTGTTGTGGAAAACACTGGACCTTTCCACAATTGCCCTTGTGGCACCATGTTTCCTTGCCATGGCCATTTATTATTTGAACTTCCCACATTGCCTCGGTTGTAATTACTAAGATTGCCTTTCCATTTCTTCTTGCCTTTGTTACTAGCATTATGTGACTGAGTGGGTGCAGGCTTATCCTCTAGCATTGCTGCCTCAATGTCTAAAGCTCGACTAAGAGCTTCAGTATCTTTATCTCATGCCTTAGACCAGATCTAAATTTCTCTGACATTTTCATGTCGGTATTTATGATCCCAGCATATCTTGACATGTCGCAAAAGATGCGATCGTATACATCACGGACTTACGTTCTTGCTTTAGGTTGAAGAACTCAATTTCCTTCTTCTTTCTATAACTTTTGGAATGTATTTCTCATACATTTCGCCTTAAAATCTTCCCAAGTGAATTCATCTATTTGTTACGGTGTTGGGGTTTTCCTTGGGCTTCCACCGTAAATCACCGTCCGGTGAGTTGAAAGTCACACAAGATAGTCTCCCATGTGTCGTATAACGAAGGAAATCAAATATCCTTTCTATTGTTCTTACCCATTGCTCAGCATCCTCGGGACTTCCTTTTCCATTAAAGGTAGGAGGATTTTGCCTTAGAAAAAGTTCCTCAATTCTACGATCAGGTGGAGGTGGGGGTGGTTGTGGTATTTCTCTTTCGGGATGTGGGACTCTGCCCCTTCTCCCAACTCTTCTTCTAAGTTCTTGCTCAGGCTCGTGTCTAGGCGGCATTCTGGAATTACAAAGATGTAATTAGCATTCACGTAATGCTTATCGTAAGTTATATATATAACATCTTCAGGCAATCCCCTCATAAAACGGTTTTAGTAAAACCATTCACCCCCTTTTTTGTTCACTATTCGTGGTTTCATGGAGATTTCAATTACCTGAGAATAACGTTGTTCAAGCATGATCGTATGGGTGGGGGTATAACGAGTGACTTGTTAACGAGGATGCTATTTATCTCTTACATATTCATTTAGAAGAATCTCATGTTCCGGGTTATCTCATAACTATATAGCAGGTAGTTTCCTCAGCTATTCTTAATTCTTGCTTCTTTTCTTGAGCATAACATCCGAAAGTCATAATACTTTCGGTTTACCTTGGTCCTTACTTTTGGGATTAAGATTGTCATCATTCTAATCTATACGGGTAAGGTAGTACATTTGTACACCATAACTTACATTTCAAGTACAAAATGTTTCATTGTCAAGTCTCAACGTCGGGATATCTTCCCCATACTTGGTTTAATACTAGGAATAGCCTAGCTTTTCACATATCTCATTATTTGATCCATCGATCTCACTATCTTTGGTTTAACCAAAGTCTCATATACTTAGGAACGATTCTATTTAAACATAACCTTTATTGATTTATGGATAAAGCGGAAAACTTGATATCGAGATACTATCGTTCCTTTACATCCATCAACTGAGTCTTATTCATTTCCATACTTTAAACACGTCCGACCTATTATCGAGGTCTTATGGACAAATAACTATCTTTAAAGATAAGTTGTAATCTTTCTCACTATAACATAATAAGAGGAGATTATATCTCAAGGATATCATATACTTTTCTTTACTTCTACTCTAGCACTCAATGCTAAAGAGTATCTCGTTCATAACTTAGTCATCATACACTCACGTAGAGGTATAGCTTTACTGTTATCAATATTGGGAAAGCCCATCAAGGGTCGATCCACCTATGTGTATCATAATATATCTCGTCTCATCGAGAACTTCTTTCCATTATATCTTGATGTCTATCACTTTTGGTGACTTGAAACTTTCGGTGACAAGACACGTCGACCTATGTCATACTTATTGGTTTCGTAGATTGAAGAAAATTTCATCATGACAACTTTCAAGAGGTATGGTTTCATAATTCAAGATGACAACTTTGAAGGTTTGAATCAAGATGTTCTTTGAATCGAATAATTGGGATATAGGGTCCAAGACCGAATAACGATCTTGAGATTTCTTTGGTCATATGGGGTGGCGGGCCGTCACAAATACTTTCCCAAATACATGAAGGTTTGGTTTCAAAAGAACGCTTTATGAAATTTTCTCGATCAGACTTTTTCTTTCACAAGGAGTGAGAACTCAAACGATATCCCCATTGGAACTAGATCATAGAGTTAAACTCAATGACGAATTTGGGCTATGAATAAGATTTTGAAATATTACACAACTCATTTTAGTTTTGTTCAAAGGTTCTCATGTACACATATGTTATAGTTCTTCTTGAACTATTGGGAATCTTGCCTTCTAGTAGCATTCTAAGATTCTGTCACATCGTTGAGTTCTCGTTCTATATACGTCATGAGATCAAGATCAATTGCTTTTTGATCACATTTGTATTTCGCTTCTAACGAGAAAGTCATAGTCAATTTGGTTTCCGTCATACGTGAACATCCAAACAAAGACTATACTCATGTCACCGTAGTATAGTGACATTCATTATCTCTAAATAATCATTCTCGTCTTTGCTCTTTGACTTTCTCGCTTTTGTTCTTGTCATTTAACTTCGAGATTCTCATTTCGATCTCGTTTCGTCTCATGACGCACTAAAATTCTCATAGTTCTTTTCTATGTTCTTTCGCAAAAGGGATCATGCGACTTAAGCAAGCTATGTTCTTTTGGGATAACATACCCATCATCAAAATAATCGGAAATTTCGTAATCGTAACGCTCATAACATATCTCTTTCATAATAATCATGCTCATTGAATTTCATAAATTCAAAGATTCCACTTTGACATATCTATATCAACACTTTCTCATATAACATTATCATAATATAATCATATGTTGGTAGCGAACCAACATCTTTCAATATCATCATAACATCAAAATATATTGGTAATGAACCAACAACTATCAAACTCATTATAACATCATCATACGTTGGTAGCGAACCAACAACTTTAACTATCATCATACCATCCTTCTCCACATATAACATGATCATCATAAATTAATCCTAGCCAGGTATTCTACTTCTGGCTTAGGAACAAATATCAATTTCTCTTAATAACATAAACTTCATTGCAACGTTTGCAATTACTTTCACTTTCAATAATTCTCATAACTTTCATCTCTTTGGAAATATCATTTTCCAAGTCAAACTTTTCATTTCAAGACTTTTAGAAAGGGCATTCGTTCATTTTCTATACTGAGAAAATCATTTTCTTATCACATATCAAATCTTTTAAGTTTTCCATGAATATGCAGTCCCATACCTGCATATTTTTGGAATCCTTTGAGCTTTCCTTGAATATGCAGTCTCATACCTGCATATTCTTGGAATCTCCTTTATTTCAAAACTTTCATTTTCCTGAAAAATTGTTTTACTTTAATAAATCTCACTTTCAAATTTCTCATTCTCATTCTCAAAACTTTAAGAAAGTCAATTACCTCTTTCCCGGTTGAGCTTGATGTGATGGAGTGTTAAGCATAGTCAGCTGATCTCTAGAAGTCTAGTGACTCAACTTTGAAAGGAATTTTTGTTTCAAGGAACGAACTGCTCTGATACCACTTTGTAACAGCCCGCCAACCCTAAGTACGGATTAGCAGGGACTGTTACTAATGACGGGGATTAATAACAGTAACAAAAACTAAGTATGCAACTGTGAGGTATATGATAGACAAATTCCCAAAACTTCATACCATTTAATGTGACACATATATCGTACTTATGAAACTAGATCATTTATACTCTTAACAAAAGGGTTCAACTCAAAACATAACTTATATAACTTTGCAGCGGAAATACATGTGAAGTACACATATGACGATGTGTATTCAAGGTTCTACTATCAGCAACAAATGACCTGACTGCTCAACACTGCTCCATCTCATCGATCAGCTCAACCTGCACATTTAAAAACAAACATGCAGGACTAAGTACAACTAATGCACTCAGTGGGCTCATTGCCAAAGCATTTTATCAACTTTAAATTACACTGCCCCTTCTGAGTAAGAAGTAAGGGTTTTTATTGAAAAGGCCTTACGCTTATTAAAACATTTTCACATTTCTCAAAAACATCGCCTGCGCAGGCATTTTCTCTTTGTGTGTATGATCCATATCACTTTCTCATAACTTTTCATATATAACTTTCACTTTAAACGCCGCAGAAGGAGGCCTCCTTCTACGGACGCTGAGACGCGCGATCGGGTCAAGATGTTCCTTTCGGCACCCAGCCACCTATAAACTCACACCGTGAAAGGAGGCCTCCTTTCACGGACGCTGTGACCGCCAAAGATGTTGCTATCGACACAAAGTAACCTATGGTGTACACCGGTCCAGGCTAGGAATTTTGTATCTAGCACAGGACCCGAATTCAACCTCCAGGCTAGGAATAGACCAGGAAATTCATCCCTCTATACGTGATCCGAATTCATTCTATAAAATTGGGAGCGACCCAATTGGGAGCGACCCAACAACCGATTCACTTTCATAGTCACTTCGCCCACAACATGATATGATTCATACACAAAGACATAAACACTTTGGGCGGTGTAATTATCTCATCATCATTTCTCAGTAAATCGTAGAATAATTACTTTTCATTTGCGAAAATAAAATAAATAAAGAGTTTTCAATAAAGCCCACCAGCACGTAGCTCTTTCAATAAAGTTCCTTTCTAAGTCGAAGTCAAGTCGGCACATAATGTGCGTTTTAATGTACTTACGTAACGTAAGTCACATTGTTACCAAACGTGCTTTAGATCACGACATTATCGAATTTCGTGCGTTTTGACCTTGGTCAACGTTTTGGTCAACAATTTTGACTTGTCAACATTTACTCAACAATTTTGACTAAAGTCAACATTTTGACTTTTTAATTTCTTTTATGTAATTCTATTATTTTATGTGCAATTCTTGTTCTAAAAATTCATATAAAATCATAATATGTTTAAAACATCATTTTGGATCATATTATGCAATTATATCTCATAAAATAAATTTATAACATTAATACTTTTAACCTATAGTTTTCGAAAACCCTATTTAAACTAAGCAAACAATTTCCAAAAATTCCAATAAAATCACATAACACATACTCATCTATAAGC
The DNA here is from genome assembly GCA_036937905.1 of Salvia rosmarinus. Taxonomy (NCBI): domain Eukaryota; kingdom Viridiplantae; phylum Streptophyta; class Magnoliopsida; order Lamiales; family Lamiaceae; genus Salvia; species Salvia rosmarinus. The sequence continues at coordinate 35,137,553 of CM072820.1, read as the reverse complement.
ATCCTTACTATAACATAATTTTTATTTATTCCAAACTATTGAATTAAACCTTCCTAAGTCACTTTCGAAAATTTGGACTTAGGTCCAATAAATTTTTAACAAATCCAATAAATTCATACAACACTATATTATGATTCTACACTTTCAATATGTTATGATAACACTCAAACATGGATTATATCATAACCTAATATCATGATCTTTAATTTTCAAAATTCATAGACTTAGGTACTAAAGTGTTCCAAAAATTCTACATAAAATCATACAAGCATAGTTAATACCCTAGATCATGATTTCATGCTCAAATCAACAATTAAAAATCATACTCATCAACATATCATACCCTTAAGTTTTCGGTCAACATATAAAATTTTATATCATGCTTGATTTTGTGATATAATTATACTACATGCTCAATAACATCATATAAATACAATATCTAAACATATTAGCATAAGTTACATAATTTTCGAAAATTACACATATAAACTAAGCTTATAACATAAATTTTAACGGATGAAAATCGAAAATTCTAGCATGTATATGAAGCTCGTAAGATTTCTAACCTTTTAATCGGAGTCTAATTAATCGTGGAGGTTTATTTGATCTAAGGTTTGGATTGAAATTTGAGGAACACTCTCAAATTTCCTCACTATATTTTCGGTTGTTATAGGTGCTAAATGGGAGAATGGAATGCTCAACTTATATTTATAGAGTTAATCAACTTGCATGCTAATTATTACATGAAATGATATCTTAACACACTTGTACAACTTGTTCACCTTTTTCGTCCAACTTGGTAGGCTAAAGGTAAGATATATATTTTTTTATTTATCCTATCATTATTTGATGTGGAACCTCATCACATTAATAACGTACATTCATTTGTTATCATTACAAATCAAATTGCAAAGTCTTATTTTATCTAAAAAGGTTTCGGCCATTATGTGTTAGAGAAGACAAAATTTTTTACTTAATTATGTTAATACATCATATTATATAATATTGAATTCACGCGATTGTTATTAGCTATCATTTTAGAAAATGATAGCAATTACTACCATATGTGATTGTGTGTCGGCTATTGCTTGTTCTTGAAGGATATTTTTTTTTATCCTATTAAATGTTATGATATTACTATAAGATAATGACATTTTGAATAGTCAAAAATAAACACAAGATATTTATTTATGTTCACATTTAATTGTCAACATTTTCAACTACTAGTAAACAAATCCATAGTTACTTGTTCAAATTGGCAACTACTACCACCTTATATCTTAATAATATCTAGGTAACATAGTCCCCAGGGATGCCCAATGGTTAAGGTGGGTTCTTGGCGAGAGGTCAAGTGTTCAAACCCCACCAAACGCCTTACGGGTTTGAGCCTCATACCCGGTTTTCAAGTGTGGTTTACATCATGTGTGGTTTGCAGGCTATTGCACAAGACCGTGGGGTTTACCCAGTGCGCACCTAAGGTAGCGGCTGCGGGTTCCCCATGATATCAAAAAAAAAAAAAAAAAAAAAAAAAATCTAGGTAACATAATCATATCCTATATTTAATAGGATCAAACTATATCACATAAAATCACACACTTTGTCCCATTATTTTCGGCCATTGCATGTAGACAACCTTAGGTTACTTGTTCAATTTGAACACCATCTCTACTTTACACCTCATACCAAGTTGGAACCTTATCTTATCCTTTACATTAATTAAAGCAAGATTTGTGTTCATAAAATCTTATAAAAAGGATGAAATTTTCGTCCCTTTTCACAAGTGTTTTCCCCCACTTGTGCAAGTTGCTAGACAACTCATCTTATCCCTAATATTATCATATTAATATAATAATTATGATACATCATCAATAGGATAAGAATTAAATCAAATCTTGCACTTAGAAACCCTAAATTTTCGAGAATTAGGGTTACAAAGCTAGACATTCTATTTTCTTGTACTAAATAGCTAATACGTAGTTATGTGACATAATATATGTTCTAGATGGTGAATTAAATCATAGAATAATATTTAGAACACTTTTACACCATAAAACCCTAATTTCGAAAATTAGGGTTTTCGAAATTAGCCTATTTTGTTCAATTTCTATTCCTTAATTCTCTAGCATTATTTTGATGATAAATAATGCTCTTATATCATAAAATAATCATAGGAATTTAAATAATATAATTCCATGATCATTGGAACGAGTTATCGACTATCTTTAAACTTAGACGCTTAAAACGCCTCAAAACGTTAATAGGTGATTTAGCTCTAAGACGCTCATAAATAAGTTAGAATCATTTAGTTCACTTCTATAATGGTAGGAACTCAATTCTAAGCCTAAATGCTTAGAAAATATCATACAGCTTAACTGTCGAATTTTATCCATGTTAGAACAAACGTTCGAAGGAATAGCATAAGCTATATTCCTTAATTCACTAAATGCCAGTGAATATCACACAGAAATTATCAAATTATACTTAGTCAACATTAGGCGTTGACTGGTTAAGATTTTAATTATCGAACTCGAAACCCTAATTACGATTTATATTATCGTAATTAAGTGTTAAAACTGCGGGGTATTACATTCTACCCCTCTTAAAATAAATTCCATCCTCGAAATTTGCATATCTTAGAAAGGTATGGGGTATCTTTCCATCATAACATTCTCAAGTTTCCTACGTGGCTTTCTCTTGTTCATGATTTCTCCTTTGGACATTTATCCAAAGTATAACTTGATTCTTTGACTGTTGAATCTTACGATCAAAATAGTCGTAAGTTCTTTCTCATGACTCATATCTTTGTTCATGAATAACATCCTCATGATGAATCTCGTGTTTTGAATCATACACGCACTTTCTTCACTATGCCACGTGGAAGCATTCTGTACATTCCCCAAACTTGGTGGAAGTACCAATCTATAGGTTACTGGGTCTATTATTTCTAGGATCTCGTACGGTCCTATAAAGCATGATCTCACATTCCTTTCTTTATAAACATTATAATTCCCTTCAATGGAGAAATTTTTAAGAAATCTTTATCTCTGCATTCAAAATGCAGTCCATATTTACGCTCATTGGCGTAAGACTTTTGACTATCATAAACTTCTTTCATTCTTTGCCTATCTTGACAAATATCTTAATTGTTTCACTCACAATACCAGCTTTAAAACTTCTCTCTTACTTTCTTTATCACCATAAAGAGGCGATCGATACTTTCTTTCGTACTATACCTTATATGGGTCATATTAATCGTCGCTCAGCAGCTATTATCGCAGGTGATCTTAATAAATGGAAAAACGTATTTCCAATTAGTACTTTCATTTTGGCCCCTAATATCCTCAACATATCATAGAATGTTCATATCGTTCTTTTCGAACCGTTCATCTGTCCGTGAGCGAAAGTTATGCTAAAAGTTAAATTTCGTGTCGAACTCTTTCGTGAACTAATTCAAAATCTAGAAGCAAAACGATCTCTTTTGAACTCACTCATCAAATTCATGAGTAATTTGCATAGGCAGAAAATAAGCTCTTTAGTAGGTCGATCCACTACTACCCATATAGCAGTGTTATCTTTTTCGACTTTGACATCTTTCCTCTGTTTCTCTATTATCCTTCTTCTTAAATCAGACGTCAGAGTGAATATAGCAATACAACTCATGATTATCTCTGGTTATTCGATCATCTCTATTTTCATTCCTTTAAACCTTTCGGCAAGTTCTTCTATCCTTGCACTGTTTTAAACTTTTGCCAAGTTCACATGGATTCCTTCGGAAGTCATAATGTGTCTAAGGAATATTATTTCTTTAAGCTGAATCCTCCTTAAATATCCTTGGCGAAATTTGTTTGACTTTGATGTCTGCAAGATAATTCTTAAGAGCTCTTTATACTCTTTCTTGCCTTTCAAAATAGATGAGAACATCATTTATGAAGGTTTAAGACAATTTGTCTTAGTATGCGCGGAACCCAAAATTTTTGAGGTTCATGAACATGGCTCATGCATTAGTTGGTCCGAACGGCATAACTATAAACTCATAGTAACCATATCTTGTTCGGAAAGCCATTTTGAGTACATTTTAGCTCGTGCCTTAAATTGATTACAATCAGATTGAGATCGGTTCTCGTGACTACTCTTGTTCTTTTCCACCGACCGAATACTCGCTTATCCTCGGTAATGGATTATTCACTCGATAATCTATACGCTTTCTTAATGGGCTATGTTTCTCATTCGACAAGCAAATTGGGTGCTTCTTAAGGTAATACTCTAGGTCTGATGAAACTTTAGATTTTATAGCCTTCACTTTGAATCTTTATCCTTTAACTTTCCTTGAATCCATTTGATAAAGGTACTTTTGACATGGTTTAATAATGGTTCTAACTCGATAGTGGAACTCTAGTTGCTTATCAGGGGTAATCTTACTAAGTTGTCAGGAATATCTAGAAATTCTCGAACATTTTCCACATCCTCTATCTTCATTTCTGCTTTTCATTCTCTGCTTAGATAAACAGGGAATGCTCGACATCCCTTCTTGTTTATAATCTCCTTATTTGTAGTGTGGGTATGATCGAATTTCCTTCCCATGTGGATTCCATAGAAACTCATAACTTCGCTCAAAGATATGAATCGAAACTTCCCTTTCCTTGTACAAAATCGTAGAATGGTTTCGACTAACCAATCTATTCTTAAGATTATGTCTATATTCTTCATAGGTGTAATGTTCAAGTGATTCACTAGATCTCTAGTGGTTCTAGGTTCAAGTCTAAGTTCGAGAAAACATGTCGACAATCGAGATTTCTCCTATGGCAAAAGATTCTCTTTCCCGATTTGCTTATTCGACTTAGGTTCTAATCCTTCACGCATGCTTTTAAAATGACGTAATGTAAAGTATTCTTTTCGATCGAAAGTACTATATGTACGTTGGAAAGTTCTTCGCACTGCCATGTTTCCTCGACTTCGCTTTGTTCCGCCTTTGGTGGTAATATTGTCGCGGACGTGGTTGTTGTGGCGAAAGATGAATTGCTTTAAGTGGTTGGGCATGGCCTAGTTGGTTCAGCCTTCTAGTTTCTCCTTGGCGTCTTTTAGGGCAATTATTTGCATAGTGGCCCTCCATACCATATTTAAAGCAAATGCCCAATAGGCACTCACCCTTATGCTTCTTTTGACATTTTGGGCAAGGCATAGCTTTAATATGCTCTTGGGGACTTCTCATTGTTGTGGAAAACACTGGACCTTTCCACAATTGCCCTTGTGGCACCATGTTTCCTTGCCATGGCCTTTTATTATTTGAACTTCCCACATTGCCTCGGTTGTAATTACTAAGATTGCCTTTCCATTTCCTCTTGCCTTTGTTACTAGCATTATTTGACTGAGTGGGTGCAGGCTTATCCTCTGGCATTGCTGCCTCAATGTCTAAAGCTCGACTAAGAGCTTCAGTATATGTTAAGTTGCCATGACTTGCTAGAGGCGTCTTTATCTCATGCCTTAGACCAGATCTAAATTTCTCTGACATTTTCATGTCAGTATTTACTTGTCCGGAGCATATCTTGACATGTCGCAAAAGATGCGATCGTATTCTGTCACGGACTTACGTTCTTGCTTTAGGTTGAAGAACTCAATTTCCTTCTTCTTTCTATAACTTTTAGGAATGTATTTCTCATACATTTCCGTCTTAAAATCTTCCCAAGTGAATTCATCTATTTGTTCTGGTGTTAGGGTTTTCCTTCGGGCTTCCCACCGTAAATCACCGTCCGTGAGTTGGAAAGTCACACAAGATAGTCTCTCTTGTCTTTGTGTGAAGGAAATCAAATATCCTTTCTATTGTTCTTACCCATTGCTCAAAGATCCTCGGGACTTCCTTTTCCATTAAAGGTAGGAGGATTTTCCTTAGAAAAGTTCCTCAATTCTACGATCGGTGGAGGTGGGGTGGTTGTGGTATTTCTCTTCGGGATGTGGGACTCGCCTTCTCCCAACTCTTCTTCTAAGCTCTTGCTCAGGCTCGCGTCTAGGCGGCATTCTTGAATTACAAAGATGTAATTAGCATTCACGTAATGCTTATCGTAAGTTATATATATAACATCTTCAGGCAATCCCCTCATAAAACGGTTTTAGTAAAACCATTCACCCCTTTTTGTTAACTATTCGTGGTTTCATGGAGATTTCAATTACCTGAGAATAACTTTGTTCAAGCATGATCGTATGGGTGGGGGTATAACGAGTGACTTGTTAACGAGGATGCTATTTATCTCTTACATATTCATTTAGAAGAATCTCATGTTCGGGTTATCTCATAACTATATAGCGGGTAGTTTCTCGGCTATTCTTAATTCTTGCTTTTTTCGAGATAACATCCGAAAGTCATAATACTTTCGGTATACCTTGGTCCTTACTTTTGGGATTAAGATTGTCATCATTCTAATCTATACGGGTAAGGTAGTACATTTGTACACCATAACTTAGATTTCAAGTACCAAATGTTTCATTGGCAAGTCTCAACGTCGGGATATCTTCCCCATACTTGGTTTAATACTAGGAATAGCCTAGCTTTTCACATAGCTCATTATTTGATCCATCGATCTCACTATCTTTGGTTTAACCAAAGTCTCATATACTTGGGAACGATTCTATTTAAACATAACCTTTATCGATTTATGGATAAAGCGGAAAACTTGATATCGAGATACTATCGTTCCTTTATATCCATCAACTGAGTCTTATTCAATTCCATACTTTAAACACGTCCGACCTATTATCGAGGTCTTATGGACAAATAACTATCTTTAAAGATAAGTTGTAATCTTTCTCACTATAACATAATAAGAGGAGATTATATCTCAAGGATATCATATACTTTTCTTTACTTCTACTCTAGCACTCAATGCTAAAGAGTATCTCATTCATAACTTAGTCATCATACACTCACGTTGAGGTATAGCTTTACTGCTATCAATATTGGGAAAGCCCATCAAGGGTCGATCCACCTATGTGTATCATAATATATCTCGTCTCATCGAGAACTTCTTTCCATTATATCTTGATGTCTATCACTTTTGACTGACTTGAAACTTTCATGTGACAAGACACGTCAACCTATGTCATACTTATTGGTTTCGTGGATTGAAGAAAATTTCATCTTAACAACTTTCAAGAGGTATGGTTTCATAATTCAAGATGACAACTTTGAAGGTTTGAATCAGCATGTTCTTTGAACTGAATAATTGGGATATAGGGTCCGAAGACCAGAATAACGAGTACTGAGATTTCTTTGGTCATATGGGGTGGCCAGGCCCGTCACAAATACTTTCTCAGTCATATGAAGGTTTGGTTTCAAAAGAACGCTTTATGAAATTTTCTGACTGTAGACTTTTTCTTCACAAGGAGTGAGAACTCAAACGATATCCCCATTGGAACTAGATCATAGAGTTAAACTCAATGACATAATTTGGGCTATGAATAAGATTTTGAAATCTTACACAACTCATTTTAGTTGTGTTCAAAGGTTCTCATGTACACATATGTTATAGTTCTTCTTGAACTATTGGGAATCTTGCCTTCTAGTAGCATTCTAAGATTCCTGTCACACTGTTGAGTTCTCGTTCTATATACGTCGCAAGATCAGTATCAACTGTTTCTTTGATCACATTTCTATTTCGTTTCTAACGAGAAAGTCATAGTCAATTTGGATTTCCGTCATACGTGAACATCCAAACAAAAGACTATACTCATGTCACTGTAGTATAGTGACATTCATTATCTCTAAATCATCATTCTCGTCTTTGCTCTTTGATTTTCTGCTCTTTGTTCTTGTCATTTAGCTCGAGATTCTCATTTCGATCTCGTTTCTGTCTCATGACAGACTAAAATTCTCATAGTTCTTTTCTATGTTCTTTCGCAAAAAGGGATCATGCGACTTAAACAGTCTATGTTCTTTTGGGATAACATACCCATCATCAAAATAACTGGAAATTTCAGAACTGTAAACGTTCATAACATATCTCTTTCATAATAATCATGCTCATTGAATTTCATAAATTCAAATATTTCACTTTTGACATATCTATATCAACACTTTCTCATATAACATTATCATAATATAATCATATGTTGGTAGCGAACCAACATCTTTCAATATCATCATAACATCAAAAATATATTGGTAATGAACCAATAACTATCAAACTCATTATAACATCATCATACGTTGGTAGCGAACCAACAACTTTAACTATCATCATACCATCCTTCTCCACATATAACATGATCATCATAAATTAATCCTAGCCAGGTATTCTGCATCTGGCTTAGGAACAAATATCAATTTCTCTTAAAAACATAAACTTCATTGCAACGTTTGCAATTACTTTCACTTTCAATAATTCTCATAACTTTCATCTCTTTGGAAATATCATTTTCCATGTCAAACTTTTCATTTCAAGACTTTTAGAAAGGGCATTCGTTCATTTTCTATACTGAGAAAATCATTTTCTTATCACATATCAAATCTTTTAAGTTTTCCATGAATATAAAGTCCCATACCTGCATATTTTTGGAATCCTTTGAGCTTTCCTTGAATATGCAGTCCCATACCTGCATATTCTTGGAATCTCCTTTATTTCAAAACTTTCATTTTCCTGAAAAATCATTTTACTTTAATAAATCTCACATTCAAATTTCTCATTCTCATTCTCAAAAATTTAAGAAAGTCATTTACCTCTTTCCCGGTTGAGCTTGATGTGATGGAGTGTTGAGCATAGTCAGCTGATCTCTAGAAGTCTAGTGACTCAATCTAGACTCAACTTTGAAAGGAATTTTTGTTTCAAGGAACGAACTGCTCTGATACCACTTTGTAACAGCCCGCCAACCCTAAGTACAGATTAGCAGGGACTGTTACTAATGACGGGGATTAAAAACAGGAACAAAAACTAATTATGGAACTGTGAGGTATATGATAGACAAATTCCCAAAACTTCATACCATTTAATGTGACACATATATCGTACATATGAAACTGGATCATTTATACTCTTAACAAAAGGGTTCAACTCAAAACATAACTTATATAACTTTGCAGCGGAAAGACATGTGAAGTACACATATGATGATGTGTATTCAAGGTTCTACTATCGAACAAATGACTGACCGCTCAACACCGCCCATCCCATCGATCAGCTCAACCTGCACATTTAAAAACAAACATGCAGGGCTAAGTACAACTAATGCACTCAGTGGGCTCATTGCCAAAGCATTTTATCAACTTTAAATTACACTGCCCCTTCTGAGTAAGACGTAAGGGTTTTTATTGAAAAGGCCTTACGCTTACTAAAACATTTTCACATTTCTCAAAAACATCGCCTGCGCAGGCATTTTCTCTTTGTGTGTATGATCCATATCACTTTCTCATAACTTTTCATATATAACTTTCACTTTAAACGCCGTAGAAGGAGGCCTCCTTCTACGGATGCTGTGACCGGCCGAAGATGTTCCTTTCGGCACCCAGCCACCTATAAACTCACGCCGTGAAAGGAGGCCTCCTTTCACGGACGTCAGAATCGCCTAAGATGTTGCTATAGACACAAAGTAACCTATGGTGTACACCGTCCGTGCTAGAATTTTGATTCTAAGACAGACCCGAATTCAACCTCCGTGCTAGAATAGACCAGGAAATTCATCCCTCTAGCACAGGATCTGAATTCATTCTATAAAATTGGGAGCGACCCAGTTGGGAGCGACCCAACAATCGATTCACTTTCATAGTCGGCTCGCCCACAACATGATAGATTCATACACAAAAACATAAACACTTTGGGCAGGTAATCATCTCATCATCATTTCTCAACAGAAATACTGTAAATAATTACTTTTCATTTGCAGAAAGCAAAATAAATAAAAGAGTTTACGAATAAAGCCCACCTGGTACGTAGCTCTTTCAATAAAGTTCCTTTCTAAGTCGAAAGCTCAAGTCCAAGTCCCACCTTAACGTAAGAACTATTTTAGTACTTTGGTCACGTTTCGATAGAGACGTACATCGTCTATAACGTCCTATGCATCGAATAAGGCTAACGTCGAACTTATTTTGACGTTTAATCAAAATGATGTCGATTATGAAATTACTCAACATATAAGAGATATTCCATCTCTTTAGCACATAATGTACGCTTTAATGTACTTACGTAACGTAAGTCACATTGTTACCAAACGTCATTCGTCACATAGATAACGACATCGAATTTCGTGCGTTTTGACCTTGGTCAACGTTTTGGTCAACAATTTTGACTTGGTCAACATTTAGTCGACAATTTTGACTAAAGTCAACATTTTGACTTTTAATTTCTTTTATGTAATTCTATTATTTTATGTGCAATTCTTGTTCTAAAATTCCTTAAAATCATAATATGTTTAAAACATCATTTTGGATCATATTATGCAATTATATCTCATAAAATAAATTTATAACATTAATACTTTTAACCTATAGTTTTGAAAACCCTATTTAAACTAAGCAAACAATTTCTAAAATTTCAATAAAATCACATAACACATACTCATCTATAAGCATCCTTACTATAACATAATTTTTATTTATTGCAAACTATTGAATTAAACCTTCCTAAGTCACTTTCAAAATTTGGACTTAGGTCCAATAGATTTTAACAAATCCAAAGAATTCATACAACACTATATTATGATTCTACACTTTCAATATGTTATGATAACACTCAAACATGGATTATATCATAACCTAATATCATGTTCTTTAATTTTCGAAATTCATAGACTTAGGTACTAAAGTGTTCCAAAAATTCTACATAAAATCATACAAGCATAGTTAATACCCTAGATCATGATTTCATGCTCAAATCAACAATTAAAAATCATAGTCATCAACATATCATACACTTAAGTTTTTGGTCAACATATAAAATTTGATATCATGCTTTATTTTGTGATATAATTATACTACATGCTCAATAACATCATATAAATACAATATCTAAACATATTAGCATAAGTTACATAATTTTCGAAAATTACACATATAAACTAAGCTTATAACATAAATTTTAACGGATGAAAATCGAAAATTCTAGCATGTATATGAAGCTCGTAAGATTTCTAACCTTTTAATCGGAGTCTAATTAATCGACGGAGGTTTATTTGATCTAAGGTTCGATTGAAATTTGAGAACACTCTCAAATTTCTCTCTATATTTTCGGTTGTTATAGGTGCTAAATGGGAGAATGGAATGCTCAACTTATATTTATAGAGTTAATCAACTTGCATGCTAATTATTACATGAAATGATATCTTAACACACATGTACAACTTGTTCACCTTTTTCGTCCTACTTGGTAGGCTAAAGGTAAGATATATATTTTTTTATTTATCCTATCATTATTCTATGTGGAACCTCATCACATTATTAACGTACATTCATTTGTTATCATTACAAATCAAATTGCAAAGTCTTATTTTATCTAAAAAGGTTTCGGCCATTATGTGTTAGAGAAGACAAATTTTTTTACTTAATTATCTTAATACATCATATTATATATCATTTTCGAAAATGATAGCAATTACTACCATATGTGATTGTGTGTCGGCTATTGCTTGTTCTTGAAGGATAAATTTTTATTTTTTATCCTATTAAATGTTATGATATTACTATAAGATAATGACATTTTGAATAGTCAAAAATAAACACAAGATATTTATTTATATTCACATTTAATTGTCAACATTTTCAACTACTAGCAAACAAATCCATAGTTACTTGTTAAAATTGGTAACTACTACCACCTTCTCTCTTAATAATATCAAGGTAACATAATCATATCCTATATTTAATAGGATCAAACTATATCACATAAAATCACACACTTTGTCCCATTATTTTCGGCCATTGCATGTAGACAACCTTAGGTTACTTGTTCAATTTGAACACCATCTCTACTTTACACCTCATACCAAGTGGAACCTTATCTTATCCTTTACATTAATTAAAGCAAGATTTGTGTTCATAAAATCTTATAAAAGGATGAAATTTTAGTCCTTTTCACAAGTGTTTTCCCCACTTGTGCAAGTTGTTAGACAACTCATCTTATCCCTAATATTATCATATTAATATAATAATTATGATACATCATCAATAGGATAAGAATTAAATCAAATCTTGCACTTAGAAACCCTAAATTTTCTAGAATTGGGGTTACAAAGCTGACATTCTATTTTCTTGTACTAAATAGCTAATACGTAGTTATGTGACATAATATATGTTCTAGATGGTGAATTAAATCATAGAATAATATTTAGAACACTTTTACACCATAAAACCCTAATTTCGAAAATTAGGGTTTTCGAAATTAGCCTATTTTGTTCAATTTCTATTCCTTAATTCTATAGCATTATTTTGATGATAAATAATGCTCTTATATCATAAAATAATCATATGAATTTAAATAATATAATTCCATGATCATTGGAATGAGTTATCGCACTATCTCTAAACTTAGACGTTTAAAACGTCTCAAAACGTTAATAGGTGATTTATCTCTAAGACGTTCATAAATAAGTTAGAATCATTTAGTTCACTTCTATAATGGTAGGGAACTCAAATTCTAAGCCTAAATGCTTAGAAAATATCATACAGCTTAACTGTCGAATTTTATCGATGTTAGAACAAACGTTCGAAGGAATAGCATAAGCTGCATTCCTTAATTCACTATGTGCCAGTGAATATCACACAGAAATTATCAAATTATGCTTAGTCAACATTAGGCGTTGACTGGTTAAGATTTTAATTATCGAACTCGAAACCCTAATTATGATTTATATTATCGTAATTAAGCGTTAAAACTGCGGGGTATTACATTGACGTTGAGCTTGAACAATTCGATTTCTCAGGTCAGGTTCTAGAATAAGGGTTGCAATGATACTTTAAGTGGTCTCAGGTGGTAACACCACTTCTATTTTCATCTTCTCGAACTCCTTAACTAGCTCTTCGCTCTGAGTAAGAGCAGATGCTAGTTGAGTCTGGCTCTTCCTGCTTAACGCATCGGCGACTACGTTCCCTTTTCCTGGATGATACTTGATTTCACAATCGTAATCTTTAACTAGCTCTAGCCATCTTCTCTGACGCATATTAAGATCCTTTTGCTCAAAGAAGTATTTCAGGCTCTTGTGGTTTGTGAAGATTTCACATTTTGATCCATTTAAATAATGTCTCCAAATCTTCAACGCATGGACCACGGCAGCTAGTTCTAGATCATGAGTAGGGTAATTAAGCTCATGTGGTCTTAGCTGTCTTGAAGCATAAGCAATTACCTTACCTTCTTGCATGAGTACACATCCTAGCCCGTTTCTTGAGCCATCTGTATAAAGCGTATAATCTTTATCGAGCTCTGGGGCTGCAGTCAGCCTATCCTTCAATTCTTGAAAGCTTTTCTCACACTCATGGGTCCATTGGAATTTTACTCCCTTTCGAAGTAGTTGAGTCATTGGTCTAGCGATCTTCGAGAATCCCTCGATGAATCTTCGGTAATAACCAGCTAGACCAAGAAAACTCCGAATTTCATTCGGTGTTGTAGGCGATTTCATTCGTGTATAGCTTGCACTTTTGTGGGATCCACCTTGATTCCTTCTGCTGAGACGATATGACAAAGGAAATTCACTTCTCGAAGCCAAAACTCGCACTTGCTGAATTTGGCATACAACTTTTCGGTTCTCAATGTATCCAAGACGATTCTCAAATGGGTTTCGTGTTCTTGGTTTGTCTTCGAATACACAAGAATGTCGTCAATGAAGACCAAAACAAACTTATCGAGATATTCATGGAAAACGCGGTTCATCAGATCCATGAACACAGCTGGAGCATTGGTCAGTCCAAAGGGCATTATGGTAAATTCATAATGACCGTACCGAGTTCAAAAGCGCGGTACATCTTCTTGCTTAATCTTTAACTGATGATATCCTGATCTCAAATCGATTTTTGAGAAAACTCCTGCTCCCTTCAATTGATCAAACAGATCATCAATTCGCGGCAATGGGTACTTATTCTTTAGGGTCAACTTGTTTAATTCCACGTAGTCGATGCACATTCTCAAAGTGCCATCCTTTTCTTAACGAACAGACCGGTGCTCCCCACGAGATACGCTTGGTCGGATAAATCCCAAATCGATAGTTCTTGCAATTGATCTTCAATTCTGAAGTTCCTTGGCGCCATTGGGTATGGTGCCTTGAAATGGGGCGACCTGTGTTCTAAGTCGATGGAGAACTCTAATTGTCTATCCGTGGTAATCCGTAAGGATTTGGAAAACATCCGGGAATTCTCTCTCAATCGGAACATCTTCTACTTTCCTTTCAACTTCATCTTTTCCAGCCAAATACACTATATAAGCGCGTGCTTCATCTTGTCTTAGCAACTTGTCTGCTCTTAAGGCTGAAATAATGGGTACTCTCTTATGCCTTTCATCTATCCCGTAAAAACAGGTTGGTTCTTTGTCTGGTGGTTGGAAAAAAATCTCACGGCCTTCGCAACGAATCGTTGCGAAGTTTTGGGTTAACCAGTCCATTCCTAGAATTATATCCACATCCCACATTGGCAAAAGACGCAAGGATTCAGCTCTCAACTTGAGAGGACCTAACTCAAAGTCTAAGTTGGGACACTCATGCGTGATTCTATCGCTTATGCCTAACGGCGTAAGAACTCTTATATTAGGATTTGATCATTTTACTAGAAGCTCAAGAGTATCTACGCATGCTGAAGAAATAAAGGAATGTGAAGCTCCAGTATCGAAAAGAATTATGACAGGTACATCTCTTAAAATTCCCATACCTGTCAACTATCCTGCTTCCTTACCAGTTAATTTCTGGCTTAGGGCAAAGGCTCTCTGATGCTGGGTTTGAGGTTGAACTGGCTGTACTGACTTAATCTGAGGTGGTTGTTGTGGAGCCATTGGGAATTGAGCTACCAAAACCGAGGAATCATCGGTAACGGCAACTGAGGGTAAGCTGTCATAGCTTTCATAGATTGAGTCTTACGGGAGGATTTGGTCTGGATCCACTTCTTGACGCTTTATCTCTGTTTGGACAGTTGTTATCATAGTGGCCCACTTGACCACAGTTGTAACAACTGTTACTTCCCCATTTACATACTCCAGAATGCGCCCGCTTGCATTTTTGACATACAGGTCTAGCTTGATTTGGGAAAAACTGAGATCGGCCTTGAAACAATGGTCGAGATTGACCTTGGGAGAATTGTCCCGGTTTCTGCCACTGTTTCTTGTTCGGGAAATTTTTATTCTCCCACCTTCTCTTATTCTCAATCTTCTGATCAGTCAGCAATAATTTTGACGGGTTAGGATTCTGGGTGGATGCTGGAGTCAGATCAGACGTAATCTTCTCAGGTCGCATTTCCATTTCCATATCTAGCGCCCGATTCAAAGTCTCTGCATAAGACATCGGAGGGCTTGCCAGTACTATTCTCATTTCTTGGTGTAATCCAGAGCAAAATAATTCAGCCATCTTCTCATCGGTGTCGACCTTATAAGGTGCATATCGAGCCAACTTGCAGAACTCTCTGTCGTACTCAGCTACAGTCTTCTTCCCTTGCTTAAGGTTAGCGAACTCAATCTCTTTCTGCCTGCGATAGCTGCGTGGAATATATTTGGCCAAAAGTTCTTTTTGAAACGCTCCCACGTGAAAACGTCTAGCTATTCTGGCGTGAAGGTTTTCTGACGAGACTCCCACCAATAATCTGCAGATCCCTTTAGCTGGAAAGAGATACATAGCATACACTTTCGATCGGTGCATTCCAAAAATCGGAAAACACGATCCATAGCCCTAACCCACTCTTCAGCCTCAGATGGATCACCAGATCCAGTAAAAGTTGGTGGATTTTGGCGAAGAAAAAGTTCAGCAATCTTACGATCAAGGCGGGGAGGTGATTGATTAGGTGAGTTATGAGGTGTTGGTTGACTCTCTTGAGTCTCTTCTTCAGGTATTGGGTTTTGACGTCTTCTTGGCATACTAAAAGAATTTGAGAATTTGAATATCGGATCAAAGGAAATAATTCTTATCTCATGACAGATTAAAATGATTGCGGAATTCAAACAAATCAGTTTGTCGATAAGATACTCATCACGAATAGAAATTTGCAAAGCTCATATACTGAAATATTCAATTTATATAATCTGGGAAAATTACCTCTTTGAGGACTTTTTAGCAAAAAGGGGGAAAAATTGCCATAAGTGGGTCTGGGCTATGGTGATGCTTTATCTATACAGCATCTCTACGAACTATCCACATACATATCGCATACATATACATCAACAGACTGCTACTACAACTACTTATGCATCACTACTGTACATCTCCACATCAGCTACACCGTACTACCACACAGGATCTACTACTAATGGCTACTACTCGGGCCAGGCTCATCATTCCCGGTGATGTTCATTTCTCCTTCAGCTCCACTGGTCGCTTCTTCTTCGTCCAAGTAGCGATCAATCTCATCTTCCCAATTAGGGCTACCATGCCTCGGTGCTGCAAACTGCAAAGGCTCCATCTCTTCTTCATTGTAATCTGGCACTGGTGGTTTAGGAGCATTGGGGTTGTTGTCATGCGAAATTACTTTAAACTCAGGATGTAGAATGTATGGGTCAGTAACAAAACACATTTCACTGACTGGGAGGTACTCAAGCTTGCACTTGCCAACGGACTCAATATGTTCAGGTTCATACCGATAAGATCTGGAAAGACCTGATGGTCTAGAAGAACTATTCCCCTCATCTGCAGGAGGAGGTGACTCTTGAAATGTATGAATCTCACGTAAACAACTAGGAATGTCAGCTGAAATTGACTGGGACTCGGGAGTTATAACGAGAGTGTCAGGAGGAACTGCATGAATTGGGTAAGAGCAGTGAACTACTTGAAACAATTATCGGGCCAACTGAGAAGACATTGGATTAGCAAAATAAATCGGATGAGAAGGCGAGTAAAAAACAAACGGTTGCTCTAATAGATCCGCATCAATTTCCGATATCACTGGATCCGGATAGGGAAAAGGAATATTTTCAGCAAGAAGCATATCAACAAACCATAGATCTAATGCAGGGGGTGTATACAAATCATTAGGACCCCGATGAATATCTGAGTCCATCAATAGAGGAGAATCAGCTGGTTCAACAATGTCGGGGACTAAAGGAGTACGATCAATCAACATAGGCTCGTCAAATCTCGGAGCCGGGATAACAGGGGGTGACATAACAATAGCAGGCTGAGGAGAAGGATCATCCTGCCTCACATAGTGCTCCGCAAAGAGCTGACGAATAAGAGAATGAAAACGCTCGAGAGGAGGATAATCACCTGGGGGTGGACCTTGATGATCCCGATTCTGTGCTCGAATGAGCGCATGGAATCCAAAGAAATCCCCCGACTCTTCAGGATCTCTAGAAAAATCAATATAATCAAGAGCACTGGAAGAAGCCCATCCTTGCCAGTGTGCTGGCAAGACCTGAATCAGTCGAAGTATCGCATCGAAATCGTTAACCCCATGCTGCCTAACCAGAAACCGCCCAACGAAACGCCGAGAAAATCGAGAATTCGTGTCGCTCCCGTGCGAGCTCAGAAAATCTGTCAGATGCCCAATCAGCAACGGTCTAACACTAGTGCTTTCATGCGGCGTAGTCCGCATCCTCGGTATCCTAAATAATAATCGTAACTTAAATATCAGGACAATCACATCGATATATCCCATTTCACATCTTAGGATACTAATCAAATTGTATGCATAATCAACTCATACAGCATACAATACTAAGCATGTAAAGATCACACAAAGCCATAAGTAATGCTGAAAGAATTCTGAACTCTTTATGCAAAAATCAACTACTTGTACCTGGTTGTGTTGGAGATTAAGGACTTGATATGCTGAGCTTGAATGATTTAGGACAACTGGGTAAGACTCAAGTAAGACTCACAGGACCAGACGAACAACTGCTCTGATACCATTCTATCACACCCCGGCTTATCTAATCTCGGATTAACTAACTAACCGGAGTGCGACGGGTGGAAGGAAAAGGAAATGATTAACTATTTCAAGAGACTCGCAGATATAAACAGTTATCATTTCAAAGAAAGACGAGTCATTGGACCTGTGATTAACCAAATGATCAAAGTTGAATATTAATCAATCACTGTTTAGAAAACTGATACCATAATCTTTGACATAAATTCATACTTGTTTATCAAATGTCTAACCCATCAAGAACGGATCATGCAATATTTTACAAACTGTAAATGAGTTGGCAGCAAAAGAGTAGCTGAGTTTATGTGTGAAGACATAAACCCGGGGCAAAACATATGACATGACAAAATAGGTCTTCGCCAAGATTCAATCTCCGTCGTCATCTTCTTACACAACCTCGCATATTTAGAAATACATGCGTATGTGAGTACTTGATGCACTCGGTGGGCAATTGCCGAAAACAACTGAAACATGCTCTTAGAGCTATATAATCGACTTGCCACTTATTAGATTCACAGGGGTTTTAAGAAATATCCTATGAATCAAACTTTAAGAAATCATTTACTTCATGATCAATGCACATGCTAACAATTCTAATCATAACATGTCTGCAGACAATCATTAATAAACACCATATCTACGCACAAACGTGTTGAGAAGTAGGCCTCCTTCTTAAACACCTTGGCCAAAGGCCACCTGTGTACACATACCCTTACTAGCAGCTTGTCTAGCATAGGGCCGATATCGTCATTCTCTCGTAGATAGGCAATATGCAATATGCTCAAAACAGGCAAGTCAATTAACTTTAACAAAAGAGACACATGCTCATTATTATAAACTTATGCAAACACATATTTTAGTTTAGAAAGCCCACCTGTATAACTTGCTTACTCGAAACTTTCTGCTTTTCCTTTCTAGATCTCTATTCCGCTTCCACTTGCTCCTTAATAAAGAGATAAGAAGAATAAATACGGGAAGGAGAAACTAAGAGTTTTAAACTCTTGAGCCTCTACTAAACTCTCTCGATACTCTAAGGTTAAGCTAAGCTCTGCTAGTTCAATGCATCCAAAACTAAACTATTCAACTTATTAAGAAAGTATTTTATAAGAACTTAAATCTTTTCAACTCCTTATATATATATATGGATACCATATCGATATAAGAAAATCTTTAACTTTCAAATCTTTTCATTTGGAAACTTTGATCAAGTAAGTCTTGATCAAGTTACATAATCATGAGAATCCATATTTTGAAATCAATTTCCAAATATCAAGCCAAAATCACAAAGTCCTTTGTAATTTGCAAACTAACGAAATCTAAATTTCATACTAGTATAGAAATATCTCAATAATTCAAAATAAGCTAATTTCATATACTAGATCATACTTTTGAAATCAAACTAATCAAATAAAATCAAAATGATAAGTTCTTGATATTCCATAAGCATATTAAATTAGGGGTTTTCACATGAGTTAGAACCAACTCCAATTTCTTTCACCAAACACAAGCATATATATATAATCACATATATACTAACTTATTTTAAACAAATCAAAGCCAAATCATCTTGAAATATAAGCCTTTATTTTCGGTCCTCACAAGAAATTCAAAGTGTTCGATTTTTGTTTCCGCAATCAACTCTAATCATGTTCAAACATCTCTAATTTCATAGATCTAGGCTCAATTTAAGAAATCATCAACAATTCCTCAAGGTAAGATTTAGGGTTCTTAGCAAAGTTTGGGTTTTTCTAGAATATAAACAAATCAAACCATAGATCAAGCATGAATCATCTCTAAAAGGGTAGATCTAAGCATAAATAAACTAAAGATCAAAAGAACGAAAATTTTTGGAACAAGGCCCAACATGGCCGAAACTTTGGGGGTTTGAAAAGGGATTTTTCTTTGTTTTCTCAACATAATATCACTCCTAATAGGTATATCTATGCATATATAAACTAAAAATCGAAAACCAAAAATTGTAGGGACACAAGACCTAATGGTCGAAACCTAGGAGAGCTTGGGGTGGGTTTTTCATTTTGATTTCTACTTCAAAACTTGGATAAGGTTGGTGATTTACCTCTTGAAGACGTTGATCTACCAACTTGAAAGGGATTAGAAGCTTGGATCTTGATCTTGGAAGAAGAAAATTTAAGTGTGTGTGTGTGAAGCTCTCGAAAATGAGAGAGATTTGAGAGAGAAAAGTTTGTGAAAAGTGAAGCCTTTTGGAAGCTAACATATATATATATAAATCCTAGGACTACCAACTCCATTCTTCAGCATCAGCTGGACTACCAACTCCATTGAAAGATGGAGGATTCCGACGCAGAAAAAGATCTGCAAATTCTACGATTTGTTTGAGGAGGAGAAGGTACAGGTGAATCTTGAGGAGAATTTGCACTTTCTTGTTCTTCTTCTTCAGGATATTTACAAAAGCTGGGAAAAAGTTTTGCAAATTGAAGGTTTTCAGGCATATAGATGCTTTGGTATCTCGGGCAAAAACACATCTGGTACGGTTTCTCAAGCACGCTACCGCATCATAAGATATCTATAAGCACCACTAGTCTATATACACATCTATATAATATATACGATATATATATATATATATATATATATATATATATATGCAATCCATACTATCTACAAACTACTAACTTCCACTCTTGTTGCTACTAGCTTCACTCTGCCTATGAAAGGCTGTCATCGTTGTCATCATCATCGTTTCCTTCTTCCATCTCTACTACTCCATTCTCACTGCCATCAACGGCTTCATTGGAGTCTAGCATCTCTACATCTTTCTCAATCTCAGGAGATAGTGGATCAATAGCATGTTCGGGAAATGAGTACAAGGGAACTACTCCAGGATAAAGGATATCAGGATCAGTCACAAAAGGCATTTGACTGATATCTAGGGGTTGTAGCTGTGCTGTGCCAACAACTGGTAAAAACTCAGGTTCATACATGAAAGATCTTGAGACACCTGAAGGTCTCGATGAACTAGCTTGAGTCTTTTCTGGGACCTCAAAAAAAGTCCCAGGAACATGAAAGAAAGGAATAGACTCAATCGGTGTAGGGATCTCAGGAGATGAAAAAAAATGACCATACCAGTCTAGGTCGATAGGAAACATCTCAGTACTGAGATAAGAATAATCAAACTGTGTAGGATCTAAATTAGACTCGGGTATAGACAACTGAGTATCTGGTAAGGATGACTTTATCTCTAGAGTAGAGACACTAGCTTCATACTCAGGAATAGAAGAATCAACATCAATGGGCTCAAGATCCTCATCATAATCATCATTATTATAGGAAAAGAAGGGACACCAGCCAACTGGAGCTGATGAATAGTTGAAATAAAATCAGCAACAGGGGGAAATGAACCAGGAGGAAAACTCAAGTACACAAAATACTGAAAACTGATGGTAGCTAGGAGTCTGGGAAGATTAGCTTGCTCAGAAGCTACAAAACCAGGCTCAATATAATCAATGGCAACAAAGAATAAATTCAATCTTGCCACCCTTAGGCGATAAAAAATCAATTGGAGTATTCCATCTAGTCCCGACACGCCGTGCTCGGATGCCTCATCTCTCCACAAGCGATGGAATTGAGCAAGAAATTACCAAAAGTAAGTCGCCATATCCGGCATAAACAGATAGAAGCGCTCTCTGATCCTTGCTGATGGTGACAAATGAGTCGTATCTTTCCGAGCCGTTCGGATGGTCCTTACCATCTTAGATAAAAGAATGCTCAAATACTTGCAGAAAAACATACTCATGTTGCTCTGCCGTCTTTTCTCAGGATCTCTTCCCAACTTTAGCTCAATAAGCAATAACTCATTTCAAGCATACATTCACATGTAGCAATTCATTTAATATGGCATATACTTAACATCAACTCAATTTATTCAATGAAGCACATGCTCAATTATATGATAATCATAATCATAAGCTCTTACCTAGTGAGCTAGAGATGATGGAATCGAATTGTTGAGCTTCTCTTAAGAACAACTGACTCTATAACTCAGATTCTCAAACAGAGTCAAACAACTGACTCCACAAATTCATATTCTCAAAATAGAGTCAAAGAACTACTCTATAAACTTAGATTCTCAAATCATAATCAATTCAAAAGAATTTATAGGCTCAAGGTGCACAAGCTGCACAAGACTCACAAGGATTTACAAGGATTTACAAGGTTCACGGTTTCGAAACCGCTCGATACCATTCTCAGAACATCCCGACTTACTTAATCAAGTAATTAGGCTGTTACATGGGTTAAGAAAGAACTTCTGATAATCTATAACTATAATTTCGATCGAATATCCATATCAAACAATATTTGACCTCAACTTTCATCATGAAAGAATCAAATGTTTGGTCAAAAGAGGTAGAATGGAATCTGACAAAGGATGGTTTTTAGGTCCCCAAACCACAAGAGTAATCGAACAAAGAAAAACAACGGCTGAGGATGAATAATCAAAATAAGATAATCCAAGATCCAATACGAGATTGATCTGATATCACATGTTAAACTAATTTTACAATGAATGTAAGAACTCAAACATGCTTTCACCAAAATAAAATCGTTGGTTAGCTAGGGTCGAAAGCATGACTCATCGATAACTTCGAAGCATTTTATACAATATTGGATCCAACAAATAATTCTGAATATTCAAAAGAAATCCTTGTCCATAGAAGCAAGTCGACATCATAAAAGAGATGCCAAGATCCCAACAATGAAATGAAACTGTCATCAGGGCAAAAATCAAAACACAAACAAGCAAAGGCTAAAGTTCGACAACAATAAGTGTGGCTGAGAATCATGTATGATGACATAAGACTCTGGGCAAACGAGACATGACAACAACAAATTAACAATACCATCATGAGACATAACATCTAGAGAAGCTCCTCTGCACAACATTCGATTCCAGCATCCTCTCGAGCTCATCCTGCACATTTAGAAATATATGCAGGGCGTGAGTACTAGATGCACTCAGTGGGTATATGCCGAAAACATTTGAAACATTGCTCTTAGAGCTATAAGATTGACTCACCATAACATTTGCAACACACAGGAGTTTTTAGTTAAATAGTCTGTGCATGCTTCTGAAATAAACTTACTTGCTTTCATGCTCATATATTCAAGATGCAACATTTAACATGCGTCTGCAGACATTATCTCATTCATTAACCATATCTACGCACTCTTGTGTTGAGAAGTAGGCCTCCTTCTCAAACACCGTGATCGGCCATTTAGCTCACGATCACTCTGTGTACACAAACCCTTACTGGCAGCTCGTCCAGCATAGGGCCGATATCGTCCATCTCTCGTAGATAGGCAACATACATCATGCATCATGCTCAAAAACTTGGCAAGTCAGTCAACTTTTCATAAAAATGCATATCATATCATTTTGTATGCAAAAGCATATCATTTCGCATTTTTAGAAAGGATTTTACCCACCGCAATAATCACTCGTGGACTGTACGTTCTTTCCTTCACTTCTTTCTTCTCTAAACTTGGCCCTTCATCAACATAGAGTAGCATATAAGCATACCAGGAACCAAAAAAGAAGATAAACTCTTTATCTTATCTAAATCGTCAACACGACTATAACTTCTTGATATTCAAGACTCTATAGTCTATGAACACTTGGGTCATTGCATCCTCTAACATCTAAACATATATCAAGACTTAACTAAGCCTCATATGACTAAACAAGCATAGAGGACAAACTTAAGCCATCTAATCTTAATCAAAAACCAACAACTCTTTACAAACATAGCTTATGACCAACGTGAAAAATCACGTGAGACGTCATCTAAAATAAACGAACCTCTATACATGCTCGACTATCATCAAGGATCATCAATCAATCATCAAAATCTAAAGATCAAAGCTTTAGCATTGAAAACCCATTTTGACGTGAAACTAAAATTTATCATCTTTAATATACGTCGGCCGAAAAATCCGAATAAATCATTTTAAGATTTATTCATATCATAGAATCCAAATATGAAGTCAAAATGATCAAATAAAATCAAAAATCCCACCTTATTTGAGACATAAGTTTCGGCCATTTGGGGTTTTTTGCATAGGTTCGATTTCAATCGTTTTTCTTGCTCAAAACATGTTTATATCTACCCAAAAACACATATATGAAGGCATATCAAGCACATCAACAACATAAGTTCAAGATCTAGGCCCTCATATTTTCGAAAATTTTAAAGAATTCCAAGGAATGAACTCATGCTTGAAAATTCAACATTAAACAACTCATAGGCGATAGATCTATCATAATATCAAGAGATAATGGAACAAAACATGTTCCTTCAAACAAACTCAAAAGGACTGATGTAATATCCCGTAGTTTTAATACTTAATTACGATAATATAAATCGTAATTAGGGTTTTAAGTACGATAATTAAAAATCTTAATTAGTCAACACTCGATTTTGACTAAAGCATAATTTGATGATTTATGTGTGATATTCACTAACGCTTAGTGAATTAAGGAATATAGTTTCTAATATTTCTTCGAACATAATGTTCTAACGTCGGCTAAATTCGACAGTTAAGCCTTACATTATTTTTGAGCATTTAAGCTCAAATTTCGAAATTTCCTATTATTATAGGAATAAATAAAGTTGTTACAACTTTATTTTGTGACTTTTAGAGATAATTCAATTATGTGAATTTAGAGACATTTCAAACGATCATGGAATTATAAAATTCAAATTCCTATGATTATTTTATGATATAAGAGCATTATTTATCATCAAAATAATGCAAGAAAATATAGGAATAAGATGAACCAAAAACAATGGGTTTCGAAAACCCTAATTTTTCAAATTAGGGTTTTGAAGTCTAAAATTGTTTTAAATATTTTTCTATGATTAAATTCATCATCTATGATTAAAATGTATCTCATAACTATGTATTAGCTATTTATTACATGAAAATAAAATATGTAGGGTATGGAACCCTAATTTTCGAAATTATGCGCTAATGGTATTAATTAATTTTCAATTGCTACCCAATTATGGTCCTATGATATTTATTAAATTAAAATGATATTATTAAGGATAATATATAGTATTATATCAAGTGGCATAAGTGGGAGCACACTTGTGCCATAGGGGACGAAAGTTGTAGGCATAAGGTGACAAATTTTGAATAAAAATCTTGCTATAATTAATGAGGACGCATGAGTTGTACCTTATCACATTAATAGGTGTAAAATAGTAGTAGTATGCAATTAAAACAAGTAACCTATGTGGAATCATGTGAGAGGGCCGAAAAATCCACCTATATGTCACACTATGTGATAAACTTTATACTATGTGACAACTATGATCCAATGCATTAATTAAGGGATAAGATGACCTAAGGATGAGTTGTAGGATAAGATAAGATTTTGTTCTCTTGTGCAAGTGTATGGTTGATATCTTCATGTAATTATGATTCTACAAGTGTACACTAGATATTTTAAGTGTAATAATTAACATACAACTTGCATATGCCTATAAATATAGGATGAAGCTCTTCATTTCTCATTCACAAACCATAAGGACCGAAAATAATAAAGAAAATTAGAGAGAAAGAGTTTATCTTGTGTAATTCCAAACTTAGATCAAATAAACATCGCCGATCAAAATCTACTCCGATTAAGAGGTTAGATTTCTTAGAGCTTCAGATATATCGTTAGAATTTATGTTATAAGCAATTCATAGGTGTAATTTTCAAAATTATGAGACTTGTGCTAATATGTTTAGATATTGTATTTATATGATGTTATTGAGCATGTAGTATAATTATATCACAAAATCAAGCATGATATCAAATTTTACATGTTGATCAAAATATATGGGTGTAATATATTGATGATTAAAATTTTAATTGTTAATTTGAGCATAGAATCATGATCTAGGGTATTAATTATGCTTGTATGATTTTATGTAGAATTTTGGAAAATTTTAGTACCTAAGTCTATGAATTTGAAAATTATAGAACATGATATTATGTTGAGATATAATCCATATTTGAGTGTTATCATAACATATCGATAGTGTAGATTCATAAAATAGTGTCGTATGAATTTATCGAATTATTAAAATTATTTGGACCTAATTCCAAATTTTCGAACGTGACTTGGGAAGATTTAATTAAATAGTTCTCAATAAATAAAAATTATGTTATAGTAAGGATGCTCATAGATGACTATGTGTTATATGAATTTATAAGAATTTTTGTACAAGTCTAGCTAACTAAATTAAGCATGGCCGAAAACCATAGGTTAAGTGTATTAATGTTATAAATTTATTTTATCATGTATAATTGCATAATATGTTCTAAAATAATGTTTTAAACATAGTATGATTTTATGGGAACTTTTAGAACAAGAATTGCACATAAAATAATAGAATTACATAAATAGTATTAAAAGTCAAAATGTTGACTTTGGTCAAAATTGTTGACTTTAGTCAAAATTGTTGACTAAATGTTGACCAAGTCAAAATCGTTGACCAAGGTCAAATCGCACGCAATTCAAAAATACGTGATCTATGTGACGTAGTACGTTTAGTAACAATGTAACTTACGTTACGTAAATACATTAAAACGTACATTATGTGCTAAAAAGATGAAATATCTCTTATATAAGCAACAATTTCATAATCGACATCATTTTGATTAGAAAACGTCAAAATAAGTCCGACGTTAGCCTTATTTAATTCATAGGACGTTAGACGATGTTCGTCTCTATCGAAACGTGACCGATGTACTAAAATAGTTCTTACGCGGTGGGGCGTGGACTCGAGTGTTGACGTTAGAAAGGAACTTTATTGAAAAGCTACGTACTAGGTGGGCTTTATTCGAAAACCCTTTTATTTATTTTGCCAAATGCAAAGTATTTATTTACAGTACTTCTGTTAAGAAATGATGATGAGATGAATTACATGCCCAAAGTGTTTATGTTTTTATGTATGATCGTATCATGTTGTTGGGCAAGCCAACTATGAAAGTAATCAGTTGTTGGGTCGTTTCCCGACTTAAGAGAAATTAATGTTTGTTCCTAAGCCAGATGCAGAATACCTGGCTAGGATAAAAGTGATATGATCATGATATGTGTGGAGATGGCTGGTATGATGATAGTGAAAGTTGTTGGTTCGCTACCAACGTATAATGATATTGATATGTGTGGAGATGGCTGGTATGATGATATTGAAAGTTGTTGGTTCGCTACCAACGTATAATGATATTGATATGTGTGGAGATGGCTGGTATGATGATAGTGAAAGTTATTGGTTCGCTACCGACGTATGATGATGTTATAAAGAGATTATAGTTATTGGTTCGCTACCAACATGTGATGATGTTGTGATAAATATGAGAACTGATATGGATCATACAGACAGAAAATATGTCCGCCGCACGACTTTTGAAAATGAAAAAAATGTTTTAGTAAGCGTAAGGCCTTTTCAATAAAACCCTACGCCTTACTCGTAAAAGCGATGTAATTTAAAGAAATGTTTTGGCAATGAGCCCACTGAGTGCATTATTTATACTCAGCCCTGCATGTTTGTTTTTAAATGTGCAGGTTGAGCAGTTGATGTGGATGTTGAAGTGTTGAGCATTTGGAGTCTTTTGTCACTGATAAGTATAGCCTTGATTACACATCGTCATATGTGTAAATTACATGTTTTCCGTTGCAAGATTAGGAGGTCATATGTATGTTATGTTTCTTGATGTAAAACCCTAAACTCATGAAGTTCCAGAAATATTCCCGATATATGTCACACCATTCAGAGTTCCATGTCATTATCCGTTACTTAATCCCGTTTATCAGTAATAGTCCTTGCTAATCCGTACTTTGGGTTGGCGGGATGTTACAAAGTGGTATCAGAGCAGTTCGTTCCTTGAACCCAAATTTCCTTTCAAAGTTAAGTCTAGATTGAGTCACTAGACTTCTAGAGATCAGCTGACTATGCTCAACACTCCATCACATCAAGCTCAACCGGGAAAGAGGTAAATGACTTTCTCAAAGTTTTGAAAATGAGAATGAGAAGTTTGAAAGTGAAAGTTATTAAAGTGAGATAATTTTTCAAGAAAATAAAAATTTCGAAATAAAAGAGATTCCAAGAATATGTAGGTATGGGACTGCATATTCAAGGAAAGCTCAAAGGATCCCAGGAATATGTAGGTATGGGACTACATATTCATGGAAAACTTAAAAGATTTGATAAGCGTTGAGTAAATGATTTTCTCAGTTTTGGAAATGAAAAAGTTCAAAAGTATATGCCCCTTTCTCAAAATTTTGAAATAAAAAGTTTGAACATGGAAAATGATATTTTCCAAAGAGATGAAAGTTATGAAAGATATTTGAGAATAAAAGTAGTGAATGATGATTGAAATGATTTTTCATGAAAAATGAAAAGATATGAGGATTGTTGAAAGTGAAAGTAATTGCAAATGTTGCAATGGCGTTTTATGTTGTGAAGAGTTGAAAGTGATATGAGAAAGCATTGACATTGATATGTCAAAAAAGAAACCTTTGAATTCATGGAATTCAATGAGAATTTATGTTATGAAAGTTGTTGGTTCATTACCAACATATGACTATGTTATGATGATGTTATATAAGAAAGTGTTGACATTGAAATGTCAAAAGTGAAATCTTTGAATTTGTGAAATTCAATGAGTATGATTATTATGAAAGAGTTATGTTATGAATGTTTACAGTTATGAAATTTCCAGTTATTTTGATGATGGATATGTAATCCCAAAGAACATAGACTGTTTAAGTCGCATGATCCATTTTTGCGAAAGAACATAAAAAAAGAACTATGAGAATTTTAGTCTGTCATGAGACAGAAACGAGATCAAAATGAGAATCTCGAGCTGAATGACGAGAACGAAGATCAATTGAAAACAATACGAATTTTCAAAACGAGAAGAAAGAAGTATAAAGTGGATCACGACGGCATTTTTATGCTCGATTTCAGTATCGACCTTGCCTACTTCGACTTTGGCGTCGACCTCTTTGAATTAGACCTTAGCAGTTCAGTTTGACTTTGGTTTGCCCAATTTCGCGCCAAATAAACTGTCTTGTGCAGTGTTTTGATTTTAGCTCGTTCTCTCTCGTTTGAACTCCGATTCACGAACGGTTTTCGTCCACGTACTCCTATAATAGAGTACTATATTTCGTATGAAGGACGGAATCCTTAGATCCTTCTCAAGAATTCGTGAGAATCAGTTAAAGACTAGTTCTATGATGTGCATAGAACGAGAACTTTATAGTATAATAAGAATTTTAGAGTGATACTAGAAAGTAAGATTCTCAGTAATATAAGAAGAGTTATGACGTACATGAGAACTTTTGTTGATAACCTATTACGAGCTGCATAAGGTTTCAAGTTTTACTCAATTTCTGTCATCGAGTTTTAACTCTATGATCTAGTTCCAATTGAGAAATCCCTTGCGTTTGACTTTTCTCTAAAAGAAGTTGCAAACCAAAAAGTTTATACAGTGTTCTTTTGAAATCAAACCTTCATGTAACTGAGAAAGTATTTGTGACGGGCCTGGCCACCCCATATGACCAAAGAAATCTCAGTACTCGTTATTCTGGTCTTCGGACCCTATCCCCAAATTATTCAGTTCAAAAAAACATGTTGATTCAAACCTTCAAAGTTGCCATCTTGAATTATGAAACCATACCTCTTGAAAGTTGTTATAATGAAATTTTCTTCAATTCATGAAGCCAATAAGTATGACGTAGGTTGACGTATCATGTCAACTACAAGTATCAGATCAGTAAAGTGATAGACATCAATTTATGATGTAAAGAAGTTCTTAAAGGGGCGAGATATATTCTCTCCTATGGTGCACATTGAGGCAATGACCCTTAATGGGCTTACTAGAGATTGATGATAACAATAAACGTTATACATCCATGTGAGGGTTATGATGATTAAGTCATAAGCGAGATACTCTTTAGCATTAATTGCAAGATTAGAAGTAAAAGAAAGTATATGATATCCTTGAAATATAACCCTCCTATTTACGTCATAACGAGAAAGATTATAACTTATCTGAGAGATAGTTGTTTGTCCTTAAGACCTCGTGAGTAGGTTGAACATGTTTAAAGTATGGAGGAAGATTTATCTCATTTCATGAGTATACAAGGAATGAAAGCATCTCCATTAATAAGCCTCTCGTTTTATCCCTAAATCAATAAGATTATGCTTGAGTGGATCTAATTCCGAATATTCGAGACATTGGTTAAACCAATGATAATAAGAATCGATGAATCATAATCAATGAGATGTGCAAACAGCTAGGCTATCCCTAATGCTTAAACAAAGTATGGGAAAGAAACCCCAAAGTCGAGATATAGTAAGGAGGCGCTTATGCTGGAAATTAAGATAAAGGGAACAAGCGTAACAAACATATTGCCCTATATGACGACCCTAGAGGGGTTTTGTGACAAGATAAGCATGAAAAGGAGTGAATGGTGTTATTAGGGTTATTGTTACGCTAAGATTGCATAAAGATGTTATATAGATTGTGATAAACGTTATGTAAATGCTAACTACATTCTTACATTATCAGAATGCCGCCCAGACGCGAACCTGAACAAGGTATCCAAGGGCGCGGAAGAGGACGGGGTAGGGGAAGGGCCGTATTCCACGGGCCGAAAGTGAAGAAGTACTAGTACCACCCCCACCTCCACCCGACCGAAGAATAGAGGAATTGTTCCTTAGGCAAAACCCACCATCTTTTAACGGAAAAGGAAATCCCGAAGATGTTGAGCAGTGGATTAGAGCAATAGAGAGGATTTTCGATTTCCTCCATTGCACAACGCAAGAAAGATTATCTTGTGTCACCTTCCAACTCACCGGACCGGCAGATTTCTGGTGGGAAGCAAGGAAAAAGACTATTACCCCAGAGCAAATGGAATATTTCACATGGAAAGACTTTAAGACGAAAATGTAAGAGAAATACATTCCGAAGAGCTATAGAAAGAAGAAAGAAGTTGAATTCTTCAACTTAAAACAAGAAAGAAAGTCTGTAACAGAGTAAGATCGCATTTTCTGCGATATGTCAAGGTACGCCCCAGATCTAGTAAATACTGATATGAAAATAGCAGAAAAGTTTAGATCTGGATTGAGACATGAGATAAAGATGTCTCTGGCAAGTCATGGTGACTTGACCTATACCGAAGCTCTTAGTCGAGCTTTGGATATCGAGGCAGCGATGCCTGAAGACAAGCCTACACCCCCTCAGTCACAGAATGTTGGTGACAAAAGAAAGAGGAAATGGGAAGGCAATTTTAATAATAATTTCAACCGGGGAAATTTTGGCAACACAAGCAATACGAGGCCATGGCAAGGTAACATGGCACCCCAAGGACAAGGTTGGAAGACACCAATGTTTTCTCCACCCATGGGAGGTCCACCAGAACAGATAAGGACAACTCCCTGCCCAAAGTGCAATAGGATGCACAAGGGTATATGTATATGGGGCAATGTTAGGTGCTATAAATGTGGCATGAAGGGCCACTATGCGAATGAATGCCCCGGAATACGTCCGGTAAGAATGGTAAGGCCAAATCAACAAGGCCAAATCCAGCAACTCAAAGCTATACAGTACCAGCCCCAGTATGAGCCGCGGCAACAAAGGCAATACCAACAGCAGCAAGCACCCCGCCAACAACAACCAGCCCAGGCAAGACCCTATGCGCTAAACCAAGGATGGAACGAACAAACCCAGGGAAACCTGGCAGGTAAGAAAACTGCTCAACGTACCTATAGTACCTTAGTTCGGAAAAAGTACTTTATAATCTTTCATCGCAAAAGCATGCGTAGATATATTAGAACCTAAATCTGAATAAGCAAATCAGGAAAGGAGAATCTTTTCACCATAAGAGAAATCTTGATTGTCGGACATATTTGCCCGAACTTAGACTTGAACCTAGAACCACTTTAGATCTAGCAAATCGCTTGAACATTTTACCTATGAGGAATGTAGACATAATCTTAAGAATGGATTGGTTAAACCGAAAACCATTCCACGATCTCGTACCATAAAAAGGAAAATTTCGTTCCATTTTCAAGGACAAGAAGCTACCAGTTCCAATGGAATTTACATGGGAAAGAAAATCTCAATAATACCTACACTGCAAGTAAGGAGAAGGATGAACAACAAAGGATGACGAGCACTTATTGTCTAAACTAGGCAAGAAAGCGAAAGTTGAAATAAAAGGCGAGAATTAAATAGGATCCACTGACCTTGAGGAACGATTGGTTCGATCAGTGAAAGGAAGCGAGAATATTCTCGAAAATCAATCCTAGTCCGAATTATTATTAACTTAAGGTGCGACCAGAGGATACATCCTAAACCTCATTCCGAACAAGTTATGGCCATTACGAGATTGTAGTTGTGCCGTTCGGACTAATAAATGCGCCAGCCGTGTTCATGAATCTCGAAAATCGAGTGTTCCGCGCATACTAAGATAAATTGTCTTAAATCCTCGTAGATGATATCCCCACCTATTCGAAAGGTAAGAAGAGAGTATGAAGAACTCATGAGAAACTATCTTGCTAACATTAAGAGTCAAATAGATTTTCACCAAGTTTATTTAAGGTGAATTCAGAAATAATATTCCTTAGACACATTGTGTTTTCAGAAGGAATCCATGTGGATCCGGCAAAAGTTAAAAGCAATGCAAGGTTGGAAGCAATCAACGACCCAAATGAGATTGAGAGTTTTATAGAATTTGTTGGCTGTAATAGGAGATTCATTGAAGACTCTCTAAGATAATAAAGTCGATAACGCAGCTACTCCAAATAGAGATCAAACTTACATGGACCAATAAATGTGATGCCGCGTGCTAAAGTGGGGAATATAATAAGCCATGCATCACAACGACTTAGAACTAGCAGCAATAAAACGAACTCAGATTTTGAGAACACCACCTCTATAAAGTGAGGTGTGAGATCTTCATAGATCATAAGAATTTAAGATACTTCCTCGAATTAGTAAGAGATTACGAATGTGATATAAATTATCACCTATGAAAAGTTAATGTAGTGGCTGATGCCCTATGTTGTAAAACTCAGTCTAAGTAATGATAAATCATTGCATAAAAGAAAAACATCAAAGAGATAAGAAGAGGAAGATAGAAATTGTCGAACATCGTCTCAATTGCCTGTAAGTGAAGGCATTGTATCAATGATCCTATGGGATGATGTAACAATGGATTTTGAGATAAGATTACCAAAGTCAAAAGATAATACTGCTATATGGGTAGTAGTATATCAACTTACCAAATATATTTAGTTCATGCCTATTTAGGCTACTTCTGGGTCTAATAAGTTAGCCCGATTGCTTACTAAGGAAATCGTACGTCTCGCATCGTATAAAAATTTTAAGGTTATCTTTAGAATATGAATTGGCTTACAAAAGAAAGAATTGACGTACAAGTTGGAAACGTACTTTTCCACTTGTTAAGTTTACCTACGACAATATCTGTCGAGCAACATAGCCCATGTGAGGCATAGTATAAAAGAAAGTATTGATCATCTCTTTATTGAGATAAAGAAAATAAGTGGAAAGTTTTAAAGCCAATTCTGTGAAAGGAATGAATGAAATGTTTGCCGAATTAGGCAATGAAAGAAAGAAGCTCATGATAGACAAAAGTCTTACCGATATGCGTGATATGAAATGCGTCTTGAATCTTGAGAGATAAAATGTATTAAAGTTCTCCATTGAAAGGATTTCAATGTTTAGAGAAAAAGGAAGTTGAGATTACGTTTTATAGGACCTTGCGAGAATCTAGAAATGATAAGGCCTAGTAGCCTATAGATTGGTATTTCCACCAAGTATGGGGAATATACAGAATGTTTTCTACGTGTTACAGTTAAACAAAGTATGTTATGGTCCAAAAACATGACTATCATGATACGTTATACTTGAATCAAGAGATGAATTATGAGAAAGAATCTGTGACCGGTTTAAATCGTTAGATTCAAAGGTTAAGAAAGAAACTTATACCGTTGGTGAAAATCCAATGGAGAGACCATGGACAAGAAAAAGTTACATGGAAACTTGAGATAGTTATAGTGCAAAGATACCCGTACTTTTCTACGGTATGCAAATTTGGGGACGAAATTTATTTTAAGGGGGGTAGAATGTAATATCCGTAGTTTTAATACTTAATTACGATAATATAAATCGTAATTAGGGTTTTAAGTACGATAATTAAAAATCTTAATTAGTCAACACTCGATTTTGACTAAAGCATAATTTGATGATTTCTGTGTGATATTCACTGACTCTTAGTGAATTAAGGAATATAGTTTCTAATATTTCTTCGAACATAATGTTCTAACGTAGCTAAATTCGACAGTTAAGCCTTACATTATTTTTGAGCATTTAAGCTCAAATTTCGACATTTCCTATTATTATAGGAATAAATAAAGTTGTTACAACTTTATTTTGAGACTTTTAGAGATAATTCAATTATGTGAATTTAGAGACATTTCAAACGTCTACGTTTAGAGATAATTCCATAACTTGGTCAAACGATCATGGAATTATAAAATTCAAATTCCTATGATTATTTTATGATATAAGAGCATTATTTATCATCAAAATAATGCAAGAAAATTTAGGAATAAGATGTACCAAAAACAATGGGTTTCGAAAACCCTAATTTTTCAAATTAGGGTTTTGAAGTCTAAAATTGTTTTAAATATTTTTCTATGATTAAATTCATCATCTATGATTATAATGTGTCTCATAACTATGTTTTTAGCTATTTATTACATGAAAATAAAATATGTAGGGTATGAAACCCTAATTTTCGAAAATATGAGCTAAATGTATTAATTAATTTTAAATTGCTACCCAATTATGGTCCTATGATATTTATTAAATTAAAATGATATTATTAAGGATAATATATAGTATTATATCAAGTGGCACAAGTGGGAGCACACTTGTGCCATAGGGGACGAAAGTTGTAGGCATAAGGTGACAAATTTTGAATAAAAATCTTTCTATAATTAATGAGGAGGCATGAGTTGTACCTTATCACATTAATAGGTGTAAAATAGTAGTAGTATGCAATTAAAACAAGTAACCTATGTGGAATCATGTGAGAGGGCCGAAAAATCCACCTATATGTCACACTATGTGATAAACTTTATACTATGTGACAACTATGATCCAATGCATTAATTAAGGGATAAGATGACCTAAGGATGAGTTGTAGGATAAGATAAGATTTTGTTCTCTTGTGC
Organism: Salvia rosmarinus; assembly: GCA_036937905.1. NCBI lineage: Eukaryota > Viridiplantae > Streptophyta > Magnoliopsida > Lamiales > Lamiaceae > Salvia > Salvia rosmarinus. The sequence continues at coordinate 35,102,225 of CM072820.1, read as the reverse complement.
AAGTGTATGGTTGATATCTTCATGTAATTATGATACTACAAGTGTACACTAGATATTTTAAGTGTAATAATTAACATACAACTTGCATATGCCTATAAATATAGGATGAAGCTCTTAATTTCTCATTCACAAACCATAAGGACCGAAAATAATAGAGAAAAATAGAGAGAAAGAGTTTATCTTGTGTAATCCCAAACTTAGATCAAATAAACGTCGCCGATCAAAATCTACTCCGATTAAGAGGTTAGATTTCTTACGAGCTTCGTATATACGTTAGAATTTATGTTATAAGCTTAATTCATAGGTGTAATTTTCAAAATTATGAGACTTGTGCTAATATGTTTAGATATTGTATTTATATGATGTTATTGAGCATGTAGTATAATTATATCACAAAATCAAGCATGATATCAAATTTTACATGTTGACCGAAAATATATGGGTGTAATATATTGATGATTAAAATTTTTAATTGTTAATTTGAGCATAGAATCATGATCTAGGGTATTAATTATGCTTGTATGATTTTATGTAGAATTTTTGGAAAATTTTAGTACCTAAGTCTATGAATTTCGAAAATTATAGAACATGATATTATGTTGAGATATAATCCATATTTGAGTGTTATCATAACATATCGATAGTGTAGATTCATAAAATAGTGTCGTATGAATTTATTGGAATTATTAAAAATTATTTGGACCTAAGTCCAAATTTTCGAATGTGACTTAGGAAGATTTAATTAAATAGTTCTCAATAAATAAAAATTATGTTATAGTAAGGATGCTCATAGATGACTTTGTGTTATGTGAATTTATAAGAATTTTTGTACAAGTCTAGCTAACTAAATTAAGCATGGCCGAAAACCATTGGTTAAGTGTATTAATGTTATAAATTTATTTTATCATGTATAATTGCATAATATGTTCTAAAATAATGTTTTAAACATAGTATGATTTTATGGGAATTTTTAGAACAAGAATTGCATATAAAATGTGATGACCGCCTTTCCAAAGTACGGATTAGACGGATCGTCATCAACTAAGCGAGATTAAGAACATAATGACCAACAAACCTTCAAGACGCCAAACTTTTATAGATAAACACACAACCGTTTATACAAACTGACCAATGCACCATTAACAAAAGGATTCAACCGATCCGAGGTAACATAAGTAATATCCAAAATATAATAAAGTGTTTTGAGCAATGAAAGCATGTGAATGCATATATGACGATATACATCCAAGGTGAACTATTAGCAACAAAAACTCGATCGCTCAACACTTGTCCATCCTATCACAGCCAACTCGCACATTTAAAACAAACATGCGGGGCTAAGTACAAGATTGCACTTAGTGGACTCATGCCAAAATCATTTCATAAAATTACACCGCCTATAAGTATAACACGAGGATTTTAGTTGAAATAACTCGTGAATACCAAAATCTTTATCATTTCTCAAAAGATTACACAGCAGTATTTTCTCATACGTATGATCCGTATCATCCACATAATTATTCATAATCGATCTCATAACCGATCTCACGTCAGAGAAGTAGGCTCCTTCACCGACGCCGTGATCGGTCAAGATGTTGCTAACGGCTCCCAATCACATAGCTGTGATTCTTCATCCGACTAGATCCACGACCGCCGATGATGTTGCTAACGGCTCACAGACACAAAACTGGTGTACACGTTAATCTTAGCCAGGAATTCTGCATCTGACTAAGATCCGATATCGATTTAAAAATTGGGAGCGACCCAATAACTGATTCACATACATCGTTGGCTCGCCCAACAACATGATAGGATACATACGTTAAAACATAAATATTTTGGGCATGTAATTGAATAATAGTTCATAATCATTTCTCAACTGAAAGCTTGTAAATAAATACTTTTCGAAGAAAGCATCGTAAATAAAAGGGTTTTCGAGTAAAGCCCACCGCATAACGTAGGTCTTTTCTTGGTCTTTTTCCTACGCCAATGTCCCGCCCACGTATCACCTTTACGTAAGAATCATTTTAGTGCGTCGGTCACGCTCGACAGAGACGAACATAGTCTATAACGCTCTACGATCAAATAAGGCTAACGCCGGACTTAATTTGACGCTTCCTAATCGATTGATGTCGATTATGAAATTTCTCAACATAGAAAGTGGTATTCTACCTTTTAGTATATAATGTGCGTTTTAATGTACTTACGTAACGTAAGTAGCATTGTTACTAAACGCATTACGCCACATTGATCACGACATCGATCGGTGCGTCTGCTGACCTTGGTCAACGATTTTGGTCAACTATTTTGACCAAGTCAACCAAAAGTCAACAATTTTGACTTTGGTCAACGAAAAGTCAACATTTGACTTTTTCAACTATTTATGAAATTTTATCATTTTATGTGCAATTTTGTTCCAAAATTCCTATAAAATCATACTATGTCTAAAACATTATTTTAGACCATAATATGTAATTATACTTGATAAAATAAATTTATATCATTAATTCATATCTTATGAAATTTTCGTAATTATAATTTAAATAGCTTGATTTGTAAAAATTTTATAAATTCACATGTCACACTATTTTATCATGTGATTAATAATATGTACTTACCTTAGTCAAATAAAATTTATACACCATGGTCTTATAACATATAGTTTTCGGTTTTCATAATAAACCCATCAAATGATTTTTTTAAAAATTCCAATAAATTCATAAATCAATTAATCACCCCCAATTATGCTTACTACAACATAATTGTTATTTATTATGACTTATTGAATAAAATTTACCTAAGTCACTTTCTAAATTTTCGACTTAGGTCAAAATAATATTTATAAATTTCAATAAATTCTCACAACCATATATTATGAATCTACACACTTGATATGCTATTATAACACTTAAACATGAATTATATCACATCATTATAACATGTGCATATATTTTCGGTATTTATATAAATATAAGCTATAGTTTTCCAAAATTCTAAATAAATTCATATAAGCATAATTAATACCCTAGATCATGATTTCATACTTAAATCAACAATTAAAAATTAAAATCAACAACATATATAACCCCTAAGTTTTCGGTCAAATGAATAAATTTAATACTATGCTTAATTTCATGATATAATTAATATACATGCTTAATAACATCATATAAACATAATATCTAAACATATTAACATATGATATGAAATTTTCGAAAATTTCATATATAAACTAAGATCATAACTAAAAATTTAACGGATGAAAATCGAAAATTCTAGCATGTAATCGAAGCTCGTAAAATTTCTAACCTTTTAATCGGTACGGATTTTATTGTTGAAGGTTTATATGATCTAAGTTTGGGATGGGAATTTGATGAACTCTCTCTCAAATTTTCTCTCTAAGGTTTCGAAAATGGGGGTGCTAAAATGGATTAGTGGAGAGCATATGTTATATTTATAACCTTGAGCAACTTGTACACTAATAATTACATAAGAAATATCTACTACAACTAGCCTAATTTTGTCAACATTTTCGGCACCTCCATAAGGTAAGAGACAAAAATTTTTAATTCTTATCATATACAACTCATCATATCTCTTATCCTTTAATTAAATACATTGCATGCTATTTTAATTAAATCATTACATTGTTGCAAGTTGTGTGTGTGTGTGTCGCCCATTCCTACAACTTAGGATTGATTTTTGTTTTATTCTTATATTATATACTTTATTATGTTATATAATAATTTAATTATTATTTTATATCATAGTTATTATGAAATAAAAGAATTAACACATTGTTCTTTCAATTATGAGATTCTCGCCAATCTCAATACATTAGGCTAGGATTTTATTTAATTTTTTATATTATATACTATATTATTATCATATTATAATTATAGTATAAAGTGAAGTTTGAAAAGTCAATTATTTCAACTATACAAATGGCACTAATATATAGTATGAAATCAAGAATTTTTCCACCATTTTTTCAACCATTTCGGCTCCTTCAATTAATGAGCATGGATGATTTGTTTTATTAGCTAATTAATACTACTTTACACCTAATACAAGATAGGATACAACTCATTACTCTCATTAATTGTTGGATGATATTTAATACATAAAATCATGCTAAAAGCCTCTAATTTTCGCCACTTTCATGCAAGTGTGCACCCACACTTGTGCAACTTGTATTACACCTCATTTAGTCCTTAATGACATCATAATAATATAATAATTATCATATATCATTAATTGATTAAGAATAAAATATTAATTCATACTTAAGATCTCACATTTTCGAAAATTGCTAAGGTATTCCCAAACATTTGATTTTCTTGTATAAAATAGCTACTACATATTTATGTGACATATTATATGCCTTAGATAATAAATTTAATCATAGGAAAGTATTTAAAACAATTTAGGTCTTAAAAACCCTAATTTAAATATTTAGGGTTTTCGAAACCCATAAAATAAGATACATTGCATTCTTAAGTTTTCTAGCATTATTTTATGATAAATAATGCCATTATATAATAATATAATTATAGGAATTTGAATTTTATAATTCCGAGATCGTATGCTAAAGTTATCGCATTATCTCTAAACGTAGACGTTTGAAACGTCTCTAAATTCTCATAGCTTAATTATCTCCAAAATGTTCAAAATAAAGTTTGTTACAACTTTATTTATTCCTATAATAATAGGAATTTCAAATTAAACTTAACCGCTTAATAATCTTGTAAGACGTGGCGTCGAATTTATTCAACGTTGAAAATTACGCTCAAGGAATATTGAAAATTATATTCCTTAATTCACTAAGGTCGTGAATCTCATACGAAATTATCCAATTATGCTTGGTCAAAGTCAAGAGTCGACTAATTAAGATTTTAATTATCGAATTAATAATGCTAATTACGTAATTAATTATCGTAATCTAGTATTAAACCACGGATATTACATAAAATAATAGAATTACATAAATAGTATTAAAAGTCAAAATGTTGACTTTGGTCAAAATTGTTAACTTTAGTCAAAATTGTTGACTAAATGTTGACCAAGTCAAAATCGTTGACAAAAACGTTGACCAATGTCAAATCGCACGCAATTCAAAAATACGTGATCTATGTGACGTAGTACGTTTAGTAACAATGTAACTTACGTTACGTAAGTACTATTAAAACGTACATTATGTGCTAAAAAGATGAAATATCTCTTATATAAGCAACGATTTCATAATCGACATCATTTTGATTATAAAACGTTAAAATAAGCCCGACGTTAGCCTTATTTAATTCATAGGACGTTAGACGATGTTCGTCTCTATCGAAACGTGACCGATGTACTAAAATAGTTCTTACGTTAAGGTGGGACGTGGACTTGAGCGTTGACGTTAGAAAGGAACTTTATTGAAAAGCTACGTACCAGGTGGGCTTTATTCGAAAACCCTTTTATTTATTTTGCCTAATGCAAAGTATTTATTTACAGTACTTCTGTTAAGAAATGATGATGAGATGAATTACCTGCCCAAAGTGTTTATGTTTTTATGTATGATCCTATCATGTTGTTGGGCAAGCCAACTATGAAAGTAATCAGTTGTTGGGTCGTTTCCCGACTTAAGAGAAATTAATGTTTGTTCCTAAGCCAGATGCAGAATACCTGGCTAGGATAAAAGTGATATGATCATGATATGTGTGGAGATGGCTGGTATGATGATAGTGAAAGTTGTTGGTTCGCTACCAACGTATAATGATATTGATATTTGTGGAGATGGCTGGTATGATGATATTGAAAGTTGTTGGTTCGCTACCAACGTATAATGATATTGATATGTGTGGAGATGGCTGGTATGATGATAGTGAAAGTTGTTGGTTCGCTACCTACGTATGATGATGTTATAAAGAGATTATAGTTGTTGGTTCGCTACCAACATGTGATGATGTTGTGATAATATATGAGAACTGATATGGATCATACAGACAGAAAATATGTCTGGCCAGACGACTTTTGAAAATGAGAAAAATGTTTTAGTAAGCGTAAGGCCTTTTCAATAAAACCCTTACGTCTTACTCAGAAGGGGCAGTGTAATTTAAAGAAATGTTTTGGCAATGAGCCCACTGAGTGCATTATTTGTACTCAGCCCTGCATGTTTGTTTTTAAATGTGCAGGTTGAGCAGTTGATGTGGATGTTGAAGTGTTGAGCAGTTGGAGTCTTTTGTCACTGATAAGTATAGCCTTGATTACACATCGTCATATGTGTAAATCACATGTTTTCTGTTGCCAGATTAGGAGGTCATATGTATGTTATGTTTCTTGATGTAAAACCCTAAACTCATGAAGTTCCAGAAATATTCCCGATATATGTCACACCATTCAGAGTTCCATGTCATTATCCGTTACTTAATCCCGTTTATCAGTAACAGTCCCTGCTAATCCGTACTTTGGGTTGGCGGGCTGTTACAACTGAAAACTTAGAGCCACAAAAGTTCATGATTTTTGAATTTTTAAACCGTAAATATGTTCTAGAGGTGAAGATCTACCTTTAGGCGAAGACGGATCGTGAATTCATCGGTTAGATCTTCGTAGAATTAAGCTTGAATGACTTGAAAATGAAAGTGTGTGTGTGTGTGTTTCGAGATTTTGAGGGAGAAAGAGAGAAATGAAGTGCTTTGGAAGCTTAAGCATATATATATATATATATATATATATCATTCACTATTGAAATCTTCCTTAAGAAGCTACTAACTTTCTAGAAATTTCTAGCTTATTACATAAGCTTTTAATAGCTTATCTTAGAAGCTTGCCCTTAGCTTATCTTATAAACTTGTCTTAGCTTATCTCATAAGCTTAGATTGTCATTTGGGCTTATTATAACGTATTAGTGCTAGGCCCAATTTATTAGGAACGTCATGTCCTCATTCGAAAATATATATATATATACTTTTGAAATTAACAACTCAAAATAAATCAATAGAAATATAGAAATTGTTAGTAAGTTGAAATTTTTCATAATTCACTCTTTCTAAAATAAACATCATTTTCAAAATATTTTTGTCTCAAAAACCATTTTGGGCAATTTGCTCTTGATCCGGGTTTAGCAAACAAAGATATCAAAAAGGGCGAAAACTCTGAAATTCTATGACTCTTGGATCAATACTTCTATGAACACATATCTTATCATATCAAGACTCTTGAAATCTAGATCTTCTCATACTAATAAAGACTTAAGAATCTTATCTCGATTCTATCTCGAATCTATCTCAGATTCTATCTGCTCGACTCAAAGCTTAACATAAAAGCTTTTAACTTAAACAACTCTTTCTTAAGGATGCAATGCCCTTCTTATTAAGCTCTTAATCAGGAGTTAATCTTTGCTACAGTAATGCGGGGTATTACACATAATGACCTATTTGGCCACAATTGTAACAACTATTGGTACCCTATCTACAAATTCTAGAATGAGCTTTATTACATCTTGGGCACAAAGGCATTCTAGGAGGATTTGGAATTGTTTGTGGTTGATTTTGAAAGGGTGGTCGGAAAGGATTTGAAACAAGCTGGTTTGGTCTTTGCCAAGGTTTCTTATTTGGAAAATCTCTTTGTTCCCATCTTGGTTTTCTTTTGAATCTTTGATTTTGAGGCATCACCTTTTGTGGGGTTTGAATTTGGGAAGAAGTTGGATTTGATTCAGGGGCCATCTTTTCTGACTGCATTTCTAATTCCATGTCTAACGCCCTATTCAACGTTTCAGCATATGATAGGGCAGGTTGGCATGCCAAAATGATTCTTATTTCTTGACGTAAACCCGAGCAGAACAGTTCGACCATCTTTTCGTCTGTTTCTATCTTGTATGGAGCATAACGGGATAGATTGCAAAATTCTCGATCATACTCTGCCACTGTTCTCTTTTCTTGTTTTAAATTCATAAACTCATTTCCTTTTGTTTCTTGTAGCTCCGAGGCATATATTTGGCAAACAGCTCCTCTTTAAATTGCTCCTAGGTAAAACTTTCCAATCTCTCAGGAGTGAGTGTCTTCTGACGTGATTCCCACCAGAAGTCAGCCGGTCCTTTTAATTGAAAGGAAATGCACAAAAGGCATTCCTTATCTGAGCATTCCAAAAATTTGAAAATTCTTTCCATTGCCCGAATCCATTCCTCCGCCTCGGCAGGATTACCAGTTCCACTGAAAGATGGTGGATTTTGTCGAAGGAATTATTCAGAAATTTTTCTGGTGTTTGGAGGAGGGATGGGTTCAGGGGTAGGTTGAGGTATGTTTTCACTTTCTTGTTCTTCTACCACAGGAATTCGATTTCAGCGTCTTGGCGGCATACTATATTTCAAATTAATAAGAACAATATAGATGCAGTATGTAGACAAGAAATTTATAAGAAAGCAAGTAAAGTATCATGTTTTAGCAAATAGGGTTACATGTAAATAAACTTATACATTTGCATAAACAATAGGTTTAAAGGTAAATAAGAAAATCAACATTCAATACAATACAATTATTTTGAATTTTTCTTTTTATGTCATGGGAAAATTACCTCATAGAGGACATTTTACATAGAGGAAAATTTTGCCTTGGCAGAGTAGGCATCGGGAAAACTATTCCAATTGGTCTAGGTTAACCTTTATACATCCATCACCTTCTACGTCAGTCCTACTTAACTATCTATTTACAAATGTACAACACTACACCATATTACTGATCTATTTCATCGTACTTTTAGTCCATCCTTGATGCCGCATCAGTTCCATTGCCAGGGCCAGACATCTCATTTTCTCCATCCATACTTTCTACTCCCACATCCACATCTGGTATGTCTTCTATATTCTCTTCGTCCGACACCTCCTCAATACATTTATCATCTGGTGGAAGTTCAGAAGAACGATTAGCCAAAGAGGTAGGATGAGAATAACTGATCTCAGTGTCTAAAAGAGAAGGATCTGTGATAAACGACATGTCACTTAGCTGAAGAGGCTTCAATTGACTAGTACCAATGGGTTGTAAAAATTCAGGTTCGTATTTGAAAGATCAGGTAGTTCAAGTTGGTCTAGATGATCCAGCTTCGGTTTTAAACTCGTTTTCTTCGAAAAGAGATATAGGTGGGGTTTCAGGTTGAGATTCATATGGTACTGACTGAAGTGGAGAAACATTTACTGCGACAAGCTGATCATACCATCTTAAATCGATGGCATCCATATCAAAGTCAAGGTCAACATAATCGAGTTCTTCAAGAGGAAGTTCCTCTTCAACAAGTTCTTCAAGGGGAAACTCTTCTTCAAGAAGAATTAGATAGTTGTCAGGAACAATAGGGCTTAGCTCAAAAGAAGTAGTGACATCAACAGATGTAAGCTGACCAGAGGAAGTGGTAGTATCAGTTGGTACAATTTGGTCTTCATAAAAAGAAGTATCAGAGGTTTCCATCAAAGATTCAGAAACGGCCAAATCTACTACAACAAATGTACTAGATTCACCTACTTCATACTGAGGTTTATTCTTTTCAATGGAAATGTCTGATGATAAAATATTGTAGATAGCAAAAACAAAACCTTCCACCGGAGGGTAGTTACCAGGAGGTGGACTGGGGTGGCATGATATTGTCTTGGATAATATCTACAAATTCGGAAGTTCATGAAATTGTGATGTTCAAAGAACGTAGTCTAGGGTAACTACAGTTGCCCACTCCTGCCATTCTGAGGGTAAAACTCGTACCAACTGCATAATGCCATCCAAGTCTGTCACAGCTACTCCCCTAACTTGCATCCATAGCTCAAAGAATCTATCCAGAAATTCTACTAGGCTTCGAGCTTCTTCCATTCGATACTCATAAAATAGATCCGTTCGTCCAATCGTAAGGGGTCTTGGTGCTGCACTTTTTCTTGGTGTAGATCTAGTCCTTGCCATCCTAAAATAAAACATAAATACTAACTAAAATGTCCCCATCTTAATGTACTTGAATGTTCACAGTTTAACAATTTTTGCACTTAACACCTTTTACTATACTTCACATCACTTATCATATACATAACTTATCAATCATATGGAGAAATTTATCAAATGCATGATTTTACAAAATGCATGACTTTGTCAAATGCACGACTTTATCAAATAACTTTCTAAAATGAAAACATTTTCCATACCCATAACAAATTTCATCTTACTTACCTGGTTGAGTCATGGAGATGGATTTGGAACAACGTGCTTTCTTCGACTTAATTACATACATTTAAAACAAACATGCAGGGCTAAGTACAAGAAATTGCACTCAGTGGACTTATGCCGAAAACATTTGATAATAAGATTACGCTGCCAATATCAGAGTAAGTCACAAGGGTTTTAGTTAGAAATGCCTTGTGCTTACTAAATCATTTTCAGTTCGTAAACATAGCTCGGCCGAGCATTTTCTTGGTGTGTATGGTCCGTATCTCATAGTAACAATTCATAACAGTATTAAAAGTTAAACGTCGAGAGGGAGGCCTCCCATCTACGACGCCGTGACCGGCCGTAATCCCGTACAACACACAGTCACTCTCACAAGCATATGTTAACATAGCAATAGTTCCAACCTTCACGCCAATCCTAGCCATGCATTTATCATCCGCACAGACCGACATTAAAAAGGTTGGTAGCGACCTAAATGACATAACTTGTCATAATAAAGTTCCAACCATCGCCACAGCCCTACCCGGGCATAACAGATAGGATCCATACACAAAACAGAATATTTTTGGCAGGTAATGTAATAAACATTTATCAACAGTTGCAAAATAACATTTGTAAAAGAATTCATTTTGGAAGAACAGTAAAGTCACATTTTGTTTGAAGAGTAAGCCCACCTGGACTATGGTTTGTTGTAATTTGAGTCCTAGGTTCGTTCGTTCGTCAATATCCAGTCGTCGCGTTTGCGTCCACACCTTGAGAATGGTATGGAATCACAAGAACAATGCAAGGTGCTAAGATTTTCGAATGGAGAAGAAGAAATGAAGAACAAAAAGTTTTAGAAATGGAGAAGGAGAAGCTCGGTTCTTGGCTGCAGATTTTTGGAGAGGATGGAGAGTGTTGAGTGTTTGTAGGGGCTGTTGAGTGTAATAGTGTGTAATAGAGTGTAATGTCAAGAGTTTCTCCCCCCTATACTCTATACACGGCGCACACACTCTTCACCAAGAAATAATTGCAGCCCTTGGGAGTATAATAGTGATGATGGAAGTGTGTTTAACACTACAAGAATTTAGTTTATAGACCACATGTAATAGACCACATACATTAATACTAAAGTTATCTATGTTGTGATAGACCACGTGCAGGGTGAAACGCGTGGTCTATAACCATTTTTTCAATCGGTTATAGACGACGGGCTACCAAAATCCGTGGTCTATTAGTGTGGTTTTCATATTATAGACCACGGGGTTCATTCCGCGTGGTCTATTAGCGCAAAAATCCCATAGACAACGGGCTTTAGCCCACGTCATCTTTCTTTCGTGTTGATTAAATACAACGGATTATTAACCGCGTGGTCTATAGCCTCATTAGCATCATTAACCCGCGGTACATCTACGCCATGAACTGAAGCGTGCGCAGGGACAAAAAATACCGCCTTAAGAAACGAAATTAAACTAAGTCTCAAGAGTCAAGAGTGTGGGTTGAGATTCCTCTAGAAAGAAAGCTCGCCGCTCTAGATTCCTACACTCTGTCGCTTTTTCATTCTTTGCGCCGACTTCGTGAATTCCGCTCGGTGTTACCGATTTTGCTTTGCTATTCAATCTCTAAAATAATCTGCTGTTCATAGTAGATTAAACAATAATTAAAGCCTTTTTCTACAAATTACATTTAGACTGGGTGCAATTTAATTTGTTTTTGGGGTTGAGGCTCGCCTCCCCAACGGTCATTTCCACGCACCCAATACTAGGTTCCGGTCGAGTTGGCGTCGCCTCCACCATCGACCACTTTGGAGATGCCTACGCCCACCGCGACGTTGACGGTGACATCGTGTCGTGGCGACATATTGTGCAAGTTCGGGTGTTCGAGGCGCCCAAGATTAACTCGACCCCTCATCTTCCCTAAGAACCGAAGAGCGCCACTGCACTGTCTCCGTCTGCGCCGCCACCACCTCCGGCCTGTCGCGGTGCGAAGTTGTCAGCAGGCGATCGCGGCGACGACGACCGCTTCTACAAGCTCCCTCAAAATCGGCGTCGTCAATCATCTCGTGGCTCAAGAGAATCTCCTTCGCGGCGCTAGGGCTCCACCGCAAAACGGCATCGCTCGGAGTTGGGGACGGAGTTAGGGTTTCTTATTTGCTGAATCGGCCGCGCCGACGACCTAATTGCCGATCCCACGATCGCCTTCTCCGATTGACTGCTCGCTGTTCAGGCGTCCGCCGGCAACGACCCAGCCAGCGCTCAACGGAGGAGTTTTGATCTTAACCGCCTACAAAGCGGCGGCGACCGAGTGGGTTCTCTGTCTCGAACGGCGCCGAGCCTCTCAACCGCATTCGCCATCGCACTAGTGTTGTTGTTGAACCGGCTTAGCTTCCGAACCGCGCTTAGCTTCAACCAACGATCTCGCTCCAACCGGCGCGCAAGGGTGCTTCACCGTTCTAGGTGTATTCGACCCTATCTTTATTTGATCACGAGTCCATATATGTTACCGCTAACAATTGAACCCTTAAGCTACCGGATTTCGATGATTTGCTTTAACTGCAGCATTTCATTTGTCCTTTAGCATGTGTCCTTTGTTGGATTTGTATCTTGAAAGCGCTTTGGTTGAGCTTGTATACAATGTTTCTGTTACCACTATTACAATCTCCTATCTCGATTTGAATACTTGATTGCATATATCCGTGTCCCTTATCTCATATATGTTAGATCATACGGTGTGTAGAAGATCACGAAGTCCGTATGATTGGTCGCTTAATGAGATATAAAAGTTTCACAACGAGACGACTTAAGGACGAGTTGTCGGTTTAAGCTGCAGATAGATAAGAAGTGACTTGACTTAGTTACTTGTCTATCTTGATGCGTCTCGACGTATCAAGGATCACGATGATATGAGTTCTTCTTTCGACCGTCGTGAAGAACCAAGATCTCGGTGACTTACGATGATCTAAACCTCGATAAGGTATTAGGTGAGTATGAGTTCTCGACCATCACTTTGACTTGTTATGAGTGAGGGTTATATGTTCTAACCCAAGATTCTCCGCATCTTGGGTGGTGGCGCGTCTTGTATGTCACGCTAGTTATCTCAGACGAGTCACCGTATCCGCTTAGGATGATGACGCCCCTTAAGGAGCTCAAAGGTTTATTGTACTAAACCCCGCAGGTTGAGTTAGCTCAAGTACAATAATAAGGTTGAGTGGTACTACTTAAGGAAATGAAGTTGTTAATCGCTTTAAGCGATCGATTGCTATAAATGATTAATGGACGCTCGATATCTTAAATACAGGATTCGTAATGTCTAAGTGCAAGCCCGACTCAACTTCGTAATAAAGGGGTAAGTCAACATTCTTTCTCTAGTGGCATGATCGAATGTTTATAAATTAATTTATGTTCGGTGAACATAAGATAATTAATTTATTTGAGGCCCATCTTTATTCCTTGCATTTGATCCTGGGCCGCCCATCCGTGCCCTTAAGCGAGAAGAAAATCGGCCTATTTTGCTCCCAATGGTAAGATTTTATTCTCTTTATCCTACAAGGATATTATTATATTTATGGTATATGCATAGATCCTTTCCATATAAAATTATGGTAATAATCCTCGAGTATGGAAATAATCACGAGAGTATGGAAATAATCCTAAGATTATGGTAATATTCCATATAGGATTATGGTAATATTCCATATAGGATTAAGGTAGTGCATTATAAATATAAGGTATGAGATAAAGTCTAGGTTAATGCTCATTAATCAACACAAAATTTTCGGTAATCTCATTTATTTGAGAGAGAATTTTCGAGAGCTCAGTGAGGCGTTGGGTGATTTTCCAAGCATTCTCCATAGATCGCCCTCACTCGACGTTGGAGATTGGGCAATCGATACAGATCCGTAAGGTCAAAGCACGAGTCCGATCCGCTCGATCCGCTCATCTCGCTCCATCGACCTCTTCGATCCAAAGGTAAACACGTGAAAACCCTAACGTGTTGCGATTCAATTATATAGACGCATGCTAGGTTTATAATCAATGTATGGTGAATTAAACACCCAAGATGGATCCTCGGGCGAGGGTTAACATACGCTTTCCTACACTGGTATCGAGCCTCGGGATCGAAATCTTGGCTCTGCTGGATTAATTCACGCTTGATTATTACGTGCGTTTTAATAATTGTGGATTTGTCGCTCATCGCGCTCGTTTGTTTTTGTTGGTTTTGTTTTACACCACGAGAAAATCCGTGGTTAGATTAGATTTTATCATGTAAATCTTATCCGTAAAGAAGAACGAAGACGAAAGAACGAAGAACGAAACGACGGAAAAAGCAGTAGCTCGGCGATCATCGACGGTATCTCGCGAATGAGCCTCGCGGTCGCGAGGGCGATCGCGGGGCGCGGCGATGGCGTGCGTTCAAGACGAGATCCCCGCGCCACGCGAGCAATCGAGCGATCGAGCGATCGCGAGATACGGCCGCCAGCGGCGAAGCGAGCTAGCGATGGCGGCGCGGGCGCGTTGCGAAAGTGACCAGCGGCATGAAGCGGACTCGCGGTCGTGAGTTTCGCCGCGGGCGACGACGCCTCGGCGGGCGCTCGGCGCTCGGGAAAGCTGCGCAAGCGTGCTCGGCGGTCGCGGTCGCCTTCGCGACCGCGAGGCAGCCCGCGAGGAGCACGCGGCGGCGCAGGGCGGTCGGCGGCCGGCTTTTCACCCAGCGCCCGCCCAAGCAGATTGGGCCGACCCGCCCGCACCTGCTTCCAGTTTTCCGTCCGTGCCCGTGCACGCGAGGCCCAATTGTTGAATCCGGTCCGCGCGGGCACGCGCGAGGCCCGTTTTGAAGTTTAATTTTGCACTTTGTAAATCTATGTAATAGATTAGATTTAAATGTGGAGTTTCACGATCGGGCGCGATGAACGTTTTATTTTATTTTTATCGCTCATATGCATGTCGTGGATGTTGAAATTATGCAAGAGCATGCTATGTATGTTTATATTACGTTGACAAAACTTTAAGTGTTTTACGAATTGATCGCATAGTAAGCATGCTAGGTTTATCGCGTTTATCAAGCATATTTTAGAATTACGAGCATGTTTTACATGTTGAGTTCTATAGAAAAGCATTCTAGGATTACGTGATCCGCATGGACAAACCTTTTGAATAAAAAGACTAAGCAAGCAACCCGACAAATTAATTTTTCAAATTAAAATGTCAAGACCTCCACTTTTGATCTCTAAACAAAGTGAGACGACCGTGAGTAAACGTCCACACGCGCGGGCTTGCTTGCACCTTGCTTATCATAAGTTTGTTAGATGAAATTTCTAAATAAAACTTTTAAATCTATTGAGAAGTGGGAGTTTCATGTAAACGCCCACACGCTGTCGCTTTGTGTGCGATTTTCATAAGTTCTCTAGAGATAGATATAAAATGAGATAACAAAAGAATTTGAATTGGAAGCGGTATGGTCCAAGTGAGTATACCAATTCTAAGAATTCATCTTCACGTTAAAATTGTGGTCATTGCTTAGACATCACCTCAAGTACAACTTCCTCGCAAGTCCCTTCTTGCGATAGTGATGTGGTCTAGTAAGGTCCAATCATTAATTTCATTTGTCATAAGGATAAGTTGACATGGATTGAAATTAAACGACTAAAAGGTATATTTTAGTCCAGTCGAGGGGTTCATGTAAACGCCCACACGCGTGGCTTGCATGTGGGATTCCTCGGCGATTGGAGGTTTCAATTAATATTGTTTTATCAAAGGTTACAATATTATTGTTACAAATTATTTTATGATCGTATGCTTATGTGTTTACATTATCGCTTCAGATATGTCTCTTACGCCGATTATCAATATGCTCGCACAAAACCGTTATCCGTCCAAATTTTATCGAGTGGAAACGAAACATGGAATATGTTCTTATCATTTGAAGAACACATGTTTGTTCTCACTACTCCTAAACCCGATGCCCTTATCGACGATCGACTAATGAGCAGCGAGAGTCAAGCGACTTTGGAATAAGTCAAACAATATGGCTAAATGCTATATGATGACTACGATGTCCAAAGGCTTGCACTGCAAAGATCGGGCCGATGGTAGACGCGATCGACATTTGGTCAAGTCTCGAGAGTAAGTTTGGGCGGTCGGATCGACGATCCCGCCCACACAATGAGAGAAATCTTGGCGTGTAAGATGGAAGAAGGAAGTTCGGTCCATGAACATGTCTCCACATGACTCATCTCATGGATAGTCTTGATCGGTTGGGAGGAGGTATTGACGGCAAGCCAAGGTCGATATCATCCTCAATACACCGCCCAAGTCTTTTGAGAACTTTCGTGAATGCGATCATGAGCAAGACCGAGTTTACACTTAGTCATTGCTTAATGATCTCGTTGTCATGAAGGAGTTATGGGAAAAGGAGCACATGCTCTTGCTAGCACTTCTAAGGGCCCAAAATTTTCATCGAAAATGAAAATAGAAAAGGGGTGCCAAAGGTGGTAGAGGCGAGGAAATAGTGGGAGTAATAGGAACAAGAACATGGTTGCCACCGGAGGCTTGAAGAAGCCAGGAGAAGGCAAGTGCTTCAAGGCGGTAAGATCGGGCATTGGAAGGCCAAGTGCCCTATGCTCAAGGCTCAAGGTACGCCGCTTGCTTTAGTAACGGAAACATGTTTAGCGACTTGTTCTACCCATTCTTGGGTAGTAGATACGGGCGCAATCGATCATGTTTGTTACACCTGCGGGGTTCCCGCGACAAGGGAGCTGTTTGATGGCGAGATAACGATCTCCATGGGCAACGCGCGAAAGTCAAGTCGTGCGCTTGTAGATGTTTCTTTATGTTTTGGGACAACAGCTTTTAGTTTTGAAAGACGTTTTATATGTGCCGGATTTTCTATGAACCTTGTTTCTGCTTTCAAATTATTTACTCATGGATATTCTGTTATTTTTGATAGTGGTGTTTCTATCATAAGAAATGACGGTTATCTCGTGTTGGCACCTTATATAATTCGCTTTATACTATTTACGCAAAACATAATACCTATAACTATGTCGCATCTTCATCAAACCCTAAAAGAGAAAGTTTTATTCGCAAGATGACTCTACTTTTCTCTAGCATCTTAGATTAGGTCACATCAATCTAAATAGGATCCAAAGACTGCTAAGAATGGGCGTTGGGTGATCTCACAGCTATCCGCTCCCACCTGCGAATCTCATATGAAGGTAAGATGTCGACTGCACCTTCAAAGCGAAGGGTTATATAGCCAAAGAAATGTTGGAGTTAGTCCATTTCGACTGTGTGGACCGATGTCCACACAAGCTCGTGGAGGGTACGCAGTATTTTGTCACTTTCATCGACGACACTCAAGGTACGGATACGTATACCGCTTCACCGCAAGTCCAATGCTTTGAGAAATTCAAAGAGTTTAAGGCGGAAGTGGAGACGAAGCCGGTAAGAGTATCAAGTCATCATGGGTCCGATCGCGGTGGCGAATACCTCAAGAACGAGTTTATGGACTATCTAGTGAAGTGTGGGATTACATCCCAACAAGATTTCACCGGCACACCACAAAGAAAATGGTGTGTCGAGCGAAGAAATAGGACTCTTTTGAAATGGTTAGATCTATGATGAGTTATGCTACATTGCCTATTTCGCTCGGGATATGCCTTGAGACGACGGCATACTTGCTAAATCTAGTACCGCCCAAGTCAATCGAAAAGACCCTTTCGAGTTGTGGTTTGGGCGAAGCCCGCTTAAACCACATAAGGATATGGGGCCAAAGACATGTCGTGAACAAGAAGGCGACAAGTTGGAGGCTAGATCCGACGCAAGGCATTTATCGCTATCCTAGAGGAACGAAGGTGGTTTATTCTATAGTCCTAAGGATCAAGGTCATTATTAGCACTAATGCCCGATTCTTAGAAGAGGATTATATGAAAAATCATAAGTCCAAAGTTGAAATCATTCTTCAAGAATTAGAAGATGATCGTATTCCACCACCGACAGGCCAAAGGTGCGAGATGTCGAGTCTAGTGGGAGGATCGACACCGATACTTCAAGAAATTGAAGTGGGTCGAGTTCCACCGAGATACCGACCGCATAAGTGGTACCTACACAACAAGTTGTGCAAGTTAGAGAACCACAAGTATCTGCACCCACCGCTGCATTGTGCTGTAGAACCTCGTCGTAGTGGGAGGGTTGTTCGTCAACCCGAGCGATTTATGTTCGTGGGTGAATCTTCGGATTTAGTCCCAGCAGATTTAACATGCGATAATCGACCCATGGACATACAAGGAGGCGATAAAAGATATAGATGCAAGATCATGGCACACCGCTATGGACTTAGAAATGGAGTCCATAATGGCTATGGATGTATATGAAAGACACTCTACCGGATGGCAAGGAAGCCATAGGTAGTAAGTGGATATACAAGAGGAAGAGAGATTCCGATGGAGAGGTTTCGCTTTCAAAGCCGTGCTTGTGGCGAAAGGGTACACTCAGATTGAGGGCATCGATTTCGACGAGACCTTTTCACCGTAGCAATGCTCAAGTCCATCGAATTCTTCTAGCCATAGCAGCCCACTTGAACCCAGAGGTTTGGCAAATGGATGTTAAAACCGCTTTTCTAAACGGTTACCTTGAGGAAGGTAGAGACATCTATATGCAAAGAACTCAAGGTTATGTGGTAAAGAGTGAAGAGCATCTAGTATGGAAGCTTAAGAAGTCCATTTATGGACTTAAGCAGCCTCCGATCATGGAACTTACGCTTTGACGAGGTGGTAAAGTCCCATGGATTTACCCAGCTGCCTAACGAGAGTTGTGTGTATCGGTTAGATGTCAACGGTGATGTGGTATTTCGCACTTTATGTAGATGACATCCTTCTAGTTGGCAACAACGTGAAGTCATATCGACGTAAAGAGTTGGCTATCCGATCGCTTTCAAATGAAAGACTTAGGAGATGCAGCATATTCTTGGGATCAAGGTTTACCGAGATCGCAAGAAGAAAATGTTGAGCTTATCTCAGCGCCTTACATTGATACCGTGATTACTGTTTTAGTATGCGGACCGCCAAGAAAGGATTGCTACCTTTCGCACATGGCTTCCTTTATCTAAGACGCACTACCCAAGACCGCAGAAGGAGATAGAGGAAATGAGACAAGTTCCTTACGCTCGCCGTAGGAAGTCTCATGTACGCAATGCTATGCACGAGACCCGATATCCGCTATGCGGTAGGCATAGTAGCTAGATATCGCCTAACCTCGACAAGCTCATTGACCGCAAGAAAGCATATACTCAAGCACCGAAAAGGACTCGAGATTATAGGCTGGTTTACCATGCGATAGTCTAATGCCTTTGGGTTATACTGACTGGATTTCCAAGCCGACCGTGATGAGAAAAAGTCAACCTCGTGCTATGTGTTTACCTTGGGAGGTGGAGCCAGATCTCAAGTGAGTGCAAAGCAATGATGCATTGCGGACTCTACCATGGAAGCCAATATGTAGCCGCCTTGAGGCTTCTAAGGAGGTCAGATGGTTCAAGAACTACCACGGATCTAGATGTGGTACCGGTTTGCCCAAGAGTATCATAGTTTCTCGTGATAACTCGTGCAGTGGCAAACTCGAAGGAACCACGGACCCACAAGGCGACCAAACACATAGAGAGAAAGTACCATGTCATACGAGAAATCGTTAGACGAGGTGACGTCTTGATTGAAAAGATTGATACGACGGAAAATCTAGCGGATCCATTCACGAAGAGCTCGCCGCAAAAGTCTACGATGGACACGTTAGAGGACTTGGATTGCGCTTGATGGCACCCACTTAGAAAGGAAACTTTTGTATAAGTGGGAGAAGCAAAGTGATGGTTGTTTGTAAAAGCTAGTAGAGACACATTGTATACTAAAAGTTTGCTTTAGTATAAGTGGGAGATTGTTGGATTTGTATAACGAAAGCGCTTTGGTTGAGCTTGTATACAATGTTTCGTTACCACTATTACAATCTCCTATCTCGATTTGAATACTTGATTGCATATATCGTGTCCCTTATCTCATATATAAGTTAGATCATACAAGGTGTAGAAGATCACAGAAGTCTGTATGATTGGTCAAGCTTAATGAGATATAAAAAGTTTCACAGCTGAGACGACTTAAGGACGAGTTGTCGGTTTAAGCTGCAGTATAGATAAGAAGTGACTTGACTTAGTTACTTGTCTATGCTGGTACGTCTCTGACGTATTGAAGGATCACAGTGAGATGAGTTCTTCTTTCTGACCGTCGTGAAGAACCAAGATCTCGGTGACTTACGATGATCTAAACCCCGATAAGGTATTAGGTGAGTATGAGTTGTCGACCATCACTGACTTGTTATGAGTGAGGGTTATATGTTCTAACCCAAGATTCTCCGCATCTTGGGTGGTGGCGATCTTGTATGTCACGCTAGTTATCTCAGACGAGTCACCGTATCCGCTAGGATGATGACGCCCCTTAAGGAGCTCAAAAGGTTTATTGTACTAAACCCCGCAGTTGAGTTAGCTCAAGTACAATAATAAGGTTGAGTGGTACTACTTAAGGAAATGAAGTTGTTAATCGCTTTAAGCGATGATTGCTATAAATGATTAATGGACGCTCGATATCTTAAATACGGGATCAGAATGTCTAAGTGCAAGCCCGACTCAACTTCGTAATAAAGGGTAAGTCAACATTCTTTCTCTAGTGGCATGATCGAATGTTTATAAATTAATTTATGTTAAAATAACATAAGATAATTAATTTATTTGAGGCCCATCTTTATTCCTTGCATTTGATCCTCGGTCGGCCCATCCAGTGCCCTTAAGCGTAAGAAAATCGGCGCCTATTTTGCTCCCAATGGTAAGATTTTATTCTCTTTATCCTACAAGGATATTATTATATTTATGGTATATGCATAGATCCTTTCCATATAAAATTATGGTAATAATCCCGAGAGTATGGAAATAATCCCGAGAGTATGGAAATAATCCTAAGATTATGGTAATATTCCATATAGATTATGGTAATATTCCATATAGATTATGGTAATATTCCATATAGGATTAAGGTAGTGCATTATAAATATAAGGTATGAGATAAAGTCTAGGTTAATGCTCATTAATCAACACAAAATTTTCGGTAATCTCATTTATTTGAGAGAGAATTTTCGAGAGCTTGGTGAGCGTTGGGTGATTTTCTCCAAGCATTCTCCATAGATCGCCCTCACTCGACGCCGGAGATTGGGCAATCGGGATACAGATCCGTAAGGTCAAAGCACGAGTCCGATCCGCTCGATCCGCTCATCTCGCTCCATCGACCTCTTCGCATCCAAAGGTAAACACGTGAAAACCCTAACGTGTTGCGATTCAATTATATAGACGCATGCTAGGTTTATAATCAATGTATGGTGAATTAAACACCCAAGATGGATCCTCGGGCGAGGGTTAACATACGCTTTCCTACATCCTTTGTCCGATTCTTTCTATGATTTGGTAATGCTATTGTCAGTTGACCGAGTCTTGATAAAATTATCTAAGTGTGGCGCTTTACTTGCTGTGATTTCGCCAAGGCATTGGATTTTAATCTCCTATTCTCGATTTTTGCTTATGTTGATTTTGCTTATGTCTTGATTCGCCTAAGTGCAGATTTTGGTTAAGTGTTGTTAAGCTTTTCCGATTTTTGCTTAAGTGTTGACTTTTGCTTAAGTGTTGATTTTGATTAAGTCGATTCTTGGTTAAGTGTTATTAAGCTTCGTTTTGCCTCAACAATTTCCGGGTATATCATACTTTGTCTTGTTGATTTGTGCGATATCTTCTTGATATCCCGCTATTCCTTTCACCCTTCTCCGGACTCATGGAGAGTTCGTAGGTTGAGGTGGTCTCCAAATCGACCGCAAAAACGAGGCTCCAACTCGGGTTCTCCACGGCTTCTCAAGGCGACTTTGAGTTCAACCAGACCCCTGTTGGGATGAAGCACCTCCGAGGAGGAACCCGACAACCCTCATAACACTGCACCTTAGACCGGACAAGCCCCAACTGGAAGAGGGACATAGTTCTAATCTGAAACCACAAGCCCATATGCTTCACCGTGGGTAAGAATCGTGAACACTTCCATGAACAACCGACTTTCCACGTGTCGATCTTAGCCTACCATCTTTCAACCCGGCCAACAAGGATTTTGGTCTAGTTCTTGAGGAACGGATTACCTCCCATCACAAAAGGATGGGGTTATTGTTAATTGGTATGTTTGCGGCGCTTTCCCGCAAGGATAGCCTATAATTTGATGAAGAGATGGCCACGAAGCTCGTGTCATTCCATGACAAGGGTCGGATGTTGTTCCAATTTGAAAATGAAAATTACAGGAAGTCACGCGACAATTGGGCCCCTTTGCTGTATTTGGAATCCCACTCATTACACATAATCACCAAGTGACTTCAGATTGACGCAGCCCATCGACTTCAAGATTCCTGTCTGTAAACCTCCCAAACCTCCTCTCGAACTCCGAATAATAACGCCTGGGTAAGATTGGTTCCTTCATTGGTAAGCCAATAAGTGTGGATTTTCATACTCTACAAAAATCTAGAATTGATCGTGCTAGATTACAAATAGAGGTGGATGCAACTAGGGTCCTACCTACCGAAATCGCCCTTAAATTGCATAATGGTTCTACTTTTTACAGCCTATCATCTATGATTTCACCCTAAATACTGTAAAATTGTAAGAAATTTGGCCATTTCACGATATTTGTACCGCCTTAAGGGTATGCAAACCGAACTAACAAGGGTCGAGACACCCAAAAGATTTTTACCATAGTTGTTCTCTCCAAACAATACTCACTGTTTTGATCTTGTTCTCTCTATTGTTCACAAGATATTCTCCAAGTTTGGACCTTCCATTTAAAGTCAGTGTGGTAATCTTGTGTTAGTTGTGGTACCGAACCGACTATCTTAATGCGTGCACAAAGCTTGGCCGATCCGCTTGCTTATGAAAATCGGTTTAGTGTACGAATGAATCGCGCTTGAGGAGTAAGCATATAATATCCTGTTAATTCATTCATGTGTTGCAAATATAGTGTCAAAATGTTTATCTGCATGTGTAGCTTCATAAAAGTTTGTGAGATACTCATAATTAATTGGAGGAAAATATTTGTTGGTTATTCTAAGATTTTTTATGCATTTTATTTTGATCATGTAAATGGAGAAGTTTAATTAGATGATTAATGTTAGAGCGAGATGGTGAAATGAAAGGTTCAAGATGGTGAAATTGATGTTTTGTGACTAATTTAATTAGCTAGGTAGATAATATTTGTTGTGCTACAATTGTTGATTGGGGATTTTCCTTATGTAACGCTTATGTATCAGACTTGATTTCTATTTATGAGACAATATATATTTTATATCTATTTTGTATTATTGTTTTTTAATGGCAGAAACAAATATTTTGAATTATATAATAAATAAATAAATTTATTTCGTTGACTGATCAATAGACAATGAGTTTCTCCCCGTTGTCTATTAATATATAGACAACGGGGATGTCCGCGTGGTCTAAATAACATGATAGACCACGGGGATTTTCCCGTTGTCTATATTGTGATAGACAACGGGGATTTCCCCGTGGTCTATAGCCAGCCTTAATAGACTATACCTTGATAGACAACGGGGTTTTCTGTAATAGACAATGGGGATTCCCCGTGGTCTATAACCAAAATTCTTGTAGTGTAAGGAGCTCTTCAAGTATTGGGCAATTTAAAAAGTGGAATCATTGTGTAATGGGGAAGAGCATAGCCGGCGCATGGGTGTGTTCAAGGGGGCTGATTTAATTTTAAATTTTATCCTAATACAATGTATTAATCATAGTATAGGTCATAGATATATAATACATGCCATAAAAATAATTAAATCATCACATAGGCATAAAATCAAAATTACCGAAAATGAATTGGGAAAAATATGATTAAAATATAAATTACACCTATTATTGATACTCATGTAATTTTCGATCATATATATCATAATATATGATTTAGATATTAAATAATAGCATAGGATAAAATTATTGCATCATTTCATGCAATAAAACCCTAATTTCGAAAATAGGGTTTCAAAATTTATAAAAACTGAAACCATCGAATTCTATGGTTCAAAATCTGTTTTTAATGCTTAATAATATCCATATATATCATATTATATAGTTTAGATATCATATGATAATTTAATGGTATCATTTCATGTGAAAAACCATAATTTATAAGATTAGGGTTTTCGAAAATCACTTTCGAAAATAATCAAATTTTAAATGCTAAAATTCGATTTTAATATTTATTAATACAGTAATTATCTAAAACAATAATAGGAAATTAATTATTATAATTTCCTGAGCATTAAACTCATTTTTCAAAACGTCTCTAGACGTTGACGTTCAAAACGTCTCAAAACGTTCAAAATCGACTCATCTCAAAATGGTCGCAGTAAGTTCATACTTACTAAATAAATAAATATAATTATTATAGGAATTAATACGGAAATTTATTTCGAGCTTCACTGCTCAGAAAATTTCATGAAATACTGACGTTCGATACGCGTTTGACGTTGAAATAATACTGTCGTATTATTTCATAAATTTCATTTCCGTAATTCACAATCCTTAGTGAATTATAAAAAGGAATTCGTTAATATAGATACTGAATCGAAATCACAATATTCGATGTCGTAAAATTTCATATACTGTGAAACCCTAATTACGGTTTAGAATACCGTAATCGTATGCTCGCTTCTTTGGAATATTACATTCCACCCCTTACGAAAAATTTCGTCCCAAAATTTGTATACCTCTAGAAAATAAGTCGGGTATTTTCTCTCATCGCTTCTTCAAGCTCCCACGTGGCTTCTTCTCGTCTCGTGGTGTCTCCACAAGACTTCGACTAACGGAATCGACTTGCTCCGTAGTTGCCGAACTTTGTGGTCGAGTATGGTCATGGGTTCTTCCTTATAGCTCATGTCCGCCCGAGGATCATGTTGTCTTGATGAATCACATGCTTTGGGTCGTGAACGATTTTCGAATCATGAGACGTGAAAACATTATGGACATTCCCTAGGTTTGGCGGAAGAGCCAACCTATAAGCTCTCGGACCTATCCTTTCTAGATCTCATAAGGTCCTATAAAACGGGTCTAAGCTTTCCTTTCGTGCCAAACTCGACAATCCCTTTCGAATGAGAGACCTTAAGAAATACTTTGTCTCCATCCTCAAATTGTAGCTCGGATCTACGCCAGACGGGCGTAAGATTGGTCCGTCCCGAGCCTCTTTATCCTCGCCTAATCATCGAACCATCTCGATCATTTCGCTCACCGCATCGTGCCCTATGACTTTTCTCTCACCGACTTCATCCCAATAAAGCGGTGATCTACACTTCGCCATACAAGGCCTCGTGATGGGGCCATGCCGATCGTCGCTGATAGTCGTTGTTGTAAGCAAATTCGATAAGAGGTAAAATATCTTCCCATTTTGCACCTCGATCCAATATTACGGTTCTAAGCATATCCTCTAAGGTTTGGATCGTCCTTTCCGACCGCCCATCGGTTTGTGGGTGGAATGTCAGATCGAAATTTAATCTGCACTCAGCCTCTCGCAAGCTAATCCGTAATCCGGATGTGAACTGGAGTCTCGATCGAGGTATAGATTTTGCACCCATGTAATCGCATAATTTCCTTAATGTACACCGGGCCAACTTATCGCACCCATAAGTGCTCAATCGGTGAAAGTGAGCACTTTGGTAAGCCTATCCATAATTACCCATATGGTCGTGTTTCCTCTTCTCGACTTGGGTAAGCTTGTAACGAAATCCATGGTTATATCGTCCCATTTCCACTGTGGATTTCCAATGGTTGCAACTTTCCGTAAGGTCGTTGATGTAATGCCTTCACTTGTTGGCAAACAAGACAAATGCTCCACAAAAGAAGCTATATCTCGCTTCACGCCTTCCCACCAAAACTTTTCCTTCGTGTCTTGGTACATTTTAGTACCGCTCGGGTGGGCGGTGTAAGTGCGATCGTGAGCCTCACTCATGATTTCATTCTCAAGCTCTGCGTCGTCAGGGATGCATATCCTACCTTCAAAAGATAAGGCGTTGTCTGACGCCTCTTGGAAATTCTTAAATCCTCCGCACCTTATCCTTTGTCCGATCTTTTCTAACTTTTCCTCCATCCTTTGTCTCGACAATCCTTTTCTTAGGTCGATGCCGCGTGAGTGTAGCGACACACTCACAATTGTCTCGTGGTTCCACCAGCTCAATCCTCATTCTTCCAAACCCTTCAACGAGTTTTTCCTCTTGTACAAAGAGACATCCTAACTTGGTATGGCTCTTACGACTCAAGCGCCACCTACTACATTCGCTTTGCCGGGTGATAGTTAATACCACAACGTAATCTTTCACTAATTCAAGCCATCTTCTCATCCTCATATTCAAATCTCTTTGTTCAAAGAAGTACTTCAAACTTTTATGATCCGTGAAGATCTCGCATCTCACACCATAGAGATGGTGTCTCCAAATTTTTAGTGCATGAACTACGGCCGCTAATTCCAAATCGTGGGTTGATAGTTCAGTTCGTGAGGTCTCGAGTTGTCGGGATGCATAAGCTATCACTTTTCCTTCCTCGCATCAAAACACAACCCAGCCCAGTCTTAGATGCGTCTCAGATAGACTACATACCCTTTGTCCGCTCGACCGCTAGAGAACGTGCACTTGTCAATTTTTCCTCGAGTATTTGGAAACTCGCCTCGCATTCATCATCCAATTGAACTTGATTCCTTCCAAGTAGCCGGGTTATTGCCTTGCAATTTTGGAGAATCCTTCATGAATCTCCTATAGTAACCACTAATCCTAGAAACTTCTAATCTCGTCCGAGTCCTTGGCGATTTCCATTCCTCGCACGGCTCTACTTTGGCCGGACCTACTTTTATACCCTCTCGCAGACACGATGTTTCCAAGGAACATAACTTCCTTCAAATTAAAATTCACATTTGCTAAACTTAGCAAAGAGTCTTTCATCTCTCAAGGTTTGCTAAACCGTTCTCGGATGTTCTCTATGATCCTCTTCATTCTTTGAATAAATAAGGATATCATCTATGAAGACCAAGACAAATTTATCCAAAAATGAATGAAATACTATGTTCATAAGGTCCATGAATACGGCCGGTGCATTGGTTAATCCGAATGGCATAACTATGAACTCATAGTGGCCATATCCGTTCGAATGCGCCTTAGGTACATCCTCATACCGTATTTTCACCGATGGTATCCTCGACTTAAGATCAATTTTCGAGAATACACCCGCCTCGCAATTGATCAAACAGTCATCAATTCGGGTAAAGGGTATTTGTTCTTTAGTGTCATCTTATTTAGCCTCGGTAATCGATGCACATTCTCAAAGAACCATCCTTCTTCTTGACAAACAAAACAGCGCCCCCAAGGCGAAACACTCGCCTAATGAATCCTAGATCCAAAAGCTCTTGGATTTGGATTTTCAGTTCCTCTAACTCTTTTGGGGCCATCCTATAGAGCGCCGACACCGGGCTGATCCTGGCTCCAAGTCGATGGTAAACTCTAGTTGACTATCGTGAGGCGCCCTGGTAGATTTTCGGGAACACGTCCGAAAATTCTTGACAACTTCTAAGTCTTCACCCGCTCGGGTTTATCCTCTTCGCTCAAATAAACAAGGAACGCATGGCATCCTTTCGGTTCATCATCCTCCTCGCTCGTAGGCCGATACAATCGATTCTTCTTCCCATGCCGATCCCGGGAAATGCGTAGCTTTTTGTCCGTGAAAGTGAAACGAAATTTTCCTTTCCTTGTAGGAAAACATATGTTTAGCCCTCGCCCGAGGATCTATCTTGGATATTTAATTCACCATACATTGATTATATTCCTAGCATGCGCTCATATAATTAATTGCAACACGTAGGGTTTTCTCGTGTTTACCTTTGATCCGAAGAGGTCGATGGAACGGCACGAGCGGATCGAACGGAACGGACTCGTGCTTTGACCTTCTGGATCAGATCCCGATTGCCCAATCTCCAACGCCGAGTGAGGACGATCTATGGAGAATGCTTCGAAAATCACCCAATGCTCTCTCACAAAACTCATGAAAATTCTCTCAAACACTATGAGATGGCCGAAATTTTGTGTCGATTAATGAGTATTAACCTACTTTTTATCTCATACCTTATATTTATAATGCACTACCTTAATCCCATATGGAAATTACCATAATCCTATATGGAAATTACCATACTCCTAGTGATTATTTCCATACTCGTGATTATTACCATAATCTTATATGGAAATGATCTATGCATATACCATAAATATAATAATATCCTTGTGGATAAAGAGAATAAAATCTTGCCATAGGAGCAATAGGCGCCCGATTTCCAAGAGCTTACGGGCCCTGATGGGCCACCAGTGGATCAAATGCAAGGAATAAAGATGGGCCTCAAATAAATTAATTATCTTATGTTCACCGTAAGATAAATTAATTTATAAACATTCGATCATGCCACTAGAGAAAGAATGTCGACTTACCCTTTATTACCGGTTGAGTCGGCTTGCACTTAGACATTACTGAATCCTCGTATTTAAGATATCGAACGTCCATTAATCATTTATAGCAATCATTCGCTTAAAACAATTAATAACTCCATTTCTTAAGTAGTACCACTCAACCTTATTATTGTACTGAGCTAACTCAACCTCGCAGGTTTAGTACAATAAACCTTTGAGCTCCTTAAGGACGCCATCATCCTAAACGGATACGGTGACTCGACATGATAACTAGCGTGACATACAAGATCGCCACCACCCAAGATGCGGAGAATTGGTTAGAACATATAACCTCACCCATAACAAGTCAAAGTGATGGTCAAGAACTCATACTCACCTAATACCTTATCGAGGTTTAGATCATCGTAAGTCACCGAGATCTTGGTTCTTCACGACGGTCGAAAGAAGAACACATCTCATCATTATCGCTCAATACGCCGTAAACGCATCAAAGATAGACAAGCAACTAAGTCAAGTCACTTCTTATCTATATCGCAGCCCCAAACCGACAACTCGCCTTTAAGTTGTCTCACCAGGAAACTTTTATATCTCATTAAGCTTGACCAATCATACGTAATAGTGGTCACTTTTGTGATCTTCTACACCGTATGATCTAACTTATATACGAGATAAGGGACACAGATATATGCAATCAAGTCCTTTTCGTGTGACTTGAGTATATGCTTTTCAATCAGCAAATCGAATGAGCTTGTCGTGGTTAGATCGATATCTCAGCTACTATGCTCACCGCATAGCGATATCGGCCTCGTGCATAACATTACAGACATGAGACTTCCCACCTCCCAAGGTAAACGAAGCCGAGTCGTAAGGAACTTGTCTCATTTCCTCTATCTCCTTTGCATCATAGCTTGTCCATTGCGTCTTAGATAAAGGAACGCCATGTCCGAAAGGTAGCAATCCTTTCTTGGCGGTCCGCATACTAAAACGAGTAATCACAAGATCAATGTAAGACGCCCGAGATAAGCTCAATATTTTCTTCTTGCGATCTCGGTAAACCTTGATCCCAAGAATGTACGCGCATCTCCTAAGTCTTTCATTTGAAACCGATCGGATAGCCAACTCTTTACGCCTCGATAACACTTCACGTTGTTGCCAACTAGAAGGATGTCATCTACGTAAAGTGCAAGAAATACCACATCACCGCCGACATCTAACCGATACACACAACTCTCGCTAGGCAACCGGGTAAATCCATAGACTTTACTACCTCGTGAAAGCGTAAGTTCCATGATCGGAGGTTCGCTAAGTCCATAAATGGACTTCTTAAGCTTCCATACTAGATGCTCTTCACCCTTTACCACATAACCTTCGTGTTGTGATATAGATGTCTCTACCTTCCTCAAGGTAACCGCTTAGAAAAGCGGTTTTAACATCCATTTGCCAAACCTCTAGTTCAAGTGGTCTGCTATGGCTAGAAGAATTCGATGGACTTGAGCATTGCTACAGTGCTAAAAGGTCTCATCGAAATCGATGCCCTCAATCTAAGTGTACCCTTTACAAGCCCGGCTTTGAAAGTCGAAACCTCTCAATCGAATCTCTTCCTCTCAGATATCTACTTACTACCTATGGCTTCCTCGCCATCCGGTAGAGGTGTCTTTCATATACATCCATAGCCGCATGGACTCCATTTCTAAGTCCATAGCGGTGTGCCATGATCTTGCATCAATATCTTGATCGCCTCCTTGTATGTCCATGGGTCGATTATTGCTAGTTCGTCACCGACTAAATCCAAGATTCACCCACGAACATAAATCGCTCGGGTTGACGAACAACCTCCCACTACGACGAGGTTCTACAGCACAATGGCAACGGTGGGTGCAGATACTTGTGGTTCTCTAACTTGCACAACTTGCGTGTAGGTACCACTTGTACGGTCGATATCTCCAAAGGAACTCGACCCACTTCAATTTCAAGTATCTCGTGTCGATCCCTCCCACTGACTCGGCATCTCGCACTTTGGCCTAATCGGTGGTGGAATACGATCATCTTCTAATTCTCAAGAATGATTTCAACTTTGGACATGATTTTTCATATAATCCTCTTCTAAGAATCGGGCATTAGTGCTAATAATGACCTTCCGATCCTTAGACTATAAAATAAACCACCTTCGCTCCTCTAGGATAGCCAATAAACAACCTTGCATCGATCTAGCCTCCAACTTGTTAGCCTTCTTGTTCAAAGACATGTTTGGATCGCCCATATCCTTATGTGGCTTAAACCAGCTTGCGCCCAAACCACAACTCGAAGCGGGTCTTTTCGACCGACTTGACGGTACTAGATTTAGCAAGTATGCCGCCTCTAAGGCATACCCCGTAACGAAATAGGCAATGTTGCATAGCTCATCATTGATCTAACCATTTCTAAAAGAGTCCTATTTCTTCGCCCCGACACACCATTTTGTTGTGGTGTGCCCGTGAAGTCTTGTTGATGTAATCCCACACTTCACTAGATAGTCCATAAACTCGTTATCGAGGTATTCGCCACCGCGATCGACCGCAGCGACTTGATACTCTTACCAGCTTCGCCTCCACTTCCGCCTTAAACTCTTTGAATTTCAAAGCATTCGCACTTGCGGTGAAGGTATATGTATCCGCACTCTTAGTAATCGCCAATGAAAGTGACAAAATACTGCACCTCCACGAGCTTGTGTGGACATCGGTCCACACAGTCGAATGGACTAACTCCAACATTTCTTTGGCTCTATAACCCTTCGCTTGAAGGGTCCGGTCGACATCTTACCTTCTATACGTGATTCGCAGATCGGGAACGGAGTAACCGTGAGATTACCTAAGGCTCCATTCTTAGCCGCCTTTGGATCCTATTTAGATTGATGTGACCTAATCTAAGATGCCAGAAAAGTAGAGTCATCTTCTTGAAGAAAACTTTCTTTTTAGGGTTTGATGAAGATGCAACATAGTTATAGGTATTATGTTTGGCGTAAATAGTATAAAGCGAATTATATAACGTACAACACGATAACTTCGCTATTTCTTATGATAGAAACACCACTATCAAAAATAATGTAATATCCATTAGTAAATAATTTGAAATGTAAACAAGGTTCCGTCGAAAATCCGCACATATAAAACGCCTTTAAAACTAAAACTATTTTCTCAAAACATAAAGTAACATCTCCAACCGCAACGGCCTCGACTTTTGCCGCGTGCCCATGGAGATCGTTATCTCGCCATCAAACAGCCTCCCTGTCCGCAGGAACCCCTCGCAAGGTGTAACAAACATGATCGATTCATGCCAGATCTACTACCCAAGAATGGGTAGAACAAGTCGCTAAACATGTTTCGCTACTAAAGCAAACGGCGACTTGAGCCTCGAGCATAGGGCACTTGGCCTTCCAATGCCCGCCTTACCGCACTGAAGCACTTGCCCTTCTCCTTCGCTTCTTCAAGCCTCCTGGCAACCATGTTCTTGCTCCCATTACTCCCACTATTTGCCTCGCTTCTTCCACCTTTGGTACCCTTTTTCTATTTCCATTTTGCAACGAAAATTTTGGGCCTTTAGATGTGCTAGCAAGAGCATGTGCTCCTTTTCCCATAACTCCTTCCGCAGCCACGAGATCATTAAGCAACCGACTAAGTGTAAACTCGGCCTTGCTCATGATCGCATTCTGCCGAAAGTTCTCAAAAGACTTAGGCGGTGTATTGAGGATGATATCGACCTTGGCACCGTCAATACCTCCTCCCAACCGATCAAGACTATCCATGAGATGAGTCATGTGGGAGACATGTTCATGGACCGAACTTCCTTCTTCCATCTTACACGCCAAGATTTCTCTCATTGTGTGGAAGTCGATCGTCCGATCCGACCGCCCAAACTTACTCTCGAGACTCGACCAAATATCGTCGCGTCTACCATCGATCGATGTCAGCAATGCAAGCCTTTGGACATCATAGTCATCATATAGCATTTAGCCATATTGTTCGACTTATTCCAAAGTCCGCTGACTCGCCGCTCATTAGTCGATCGCCGCAAGAAGGCATCGGGTTTAGAGTAGTGAGAACAAACATGTGTTCTTCAATGATAAGAACATATTCCATGTTTCGCTTCCACTGATAAAATTTGGACCGGATAACGGATTTTGTGCGAGCATATTGATAATCGGCGAAGAGACATATCTCGAAACGATAATGTAAACACATAAGCATACGATCACAAATAATTCAGTAATAATAATATTGTAACCTTTGATAAAACAATATTAATCGAAACCTCCAATCGCCCAAGGAATTCCACATGCAAGCCACGCGTGTGGATCGCTACACATGAACCCCCGACCGCACTAAAATATACCTTTAGTCGCTTAATTTCAATCCATGTCAACTTATCCTTATGACAAATGAAATTAACGATTGACCTTACTAGACCACATTACTATCGCAAGAAGGGACTTCAGGGAAGTTGTACTTGAGGTGATGTCTAAGCATTGACCACAATTTTAACAAATAAAATGAATTTTAGAATTGGTATACTCACTCTGACCATACCGCTCCAATTCAAATTCTTTGTTATCTCATTTTATATCTATCTCTAGAGAACTTATGAAAATCGCACATGCAAGCCACGCGTGTGATCGCTACACATGAAACTCCCACTTCTCAATAGATAAAAATGTTTTATTTAGAAATCTCATCTAACAAACTTATGATAAATAAAGGCAAGCAAGCCACGCTGTGGACGCCACTCACGGTCGGCCTCACTTTGTTTAGAGATCAAAAGTGGAGGTCTTGACATTTTAATTTGAAAAATTAATTTGTCGGTTGCTTGCTTATTCTTTTATTCAAAAGGTTTGTCCATGCAGATCACGTAATCCTAGCATGCTTTCTATAGAACTCAACATGTAAAACATGCTCGCAGAATTCTAAAATATGCTTGATAAACGAGATAAACCTAGCATGCTTACTATGCGCATCCAATTACGTAAAACACTTAAAGGTTTGTCAACGTAATATAAACATACATAGCATGCTACTGCATTATTTAAACATCCACGACATGCATATGAACGATAAAAATAAAATAAAACGCTCATCGCGCCCAATCGTGAAACCCGCACATTCATGTCTAATCTATTACATAGATTTACAAAGCATGTAATTAAACTTGAAAACGGGCCTCGCGTGCACCCGCACGGACCGGATTCAACAATGGGCCTCGTGTACGGGCACGGACCGAAAACTGGTTGGGCCGAAAAGTGTCCGGGCCGGTCGGCCCAATCAGGCCGGGCCGCTAGGGCAAAGCCCACCGCCGCCCACCTCCTCGCCGCTGCCGCCCGCGTGTCCTCGTGGTTACTCTCGCGTCGCTAACGCGACCGCGACCCGCCGAGCACGCGTCGCTGCCAAACCCGAGCGCCGAACATCCGCCAAGAGATGTCGCCGCCACGCCGAAACCGCGACCACGAGTCCGCTGCCATGCGCCGGTTTCAAGGCGAACGCGGCCCCGCCGCTCGCTAGCTCGCCGCCGCTGCCGCGGCCGATTCGCGACCACTGCCGCCGCGCGGCGCCAGGATCTCGTCTTGCGAACGCACGCCCGCCGCCAGCGCCCTCGCGATCGCCTCGCGATCATGGTGCTCGCCGCGAAACCGCCCGTGGGACCGCCGAGAGACTGTTTTCGCCGCTTCGTTCTTCGCTTCTTTCGCTTCGTTCTTCTTTTACGTATAAGATTTACGTAATAAAATCTAATCTAACCACGGATTTTCTCGTGGTGTAACAACAAAACGACAAAATAATAAATGAGCCACGATGAACCATGTATCCACAATTAATAAACGCACGTAATAATCAAATGTGAATTAATCCAACAGAGCCAAGATTCTCGATCCCGTGCTCGATACCGCCAACAGGAAAACATATGTTTAGCCCTCGCCCGAGGATCTATCTTGGATATTTAATTCACCATACATTGATTATATTCCCAGCATGCGCCTATATAATTAATCAGTAACACGTAGGGTTTTCTCGTGTTTACCTCGATCCGAAGAGGTCGATGGAACGGCACGAGCGGATCGAACGGACGGACTCGTGCTTTGACCTTCCGGACTGTATCCCGATTGCCCAATCTCCAACGCCGAGTGAGGACGATCTATGGAGAATGCTTCGAAAATCACCCAATGCTCTCTCACAAAACCCACGAAAATTCTCTCTCAAACACTATGAGATGGCCAAATTTTGTGTTGGATTAATGAGCATTAACCTAGACTTTATCTCATACCTTATATTTATAATGCACTACCTTAATCCCATATGAAAATTATCATAATCCTATATGGAAATTACCATAATCCTATATGGAAATTACCATACTCCTAGATTATTTCCATACTCGTGATTATTACCATAAGCTTTATATGGAAAGGATCTATGCATATACCATAAATATAATAATATCCTTGTGGATAAAGAGAATAAAATCTTGCCATAGGAGCAATAGGGGCCGATTTCCAAGAGCTTACGGCCCGGATGGGCCAAATTGTGGATCAAATGCAAGGAATAAAGATGGGCCTCAAATAAATTAATTATCTTATGTTCATTTCGTAACATAAATTAATTTATAAACATTCGATCATGCCACTAGAGAAAGAATGTCGACTTACCCTTTATTACCGGTTGAGTCGGGCTTGCACTTAGACATAACGAATCCTCAGATTTAAGATATCGAACGTCCATTAATCATTTATAGCAATCGATCGCTTAAAACAATTAATAACTTCATTTCCTTAAGTAGTACCACTCAACCTTATTATTGTACTTGAGCTAACTCAACCTGCAGGGTTTAGTACAATAAACCTTTGAGCTCCTTAAGGGACGCCATCATCCTAAACGGATACGGTGACTGACATGATAACTAGCGTGACATACAAGATCAGACACCACCCAAGATGCGGAGAATCTGGTTAGAACATATAACCCTCACCCATAACAAGTCAAAGTGATGGTCAAGAACTCATACTCACCTAATACCTTATCGAGGTTTAGATCATCGTAAGTCACCGAGATCTTGGTTCTTCACGACGATCGAAGAAGAAGAACACATCTCACCGTGATTCTTCAATACGCCGAGAGACGCATACAAAGATAGACAAGCAACTAAGTCAAGTCACTTCTTATCTATACAAATATAAACCGACAACTCGTCCTTAAGTTGTCTCACCAGAAACTTTTTATATCTCATAAGCTCGACCAATCATATGGACTTACGTGATCTTCACACACCGTATGATCTAACTTATATATGAGATAAGGGGATACGATATATGCAATCAAGTATTCAAATCGATAGAGATTGTAATAGTGGTAACAGGAAACATTGTATACAAGCTCAACCAAACCGCTTTCAGTATACAAATCCAACATTCCTTACATAGAATCGTGGAATGATTCTTAGCTAACCAGTCCATTCCTAGGATTATGTCTACATCATCCATGGGCATTATGTTTAGATTGTTAGCCGCTAAGTGATCCTAAGGTCAACTCTAGGTTCGAGCAAAAGTGTGTAATACCATAATCCCTCCTATAGGCGATGAGATTCTCATATCCTCGGCTCGACTTTTCGCACCTAAGGCCCAAGATTTCTCGCATGATTTTTCAATAAAAGAATGCTAAGCACCCATATCGAACAATACTATAACAGTAGGTTGAGGAGAACTCCCATACCGCCAAGTTTCCCCGGGTTTTGTTCTGCTCGCCTCTATGTGGCGTAGGCTCAGCCGGGCCGGCCGAGCCGACGGGCACCGGTCCTTGTTGATTCGGCGGCCGCCGCCGCCTCTTCTTGGCGTTGTCGCGGTGGCTGCCGCCTGTTGTTGTTGAGGCGGTGGCCGCCATCGCGTTGCGGGGTTGTTGTTGCGGCCGCTGCCATTGGGGTTGCCGCACCACCGCCGGTTGTTGCCACCGGAGTTGCTTGGGTTGGGGCCGGAACCGCTGTGGCGGCCGGGGTTGAAGCCGATAGCCCTTTAATGGCCGAGCATTGCCGGCTGGTTCGGCCTATATCCGAACGTGACACCGGGCAATTGTCATGAATGCCCTTTTGCCCGCACTTGTAACAGCCACTATATTTGCCGCACACACTCCTTTGTGTGCTTTATGGCATCTAGGGCATGGAGGTGCCCTTATCTGCTCCTCGCGTCCCCTTGCCGGTGGAGCATAAGCTGCTCTCTTCCGCTCTACCCTTGTTGCGCGGTTTCCTTGCCACGGCGCCAGTGACTCAGCGTCCCATAGCTCCCGGTTGTTATTCCCGCGTTGGGTTCCCATTCCCTTTCCTCTCGTCCAAAGTATTGTGTGTCTTAGCCGACACCGACTTATCCTGACATTGCCGCCTCGATATCTAAAGCTCGTGCAAGAGCTTCAGTAGGTTAGGTCTCCATGGTGGCAAGAGACATCCGTATTCCATTCTCGGTCCGACCTAAACTTCTCCGACATTTTCAAGTCGGTGTCCACTTGCTCGGTGCATATCTCGACATCTCGCAGAAGGTGCGATCATAGTCGGTCACGCATAATCTTTCTTGCTTTAGCGTGAAAAATTCTCGCCCTTCTTCCTCTTATAGCTCTTGGGGATGTACTTCATATCTGCCCTCAAGTCCTCCCATGAGAACTCCTCAAGTCGTTCGGTCAGAAGGTCTTCTTTCGGCCTCCCACCGTAAGTCACCGTCCAATCACCGAAAGTAACGCACGATAGCCTTTCCCGTGTCGTGCATCTTTAGAAAGTAAAAATCTGTTCAATGGCTCTAACCCATTGTTCGGCTTCTTCCGGGCTTCCTTTCCGTTAAAAGCAGGAGGTTCGCTTAGAAAGCAGTTCTTCGATCCCGCGATCGGGTTGAGATGGAGGTGGTGGTTGGGGAATATCCTCTCGCTCTGCTCGGGATTCTACCCTCCTCTAGGTCTTTCTCGACCTCCGGTTCCCGCTCGGGTTTCTTCTGAGGCATTCTCGTTATATAAAACATATCATCGTCAATTACTCAACGCTTTCAATTTAACAAACATAAGGTTTTCATAGCCTCCTCGCAAAACTATATCAAAATAAAACAACTCATCCTTAACATAGACAATTTGTCGCAAAGGCCCCCATTTGGGTCAAATATATATAGATAGGTAAACAAGGTTTGTCAAAAGCAAGATGTTCCACATCAAGAATCACAGAAAATAAAGATAGCAAGGTTTCGGGCCCACACGGCCTCCCAAAAGAAATTTCGAGTTCTAGAACCATGGTACTGAAATATAAAAAGGAAAAGCTAGCACATGCTAGTCATAACAAAACGAATTTTAATTAAACGCCGCCTAACGCCTTCACGGCTCCTTCCTACTCCGCCTTCCTCGTGGTCTTCCTCCTCTTGAGTCATCTTCCCATCCGAATCGCCCTCACGAGGTCGCACTGGATGGTCCCGCATCGCCGCTTCCATCATCGGTATGTCGCGTAGGGTCCAAAGTTATCCGCGCCGCATAAGTCGTAGTTGTGGCGGATCGGATCGTAGCATACCGGTCGGGTCATAGCCATTGAAGGCATCGATACGCCATCCGCCTTGTCCCGCCGGAAGGGCTCTTCCTCTTCCGGTGGTGGTGGATCGGACGCAGTGGTAGGAGCGGTAGCGCGACGATCGGGTGTCCAAAACTGC
Source organism: Salvia rosmarinus (assembly GCA_036937905.1). Taxonomy (NCBI): domain Eukaryota; kingdom Viridiplantae; phylum Streptophyta; class Magnoliopsida; order Lamiales; family Lamiaceae; genus Salvia; species Salvia rosmarinus. The sequence continues at coordinate 35,063,838 of CM072820.1, read as the reverse complement.
GGTGACAAGACGGGCTCTCCAGAGCTCTGGGCGTCCGCCCCTATCTACCTCGCACATCCCGCCTCATCTATCCGATGCAGGGGTATCACCGATCGACCAGATCGGAACCTCAAGGTATAGCCACTCGCGACTGTCACGCCAAGTGTACTCCCGTGGAGGAGATAGGTTCCATAGGCGCGGCTCAGAATATCGCATAACGTAAGTCGATGACTCACGAACCCGGGCATATCCTCAATCAAATCATAGCCTCGGGTATACGATAAATGTAATCTCCGATACCTCTCGGCATAACCATCCCATGTACAAGGGAGTATAGCTAGAGTCGCTTAATGCAATCATAATCGGTTGCGCCATAGGCTCTGCGTTCTCCACACCAAGGTAATACACTGTAAACTCGCCTAGGTCTTCGCCACAGACATCCAACATTCTCGATAGGTGCGCATCAGCTCCTCGGGTGTGGCATGAGGTCCTACCTCCTCCTAGCGATATAGCGATCTCCTCCATCTCGCCACGATCAAAACTAACGTAAGTCAACTATCGTCATCTCAAAATGAAAGGATAGCATAACGAGAAGCAACTAGGTTAGAACTAAACAATCCATAAGGTAGGCAACATCATAAGGTACAACACATATTACAACTTACCTTCTTAGTCTTACCCAACGTATACATATAGACTAATGACATCTTAATATATATATGCTACGAGATCCTTGTATTATACCAAACACTTAAACTAGAGTTCAACAGACTCTATCGTATTCTGGAGACAGAATTAGGGATTCTATTCTTCATAATAAATGAAGATCAGTGCGTTAGGAGTATGCAGGTGAAAACCATGCGTAAATCGGAGTCCTAACGAAAGAGATCTAGCTAAAACAAATTTACTGCACAGTGCAGGAAATTTGCGCGATCGTGCTTAAAATGTAAATCGAACGTATGTCGACGTGTACGCCTACCATATTCGGGTCTTTAGGTTGAAGCTGAACATTCTGAAGCCGTAAGTGACGCCCATGTCATGATTCGTGTCGATGCTCACTCATGTCGAAGTGGTGATGAAGTGTCGACGCTGCTCATCTTCGGTTGAGGTCGCCCTTGTTCATCCTTCTCACTCGCCTTTCGTTGTCCGCTCTCAAGGATATCGCCACTTTCATTCTTCCTATCGCTTCTTTTGTTCTCGTAAGGAAAAAGAAGTTCGCATTTCTATGTTCTTTCACGATACGTGAGCATGCTCCTTAGAGTCTAGGTTCGCCTCATGATAACATATCGTTCATCATAAATAAAACTTGGAAAGATTGGAAATTAAAGTCTTATTTGAGAATTTTGGAAATCTTGTTTCAAAATAACAATCATGATCAACTCATATACATATCAAAATGAATTCATTCATTCCATGTTGATCATTCAACTCAATACCACCATACACTTCCATCTCACAAATCGAGTATTCGTGATCAATACTTATTGGTTTCAAACTAAAATTTTTGGAAAAAACTTTCTTGCTCATACTTCATTTTCATCATCAAAATTTTCATAATAACATAATTAAAACAAACATGCGGTATGAGTACAAGAATGCACTCAGTGGAATTATGCCAAAACATTTTATCATCTTTAAATTACACTGTCCCATCATGGTAAGACACAAGGGTTTTGTTTGAAAGGCCTTGTGCTTACTAAAACATTTCATCGTTTTCATAAATCATCGCTTGGCACAAGCATTTTCCTTGTATGTATGATCCATATCCCTTTCCTTTCATCATAACATCTCATAAACCCATCTCATAAATTCATCTCGCGTAGTAGAAGAGGCCTCCTTCCACGGACGCCGTGACCGGCCGAGAACCCTTTCAAGACACAATACCAAATAATGCACAAAATCCTTGCCACTCCGATAGGATACGAATTCTCAATCATACTTATGGTACTAACAAGGATACGAATTCAATCATTTCATAAGTTGGAGCTACCCAACAACATTCACAATTGCTCATGGATATGATACATACATAAAACATAAACATTTTGGGCAGGTAATTAAATAAATCATTTCATTATCATTTCTTGCGAATAAGCATCGTAAATAAATCATTTGGTAAGCATTTTATCTTTTTGAGTATAGTAAAGCCCACCTGGACTGTAGACTTTCTTTAAACAATTTCTTTCTACGCCAATGATCACGTCCGCTTCCCACCTTTACGTAACAAGCTAATTTAGTACGCCGGTCATGTTTTTCGAGAACGACAAAGTCTAACAAACTTTGATAACTTTCTATAATAATACTTCGCATCTTTTAACTAAATTAGTACGCCGTTTCATCGTATATCTTAACTAATAATTTCTCGTACTTCGATAGAGACGTAAAATAATCTACGGTCTCATATTAACCATTTAGGTTAAACGTCGAACTCATACTAACGTCTTTCGATAAAATAATTTCAATTATGAAATCGTTTCTCACAAAAGAGATATTCTTATAAATTTTAATACGTTTCACACGTATTAGTGTATTTATTCAACGTATTTCATACGTTTAGACTTAAGTCAACGTTTTTGACTTTTCTTAACAAATTTTTGGATTATTCACATATTTGATAACTAATTTTCATACAAATCGATTTTCAATCGATTTCTTATCATAAAACCCTAATTCTCGATTTTTTACGTTAATCAATAAACATGATCAATACTTTACTCAAGTATGATCTAACTTGTACCTTACATATTATTTTTCACATATAACGTTATTTAATAACGTTTTGTTGTAAACATAGTATATTATGTTTCTAAAATCCCATAAATTCTTAGTAAGCCTAAAATATATTATAAGGATATAATATGTGATTTTTCTTGATAAAATGAATTTAATACTCTTAATCCTCATACTTAAGCTTTCGGCCCTTATAACTTTAATTCACAAAACTCTTCCAAAAATTCTTATAAAATCTCATATCACTCTATATTATCATAGGATCATTAATATGTATTAACATTAGCTATAGGAAAATTGGACATCACTTTCCTATTCTTTATAGTTCTCGATTTTTTTTACAAATATATCCAAACATTTTTCTAAAAATTCAATAAATTCTCACAACACTTAATCATCATCCTATATCATTAATATAACATAATATCCAACATCTACAATTCACACTTCAATGTATCAATCTTATACCTCTCGAAAATTTTCAATACATATGAACATACATTTGCTAAAAATCTAATAAATTCATATAGTACATAATTAGGGCTCTACAATATTAATATGTGATAAAATCACTTAAACATGATTTATACATCAACCTTTGTCCTCCATAAATTTTCGGTAATATCAATTAATTAACATAAGCTTTCCAAAAATTTCTAATAATTCACAATGAGTTCCATTACTATCATATATCATTAATCCATCAACAATATGTACTTTATAATTTTCTATCACCACTATTCATTTCATAGCATAATTAATTTGTAATTAAAACATATCATATGATCATACTACATCATAATAAACATTATTAATAAACCACTAAACATGATAATTGATCGCTCACTTTTCTCACACGAAAATGCGTAAGTATAAGGTAAGTCGAGTATCGTATCCACGTGATTGCAATCCGAAACACGTGAAGCTAATTCAACGAAACTTCATCATTATCCAAGCACGATTTGGTTTTAAAGGTTTTAAGGCTTGGATATCAAATCCAAAGCAAAGGTAACAACTCGAAAATAAACTAAAGCAATAAAAACTCAAAGGGATAACTATGAAGAAAGACTAACCCTGTGGATGCAAGAATCCTATCCACTACGATGTTTATCCCGCTTATTATTAACCGCTTTAATCCGCATAAGATGGAAGATCACATATGTAGCCAACAACTTCGATTATGACAATTGTGACGCTTGATTACTAATTTTTCCTATTAACATTACGTGTCTAGAGAAAATAAGCAACTCCAAAGGATCACAAAGAATATGCTTCCTACGAATGTTCCTAGCTCACCACGACTCGAGGTTTATCCGTATCATGCATTCAAGATCAATCGACAATTAAAGCATTACGTAATTAATCGGCAACTATGATATGCATCAAGATTGATCAAATCAACACATATAATTAAGCATCAAGAATCATGAATCAATGCCCGAAGGTAAATAACAATAGCGAATCACAACATATAGGATAGAATCATGCAAACCCAGGATTAGAACATAAATTTAGCTAGACATAAATAATGAAATAAAATACAAAATAATCATAAAATACGAATTAAATATATAAAACCCGTAGGGTGATGTCTGAAGAACAATCGTTGGGTTCAAATCCCAACCTCGGTGGAAAACGGGAAAAGAATGTAATTGTTCGATTTAAACCGCTCCAAAACGTTAACAATGCGAAGAACTAAAGCTAGAACGATGGAAAACTATTGCTAGAATTAATCTAAATCAAAACTAATGTGAAAATAAATGGAAAATAGAGAAAACCTGAGGAAAACCGTGTAAAATCACGGTGGGGAAGGTTGGGGCGCGAGGGGGTAATGCCTTATTTATAGATTTAGGGCTAAAACCCCAATTTTGCATCGCCGCCATGCCCATGGCCGGGCTCATGATCGCGAGCTGCTCGCGAGGATCCTCCTCGCCTCGGCCATCCTTCGTTTCCGGCGAGCGCGCCACAGACTCTCCTCGCGGCCACACCTCGCGGTCGCTAGGTGTGGTCACGTCGCACATAAAATCGTCGCGGGCACGTCTCGCGCTCACCGGGAGTGCTTTGCGTGCCGTGGCCTTTCCTCGCTTGTCTTGGTGTTTCCTCGCGGCCGACCTAGCGGTCGAGAGGCGATCGCGAGCCTTCACTGTCGCGCGCAGCATGCGCTGCCACGCCGTGCTTGATGGCTCGCGGTCTAGCTAGCGGCCGTGAAGGCGGTCGCTAGGTCCTCATTTCTGCCCTCGTCTGCTCGTTCTTTGTTCCATGCTTCGGTTTTCAACTTATAAGCCTACAAAACACCAAAACGGAACCCAAGAGCAGTATCTTCCAAAAATATGTAAAAGCATTGAGATCCAAGACATAAACGCACATTATCGATCTATAATCATCTTTAGAAATCAACAATAAGCGTGTAAAATGCGCGTCTATCAACCCTCCAAACTTAAATCATTGTTTGTCCTCAAACAAAACCGAAAAAAAAAAAAGAGAGACAAAAACAGGATCAACGAAGCCAAAAAGGTGATTAACCAATAAAGCCTCGTAAATATCTCAAAGCTCAAAATCATTAGTGCACACGACATTAGTCAAATCGACAATGTACAACCATTGAAAGCAAAATCTCATTCAATTCAACCTCACAATGGCATGCGTAATATATAGAGTACACTCAACTCATAAAGAAATAAAGGACGTGTATGCACTCAATAATCAATGCAATGCAAAAATCTCACCATAGGCTTGCCATTTCTCTACACCACGTCAAATGCATTCAAATTATGATCAAAAAGGACTTTTCATAGGTTGTATTGTAGGCACATTGGTTAAGGTAGGATAATATATGGCTAAGTGACTCAAATATACTCCAAGCACTTCCATCTATACAATCAACTCATATGGACTTTGTCCATTTTCCTTTCCTTCCCAACATGCTATTTCAACATTTATGCAACCCAGGTACCATATACTATAATGATTGATTTCCTTTATGCTCACATTTTCTCAACATTTTCTTTTCTTGACTTTGTAATAGAGCTTATAGGTCTATTCTTTTCACACGGTACCTTCTTTATCTTTTATCCCCACTTTGCATATCAAAACAAATTTTCCTCCCATTTGATTCCCATATCCATCCTCACCTCATATCACCCGTTAATAGAAAGAATAAAGTCTAATAAAGGCTCAAAGACGGCGACAAATGGTCTATATCATTGGCTAGTGTTTGGGTAAATATGTGGTTTAACAAAGATGGTCTTTATCCTTTCCATATTCAAAACACATATTGCAGCCTCGACACGTAAAAAAAAGGCAAGTTCTAGAAGATAATTACATGCGATATCACACGGATAAAAGAAATCAGAATAAGATGTGTATACAATGAAGCTCGAGTCTCACGGTTTTAGCAAATGGTTAAAACAACAAGCTAAGCAATCTCAAGTTATCTATCGTTATTTTACGTAATGACCGCCAACCCAAAGTACGGATTAGCGAGGATCACACTAATGACGGGATTAACAACCAAGAATAAAACTAATTATGGAACCTGAAGTATATAATAGAAAAATTCCCAAAACTTCATACCATTTAATGTGACACATATATCGTATATACGAAATCGGATCATTTAGACTCTTAACAAAAGGGTTCAACTCAAACATAACTTATATAACTGCGGCAAATGAAAGACATGTGATTTACACATATGGCGATGTGTAATCAGGCTATACTTCATCAAGAACAAAAGACTCATCGCTCAACACACCTCCATCTCATCTTTCACCAACTCGCACATTTAAAAACAAACATGCAGGGCTGAGTACAAATAATGCACTCAGTGGGCTCATTGCCAAAAACAATTTCTGAAATTACACTTCCCCTTAGTAAAACACGAGGTTTTTAGTTGAAATAACTCGTGATTACCAAAACATTTTCTTTCATTTTCAAAAGTCGTCTGGCCAGACATATTTTCTATTTGTATGATCCATATCAGTTCTCATATATAATATCATCACATGTTGGTAGTGAACCAACAACTATAATCTCTTTATAACATCATCAAACGTTGGTAGCGAACCAACAATTTTCACTATCATCATACCAGCCATCTCCACACATAACATGATCGTCATACGTTGGTAGCGAACCAACAACTGATATACTTTCATAGTTGGCTTGCCCAACAACATGATAGGATCATACATAAAAACATAAACACTTTGGGCAGGTAATCATCTCATCATCATTTCTCAACTGAAAGCTTTGTAACTAAATACTTTGCATTTGCAGAAGGCAAAATAAATAGAAGGGTTTTCGAGTAAAGCCCACCTGGTACGTAGCTTTTCAATAAAGTTCCTTTCTAACGTCAACGTTCAAGTCCACATCCCACCTTAACGTAAGAACTATTTTAGTATATTGGTCACGTTTCGATAGAGACGAACATCGTCTATAACGTCCTATGAATCAAATAGGCCTAACGTCGAACTTATTCTGACGTTTCCTAATCAAATGATGTTGATTATGAATTTACTTATCATATAAGAGATATTACATCTCTTTAGTACATAATGTACGTTTTAATGTACTTACGTATCGTAAGTTACATTGTTACTAAACGTACTACGTCACATAAATCACGTATTATCGAATTGCGTGCGATTTGACCTTGGTCAACGTTTTTGGTCAACAATTTTGACTTGGTCAACATTTAGTCAACATTTTGACTAAAGTCAACATTTTGACTTTTTAATACTACATATGTAATTTTGTTATTTTATGTACAATTCTTGTTCCAAAAATTCTCATAAAATCATAATATGTTTAACAAATCATTTTAGAACATATTATGTAATTATACTTGATAAAATAAATTTATAACATTAATACACATAACCTATGGTTTTAGAAAACTTCAATTTAACTAAGCAACCATTTTCCAAAAATTCCAATAAAATCACATAACACATAATCAACTATAAGCATCCTTGCTATAACATAATTTTTATTTATTATGAACTATTTAATTAAATCTTCCTAAGTCATATTCTAAAATTTGGACTTAAGTCCAAATAATTTTAACAAATCCAATAAATTCATAAACACTATATTATGAATCTACACTATCAATATGCTATGATAACACTTAAACATGGATTATATCACAATATGTTATCATATTCTATAATTTTCAAATTCATAGACTTAGGTAGTAAAGTTTTCCTAAAATTCTACATAAATTAATACAAGATAATTAATACCCTAGATTATGATTTCATTCTCAAATCAACAATTAAAATCATAATCATTAACATATCATGATTTCATGCTTTCGCCCTTATTCAAAATTTGATATCATGCCTAATTTTGTGATATAATTATAATACATACTCAATAATATCATATAACCATGATTTCTACACACTTTAGCATATGAGCATGTTTTTCAAAATCATCATAAATAAACTAAGCTTATAACATGAATTCTAACGGATGAAAATCGAAAATTCAAGCATGTATATTAAGCTCGTAAGATTTCTAACCTTTTAATCGGAGTTGATTTAATCGGCGAAGGTTTATTTGAACTAAGTTTGGGATTAAACTTTGAAGAGCTCTCCCTCTATTTTTCTTTCACAATTTTCGGTAGTTTGGGGTGCTAAATGGGTGAATGTTTGATCCCCTCCCCTATTTATAGAATTAATCAAGTTGTAGTGTAATTATTACATGAAATAATAATGATATCCTTCTTTGATTTTGTCTAAGATTTCGGCTCCCACTTGCTACAAGTGGCCAAAGTCTTATCTTATCATATAACACTTTATGATGTCATTTTATCCCTTAATAAATGCATTGGATCAAACTTATCACATAGTATAAAGTTTATCACATTGTGTGACACATATATATTTTTCGGCCATATTTATTCCTTATGATAATATTTTATTTTTATCTTATCATATACTATATTAATATTATAAGATAAGATCATGTTAGAAAAGTCAAATATTTCAACTATAACATGTGTCTCTATTATAAGGTTTGAAAAATTATTTTCCAACCTTTAAAAACCTAATTTTCGGTCCCTCATTATCACAACCAAAAGTTACTTGTTTAAATTGGTAACTACTACCACTTTACACCTCATATATGATAAGATCACAATCTTATCCTTACATTAATTAAATCAAGATATTTTTCATATTATCACATAAAATTTGATGTAATTTTCGGCCCTTATGGCACAAGTGGCCTCCCACTTGTGCAAGTTGTTAATACACCTTATCTTATCCTTAAAATATCTCCAAAATGTAATTATGACAATACATCATCATTTGGATAGGAATTAAATCCAATTTCTCATATATACATTTTCGAAAACCATATATAACAATAATGCTATATATTTTATTTTCTTGAAATAAATAGCTAATATATAGCTATGAGACATATTATATGTCTTATATGATGAATTAAATCATAGAAAAATATTTAGAACAATTCTAGACCTCAAAACCTAATTTTCGGAAATTAGGGTTTTCATTAATAGGCTCTTTTATTCAATCTTTATTCTTTAATCCTATAGAATTATTTTAATGCTAAATAATGCTCTTATATCATAAAATAATCATAGGAATTTAAATTTTATAATTCCATGATCATTTGGCCAAGTTATCGAATTATCTCAAAACGTGAGCGTCAAACGCCTCTAAATTCACATAATTAAATCATCTCTAAATGTTCAAAATAAAGTTGTAAAAACTTTATTTATTCCTATAATAATAGGAAATCTCGAAATTTAACCTTAAATGCTTAAAAATAATGTAAGGCTTAACTGTTGAATTTAGCCGACGTTAGAACATTACGTTCGAAGGAATATCAGAAACTTTATTCCTTAATTCGCTAAGTGTCAGTGAATGTCACACGGAAATTATCAAATTATGCTTAGTCAAATCGAGCGTTGACTAATTAAGAGTTTAATTATCGAGGTTAAACTTTAAATTACGATTTAATTTATCGTAATTAAGCATTTAAAACTGCGGGATATTACATTTTCCTACATATCATGTGCACTATCAACATATTTAACAGAAAATTTGTATCATCATTGGCCACATGGATTAACACAATTCACTTAAACTCGTTGATCGATCGACACAACAAAAACACAAAAGACACGACAAAAGCCCCAACATATAAAAACTTAACAAAACAATGCAAAACATAAAAAGGACTCTCAACCACATCACACTCGACCACTCTCCCCCAAACTTATTGTCAGCGGTGTGCAATGGAGGCAATAATGTTTTGCGTAAGAAAGTGATTGGGAGATCTTACTCAAATGTCACGCTATTCGACGGTGGATAGAATCCTCGCCATTGATGATATACTGGGACTTAAAACAAACAAACAAGACACAAAGAAACAAAGAAAAGAAGAAAAACAAAGCGAAAACATAAAACATGAAAAAAACATTGGGTTACCTCCCAACCAGCGCTAGATTTTCCGTCGCTAGCTCGACGGTACCTCTCATCAATCAGGCGATTTGACAACTGACAGCTTTCCAAACTTCGATTTGCCCTTGTACTTAGCATTTAAAACAGCCCACCAATTGGCATAAGAATGGCTTCGGTGAGCTTGAGCGAATCACTCGGATTTTATACCGAGTCCACTTCTTCCTCGCAAAGATGCTCGTCTCGATGGTCTATTGAAATTCGAGCTCAAGAATGGGATAGTTGTGGTAGTGGTGATCGAATAGCACTCTTCATATGCTTGAGTCTTCCTCTCTCGTGATGGCATCATAAATCGAGATCGTTAACTCATCTTTGTTCACACGAAGGTGAGATCACCCTCCCGCACGTCGATCGAGCCACGTCATCACGTCCCCTCTAATCGAAGGGCCAGATTAGAAGAACTGGAGCTTGGAGCAAAGATTACAAAACAATTAATAAGAATAATCGAAGATTTCAAAATAATACTTATCGAACTTTGATAGTCAAACCATATTTACAAGGCAAAAAGCAATTCAAACCTTATTTACAAGGCAAAAGTCATTTACGAGATGTAAAGGCTACAAGTTCCTTTAACGTAAGGTTCGATAGTTTGAGACGAAAAGGTCACAACATCAACATACGATAATATTCAAAATATGCGTGAAAGCATGTGAATGCATATATGATTTATATCGCACTCAGGTTCTTTCTTTCAAACATAATAAATACCAAAAGACCTCGACTACTCAACATCTCCGCCCATCACCATCACCAACCAATCTACACATTTAAAAACAAATATGCGGTGAGTACAAATAATGCACTCAAGTGGCTCATGCCAAAATAATTTATCAAGTTTGAATTACTTACCCCATCACAAGAATAACACGAGGTTTTAATTTGAAATACTCGTGTTTACTAAATATTTTCTGTCATTTTCCATAAATATCGCTTGCAAGCATTTTCCACGATATATGATCCACATCCACCACAACAATTCATCCAACAATAATTCCCACTGGAGAGTAGCGCTTCTCACAGGGCGCCATGACCGCCGAGCACCCTTTCAACACACAGTCACAAATAATCAGTGCACAAAATTCAGGCCATCTCAGCACAGGATACGAATTCTCCATCATCCTTGGGGGTACTTCCAAGAATACGAATTCAAGCATGTCATAAAGTGGGAGCTACCCAACGTTATGTATCAATAATCATGGATTGGATACATCATAAAACATAAACATTTTGGGTGTAATTAAATAAATCGGTTCATAAATATTTGCTTGCAATAAAGCATCATAAATAAATCATTTGATAAGTTCTATCAATTTGAGTATAGTAAAGCCCACCTTTACTTTGGAACTTCAATTTCACCGTAGTGCGTGTTTTCTCCTCGTTGCGCGTGAACTTCACGTCCACCTTTATGCAAAATATACGTTTAGTACATTGGCACGTTTTGAGATTTTCAAAGTTCACTCAACTTTGATAAATAAATTAATAATTCAAGTTTCGATGATTCTTTATCGTCTTAATCGTTGAAACGACGCGTATATCAATAAAAATAATTCTCGTATCTCGAGAGACGTAATATGATCTGATCTCATTTTAACCTTTTAGGTTAAATAATCAACGATAATAACGTTATTCAAAACAAGGATTTCAATCATGAAATGTCTTCTCACAATTGAGATATTCGGATAAAAGTAATCGTTTTCACGTATTAGCGTATTTAACGAACGATTTAAATGCGTTAATTTGAAAGTCGACCATTTTGACTTTTCATTAAAATTATTCAATAAAACATATTTTAATCAATATAAATCGATTTTCAATCGATTTCTTTTCATAAAGCTTTAATCTTCGATTTTCACGCCAAATCGATAATTTTGATTAATATTTTCTTTCAATATTAATCTTTTAAGCTTTAACGTTATTTAATATAACGTTCCATCTTAAACATAATATTCTATGTTTAATAATTCCCCAAAATTCAATTATGTCTAATATAATTTTTAGACATATAATAAATTATTATTCATGATTAAGAAGGAATAAAAATTCCTTATTTAACACATATAGCTCACGGCTATATCACAAAATTTTCAACCTTGTTCCAAATATTCCTCTAAATTCATATAGTGTATTATTTTACACCGTGATCATTAATATGTATTAATATCACTATAGAAAATTTGGAACACACCTATATATACTATATAGCTCTCGATTTTATCAAAATAATATCAATAATTTTCCAAAAATTCTAATAATTATACACAAGCCTCAAATATTAGTATATAACATAATTATAACCTATAGTTTGGTAAAATCAAACTATACACCAAGAAACCATCAAAGTAGCTCACGGCTACTATAGTACAATAAATACCAAACAATTTTTATAAAATCCTATAAAATTACACTATGCTTATATGCTATCATATAGCACTAATACATCACAATATCATGTAATAACACAATATAACCCACTAATACCATGCTCCTAGTTTTCGGCCCTATGGATAAAAATAGGTACAAAGGTCCAAAAATTCTAATAAATTCCTACAACACCTAATCAATACCCTAGATCAATAATATGCTATTATATCAAGCATATAAAAATTATACACCATAGTTCAAGGCCCTAACATTTTCATAGCTTTGAAGTTTTATACAAATGGATTCCAAAATTTCTAAATTAATATCATGCACTCCTACAACACTATAGATCGATAATCCAACATTAAAATATCCTAGTAAAAATCGAGCATCACTAGAATAATTTAAATAAATTTTTAAGCTTAGGAAATAAATAACCTATGCACATATCAACATATGTAACATAATTTCTAAACTTATAACATGCTAACATGATTTATTGCATAATTAATACATCTAAAATGATAATTTAAACCGATGGATTATTGAAAAGTTAGGTTTTATCGAAGCTTTTAGATATCTAACCTCGTTATCGGAGTCGATCGGTTGTAGGGTGAAAAGAACTCAAGCAAAATGAAAGAATTGAAGAAGGAAAAGTTTGGTTTTCTTAAGAAAGGGTCTCGGCAGAATGGAATGAAAATGAGAAGCAAAGTGTTTTATATGTTCTGTGGTTCAAAGAATAAATATATATACTTAGGCAATTTTTAAAACAATTGAAACAACACAACACATGAACTTCTCGCTCTCTCACGTAACCAAAAGAAAGAAATTAGTCAAAGATTGATTATGTCACTACTAAATATCTCTTACAACTCATTTGATTCATGGCATGCTTTATTAAAGCAATTTTGGGAGAAACAAAATTAAATCCTTGTCTCATAGTGTGGCGTCGACCACGGTGAATGGAAGAAACAATTTCAGATTTTCAATGTATTTCTCAAGGTATTAGATACACTCTTCCCAAAAATTTGTGCAATCAAGTGTATTAAAACAAGAACCGATTTTGTGCACAATGGGTCAAATATTTCGCTATTGTAAAAATCAATGCTAGTGTAATTTTTCATCTACACATTTTAATAGTTAAGTGTGTATTAATACTACACTTAAGATATAACACAAATTGGATGATCAAAAATTAAATAATCCCATGTTATATTCATATAGGAATTCACGGCACTTTGGCATTTTTAATGCCCAAAAATTGATTTTCATGCTATAAATAGATATATAGCATAATATATATCCTAGATGATAATTTATATCATAGGAAAATTATCGAAATTAATCCATAGGTAGAAAACCCTAATTCTCGATTTAGGGTTTTCGAGAATCATAATAATCAACAATATCATTCCAAAATTTTCTAGCATTAATTCAATGCTAAAATAATATTCTAATTATATAAAATAATCATAGGAATTTAAATATCATAATTCCTTGATCGTTAGACTTGATTTTCAAGTCATCTCAAAACGTTAACGTTTGAAACGTCTCAAACGTTTAAATATCGACTCATCTCAAAATGGTCGTAATAAGGCTATAATCACTTTATTAAATAATTCCAATAATAATGGAATTAAATTCTAAGCTTAAAACTTAGAAAATATCACGAGCCTATAAATATCGATCACGTAATCGACGTAGAATTAATACTGGTGAAATCGTTACATATTCAGTATTTCTCAATTCACATTCATCGTGAATAAAACATAGAATTTATTATTCCAACAATAATCGATATCATTATTCGATAATTTATTAATCAATCTCTCATAATAAAACTCTAATTTACGAAATTAATATCGTATTTAGGCTTTTAAATAATCGGGGTATTACATTCCACCCCCCTTAAAGAAATTTCGTCCTGAAATTTACATACCTTAGAAAAGATCGGGGTATTTTTCTTTCATCGCATCCTCACGCTCCCACGTGGCTTCCTCTTGTCCATGATGTTTCCACAACACTTTGACTAGTGGAATCGATTTATTTCGCAATTGCTGAACCTTGTGGTCTAGAATAGCCGTAGGTTCTTCATTATAGCTCATATCTGGATTGAGGATCACGTCATCTTGATGGATCACATGCTTCGGATCGTACACATATTTTCTGAGTTGTGATATATGAAAGACGTTGTGTACGTTTCCCAGACTTGGCGGAATAGCCAATCTATAGGCGACTGGGCCTATTCTTTCAAGGATTTCATAAGGTCCAATAAAACGGGGTCTTAACTTTCCCTTTACTCCAAACCTTATTATCCCTTTAGATGGAGAGACTTTCAAAAGACTTTATCTCCATTCTCGAAAAGTAGCTCGACCTTCGCGACGTCGGAAGATTCTGTCTATCTTGAGCTTCTTTTATTCTTTGCCTAATTTGGCGACGATCTCAATCATCTCGCTTATAGCGTCAGGCCCTAAGATTCTTCTTTCACCCACTTCATCCCAGTAAAGCGGTGATCGGCATTTTCTTCCATATAAGGCTTCATACGGGGCCATATCGATCGTCGCTTGATAACTATTGTTGTAGGCAAATTCAATGAGAGGTAAAACCTCTTCCCATTTTGCACCTCGATCCAACACTACAGTTCTCAACATGTCTTCGAGTGTTTGGATCGTCCTTTCCGATTGTGCATCGGTTTGAGGGTGAAAAGTTGTGCTAAAATTTAACTTCGTGCCCAATTCTTTTTGCAAGCTAGTCCAGAATCTTGAAGTAAACTTTGAATCTCTATCGATGTGATAGTTTTCGGTACTCCATGTGGCGCATAATTTCCTTTACGTCTAATGGGCTAGCTTATCGCACCCGTGGGTAATGAATTGCGTAAAATGTGCACATTTGGTGAGTCATCACTACTACCCATATAGCAGTGTTACCTCTTTTACACTTTGGTAAACCCCTAACAAAATCCATCACTATATCTTCCCATTTCCACTCGGGTATTTCCAAAGGCTGTAGCTTTCCGTGGGGCGTTGGTGTAATCGTTTACTTGTTGACAAGCAAGACAACAGCCTACAAAGCGAGGCTATGTCTCTTATCATACCTTCCCACCGAACTTTTTCTTCAAGTCTTGGTACATTTTTGTCTTGCTGGATGGGTCAGTATAAGGTGCGTCATGAGCTTCACTCATGATTTCATTACGAATTGTTGTTATGCGGGATACACAACCTTCCTTCAAATAATAAAGCATTATCTGGTGCTTCTTGAAAATTTTTCACCCTTCCGTCCTTACCTTGGCTCTTGCTTTTCTAACCTTTCCTCCATCCTTTGTCCTTCAAGGATTCTTTTCCTTAAATCAGACATCAATGTGAGTGTAGCAATACAACTCGTGATCGTCTCTGGTTGTTCAACCAATTCAATATTCATCCTTTCAAACTCTTCAATGAGTTTTTCTTCATTTGTGAAGAGACATCCCAATTTGTTTTGACCCTTACGACTCAAAGCATCGGCTACAACATTTGCCTTGCCCGGGTGATAGTTTATACCACAGTCGTAGTCTTTTACTAATTCGAGCCATCTTCTTTGTCTCATGTTCAAATCTCTCTGCTCGAAAAAGTATTTCAAACTTTTATGATCGGTAAAGATTTCACATCTTACTCCGTAGAGATGATGTCTCCATATCTTTAAAGCATGTACTCTGCTGCTAGTTCGCATCATGTGTTGGATAATTGATTTATGCGGTCTCGGTTGTCGAGATGCATAGGCTATCACTTTTCCATTTAGCATTAACACACGCCTAATCCATTCTTGGAAGCATCTGTATAGACCACGTACTCTTGATGCTCGAACTGCTAGCTATTACGAGGCGATAGTTAACTTTTCCTCGGCGTTTGGAAATTACCTCACTCATCATCCGTGTGAATTTAATCCCTTTTACGGCGGTTGGGTTATTGGCCTTGCTATCTTTGAGAATCCTTCAATGAATCTCCGATAGTAACACCGCCAATCCCAAGAAACTTCTAATTTCATTTTGTGTCCTCGGCGATTTCCATTCTTGGGCCGCTTCTACTTTGGCGGATCAACTTTAATCCTTGGTGACACAATGTGTCCAAGGAACATTACTTCCTTCACGAAAATTAGCATTTGCTAAACTTAGCAAAAAGTCGCTCATCTCTCAAAGAATAGATGAGGATGTCATCTATGAAGACTAAAACAAATTAATTTGTCTAAGTATGGGTGGAACACCTTATTCATGAGATCCATGAATACCGCCAAGCGCATTGGTCAATCCGAATGGCACAACTATAAATTCATAGTGGCCGTATCTCGTTCGGAAAGCGATCTTTGATACATCTTGAGCCGCACTTTAAGTTGGTGATAGCTTTGATTTGAGGTCGATTTTCGAGAACACGCTAGCTCCTCTTAGCGATCAAACAAGTCATCTATCCTTGGGAGTGGATACTTGTTTTTGAGCGTCATTTTATTCGATTCTCGGTAATCTATACACATCCTCAAGGAACCATCCTTTTCTTTACAAATAACACCGTGCTCCCCGAGGAGAAACACTAGTCCGATAAAACCTAGGTCTAACGACTCTTGGTTTGAATTTTCAACTCTTCCAGTTCCTTGAACCATTGATGCACGGTTCCTTTGACCTTTGGAGCCGATCCGGGTTCAAGTCGATGGTAAACTCGCTTGTCTGTCGTAAGCAATCTGGTAGATTTTCGAAAAACATCTCGAAAATTCTCATACAATCTCTACATCTTCAACTTTTATCGTTGTTCGATCTTCTCCATTCAAATAAACAAGAAATGCATGGCATCCTTTCTTGTGTATCATATACGGCCTTGATGCGGATATAATCGAATTTTCTTTCCCGTGTTGATTAGTAAAAGCTTGTAGCTTCTTTTCCAGAAAAATGGAATGAAATTTTCCTTTCTTTACACAGGATCGTAGCATGATTTTCTATTAACCAATCCATTCCCAAAATTATATCTACATCACCCATGGGTATTATGTTTAAGTTGTTTGTCAGAACCTTAAGTGATCCTAAGTTCAACTCTAGGTTCGAGCAAATATGAGTAACTGTCATAACCCCTCCTATGGGTGAAGAGATTTTCATATCCTGGTTTGCTTTTTCAGATCTAAGTTCTAATAGATCTACACATGTTCTTCTTCTACGAAAGAATGTGATGCTCCCGTGTCGAACAAAGTATAACAGTGCGTTGAGAAGTGTTCCCATACCGCCAGTTGCCACGGTTTTGTTCATTTTGCCTCGGTCTGAGCATATGCTCGCTCGAGCCGGCCGAGAGGTGACAGGCGTCTGTCTTGGTTGATTCTGCTGCGGCTGCTGCTGTTGGCGTTGCTGCTGATTACGCCGCTGCGGTGGTTGTCGTTGTTGTTGCTGTTGGGGCTGCTGTTGTGGTTGAGGCTGAAACTGGATAGCCCTGAGGGGTTGGGCGTTGCCGGGCTGATTCGGCCTTCCCACTGTCCCCGTGCGTATCCCCGGGCAACTATTTGCATAATGTCCCTTCATCCCGCATTTAAAGCAATTTACCAAATGGCAAACTCCTTTGTGAAACTTTTGGCACTTCGGGCAAGGAGTTGTCCTTGCTTGCTCTTGTGGTCCTCCGATCGGGGAAAAACCGTTTCTTCCATCCTCGCCCTTGCGGTGCAAGTGTTCCTTGCCACGGCCGCTTGTTATTAGTATTATCAAAACTTCCCGGTTGTTATTTCCAAATTTCCTTCCCATTTTCTCTTCCTTTGTCCCTGTATTCAGCGTACGTGTTTGAGCTGTTTTCTCTTCTAGCATAGGCGCTCTATGTCCAAATCTCGTCCGAGAGCTTGATGTAAGTCGATCTCCATGGTGGCTAGAGACATTCTTATCTCGATCTCAACCTGGACACGATTTTTCTGCCATCTTCATATCCGTATTCACGATCGGGGCATATCTGGACATATCGCGAAGATCGATCATAATCTGTCACGGACATTTTCTCTGTTTGATTATAAAACTCATGTTCCTTTCTCTTGGATAACTCTTGAACATATTTCTCATCTGATTCCCTTTAAATTCCTCCTAGGTGAATTCATTCATCGATCCTGTGATAAAATCTTTCGTCGGAGCTTCCACCAAAGTCGACGTGTCTGTCGGTTGGAAGGTAATGGGACAGCCGTTAGGTCTTGTGCATCGAAGAAAATCAAAATCCTTTCCATAGCCCTTATCCATTGCTCGGCATCATCCGGCTTCCTTTCCATCAAGGATGGTGGGTTTTGCCTAAATAATTCCTCGATCCTACGATCGGGTGGAGGTGGTGGTGGTTGGGGTATATTCGCGAGGTTCGATGCGAATTCTTCCTCTGCCTCTACCTCTTCCCCTTCGCCTACCTCTTTGTGCGGGATCCCGTCTTGGCGGCATTACATTGTTTAAACATCTGATAAATATTGAAAATCATTTTCTGAATTAACATATATAATATCATCATACAATTTCTTTTGTAAAGCGACTTTAAACCAAGCTATTCATTTTATCATAATAATCATCTTTGCAAAAAGCCCACTTGGGTTATCATATATATCATCGAGAAAATTTGTGCCTCGAGGAGGACTATGCTGCACAAGCAGTTGATACAAAAGAGATAATGTACAATAGATGGCATTTCAAAAGCTTAACCGTGTCGAACAACATACGGGATTACAAGATAATACAAAATACAAGGTTCACTTCCTTTTCAAAACACAAAAGCAACCTACACACGCCTTGGACTATATACATACTGACTAAAACCTAGCTAAACCGGTCAACGGGTGCATCACTCATCATCATCTTGATCCTCCTCGGGATCTTCCTCATCGTCTGAATCATCGCCGAGTCGTCGTCATCCGAATCATCGCCCGAGACATCTTCACGGTGGCATACTTTGGGCGGTCCCGCGCCATCATTCCCAACCATAGGAATGTCGCGGATCGGACCGAGGTCATCACGTGCATCAGATACTCTCATCCCGGCCGTGCAGCCGATGCGGCTCGGTGGCGGTGTCGGTGTGTCATAAGCGGCAAGATGGGAAGCGGCAGTGTATGAGGTGTCCAATCGACAAAGGGGAAACACCGCATCCCTAAAGCTGCGGGTCGAGATGCCCTCTACCTCTGCAAGCTACCTCGTCCTCCGGGAATGCGGGTACTACCAGTCCACTCGATGAGGTACCTCCAAGTAAAGCCACTCGGTGACTCGTCACGCCATGTATATTCCCTCGGAGGAGGTAGGGGCCTCTCGGTGCTACAGTGAATCTCTGAAGATGTCGTCAAATGGCACAAATCTCGGTAGATCCGCTTGTCGGATCATAGTCACCACCAAGACGGTAGATATAATCTCGACACTTCCGTGCGTAATCCTCCCGATCTATCGGTGACCCGTGTCGGCGCGCTGCGCCATCGAATCGATCACTCCATGCTCGTGCGCCTCCTTCCAATAGACGAAGGTAGTGCATGAGAAACTCTCGATATCATCTCCCAAGACGTCGGTAACCACGGTACCTATGAATAATCTCCATTGGGGTGGCCTCCGTCCCAGCCTTAAATGCGGTGGTGTGTCGAGTCACGGCCATCTCCCACGCATACAAGCGAGCAAAAGATAACTAAATAAGATATCCGTTACGGATAAAACTAAACTTAACGATCTATAAAGCAAAATGATAAAGCGGGCGGGTCTATAAAGCGGATAAACAATCCAAACACCTCGATAAGCAGATAAATGTTATCACGGAAGTTGTTCTCATATACAGCGACGCGTTGTAGCTTTCTTACTATACTAGGAAACATACTATCTAGCGGCATAAACAAAAATCTTATCATATAACTACATTCCGCCTATATAACTATGAGCTAGCTTCTACTGGCTCTCGTGATTCCTGAAGAAGGAAACAGGGATCTTCCCTTCATAAGAAAGGTAGTACAGTCCGTTAGAATGCGTGGGTGAAAACCGTGCGCGGTCGGAGTCGAGCGAAGAGAACGGATCGAAACAAAACTCTGCGCAAGCAGAAAAATTTCGCGCGTTCGCGCCGAGATCGTAGGCAATGCCGACACCAAGGTCGTGCAAGCCGTTGCGAGGCGGACTGCCAAGGCCGAGTGACGAGTGGCGGGGGTAGTCAGCTGGTCAATCGAAAAGAATCGCCGAACTTGAGATAATGGCGAGCACGTATTAGTCGTAATCGAGGTCGACTTTCGCGGTGGATTGCGGTAAATCGGCGTCGTAAATTGCGAGATGTAATCTTGAACTCAAGGTCGATGTCGAGGTTGACACCAAAGTAAATGCCGAGGTTGGCGCTGTGGTGAATCAATTGAAGTCGCGCAATGCCGAGGCGCTCAAGCGGTCGGCCAGTCGAGGTAAACTACGGGTTGACTTCAAGCGAGGTGGAAAGCCTTAGCTTTTTCAATTTGAGCTCGATTCTTTATTCTCGAAAGAAAAGGAGAAGAGTTCGTACATTTGTTCGTCTATGTTCTTTTCAAAGAGGGATCATGCATCTTATTACGTCTATGTTCCATTCGGGATGACATAGGCATTAATCAAATCAATATTGAGAAATGAGAATAAAATTTCAAATATGACGAATATAGTTCGTTTTAAACATACGCATTTCTTGCAAAAAAAAAATTTCAATCAATAATCAATAAATAATCATGGTTATTTACAACCCTTCTCATTTCATTTGTCGATAATGTTCTATCGACAACAAATCAAATTCATAATTCATTTGTCGATAATGTTCTATCGATACAATCAATTGTCGATAATGTTCTATCGACACAAAATCAAATTCATAAATCTCAAACTTTTCTTTTCAAAGATGAGAAAATAATTTACCTTTTCCGGTTGAGTTGGGTGTGATGGAGTGTTCAGTAGTCGGATGATTTCTAAGTCTAGTGACTCAATCTAGACTCGACTTTTGAAAGAAAGTTTAGGGTTCGAGAGCGATAGGCTACGATACCACTCATCACGACCCTCTAATCCAAAGGACAGATTAGAAGGCTGGAGCTTGGAGCGGTGATTACAAAACAATTAATAAGAATAATCGAAGATTTCAAAATAATATTTATCGAACTTGATAGTCGAACCTTATTTACAAGGAAAAGCAATTCAAACCTTATTTACAAGGCAAAAGTCATTCTGAGATGTAAAGGCTACAAGTTCCTTTAACGAAGGTTCGATAGTTTGACGATGAAATGGTCACAACATCAACATCGATAATATTCAAAATATGCGTGAAAGCATGTGAATGCATATATGATTTATATGCACCAAGGGTTCTTTCTTTCAAACATAATAAATACCAAAAGACCTCGACTACTCAACATCTCCGCCCATCACCATCCTGAAGCTCAATCGCACATTTAAAACAAATATGCGGTGAGTACAAATAATGCACTCGATGGCTCATGCGAAATAATTTATCAAGTTTGAATTACTACGCCCCATCACGGTAACACACGAGGTTTTAATTTGAAATACTCGTGTTTACTAAATATTTTCTGTCATTTCCATAAATATCGCTTGCGAGCATTTTTCCACGTATGTATGATCCACATCCACCACAACAATTCATCCAACAATAATTCCCTTGTTGGAGGCCTCCTCTCACAGGCATATGACGATCGAGCACCCTTTCGGCCTGATCACAAATAATCGGTGCACAAAATTGAGGCCATCTCGGCCACAGGATACTGAATTCTCCATCGTCCTTGGGGTCTTCCAAGAATCTGAATTCAAGCATGTCGTAAAGTGGGAGCTACCAGCGTTATGCATCAATAATCATGGATTGGATACATACATAAAACATAAACATTTTGGGCAGGTAATTAAATAAATCAGTTCATAAATATTTGCTTGCAATAAAGCATCATAAATAAATCATTTGATAAGTTCTATCAATTTGAGTATAGTAAAGCCCACCTTTACTTTGGAACTTCGAATTTCACTGTGCGTGCTTTTCTTCTCGTTGCGCGTGAACTTCACGTCCCACCTTTACGCAAAAATGTACGTTTAGTACGTTGGCACACTTTTCGAGATTTTCAAAGTTCACTCAACTTTGATAAATAAATTAATAATTCGAAGTTTCGATAATTTATATTTTTAATCCTATTTTTCCAATTTTTGGATCGGTAATTTCGAATTATGCCTATGTGATGATTTAATTATTTTTATGGCATGTATTATATATCTATGACATATACTATGATTAATACATTGTATTAGGATAAAATTAAAATTAAAACAGCCCTTAAACCCCGTGAGTCGGCTACCCCTGAGAACAAGCATGCACTCCTTTTTCTACCCAATGCATGGCTTACCTTTTACTTAGCCTAATCATCACTATAATACTCATCATTTGTCTGCTGATTTTGTGCCCATTTCTAGCCAAAATCGAGAGAGAGAGAGAGAGATGATAGGTGAGACCCTTCCTTCACCCCACTCTCATTATACACTCTCCATTAATTTTTGAACACAACACACCCCATTCTCTCCCATTTTACGCTCCAAGGAACCGAGAGCTCCATCCTCTCATTTCTAAAATTTGTCTCTTCTATTTTCATCTCCATTCCTTCACCAAAGTTCATACCATACATTGTTCTTTGATTCAACACCATTCCTAAGGTAATACATGGACCATAGTACCGATTTCCTTCTTCTTTTATTCAAGAAAATCGAGCATGTTCATATATGTTTATGTGTGTGTTTCGAAATTTTTATATATGTGTTTAAGTGTTCTTGAGCATGAGCTATGGTTATGTCTATGTTCTTGATGATCCTATTTTCAAAATATGAGGATATATGTTTAAATGAACATGAGATGTTGTATATGAAATGCTTGTAAGGATTTAGCATGTATATATAATTTTGAACCATAGCATATATGTTAAAATTATTTTCAAAATGTACAAAATGTCTTGAGTTGACCGAATATGTTTCAGTATGTTTAGCATGGATTATTGATCTATGATATGATTTAAGACCATTGTATGTTGTTTAGAATTTTGGAAAAACCACAGCTAAAATTTGTTATCTGTGAGCTTTCAAAAATCAAACCTTGGTGTATAATTTTATTTCAATCATGTAATGACATATTAATGCTTTAGAACCTTGATTATATGTTCTATGATTTAATTAAATTTTGAAAACCATATGCTTGATTTTACAATAATACTGGTGAGCATATAAGATGTATAGATTGGTGTATGATTTTATTTTAATCATGCAATGGTGTATTAATGCTTTAGTATATTGTTTATGTGTTGTATGAATTTATTGAATTTTGGGAATCAAATACTAATTTAAATCAAATAATCCGTGAGCTTTGAGCTCTTGAGCGTGATGATTTAATTGGTTTTGATAAATATTATGATGTTATACTAGTATACTATAGTGTATAATCATAGTATATAATTGTTGGAATTTTTGGAAATCAAACCCTAATTAAAATCGAAAAAGCCGAGAGCTTACAAGCTCATATGGTGACGATTTAAATTGGTTTGGTTAATATTATGATGTTACAATGTTATAGTATAATGTTTAATCATATTAGAATTTATTTGGAATTTTTAGAAATTGTTTGCTAATTATTGGGTAATTATCTTGTAATTACCGTAAATATTACTTATTATTGAAGATTGAATGGTTATGATGAACTATAGGTTATATTTGTGATGTATATTGATGTTGGGATATTATACTATGTGTATATCAATTTTGGGAATTTTTGGATAATTATTCCCTAATTTTAGAAAATACCGTAGCTATATATATGTATATATATTAATAAATGGCAAACAATATCATATGGATTTTATAAATTCATATTCTGGACCATAGTATATAATAATGCACTATATTAATTTAGAAAAATTTTCAAAAGTCATTTGATATTTTTAAATTAATTATCGAGATTTTCGATAATTAATAAGGATTTTAAATCCTTTTTAATTCAGTTTATTAATAAAATATATGTCTAATTAATATTCTGGACATAATTGAATTTTACAAAATTTTATAAACATAGATTGCTATGTTTGAGACAAACGTTTATCTTATAACGTTTTAAAATCGAAAATACGCGTTTTTATTTATAAAGAGGTTTATTAAATGCGAAATTATTTATAAGTCCTTGATTTACGTGATAAATCGAGAAATATGACTTTACGATTTCAAATCGATCAAATTCGATTTATAAAACGAAATAGTAAGAAATTACTATTTGAAAGTCAAAATTGTTGACTTTGTTGACCGGTGTTGACCTCGTTGACTTTTTAAGTCAAACATACGATTTTACGATTTATAAATACGTTAGTACGTGTAAGATATACTAATTGAGTATGATACCTCATTAGTAAGAAAAGATTTCACAAATGAAATCCATATATCGAAAACGTGCTTATCGTTGAGCGTATCTCGAGGAATCCAAACGATTCAATTATATACGTATTGAAACATATTGAATTCATTGAGAATTCGGTTTACATAGAAATAAGATATCGAAGTTTATCTTAGCTTTTGAAAGTCTCGAGAGACTTGGCGACGTACTAAATCCTCGCTTTTTAAATAAGGTGTGGGCAAACGAGGCAACTGGATATTGACGTCATTTAACAAACTGGGACTCAAATTACAACGAACCATAGTCGGTGGGGCTTTATCTTCAAAATGTGGGCCTTTTCTTACCCCACTAAAATGTGACTCTACTGATATTCCAAAATGAGTTTATTCTGATCTTATTCTACAACCGTTGACAAATGTTTACTATATTACACGCCAAAATATTACATTTTGTGTATGGATCCTATCTGTTATGCCCGGGTAGAAATTGTGGCGATAGTTGGGCGTATTATGACAGGTTATGTCATTTGGGTCGCGCCAACCTTTTAAATGTCGGGTCTGTGCGGATGATAAATGCCCCGCTAGGATTGGCGTGAAGGTTGGAACTATTGCTATGTTAACATATGCTTGTGAGTGGTGTGTCAGTCGATGGCATTACGGTCGGTCACGGCATCGTAGATGGGAGGCCTCCTCTCGACGTTTAACTTTAATCTTGTATGAATTGTTACTATGAGATATGGACCATACACACCAAGAAAATGCTCGGTCGAGCTATGTTTATGAACCGAAAATGTTTTGGTAAGCCAGGCATTTCAACTAAAACCACTTGACTTACTCGGATATTGGCGCAGTAATCTTATATCAAATGTTTTCGCATGAGTCCACCGAGTGCAATTTCTTGTACTTAGCCTGCATGTTTGTTTTAAATGTGCGAGTTGAGCTTCGATGATGGTGATGGGAATGTGTTGAGGAGTCCGGTGTCCTCGACCAAATTATCTAAATTTGTGGTTTTCACCTTGAATGCATATCGTCATATATGTATTCACACACTTTCATTGCTACACTCGAACTTATTTATTTATGTTTTATTTTGAACTATTGAGGTCCATCGCACCATGGTTAAGACTTTTGGGTCCGATGGCCTAACCCTTTAAAATCGTTTGACATTATCTTATATTATGTTCGAGCATGCTAGTTTATTGTTGTTATACATCTTTATTTTAGCCATGTAACCCTAAAATACTACTCCTAGTATTAGTCGCCTCCAACCGGTAGTCCGGAGTGGGAATGATGTAACAGTGGTGTCGAGCACTTTTGCTCTTTTAAACTCAAATTCTTTTTATTCTAAGTCAGATCGAGTCAACGGACTTCTAGAAATCTCTGACTCCTCTCAACACTCCATCACATCGAGCTCAACCGGAAAAAATGGCGCATTTCTTTCTCAAACTCATGAAATGGAAAATTTTTACATGATGAGCAAGTTGGAAGAACTTTTGAAAGATGATGTTATTATAAAATTTTGATGATGATAATGGAAGTTTGAGCAAGAAAGTTTTCCAAAACTTTGGTTTGAAACCAATAAGTATTGATGCGAATACTCAATTATTGAGATGGAAGTATATGGTGGTATTGAGTTGAATGATCAACATGGAATGAATGAATTCATTTTTGATATGCATATGAGTTGATCATGATTGTCATTTTGAAATCGTATTTCCAAAATTCTCAAATAAGACTTTATTTTCCAATCTTTCAAAGTTTTGTTTATGATGAACGATATGTTATCATGAGACGAACCTAGACTCTAAGGAGCATGCTCACGTATCGTGAAAGAACATAGAAGTACGAACTTCTTTTCCTTACGAGGACAAAAGAACGATAGGAAGAATGAAAGTGACAATATCCTTGAGCGGGACAACGAAAGCGAGTGAGAAGGATGAACGAGGATGACCTCAACCTTGAAGATGAGCAGCGTCAGCGGTTCCCCACACTTTGACATGAGTAACCGTCGACATAGGCTATAATATGGACGTCACTTACGGCTTCAGAACGTTCAGCCTCAACCTAAAGACCTGAATATGGTAGACGTATTACGTCGACATACGTCTTGATTTACATTTTGGCACGATCGCGCAAATTTCCTGCACTGCGCAGTGAATTTGTTTTAGCTAGATCTCTTTCGTTAGGACTCCGATTTACGCATGGTTTTCACCTGCGTACTCCTAACGCACTGATCTTCATTTTTTATGAAGAACAGAATCCCTAATTCTGTCTCCAGAATACGATAGAGTCTGTTGAACTCTAGTTTAAGTGTTTGGTATAATACAAGGATCTCGTAGCATATATATATATTAAGATGTCATTAGTCTATATGTATACGTTTGGGTAAGACTAAGAAGGTAAGTTGTAATATGTGTGGTACCTTATGATGTTGCCTACCTTATAGATTGTTTAGTTCCAACCTAGTTGCTTCTCGTTATGCTATCCTTTCTGTTTTGAGATGACGATAGTTGACTTACGTTAGTTTTTGATCGTGGCAGATGGAGGAGATGCGCTATATCGCTAGAAGGAGGGTAGGACCTCATGCCACACCGAGGAGCTGATGCGCACCTATCGGAATGTTGGTTTTGCGCCAAGACCTAGGCGAGTTTACGGCGTGTTACCTTCCGGTGTGGAGGAACGCCTGAGCCTACGGGCGCAACCGACTATGATGGCATCAGCGACTCCTAGCTATATTCCTTGTACATGGGATGGTTATGCCCGAGAGGTATCGGGGATTACATTTATCATATACCCCGAGGCTACGATTTGATTGGGATCTCGCCTGTGTTAGTGAGTCATCGACTTACGTGTATACGATATTCTGAGCCGCGCCTATGGGACCTATCTCCTCCGCGGGAGTACACTTGGCGTGATGAGTCGTCGGGTGGCTATACCTTGAGGTTAGAGATAGGTCGATCCGGTAATACCCTGCATCGGATAGATGAGGCGGGATGTCGAGGTAGATAGTGCGGCAAGCCACAGAGCTCGGGAGGCCTGTCTTGCCACCGGCGGTTTTGGACACCCGATCGTCCGCCGCCGCCGCCCACCACTGCGTCCGATCCACCACCATCGGAAGAGGAAGAGCCCTTCCGGACAGGTAGCGGATGAGTATCGATGCCTTCAATGGCTATGACCCGACCGAGTATGCTACGATCCGATCCGCCACAACTACGACTTGTGCGGCGCGGATAACCCGGACCTACGCGACATACCGATGATGGAAGCCGGGTGCAGGACCATCAAAGTGCGACCTCGTGAGGACGATTGGGATGGGAAGGCGACTCAGGAGGAGGAAGACCATGAGGAAGACGCGGAGTAGGAAGGAGCCCGTGAAGACGTTAGGCGACGTTTTAATTGAAATTCGTTTTGTTATGACTAGCATGTGCTAGCTTTTCCTTTTTATATTTCGGTACTGATGGTTCTAGAACAAATTTTTTTTTTTTGGGAGGCCGTGTGGGCCCGAAACCTTGCTATTTTTATTTTCTTGTGATTCTTGATGTTGAACATCTTGCTTTTGACAAACCTTGTTTACCTATCTATATATATTTGACCCAAATGGGGGCTTTTGCGACAAATTGTCTATGATAAGGATGAGTTGTTTTATTTGATATCGTTTTGCGAGGAGGCTATGAAAACCTTATGTATGTTAAGCTATGAAAGCATTGAGTAATTGGCGATGATATGTTTTATATAACGAATGCCTCAGAAGAAACCCGAGCGAGAACCCGGAGGTCGAGGAAGACCTAGAGGAGGGTAGAATTCCGAGCAAGAGCAAGAGGATATTCCCCAACCACCACCTCCACCTCAACCCGATCGCAGGATCGAAGAACTGCTTTCTAAGGCAGTAACCTCTTATTTTTAACGGAAAGGCAACCCGTAAGAAGCCGAACAATGGGTTAGAGCCATTGAGCAATTTTACTTTCTTAAGATGCGGCACAGGAAAGGCGTAGGTGCGTTACTACGGTGATTGGACGGTGACTTACGGTGGGAGGCGGAAAGAAGACCTTCTGACCGAGCAGCGAGGAGTTCTCATGGGAGGACTTCAGAGGAATCAGATGAGAAATACATCCCAAGAGCTATAAGAGGAAGAAGGGCGAGGAATTTTTCACCTAAAGCAAAAAGATTATGCAGAATCGACTATGATCGCACCTGCGAGATGTCGAGATATGCACGAGCAGTGGACACCGACTTGAAAATGTCGGAGAAGTTTAGGTCGGGATGAGAATGGAATACGGATGTCTCTTGCCGCCATGGAGACCTAACCTGCATGAAGCTCTTGCGAGCTTTAGATATTGAGGCGGCAATGTCCGAGGATAAGTCGGTGTCGGCTCGGACACACAATGCTGGACGAGAGAAAAGGAAATGGGAACCCAACCGGGAATAACAACGCGGGAGCTATGGGGACGCAGTCACAAGTGCCGTGGCGGAAAACACTGCAGCAGTTAAGGACAGAGCTGGAAGAGAGCAGCTTATGCTCCATGTGCAAGGGACCGCAGGAGCAGTTGAGGCACCTCAATGCCCTAGATGCCATAGAGCACACAAGGGGTGTGCAGCAAACATAGTGAGATGTTACAAGTGCGGGCAAAGGGCATTATGTCGACAATTGCCCGGTGTCACGTTCGGATATAAGGCGAACCAACAGGGCGATGCTCACCATTAAAATTATATACCAACCCAGGTGCCACAACAATTCCGGCTAACCCCAAGAACTCGGTGGCGACAACCCCAACAGTGGTGCAGCAACCCCAATGGCAACAACGCAACAACGACCCAGAACCACGGTGGTAGCCACGCCTCAACAACAGAGGCGGCAACCACGCGACAACGCCAAAGGCGGCGCGGCGAGCGGTGGCCGCCAAATCAACAAGGACCATCGCCCGTCGGCCTCGGCCGGCCCAGCTAGAGCCTATGCCTTGCATAGGAGGCAGAACGAACAAAACCAGGGAAACTTGGCAGGTATGGGAGTTCTCCTCAACCTACCTGTTATAGTACTTTTCGATACGGGTGCTTCGCGTTCTTTTATTGCAAAATCATGCGTGAAATCTGGGCCTTAGGTGCAAAAAGTCAAGACAAGATATGAGAATCTCATCGCCTATAGGAGGGATTATGGTATTACACTTTTGCTCGAACCTAGAGTTGACCTTAGGATCACTTAAGGTTACGGCTAACAATGTAAACATAATGCCCATGGATGATGTAGACATAATCCTAGGAATGGACTAGTTAGCTAAGAATCATTCCACGATTCTATGTAAGGAAAGGAAAATTTCGTTTCACTTTCACAGACAAGAAGCTACGCATTTCCACGGGATCGACATGGGAAGAAGAATCCGATTGTATCATTATTTACTGGCGAGGAGGATGATGAACGAGAAAGGATGCCATGCGTTCCTTGTTTATTTGAACGGAGAGGATAAACCCGAAGCGCGGGTAGAAGACATAGAAGTTGTCCAAGAATTTTCGGACGTGTTTCCCGAAAATCTACCATGTAATATCCCGCAGTTTTAAACGCTTAATTACGATAATATAAATCGTAATTAGGGTTTTGACCTCGATAATTAAACTCTTAATTAGTCAATGCCCGATTTTCACTAAGCATAATTTGATAAGTTCTGTGTGATATTCACTGACGCTTAGTGAATTAAGGAATATAGTTTCTGATATTCCTTCAAACGTGATGTTCTAACGTCGGATAAATTCGACAGTTAAGACTTACAGTATTTTAAGCAATTAAGCTTAGATTTGAAATTTCCTATTATTATAGGAATAAATAAAGTTGTTACAACTTTATTTTGAGCATTTAGAGATGTTTTAAGAATGAGAATTTAGAGACGTTTCAAACGTCTACGTTTTGAATAATGCAATAACTAGACCAATTGATCATGGAATTATAAAATTCAAATTCCTATGATTATTTTATGATAAAAGAACATTATTTTTATATAATGTAGCATTAAAATAATGCTAGAGGAATTAAAGAATGATTGTTGAACAATTGTTTCCTATTTTCGAAATTAAGCTCGAAAATTAGGGTTTATGACATGGGATGATTTTAATAATTTTTCCTATAATTTAATTTATTATCTAGGACATATATTATGTCATATATCTATAATTGCAAGAAAATAAAATATTGTGGCATTTTAGTTGTAATGGACTGAAAATTCTAATCACTAAGGCATAAATAAATTAAATCCTTATCTTTTGATAATGCTATGCATAAATTATTATAGTGAGACATAATTAATGTATAAGATAAGGTTTATCATGATTTATACAAGTGGGAGGCCACTTGTACATAAAGTCTTAAAATTTGTAGTTTTATGTAATAAAATTCACAAATATCATACTACAATTAATGAATGATTATGAGTAGGATCTTATCATTTATGAGTTGTAAAGTAGAGTTAGTCATCAATTGGAACAAGTAACTATAGCCTAATTAATGAAATAGCGAAAATGTTGAAAATAAAGTGTGAACAAATGTGAACTTAATTAAAAGTCATAGTTGAGATTTTGACTTTTCAAATATAACCTTATCTTATAATATTAATATAGTATATAATTGGGAAAAATAATAAAATTTATTCTATGAATCTACAAAGTAGCCGTGAGCTACATAAGCTTGAAAAAGGTGATGAAATCCTTCAATTGGCGTGACATACCAACTAAAGGGTATGGATGACATATTTTGATAAGGTTGGAAATAGGATAAGATTTTTCTCTCTAATGCCATTAATGGCGAAAATTATAAATATATATTATAATGTTGTAATTTCTTTAATTAATGATAAGTATGATTCAATGTACCAATTAAGAGATAAGATATGGTATCATTAAGATAGGATATGATAAGGATAAAATTTTGTCCATTAGCTACAAGTGGTAGCCGATTTCTATGACTTAGGCTAAGGGAATATTAAATGTTAATTAATGTAATACTTGGAGTACAAGTTGCAAACCTCTATAAATATAACATAAGGACCACCATTTCTCATTTTACAATCTTAGGTACCGAAAATTTAGTGAGAATTTTTGAGAGTGTTCATCCAATTTCAAATCCAAACTTAGATCATATAAACCTCCGCCGATTAAATCGATTCTGATTAAAAGGTTAGAAATCTTCCGATCTTCGTATACATGTTAGAATTTTCGAATTTCATCTGTTAGATTTTATGTTATAATCTTAGTTCTTATATGATATTTTCGAAAATTTCATATCATATGCTAAAGTAGTTAGAAATCATGTTTATATGATATTATTAAGCATGTACTATGATTATATTACAAAGTTATACGTGTTATAAAATTCTAAGAAAGGACCGAAATCATGTAGGTGGGATATGTTGATGATTTTGATTTTAATTGTTGATTTAAGCATGAAATCATAATCTAGGGTATTAAATAAGCTTATATGAATTTATATAGAATTTTGGAAAACTTTAGTACCTAAGTTCAAGAATTTGAAAAATATAATATATGATATGATATTGAGATATAATCCATATTTAAGTGTTATCATGTCATATTGATGATGTAGATTCATAATATATGGTTGTAGGAATTTATTGAAATTTATAAAAATTATTTGGACCTAAGTCAAAAATTTCAAAATATGACTTAGGTAAATTAAATTCAATAGTTCATAATAAATAACAATTATATTATAGTAAGCATAGTTAAGGATGATTAAGTAATATGTGAATTTATTAAATTTTTGAAAAATGTTTAGTTGGTTATTCAGAATGACCGAAAATCATACTTTATGAGTATTAATGTTATAAATTTATTTTATCAAGTATAATTACATAATATGATCTAAAATAATGTTTTAGACATATTATGATTTTATAAATTTTGGAACAAGAATTTACATTAAAATCGAAAATTACATAAGAAATTGAAAAAGTCAAAATGTTGACTTTGAGTTGACTAAAGTCAAAATTGTTGACTAAGGTTGACTTGGTCAAAATTGTTGACCAAAAACGTTGACCAAGGTCAAAGGCACGTAATTCGATAATCGTGATCTATGTGACGTCATCGTTTAGTAACAATGTAACTTCGTTACGTAAATACATTAAAACGTCGTTATATATTAAAAGGTAGAATATCTTTTATAAAATAAGTCCCGGCGTTAGCACTATTTGACACGTAGAACGTTATAGTACTATGTTCGCCTCTCTCGAGCGTGATCAACGTACTAAAATAGTTCTTACGTTAAGGTGGGACGTGGACTTGAGCTTTCGACTTAGAAAGGAACGTTATTGAAAAGCTACGTACCAGGTGGGCTTTACTCGAAAACCCTTTTATTTACAAAGCTTTCGGTTGAAAAATGATTGTGCCTTCGTTATTGATTACATGCCCAAAGTGTTTATGTTTTATGTATGATCCTATCGAGTTGTTAGCAAACCAACTATGAGGAATTGATATTGGATCTAAGCCGGAAGGATTATACATGGCTAGGATTGATCTGATGTGATGATATATTAATTTGTGGTGATGGTTGAAATGATGATATTGAAAGTTGTTGGTTCGCTACCAACGTATGATGATCCTGATGTGATGTCATATTATATGTGGAGTTGGCTGGCATGATGATATTGAAAGTTGTTGGTTCGCTACCAGCGTATGATGATCTGATGTGATGTCGTATTATATGTGGAGTTGGTTGGCATGATGATATTGAAAGTTGTTGGTTCGCTACCAACGTATGATGATCCTGATGTGATGTCATATTATATGTGGAGTTGGTTGGCATGATGATATTGAAAGTTGTTGGTTCGCTACCAGCGTATGATGATCTGATGTGATGTCGTATTATATGTGGAGTTGGGTGGCATGATGATATTGAAAGTTGTTGGTTCGCTACCAACGTGTGATGATGTTATGTGATGGCGTTATGTGATGATGTTATGATATTACTATACGAGAACGATATGGATCATCTGAGAAAAAATATATCCGGCGGGCGACTTTTGAAAAATGAGAAAATGTTTTAGTAAGCCTGGCATTTTCAACTAAAACCACTGTGTCTTATTTATGGGGCGATGTAATTTAAAGAAAATGTTTTGGCATGAGCCCACTAAGTGCATTCTTGTACTTAGCCCCGCATATTGTTTTAAATGTGCGGGTTGAGCAGTTGATGTTGGATGTTGAAGTGTTGAGCAGTTGGAGTCTTCAGTCGTTGATAAGTATAGCCTTGATTACATATCGTCATATGTGTAATCACATGTCTTTCCGCTGCAGAGTTATATAGGTTATGTTTCGAGTTGAACCCTTAGTCAAGAGTCTAAATGATTACATTTACAGATGTACGATATATGTGTCACGTTAAATGATATGAAGTTTAGAAATTTGTCTATTATATATCTCGCAGTTCCATAATTAGTGTTTGTTCCTGTTGTTAATCCCCGTAATTAGTAACAGTCCCGCTAATCCGTACTTTGGAAAAGCGGGTCATTACGAGTTGGTATCGAGCGGGTCGTACCCTAAACCCAAAACTTCTTTCAAAGTTGAGTCAGATAGAGTCACAGACTTCTAGAGATCGACCAACTATGCTCAACACTCCATCACATCAAGCTCAACCGGAAAAAGGTAAATGATTTTCTCACGCTTTGAGAATAAGGATAAGAAGTTGGAAAGTGAAAGTCATTAAAGTGAAAAAATTTTAAAGAAAATGAAAGTTAGAACTAGGAGATTCTAAGAATATGCGGTATGGGACCGCATATTCAAAGAAGGCTCAAATGATTCCAAGGATATGTAGGTGCGGGACTACATATTCATGGAAAACAAAAAGATTTAATAAGCGTTAAGTAAATGATTTTCTCAGATTGAAATGAAAAAGTTTGAAAGTACATGCCCTTTTTCAAAATTTTGAAATGAAAAGTTTAAACATGGAATATGATATTTCCAAAGAGATGAAAGTTATGAGAGATAATTGAGAATAAAAGTAGTGGATAATGATTGAAATGAATTTTCAAAGAAAAATGAAAGTTATGAGGATTGTTGAAAGTGAAAGTAATTGCAAGTGTTGCAATTAATGATGTTATATGTGAAGAGTTGAAAATGATATGAGAAAGCATTGACATTGATATGTCAAAAGAGAGACCTTTGAATTCATGGAATTCAATAAGAGTTTATGTTATGAAAGTTGTTGGTTATTACCAACATATGATTATGTTATGATGATGTGATGACATAGATATGTCAAAAGTGAAATCTTTGAATTCGTGAAATTCACTGCGCATGATTATTATGGAAGAGTTATGTTATGAATGTTTACAGTTCTGAAATTTCCAGTTATTTTGATGATGGATATGTTATCCCAAGGAACATAGACTGTTAAGTCGCATGATCCCTTTTTGCGAAAGAACATAGACGTGATAAGAAGCATGATCACTTATCGCGAGAACATAGAAGTAAGAATCTGAGAACTTTAGTTCTTTTGAAAAGTAAGTATCGACATGAGAACGAGAACAAAGATCAGTGAAAACATTACGAGTTTTCAAAACGAGAAGAAAGAGATATAAAGTGGACCACGTCGGCATTTTTATGCTCGACTTCGACATTGACCTTGCCAACTTCGACTTTGGCGTCGACCTCTTTAATTTAGAACTTAGCAATTCAGTTCAACCTTGGCTGCCTGATTTCGGCGCCAGCAAAACTGTCTTGCACAGTGTTTTGACTTTAGCTCGTTCTTCCTCGTTTGAATTCCGATTCATACGAACGGTTTTCTCCTACGTACTCCTATCACAGGGTACTATATTTCTTATGAAGACCCAAATCCTTGATTCCTTCTTCAGAATTCGTAAGAACCAGTTAAAGACTAGTCTATGATGTCCATGAAATGAAAACTTTAAAGTATAGCAAGAATATTAGAATGCTGCTAGAAAATAAGATTCCCAGTAGTACAAGAAGAGATATGACGTACATGAGAGCTTTTGTAGATGACCTATTATGAGCTGTATAAGGTTTCAAGTTCTACTCAATTTACATCATCGAGTTTAACTCTATGACTAGTTTCTATTGAGAAACCACTGCGTTTCTCATTTTCTTGGAAAAAGTTTACAAAACCAAAATTTTATCTGATGTTCTTGGAAGCCAAGCCTTGTGTGATGAGAAAGTATTTGTGACAGGTCCACCACCCCATATGACCAAAGAAATCTCGAGAGTCGTCATTACGGTCTTGGACCCTATATCCCAATTATTCGATTCAAAAAGTATATTGATTCAAATCTTGAGATTGTCATCGAGTTGTAAACCAATACTTCTTTTAAATTGTCATAACGAACTCTTCTTCAAAGCTTGAAACCAATAAGTATGAGACAAGATTGACTTATTCGGTCACCTAAGTTTTCAAATCGATAAAGTGATAGACATCAAATTATGATGTAAAGAAGTTTTCAAAGGACGAGATATAATCTCTTCTATGGTGCACATTGATGCAATGACCCTTAATGGGCTTATAGAGATTGAGGATAACAGTAAAGTTATACATCCACGTGAGGGTATGATGATTAAGTTATGAACGAGATACTTTATAGCATTGAGTGCTAGAGTAAAAGCAAAGAGAAGTATATTATATATCCTTGGGATATGCCCTCCTCTTATTATATCATAATAAGAAAGAATTCAACTTATCTTTAAAATAGTTGATTGTCCCTAAAACCTCGTTAGAAGGTCGGACCTGTTAAAAGTATGGAGATGAATAAAACACAGTTAATGGATATAAAGGAATGAAGGCATCTCCATTAATAAGCCTCTCCGCTTTATCCATAGATCGATAAAGATTATGTTTAAATAGAATCGTTCCCAAATATCTGAGACTTTGGTTAAACCAATGATAGGGTGATCGATGGATCAAAATAATGAGATATGTGAATAACTAGACTATTCCTAATACTTAAACCAAGAATGGGGGGGGGAGATGCCCCGAAGTTGAGACTTGGCAATAGAACATTGGAACTTGGAATCTAAGTTATGGTGTACAAACGTACTACCTTGCCCGTATAGATTAGGATGATGATGATCTTAATCCTAAAAGTGAGGACCAAAGTATAACGAAAGTAATATAACTTTCGGGTATCATGCTCAAGAAAAAGGGCAAGAGTTAAGAATAGCTGAGGAAATTACCAGCTAAACAGTTATGAGATAGTCGGAACATGAGATAAGTTTTGCAAACAGTTTGATTACGATAAGAAAAGTAAATCCTCGAAGGAAAGAAGTGGATTAAGAAGTAGATTTGTTATTTGAAATGAAACCGACATACTCTAAGTATATAGAGACAGAACACTTATCTTATGCGCGATCTAGTAATTATTAACCAAGATAACTTTTTAAAGACGATTGCGTAGGAAATACGTTCGAACAAACAAAGAAAGGAATTCACAAGGAAGGACCTTAAGGTGAATCTAATTGGAAAGAGTTTATCGTGTTTATGAGATGACCATAAGGTGAAGTATTGGGTACCTCAAAGATTGAAACAAAGTAAACATAGAATGTTGGGAAGATAGTAAGATATATGAAAGCAAGGAAAAGTATGATGCATTCTCGAGAAACAAGGTTTTAACTTATGCGAAACCACTTAGTCAAACCAATGGAGATTAAGAGAAATTACGATATCCAAAAGGATATTACGATGATAGCATAATAAATGCTAATATAGGATTCTTCTTAAAAGAATTTTAAAAAAGAAAGAATATATGGAAGATATATTCTAAGGAACGATAAAGAGGAAGAAGGAAGCTGAATCATTCATACTGGTTAAGAAAGTAGGATAATGACGGAATGAGCAAAAAACCAGGAAAGAATGGTAGGTATGAGAAAACTTCTCAGTATACCTAAAATACTTTGGTTCAAAGACAAGTGCTTCACATTTCATTATCACAAGAATAGTAAGAGCATGCGTGGATACGTTAGAGCTCAAATCAGAATAAGCAAATCAAAGGATGAGAATCTCTTCACTTAAAAGAAGGATCATGGTCGCCATACGTATTTACTCGAACTTAGAATTGAACTTAGAATCGCTTAAGACTTTAATAAAGAACTTGAACATAGTACCTATATGAGACATAGAGATAATCCTAAGAAAGAAATTGATTAGTCGAAAACCATTCCACAATCCTGTACAAGGAAAAGGGAAATTTCGTTCCATTTCTCCGGATAAGAAATTGTGAATTTCTATGAAATCCACATGGGGAAGGAAATTCCAACCATACCCACACTACAAATAAGGGAATTATTAAACAAGAAGGGATGTCGAGCATTCCCTATTTATCTGAGCAAAGAATGGATAGCGGAAATGAAGGTAGAGGATGTGAAAACTTTTCGAGAATTTCTAGAGATACCCTGACAACTTAGCAAAGATTACCCCTGATAAGCAGCTAAAATTCTACTACCGAGTTAGAACCATTATTAAACCAAGTTAAAAGTACCTTTATCAAAATGGATTCAAGGAAAGTGAAAAGATAAAGATTCACGTTTAAAGGCTATAAAATCTAAGCTTCATCGAACCTAGTGTATCACCTTAAGAAACACCCAACTTGCTTGTCAAAGAAGAAAGATAGCCCAATAAGAAAGTATATAGATTATCGAAAGTTAATAATCCATTACCAAGGGTAAATGAGTATTCGGTCAGTGGAAAGGAACAAGAGTAGTCCTGAGAACCGATCTCAATTGGACTATAATCAGTTTAAGGCACAAGCTAACAATGTACCCAAAATGGCTTTCCGAACAAGAGGTGGCTACTATGAGTTATAGTTATGCTATTCGGACCAACTAATGCGCTAGCCGTGTTCATGAACCTTAAAAATCGAGCGTTCCGCGCATACTAAGATAGATTGTCTTAAAACATCATAGATGATATTCCCATCTAATCGAAGGGCAAACAAAGAGTATAAAGAACTCTTAAGAACCATTCTTGCAGACATTAAAGTCGAATAAATTTTCAAGACTATTTAAGCTAAATTCGACTTGAAGGAGTAATATTCCTTAGACATCTTGTGTCTTTAGAATGAACCCATATGGATCCGACGGAAGTTAAAAGCAATACAAGGATAGAAGCAATCAACGACCCAAATGAGAACAAAGGTTTCATGGGATTCGCTGGCTGCTATCGAAAATTTATTGAAGACTCTCTAAGATAGCAAGGCTAATGACACAGCTATCCCAAAGAGAAATTAAATTTACATGGACTAATAAATGTGATATCGCGTGCTAATGTGAGGAAGATAATAAGCTATTCATCACAACGACTTAGAACTAGCAAAGAAAGAGAGTTAAGATTTTGAGAACATCACCTCCATAAAGTAAGATATGAGATCTTCATAGATCATAGGAGTTTAAAATACTTTTCCGAGCAAAGAGACTTGGAGATGAAATGGAAAGATTGCTTGAACTAGAAAAAGATTACGAGGCGATATAAATTATCACCGTGAAAGAATAATATAGTAACTAATGCTCTATGTCAGAAAGATCACCTAAGTGATGATAAATCGTTGCGAGAAAAGGAAAAACTCCTTAAAAGTTTAAAGAATGGAGATAGAAATTGTCGAACATCGTCTCAATTGCCTGAAAATAAAAGCATTGTATTAATGATCCTATGGGATGACGTAACAATGGAATTGAGATAGGATTTCCAAAGTCAAAATATAACAACGCTATATGGTAGCGAAGAAACGACTTACCAAGTATGTTCAGTTCATGCCTATTTAGGCTGCTTCTGGGTCTAATGAGTTAGACCGATTAATTACAAAGGAAATTGTGCGCCTCACATCGTACAAGGATTTTAGGGTTACCCTTAGACTATGAATTGGCTTATAAAAAGAATTGAGGAATAAGTTGAAACGCATTCTTCCACTTATTAAGTTTACCTACGACAATAACTGTCGAGCAACATAGCCCATATAAGGTATAGTATAAAAGAAAGTATTGATCATCTCTTTATTGAGATAAAGTAAGTAAATAAGAGGAAAGATTAAAGCCAATTCTGAGAAAGGAATGAATGAAATGTTTGCCGAATTAAGCAATGAAAGAAAGAAGCTCATGATAGACAAAAGTCTTACGCTGATATACGTAGATGTGAGTTGCATCTTGAATGCAGAGACAAAGTATATTAAAGTTCTCCATTAAAAGGATTCCAATGTTTGGAGAAAATGGAAGTTGAGATTACGTTTTATAGGACCCTGTGAGATCCTAGAAATGATAAGGCCTGGTAGCCTATAGATTGGTACTTCCACCAAGTTTGGGAAGTGCACAGAATTTTCCACATATCACAGTTAAATAACGTACGAATATGGTCCAAAGTACATGATCATCATGATACGTTATCTTGAATCAAAAGATGAATTACGAGAAAGAATGCATGGTCGATTTAAATCGTTAGATTCAACGGTTCGAGAAGAGTATCTGTGGTTGGTGAAAGTCGATAGAGACCATGGACAAAAGAAAGTTACGTGGAAACTTGAGGTTGTTATAGTGCAAAGATACCCGTACTTTTCTACGGTATACAAATTTCGAGGACGAATTTTTTTTTAAGGGGGGTAGAATGTAATATCCCGCAGTTTTAAACGCTTAATTACGATAATATAAATCGTAATTAGGGTTTTGACCTCGATAATTAAACTCTTAATTAGTCAATGCCCGATTTTCACTAAGCATAATTTGATAAGTTCTGTGTGATATTCACTGACGCTTAGTGAATTAAGGAATATAGTTTCTGATATTCCTTCAAACGTGATGTTCTAACGTCGGATAAATTCGACAGTTAAGACTTACAGTATTTTAAGCAATTAAGCTTAGATTTCGAAATTTCCTATTATTATAGGAATAAATAAAGTTGTTACAACTTTATTTTGAGCATTTTAGAGATGTTTTAAGAATGAGAATTTAGAGACGTTTCAAACGTCTACGTTTTGAGATAATGCAATAACTAGACCAATTGATCATGGAATTATAAAATTCAAATTCCTATGATTATTTTATGATAAAAGAACATTATTTTTATATAATGTAGCATTAAAATAATGCTAGAGGAATTAAAGAATGATTGTTGAACAATTGTTTCCTATTTTCGAAATTAAGCTCGAAAATTAGGGTTTATGACATGGGATGATTTTAATAATTTTTCCTATAATTTAATTTATTATCTAGGACATATATTATGTCATATATCTATGAATTGCAAGAAAATAAAATATTGTGGCATTTTAGTTGTAATGGACTAAAATTACAATCACTAAGGCATAAATAAATTAAATCCTTATCTTTTGATAATGCTATGCATAAATTATTATAGTGAGACATAATTAATGTATAAGATAAGGTTTATCATGATTTATACAAGTGGGAGGCCACTTGTACATAAAGTGCCGAAAATTTGTAGTTTTTATGTAATAAAATTCACAAATATCATACTACAATTAATGAATGATTATGAGTAGGATCTTATCATTTATGAGTTGTAAAGTAGAGTTAGTCATCAATTGGAACAAGTAACTATAGCCTAATTAATGAAATAGCCGAAAATGTTGAAAATAAAGTGTGAACAAATGTGAACTTAATTAAAAGTCATAGTTGAGATTTTTGACTTTTCAAATATAACCTTATCTTATAATATTAATATAGTATATAATTGGGAAAAATAATAAAATTTATTCTATGAATCTACAAAGTAGCCGTGAGCTACATAAGCTTGAAAAAGGTGATGAAATCCTTCAAATTGGCGTGACATACCAACTAAAGGGTATGGATGACATATTTTGATAAGGTTGGAAATAGGATAAGATTTTTCTCTCCTAATGCCACTTAATGGCCGAAAATTATAAATATATATTATAATGTTGTAATTTCTTTAATTAATGATAAGTATGATTCAATGTACCAATTAAGAGATAAGATATGGTATCATTAAGATAGGATATGATAAGGATAAAATTTTGTCCATTAGCTACAAGTGGTAGCCGATTTCTATGACTTAGGCTAAGGGAATATTAAATGTTAATTAATGTAATACTTGGAGTACAAGTTGCAAACCTCTATAAATATAACATAAGGACCACCATTTCTCATTTTACAATCTTAGGTACGAAAATTTAGTGAGAATTTTTGAGAGTGTTCATCCAATTTCAAATCCAAACTTAGATCATATAAACCTCCTTGATTAAATCGATTCTGATTAAAAGGTTAGAAATCTTCCGATCTTCGTATACATGTTAGAATTTTTGAATTTCATCCGTTAGATTTTATGTTATAATCTTAGTTCTTATATGATATTTTGAAAATTTCATATCATATGCTAAAGTAGTTAGAAATCATGTTTATATGATATTATTAAGCATGTACTATGATTATATTACAAAGTTATACGTGTTATAAAATTCTAAGAAAGGACCGAAATCATGTTGGTGGGATATGTTGATGATT
Source organism: Salvia rosmarinus (assembly GCA_036937905.1). Lineage (NCBI taxonomy): Eukaryota > Viridiplantae > Streptophyta > Magnoliopsida > Lamiales > Lamiaceae > Salvia > Salvia rosmarinus. The sequence continues at coordinate 35,021,457 of CM072820.1, read as the reverse complement.
TTGATTTTAATTGTTGATTTAAGCATGAAATCATAATCTAGGGTATTAAATAAGCTTATATGAATTTATATAGAATTTTTGGAAAACTTTAGTACCTAAGTTCAAGAATTTCGAAAAATATAATATATGATATGACATTGAGATATAATCCATATTTAAGTGTTATCATGTCATATTGATGATGTAGATTCATAATATATGGTTGTAGGAATTTATTGAAATTTATAAAAATTATTTGGACCTAAGTCAAAAATTTCGAAATATGACTTTGGTAAATTAAATTCAATAGTTCATAATAAGTAACAATTATATTATAGTAAGCATAGTTAAGGATGATTAAGTAATATGTGAATTTATTGGAATTTTTGAAAAATGTTTAGTTGGTTATTTGTAATGACCGAAAATCATACTTTATGAGTATTAATGTTATAAATTTATTTTATCAAGTATAATTACATAATATGATCTAAAATAATGTTTTAGACATATTATGATTTTATGGAAATTTTTGGAACAAGAATTTACATTAAAATCGAAAATTACATAAGAAATTAAAAAAGTCAAAATGTTGACTTTGAGTTGACTAAAGTCAAAATTGTTGACTAAATGTTGACTTGGTCAAAATTGTTGACCAAAAACGTTGACCAAGGTCAAAGGGCACGTAATTCGATAATACGTGATCTATGTGACGTCATACGTTTAGTAACAATGTAACTTACGTTACGTAAGTACATTAAAACGTACATTATATATTAAAAAGGTAGAATATCTTTTATAAATTGAGAAAATTCATAATCGACATTAATTGATTAGGAAACGTCAAAATAAGTCCGGCGTTAGCCTTTATTTGACACGTAGAACGTTATAGACTATGTTCGCTCTCTCGAGCGTGATCAACGTACTAAAATAGTTCTTACGTTAAGGTGGGGCGTGGACTTGAGCTTTCGACTTAGAAAGGAACGTTATTGAAAAGTTACGTGCCGGTGGGCTTTACTCGAAAACCCTTTATTTACAAAGCTTTCGGTTGAAAATGATTGTGCCTTCGTTATTCAATTACATGCCCAAAGTGTTTATGTTTTTATGTATGATCTATCGTTGTTGGGCGAGCGACTATGAGGAATTGATATTGGATCCTAAGCCAAGGATTATACACGCTAGGATTGATCGATGTGATGATATATTAATTTGTGGTGATGGTTGGAATGATGATATTGAAAGTTGTTGGTTCGCTACCAACGTATGATGATCCCGATGTGATGTCGTATTATATGTGAGTTGGTGGCATGATGATATTGAAAGTTGTTGGTTCGCTACCAACGATGATGATCCCGATGTGATGTCGTATTATATGTGGAGTTGGTTGGCATGATGATATTGAAAGTTGTTGGTTCGCCACCAGCGTATGATGATCTGATGTGATGTCATATTATATGTGGAGTTGGTTGGCATGATGATATTGAAAGTTGTTGGTTCGCTACCAACGTATGATGATCCCGATGTGATGTCGTATTATATGTGGAGTTGGTGGCATGATGATATTGAAAGTTGTTGGTTCGCTACCAGCGTGTGATGATGTTATGTGATGGCGTTATGTGATGATGTTATGATATTACTATCGAGAACCGATATGGATCATACAGAAAAAAATATCCGGCGGGCGACTTTTGAAAAATGAGAAAATGTTTTAGTAAGCCAAGAGCATTTTCAACTAAAACCACTGTGTCTTATTTATGGGCGGTGTAATTTAAAGAAAATGTTTTGGCATGAGCCCACTAAGTGCATTCTTGTACTTAGCCTGCATATTGTTTTAAATGCGAGGTTGAGCGATTGATGTTGGATGTTGAAGTGTTGAGCGGTTGGAGTCTTGATCGTTGATAAGTATAGCCTTGATTACATATCGTCATATGTGTAATCACATGTCTTTCCGCGCAGAGTTATATAGGTTATGTTTGAGTTGAACCCTTAGTCAAGAGTCTAAATGATTACATTTTCAGTATATACGATATATGTGTCACATTAAATGATATGAAGTTTACGAAATTTGTCATTATATATCTCATGATTCCATAATTAGTGTTTGTTCTGTTGTTAATCCCGTAATTAGTAACATCCGTTAATCCGTACTTTGGAAAGGCGGGCTGTTACATACCGTGACCGCCTCCTAATTGACAACTAGAGTTTACCATCGACTTGGAGCCGTGATCAGCCCCGATGTCGGCGCGCCCTATAGGATAGCCCCAAAAGAGTTGGAGGCGAAAAAACCAAATGCAAGAGCTTTTGGATCTAGGATTCATTAGGCAGTGTTTCACCTTGGGAGGCGCTATTTTTTGTCGAAGAAGGATGGTTCTTTGAGAATGTGCATCGATTACCGAGAGCTAAATAAGATGACACTAAAGAACAAATACCCTTACCCGAATTGATGACTGTTTGATCAATTGCGAGGCGGGGTGTATTCTCGAAAATTGATCTTAAGTCGATACCATCACCTGAAAATACGGTCCGAGGATGTACCTAAGGCGCATTCAAACAGATATGGCCACTATGAGTTCATAGTTATGCCATTCGGATTAACCAATGCACCACCGTATTCATGGACCTTATGAATGTAGTATTTCATCCATTTTGGATAAATTTGTTTTGGTCTTCATAGATGATATCTTTATTTATTCAAAGAATGAAGAGGATCATAGAGAACATCTAAAACGGTTTTGCAAACCTTGAGAGATGAAAGACTCTTTGCTAAGTTTAGCAAATGTGAGTTTTGGCTGAAGGAAGTTATGTTCCTTGGACACATCGTGTCTGCAGAGGGTATAAAAGTAGATCCAGCCAAAGTAGAGGCCGTGCAGGAATGGAAATCGCCAAAGACTCAGCACGAGATTAGAAGTTTCCTAGGATTAGCTGGATACTATAGGAGGTTCATCGAAGGATTCTCCAAAATTGCAAGGCCAATAACCCGCCTACTTGGAGGGAATCAAGTTCAATTGGGCGATGAATGCGAGGCGAGTTTCCAAATACTCAAGGAAAAATTGACAAGTGCACGGTTCTAGCGGTCGAAGCGGACAAAGGGTATGTAGTCTATACAGACGCATCTAAGACTGGACGGGTTGTGTTTTGATGCGGGAAGGAAAAGTGATAGCTTATGCATCCCGACAACTCGGACCTGAACCGAACTACCCAACCCACGATTTGGAATTAGCGGCCGTTGTTCATGCACTAAAAATTTGGAGACACCATCTCTATGGTGTGAGATCACGAGATCTTCACGGATCATAAAAGTTTGAAGTACTTCTTGAACAAAGAGATCGAATATGAGACAAAGAAGGTGGCTTGAATTAGTGAAAGATTACGATTGTGGTATTAACTATCACCCGGTAAGGCGAATGTAGTAGCCGACGCCTGAGTCGTAAGAGCCATACCAAGTTAGGATATCTCTTTGTACAAGAGGAAAACTTCGTTGAAGAGTTTGGAAGAATGAGGATTGAGCTGGTGGAACCACCGAGACAATTGAGTCAGTGTCGCTACACTCACACCGACATCGACCTAAGAAAAGGATTGTCGAGACACGAAGGATGGAGGAAAAGTTAGAAAAGATCGAGACAAAGGATAAGGTCCGAGGATTTAAGAATTTCAAGAGGCGTCGACAACGCCTTATTGTTTGAAGGTAGGATATCGTCCACGACGCAGAAGCTTGAGAATGAAATCATGAGTGAGGCTCATGATCGCCTACACCGCCCACCAGGCGGTACTAAAATGTACCAAGACACGAAGGAAAAGTTTTGGTGGGAAGGCATGAAACGAGATATAGCTTCTTTTGTGGACATTTGTCTTGTTTGCCAACAAGTGAAGGCACTACACCAGCGTCCATACGGAAAGTTACAACCGTTAGAAATTCCAGTGGAAATGGGATGATATAACCATGGATTTCGTTACAAGCTTATCCAAGTCGAGAAGAGGAAACACAGCCATATGAGTAATTATGGATAGGCTTACCAAAGTGCTCACTTTCACCGATTCGAGCACTTATGGGTCCGATAAGTTGGCCCACCGCGTTAAGGAAATTATGCGATTACATGGAGTGCAAAATCTATTACCTCGATCGAGACTCCAAGTTCACATCCAGATTCGGATTAGCTTGCGAGAGAATGAGTGCAGATTAAATTTCAATCAAACATTCCACCCACGCATCGATGGATGGTCGGAAAGAACGATCCAAACGCTAGAAGATATGCTTAGAACCGTAATATTGGATCGAGGTGCAAAATGGGAAGATATTTTACCTCTTATCGAATTTGCTTACAACAACAGCTATCAAGCGACGATCGGCATGGCCCCATACGAGGCCTTGTATGGCAAGAAGTGTAGATCACCGCTTTATTGGGATGAAGTCGGTGAGAGAAAAGTCATAGGGCCTGATGCAGTGAACGAAATGATCGAGATCGTTCGACAAATTAGCCGAGGGTAAAAGAGGCTTAGGACGGAGTAATCTTACCGATACGCTGTGATCCGAGCTCTGATTTGAGGATGGAGACAAAGTATTTCTTAAGGTTTCTCGTCAAAAGGGATTGTCGGGTTTGGCACGAAGGAAAGCTTAGACCCGTTTTATAGGACCTTATGAGATCCTAGAGAGGATAGGTCCAGTAGCATATAGGTTGGCTCTTCCGCCAAACCTAAGGAATGTCCATAATGTTTTTCACGTCTCGCAATTACGAAAATACGTTCACGACCCAAAGCATGTGATTCATCAAGACGGCGTGATCCTCCAAATTGGACATGAGCTATAAGGAAGAACCCGCAGCCATACTTGACCACAAAGTTCAAGAACTACGAGCAAGTCGATTCCGTTAGTCAAAGTGTTGTGGAGACACCACGGACAAGAAGAAGCCACGTGGGAGCTTGAAGAAGCGATGAGAGAAAAATACCCCGATTTATTTTTCTAAAGGTATACAAATTTCGGGACGAAATTTTTCGTAAGGGGTGGAATGTAATATTCGAAAGAAACGAACATCGATTACGATTCTAAACCCGTAATTAGGGTTTTGCCGTATATAAATTTTTACGACATCGAATATTGTGATTTCGATGCAGTATCGTTATAGAGAATTCCTTTTTATAATTCACTAAGGATAGTGAATGACGGAATTAAAATTTATGAAATGATACGACAGTATTATTTTAACGTCGAACGCGTATCGAACGTCAGTATCTTAAGAAATTTTCTGAGCAGGAAAGCTCGGAATAAATTTCCGTATTAATTCCTATAATAATTATATTTATTTATTTAGTAAGTATGAACTTACTGCGACCATTTTGAGATGAGTCGATTTTGAACGTTTTGTGACGTTTTGAACGTCAACGTCTAGAGACGTTTTGAAAAATGAGTTTAATGCTCAGGAAATTATAATAATTAATTTCCTATTATTATTTTAGATAATTACAGTATTAATAAATATTAAAATCAATTTTAGCATTTAAAATTCGATAATTTTCAGTGATTTTGAAAACCCTAAGTTTATAAACTATAGTTTTCACATGAAATGATACCATTAAATTATCATATAGAATCTAAACTATATAATATGATATATATGGATATTATTAAGCATTAAAACAGATTTTAACCATAGAATTGATGGTTTCGGTTTTATTAGATTTTGAAACCCTATTTTCGAAATTAGGGTTTTATTGCATGAAATGATGCAATAATTTTATCCTATGCTATTATTTAATATCTAAATCATATATTATGATATATATGATCGAAAATTACATGAGTATCAATAATAGGTGTAATTTATATTTTTAATCCTATTTTTCCAATTTTTGGATCGGTAATTTCGAATTATGCCTATGTGATGATTTAATTATTTTTATGGCATGTATTACATATCTATGACATATACTATGATTAATACATTATATTAGGATAAAATTAAAATTAAAACAGCTCTTAAACCCCCCATGAGCATGGCTACCCCTCGAGAACAAGCATGCACTCCACTTTTTTTACCCAATGCATAGCTTACCTTTTACTTAGCCTAATCATCACTATAATACTCATCATTTGCTGCAGATTTTGTGCCCATTTCTAGCCAAAATCGAGAGAGAGAGAGAGGAGATAATAGGTGAGACCTTCCCTTCACCCCACTCTCATTATACACTCTCCAATTAATTTTGAACACAACACACCCATTCTCTCCCATTTTCTGCTCCAAGGAACCGAGAGCTCCATCCTCTCATTTCTAAAATTTTTCTTCTATTTTCATCTCCATTCCTTCACCAAAGTTCATACCATACATTGTTCTTTGATTCAACACCATTCCTAAGGTAATACATGGACCATAGTACCGATTTCCTTCTTCTTTTATTCAAGAAAATCGAGCATGTTCATATATGTTTATGTGTGTTTCGAAATTTTTATATATGTGTTTAAGTGTTCTTGAGCATGAGCTATGGTTATGTCTATGTTCTTGATGATCCTATTTTCAAAATATGAGGATATATGTTTAAATGAACATGAGATGTTGTATATGAAATGCTTGTAAGGATTTAGCATGTATATATAATTTTCGAACCATAGCATCTATGTTAAAATTATTTTTGAAAATGTACAAAAATGTCTTGAGTTGACCGAATATGTTTCAAGTATGTTTAGCATGGATTATTGATCTATGATATGATTTAAGATCATTGTATGTTGTTTAGAATTTTTGGAAAAACCCTAGCTAAAAATTTGTTAATACCGTGAGCTTTCAAAAATCAAACCTTGGTGTATAATTTTTATTTCAATCATGTAATGACATATTAATGCTTTAGAACCTTGATTATATGTTCTATGATTTAATTAGAATTTTTGAAAACCATATGCTTGATTTTACAATAATACCGTGAGCATATAAGATGTATAGATTGGTGTATGATTTTTATTTTAATCATGCAATGGTGTATTAATGCTTTAGTATATTGTTTATGTGTTGTATGAATTTATTGGAATTTTTGGGAATCAAATACTAATTTAAATCAAATAAGCCGTGAGCTTTGAGCTCTTGAACGTGATGATTTAATTAGTTTTGATAAATATTATGATGTTATACTAGTATACTATAGTGTATAATCATAGTATATAATTGTTGGAATTTTGGAAATCAAACCCCAATTAAAATCGAAAAAGCGAGAGCTTACAAGCTCATATGGTGACGATTTAAATTGGTTTAGTTAATATTATGATGTTACAATGTTATAGTATAATGTTTAATCATATTAGAATTTATTTGGAATTTTAGAAATTGTTTGCTAATTATTGGGTAATTATCTTGTAATTACCGTAAATATTACTTATTATTGAAGATTGAATGGTTATGATGAACTATAGGTTACATTTGTGATGTATATTGATGTTGGGATATTATACTATGTGTATATCAATTTTGGGAATTTTGGATAATTATTCCTAATTTTAGAAAATACCGTAGCTATATATATGTATATATATTAATAAATGGCAAACAATATCATATGGATTTTATAAATTCATATTCTGGACCATAGTATATAATAATGCACTACATTAATTTAGAAAATTTTTCAAAAGTCATTTGATATTTTTAAATTAATTATCGAGATTTTCGATAATTAATAAGGATTTTAAATCCTTTTTAATTCAGTTTATTAATAAAATATATGTCTAATTAATATTCTGGACATAATTGAATTTTACAAAATTTTATAAACATAGATTGCTATGTTTGAGACAAACGTTTATCTTATAACGTTTAAAATCGAAAATACGCTGCGTTTTATTTATAAAGAGGTTTATTAAATGCGAAATTATTTATATGTCCTTGATTTACGTGATAAATCGAGAAATATGACTTTACGATTTCAAATCGATCAAATTCGATTTATAAAACGAAATAGTAAGAAATTACTATTTGAAAGTCAAAATTGTTGACTTTGTTGACCGGTGTTGACCTCGTTGACTTTTTAAGTCAAACATACGATTTTACGATTTATAAATACGTTAGTACGCGTAAGATATACTAATTGAGTATGATACCTCATTAGTAAGAAAAGATTTCACAAATGAAATCCATATATCGAAAAACGTACTTATACATTGAACGATCTCGGGCCAGAACAATTCAATTATATACGATTGGAAACATATCAATTCATTGAGGAATTCAGTTTACATCGAAATAAGATATCGAAGTTTATCTTAGCTTTTGAAAGTCTCGAGAGACTTGAGCAATGTACTAAATCCTCGCTTTTTCGTAAAGGTGTGGACGCAAACGAGGCGATCGGATATCGACGCATTTAACAAACCTAGACTTAAATTACAACGAACCATAGTCCGTGCGGGCTTTATCTTCAAAATGTGGGCCTTTTCTTACCCCACTAAATGTGACTCTCCGATATTCCAAAATGAGTTTATTTACGACTTATTCTACAACCGCTGACAAATGTTTACTATATTACCCGCCAAAATATTTTGTTTTGTGTATGGATCCTATCTCATTATGCCGGGTAGGTCGTGGCGATAGTTGGAACTATATTATGACGGTGTTATGTCATTTGGGTCGCGCCAACCTTTTAAATGTCGGGTCCCGTGCGGATGATAAATGCCCGCTAGGATTGGCGTGAAGGTTGGAACTATTGCTATGTTAACATATGCTTGTGAGAGTGGTGTCTTTCCGACGGGATTACGGTAGTCACGGCGTCGTAGATGGGAGGCCTCCCTCTCGACGTTTAACTTTTAATACTGTTATGAATTGTTACTATGAGATATGGACCATACACACCAAGAAAATGCTCGGCCGAGCTATGTTTATGAACTGAAAATGTTTTGGTAAGCACAAGGCATTTCAACTAAAACCCTTGTGACTTACTCTGATATTGGCAGCGTAATCTTATATCAAATGTTTTCGACATGAGTCCACTGAGTGCAATTTCTTGTACTTAGCCCTGCATGTTTGTTTTTAAATGTGCAGGTTGAGCTTCGATGATGGTGATGGGGAATGTGTTGAGGAGTCCGGTGTCCTTGACCAAATTATCTAGAATTTGTGGTTTTCACCTTGAATGCATATCGTCATATATGTATTCACACACTTTCCGCTGCTACACTCTGAACTTATTTATTTATGTTTTATTTTGAACTATTGAGGTCCATCGGACCATGGTTAAGACTTTTGGGGTCCGATGGCCTAACCCTTTTAAAATCGTTATGACATTATCTTATATTATGTTCGAGCATGCTAGTTTATTGTTGTTATACATCTTTATTTTAGCCATGTAACCCCTAAAATACTACTCCTAGTATTAGTCGCCCTCCAGTCCGGGTAGTCCAGAGTGGGGTCGTGACAAAAATATTCAATAAAACATATTTTAATCAATATAAATCGATTTTCAATCGATTTCTTTTCATAAAACTTTAATCTTCGATTTTTCACGCAAATCGATAATTTTGATTAATATTTTCTTTCAATATTAATCTTTTAATACATTAAGCATTATTTACGCTTTTAACGTTATTTAATATAACGTTCCATCTTAAACATAATATTCTATGTTTAATAATTCCCAAAAATTCAATTATGTCTAATATAATTTTTAGACATATAATAAATTATTATTCATGATTAAGAAGGAATTAAAATTCCTTATTTAACACATATAGCTCACGGCTATATCACAAAATTTTCAACCTTGTTCCAAAAATTCCTTTAAATTTATATAGTGTATTATTTTACACTGTGATCATTAATATGTATTAATATCACTATAGAAAATTTGGAACACACCTATATATATACTATAGGCTCTCAATTTTTATCAAAATAATATCAATAATTTTCCAAAAATTCTAATAATTATACACAAGCCTCAAATATTAATATATAACATAATTATAACCTATAGTTTGGTAAAATCAAACTATACACCAAGTAACCATCAAAGTAGCTCACGGCTACTATAGTACAATAAATACCAAACAATTTTTATAAAATCCTATAAAATTACACTATGCTTATATGCTATCATATAGCACTAATACATCACAATATCATGTAATAACACAATATAACCCACTAATACCATGCTCCTAGTTTTCGGCCCTATGGATAAAAATAGGTACAAAGGTCCAAAAATTCTAATAAATTCCTACAACACCTAATCAATACCCTAGATCAATAATATGCTATTATATCAAGCATATAAAAATTATACACTATAGTTCAAGGCCCTAACATTTTTGGCAGTTTTTGAAGTTTTATACAAATGGATTCCAAAAATTTCTAAATTAATATCATGCACTCCTACAACATTATAGATCAATAATCCAACATTAAAACATCCTAGAAAAATCGAGCATCACTAGAATAATTTAAATAAATTGTTAAGCTTAGGAAATAAATAACCTATGCACATATCAACATATGTAACATAATTTCTAAGCTTATAACATGCTAACATGATTTATTGCATAATTAATACATGCTAAAAATAATAATTTAAACCGATGGATTATTGAAAAAGTTAGGTTTTATCGAAGCTTGTTCGATATCTAACCTCGTTATCGAAGTCGATCGGTTGTAGGGTGAAAAGAACTCAAGCAAAATGAGAGAATTGAAGAAGGAAAACTTTGGTTTTCTTAAGAAAGGGTCTCGGCAGAATGGAATGAAAATGAGAAGCAAAGTGTTTTATGTGTTCTGTGGTTCAAAGAATAAATATATATACTTAGGCAATTTTTAAAACAATTGAAACAACACAACACATGCACTTCTCGTCTCTCTCACAGAACCAAAAGAAAGAAATTAGTCAAAGATTGATTATGTCACTACTAAATATCTCTTACAACTCATTTAATTCATGGCATGCTTTATTAAAGCAATTTTGGGAGAAACAAAATTAAATCCTTGTCTCATACATAGTGTAGGCGTCGACCACAGTGAATGGAAGAAACAATTTCAGATTTTTCAATGTATTTCTCAAGGTATTAGATACACTCTTCCCAAAATTTGTGCAATCAAGTGTATTAAAACAAGAACCGATTTTGTGCACAATGGGTCAAATATTTCGCTATTGTAAAATCAATGCTAGTGTAATTTTTCATCTACACATTTTAATAGGTAAGTGTGTATTAATACTACACTTAAGATATAACACAAATTGGATGATCAAAATTAAATAATCCCATGTTATATTCATATAGGAATTACTGCACTTGGCATTTTTAATGCCCAAAATTGATTTTCATGCTATAAATAGATATATAGCATAATATATATCCTAGATGATAATTTATATCATAGGAAAATTATCGAATTAATCCATAGGTAGAAAACCCTAATTCTCGATTTAGGGTTTTCGAGAATCATAAATAATCAACAATATCATTCCAAAATTTTCTAGCATTAATTCAATGCTAAAATAATATTCTAATTATATAAAATAATCATAGGAATTTAAATATCATAATTCCTTGATCGTTAGACTTGATTTTCAAGTCATCTCAAAACGTTAACGCTTGAAACGCCTCAAACGCTTAAATATCGACTCATCTCAAAATGGTCGTAATAAGGCTATAATCACTTTATTAAATAATTCCAATAATAATGGAATTAAATTCTAAGCTTAAAACTTAGAAAATATCACGAGCCTATAAATATCGATACGTAATCGACGAGAATTAATACAGCTGAAATATGTTACATATTCGTATTTCTCAATTCACATTCATCCGTGAATAAAACATAGGAATTTATTATTCCAACAATAATCGATATCATTATTCGATAATTTATTAATCAATCTCTCATAATAAAACTCTAATTTACTGAAATTAATATCGTAATTAGGCTTTTAAATAATCGGGGTATTACATCGCCTGGCTAAGAACGATCTCCCTAGAATGAGAGGCGTGTTCCCATCCTCCGGCATATCGAGGACTACGAGTCCACTGGAAGATGAATCTGGACTTTGATCAAGACATCTTCCACTATCCATTTTGCCTTGACCGATCGTCCGCCATTTGGAGAGTAATAGTAGTAGCTTGATTCTCCGATCTCCAATTTATTAAATATGGACAACGGCATCAAATTGATGCTTGCCCCAAATCACACACAGACTTTGGAGAAGGTATGCCTCCAACGACACACAATGTCGAAGCTTCCTGATCTTTCTCGCTTCGGTGGTAACTTCTTTTGCAAAGACAACACTACACTCGTGAGACAGTTGACCGCCTCAAATTTCTTTAGCTTCTTATTGGTAACGGCATCCTTGAGAAATTTCATGTATCCCGCATATCTTTGAGTGCATCAAGCAAAGGAATATTAATGTTCACCTTCTCGAACATCTCCAGAAATCGAGTCAGTCTATCATCCTGCTTGGGCTTAGCCAAACGACTCGGAAACGGAATCGGAGGTGTATACGTCCGAAAATTTGGAACAGGATGTCCCTCGCGGCCTTCCTCGCGATCGCGAGGGTGATCGCTAGGTACCTGCACCACTTCGGCTCTCTTCTTCGCGTCCGGACACACGGGCACGGGCTCGTCCCCCTGCATCTTTGCGTGGTCTCTCGCGACCGGGCTCGTGGTCGCGAGCTCGATCGTGAGGTACTTTTCATTCGCTGTCGCGTGGTCGTTCGCGTGCTCCTCGAACTGACTAGACGCTTGGTGGCTCACGGCCGGGCTCGCGGTCGTGAGCTCGGTCGCGAGGTGCTCATTTTCTCCGTCGTTTTCGTCTTTTCGTCCCTTGTCATTCTGATATGCTTTTCCACTTCTCAACTGGATAGCAAAGCACTGATTCTTAGGGTTTACTTCCGTATTACTCGGAAATTGGCCCGTCTTTGGCTATGCATTCTTTGTGCGGCCATCCGACCGATCCGATTCTCCAAGGATCTTCAAGTGTTTGCCCATGGCTGTCATGGTGGATTCCAGATGTGCAACTTTCTGAGTAGTGCTATTGATGAACGAGTTCTGCTGTGCGGCCATCGAATTCTGATTTGTCGTCATTTGTTGGTTGCTCACAACCAACTGCTGCATCAACTCCTCTAAACCCTGCTTCTTCGGCTCTTGAATCATACACCGCACAAAGCTTCTTTGGAGGTTGTTGGAAGTTATTGAGTTGGCATCTGACGATTCGGATGATTCTCGTTGTTCGGATGGTACCTTTGGTTTCCCCCATTATTCCTCTGATTGACATAGCTGACATCCTCTGTCTTGATCTGGCTCTTCAAAAGAGTGAACTTCTTCATGAGCTCGTCATATTTCGAGTCACTCTCTACAGCAGCTGCTTTCACCACGGGCGTTCTCTCCATTGGCCATTGATAACTATTGGCAGCCATCTCTTCCAAAATTTGGCTAGCCTCGTCCACTCGGCGATTCAATAAGCACCCCCCTGCCGATGCATCCACTATGCTCCTCGTATGCAACGTCAGCCCACTATAGAACTGCGTGATCTGTTGCTCTTTGGAGAATCCATGTTGTGGGCATCTTCTCAATAGGACCTCAATCTCTCCCATGCCTCAAACAAAGGACTCGCCTCCTTGTTGGCGTAAATGGAGATCTCGCTATTATCTTCACGCCACGGCGGAAAATATTTCGAAGAAACTTCGCAAAGTTTTTCCCAACTGCTCATCCCGGTTCGGTCCAGGCTCTTGAACCAATCTTTGGCCTGGCTGCACAGAGAGAATCCGAACATGCGCATCCGGATTGTGTCTTGTGGCACCCCATTCTGTTTGATGGTGTCACAAATGTCGAGGAATGTCTCCAGATGAGCATTCGGGTCCTCAGTCACTCCTCCTCCGAACTGTTCTCCTTGAACCATGCTGATTAGGGCCGGCTTCAACTCGAAGTTATTAGCATTCACTTCTGGGCCCCATCCGCCTCCTTGGAACTGCTCAGTGGGAGGTCGGTACATGTAGTTCAGAGGTCTCGTCTCTGGGGTAGGGACAAGGAGTCCCATATTCGCCATCTGGCACTGCATCTCTGCGAAATCGGCTAGCATGCGTGCAGCTTACTCGGGAGGAATGCCCCCGTTCTGTGGATTAGCTGCCATTGCAGCCCTTCTTCTCTCTTGTCTCCTTCTCCTTTGGGAATTTTCGATCTCTGGGTCAAGATTTTGCTCAGGAGGTCCCTGGGACCTTGTGATCATAAACTACCTGGAGAAAAAGAGAGAGCTTAACTCTGACAAGAATAAATAAATAATATAATATATATAACTTGAATTAATAAATCCAAATCACAAATTATTCCTATGTGATCTTAACAATCCCGTGACACAAAATTTGATCGCCACTTTTCTCACAAGAAAACGCCAAGTATAAGGTAAGTCGAGTATCGTATCCACATGGATTGCAATCCGAAAACACAGAAGCTAATTCAACGAAACTTCATCATTATCCAAGCACAGATTTGGTTTTAAAGGTTTTAAGGCTTCGGATATCAAATCCAAAGCAAAGGTAACAACTAGAAAATAAACTAAAGCAATAAAAACTCAAAGGGATAACTATGAAGAAAGACTAACCATAGGGATGCACTAATCCTATCCACTACGATGTTTATCCTACTTATTATTAACCATTTTAATCCAGACAAGATGGAAGATCACATATGTAGCCAATAACTTCGCCATTTATTGTGACATTGATTACTAATTTTCCCTATTATCTATTCGCCTCTAGAGGAAAATAAGCAACCCAAAAGGATCACAAAGCATATGCTTCCTACGAATGTTCCTATCTCACCTACGACTCAAGGCTTATCCTTATCATGCATTCAAGATCGATTGACAATTAAAACTGTTACGTAATTAACTGGCAACTATGATATGCATCAAGATTGATCGAAATCAACACATGTAATTAAGCACCAAGAATCATGAATCAATGCCTGGAAGGTAAATAACAATAGCAGGAATCACAATATAGGATAGAATCATGTAAACCCTAGATTAGAAATGTAAATTTAGCTAGACATAAATAACGAAATAAAATACAAAATAATCATAAAATATGAATTAAATAGATAAAACCCGTAGGGTGACTTACAAGAACAATCGTTGGGTTCAAATCCCAACTTCGTGGAAAACGGAAAAGAATGTAATTGTTCGGACGAAACCGTTCCAAAACGTTAACAATGCGAAGAACTAAAGCTAGAACGATGGAAAACTATTGCTAGAATTAATCTAAATCAAAACTAATGTGAAAATAAATGGAAAATAGAGAAAAACTGAGGAAAAACGTGTAAAATCGCGCTGGGGAAGGTTGGGGGCGAGAGGAGGTAATGCCCTATTTATAGATTTAGGGCTGAAACCCTAATTTTTGCATCAGCCGCCATGCCTCGCGATCGCGAGCTCGGTCGCGAGGGATTCTCCTCGTCTCGGCCATCCTTCGTTTCTCGGCAGGGCGCTCGCGTACGGACTCTCCTCGCGGCCACAACTCACGGTCGCTAGGTGTGGTCGCGTCGCACATAAAATCATCGCGGGCACGTCTCGCGCCACCGGGAGTCTTCGCGTGCCATGGCCTTTCCTCGCTTGGCTGGTGTTTCCTCGCCGCCGACCTAGCGGTCGCTTGGCGCCGGTCGCAGCCTTTGTCATCTTGCAACATGCGCGCCGTGCTCGTGCTTGATGGCTCACGGTCTGGCTAGCGGCCGCGAAGGCGGTCGCTAGGCCCTCATTTCTGTCCTCGTCTGCTCGTTCTTCGTTCCATGCTTCGGTTTTCAACTTATAAGCCTACAAAACACCAAAACGGAACCCAAGAGCAGTATCTTCCAAAAATATGTAAAAGCATTGAGATCCAAGACATAAACGCACATTATCGATCTAAAATCATCTTTAGAAATCAACAATAAACGTGTAAAATGCACGTTTATCAATAACATTATTCCTCATATTTTTCTCATTTATAACATAGCATATATATTAAAATCAAACGGTTGGAAATCGAAAATATTAACGTATATATAAAGCTTGTTCGATTCCTAACCTTTTAACCGGCGTCGATTGTTTTGTGCAAAGGATTTATATCCAGGTTTTGGGATATTTAAATGAAGAACACACTATATTTTCTCTCTCAAAAGCTCATGGTAATGGAGAGGTTTTGGAATGAGAGTGATATTTGTTTATCACTTAATACACACATAAGCTAAAGGAATTAAAAGACTTAACACAAAAATCCTATCCTACCCTCTCGGTACACACGCACAATTTGCAAGACACATTACTTGGTGACTCAACACTACTTTATTACATCACAATATTCCCTAGTAAATGCACATCACACTCAAAATTAATTGAAACAAAATATCCTCGCTTTTGATCACATAGCATGCGTCGGCACTCTCATTCAAGCCAAGGAAGGATTTTAAATTTTCTTGTCTTATATTAGATATATATAAAGATCCTACACTTCTACACATGCAAGCCAAATCAATAAAGAGTTCCAATATTTCTTCTTTCTTCATTTGAGTCAACATAATCGGCTATGAGCAAGCCAAAGCATCCCCACTTGTTCACTTCATTAACTATCTTGTTTTATGTGTAGTAATAAAATCCCACTTGGTCCTCTAATTACTTAGCATGACCAAAGATAACAAAAAATTTCAATTCATCTGGTCTTACATGTACACACTCACGGCACTTTCACTATAAGTGTCCAACATTTGATTTTCTTGCTATTTATAGTTATATAGCACAACATATGTCTTAGATGATAAATTAAATCATAGGAAAAATTATTAAAATGATTCATGTGTCCAAAACCCTAATTTTCGAAATTAAGGTTTTCGAAAATTGCTAGCTTATCCATAATTATTCCTTAATTCTCTAGCATTATTTTAATGGTAAATAATGCTCTTATTACATAAAATAATCATAGGAATTTAAATATTATAATTCCTTGATCATTAGACTTATTTTTCGATTCGTCTCTAAACGTTGACGTTCAAAACGTCTCAAAACGTTAATAACCGAATTATCTCAAAATGTTCATAATAAAGTCGTAATCACTATTAATTCATTTCATTCATAATGAAATTTAATTCTAAGCTTCGTCACTTAGAAAAATAATAACGTAATATTAACAACCGATATTCAATTGACGTTAGAATAATACTTTAGAAGGAATAGTATAAACTACATTCCTTAATTCACTAATCATTAGTGAATATTACATAAGAATCTTCGTATCATAAATGATCGAAATCAATCTTTGATAATTTACTTTTTCAATTATCGAGACGAAACCCTAATTTACGATTTTTATTATCGTAATTAAACTTTAAAACTTCGGGGTATTACAAACGGACAATTTGAATTGTCCGTGGTCGTATGTACCACATAAACAGTGAAAATATTTTCTTGTTTTTCTTTTCTTTATGAGCTAGAGAATTAGATACTTACAAAAAATACACAAAAGATAAATTTTATAACCTAAAAAGAGAAAGAATTAACTAAATATTTTCTTTTTTTGGGGGCTAGAGAATTTAATAGTTTCAAAAAATATACACAAAAGAGAAGATTTATAGAATTGGATTCTCTATTACATTTAATGTGATATTTTCTATTAAAGATGATCCACAAATATCAATACAAATGACCAATATATGATCAATTTGAGATTTAGAACCCCAAAAAGTAAAGAATGAGCTAAACATTAATTTCTTTTAGCTTGAGAATTTAATAGTTCCAAAAAATTACAGAGAAAAAGAGAAAATTCAAAACCCAAAAAATAGAAAAGAAAAGGAAAAGAGAAATAAACAACCAATTATGCTGTCACTAATAAAAATTCATGAAAGAAAATTTCATGCATAATCATAACTATCTCTATTTCTCACTTCTTTGCTTCTTCACTTCTCAGCTTGGCTTCCCTCCTCCTCGCCTCCGCCGACGGAGCAGTTGTTACGCCGGCATCGATGCAGCTTCAGCACTTCCTCTCCACCCATCCCTCCACATCATGATCACCTCCATAATGTTGTCCGCCGCAGAGACGAGCAATGATTCCGGCAACGACTGCGATGATCGTGATCGCCGCCAACATTACCACCAGAGTCTCGATCGAACGGTGAGTGGAGTGGTCGGATTCCTCAGCCACCAACGGTGGCAGTTGAGCCATTGTCGTTTTATTTTAGAGGAAAAATAATAGAATTAGACGACTGAGATTTAGAGAAAACTAGACAAAAAGTTGTATCTAGTCAAGGAGATGCAGAGAGGTTAATTTCAAGAATAAACAACTGTAGCTGAAGAAAATGTAGAATAGTGCAAGATGGAGCTGTGTTTTCAGTGTGTGTGTGTGAGAGAGACGAGAGAAACACAGATGAAATAGTTCTTAGCATTTCAAAGCAATGGCAGCAGAAAAGAAACTTTGAACAACAATGCCTGTAATGATGTGTTACGATGAAAACGATAAATCTAAATCCTAAACTTGATTGGGGGGATTGATTAACTAAGATTGACAGGAAATTAAATCACGCAATCGATTCAAACAATTGTTCAAAGCAGTTCAATAGCAACAGGAGTAATTCAAGAGTGTGAGATAAACTAGGGTATTAGGGTTCTTCATCTTGATTAATTGAATTATGCTTGATTAAGAAATCTACTATTCATGCAATCCTCAAACCTCAATCCAAACACTCGACTTTCGTTCCGTGGATTAAACCTAGGTTGTCAAATTTCACAAATACATAAACTATTAGAGTACTCGTTTCAGGTAACCTCTAATCCAATCTATTCCTATGATGCAACGTATCTATCTCTCGATAATATACGAAACATAAACAATTAAATGGTGATCAATTACTTAAGAGTAAACCCTAGGATTTAATTGATATACTCAATCAAAACAAATAAACAATCAATCAATTTGAATCACCCAACCCTAGAAGAAGATTAGTTCATGCTCATCTCACGGATCAAACAATTACAATCAATAGAAATCATTATCCAATAATTCAACAGAAGAAAAATAGAATAATAATCCTTACAATCGTAATAATCGTGATGAATCTCTTCAATCAAGCTCTTGAATCAATCCAATGCCAGGAAATTACTTAGAAAAATAACTGTGAATGGTTCGCGTGGAACAAAGCTCTCAAAAGAAAACTACTGATCAATGAAAATAATGAGTGGAACTAGGTTTTCGCCGGCATTTAATTTATATCGCATTTAAAATTAACTCCCAGCGCCGGACGCGCCAAGCTTCTGGATTGAAAAGTAGCAATGCTCTAGCGTCGGACACAACGAAGCACCGGACGCAGGAGCTCACTGGACGAAGGTGCAGCGCCGGTTTGGGGCCAGCAGCGCAGGTGACGCGAAGTGCGCGCGCCCGTTGAGAAACCAGCGCGGACGTGGCACATTTCTTGAAGGAAGCCGAACGCCGACTGGGAGGGCAGCGTCGGACGGGTGCATTGCGCTACTGAAACGCGACGCTGCCGAGCGCGCCTCAAGGCGGGCGGGCGTGGCGTGCGGGGCGCCGAGCGAAGCGCTGGCTCCAGCCACGGACGGCGCGTAAGGAATGCGCTACCGGGCGAGCTGAACGCTGGGAGCCGAGGTTGGGCGCACGGGCGACGGGCGAGGCTGGGCGAGGCGTGCACGCCAGCGCCAGCGCGATTTTGACGTTCGCCTCCGTTCTCGCGTCCGATCTCCGACCACGATCCGTTTACACCTATGAACTCCTATCGCGATGCTCTTCAATAAACTTGATTCTTGGCAGATCCAATTCATCCTATTTTATACTGTTTTTCTACAAAACATCGAAACAAACGAAGTAAGTCCGAGTCGATAAATATTAATCAAACCAAAGGCATAAATAGGAAAAACCACAGAAAACGATATGTAAAACAATACCAAAAATCAGCACAAATTCATACTAAACAACTCCCCCACACTTATCCATTTGCTTGTCCTCAACCAAAGTCTATACTAGTAAGAATATGGAAGATATCTCATGCAGCTTCACTCTTAGTCTAATCAATAAAATCTTATTGCTCTTCCCCCACACTTGGTGTTTACGTATTCAAAAATAATGTGAAATAAATCTAGGACGGCAATTGATTTCCAATAAATAAAAGGGTAACCTCTGCTGCACTCCAACTCTCCGCTAGGGTGAACTAACTAATGTGGTCACCTTTAGCAACAAGTTTCTTTTAAAGCACAAAGAATGTTTTAACAGATTTTGGAACAATGTTCGAAGGTGAACTCTCGATGAACTCGAGTTTCCTATCGTGGTTTCCCATGTCCATTTCTCAATCTACGAGAAACAGGGATAGAATCCCATCCTCCATTTCAACAATCTCAACAAATAACTGGAGTATTCATTCTCCTCATTTTCTACTCTTTTTCACATATATTTTTTTTTATAAATAAAATGAAACAAGTATATAGGTAACCACAATGTTAACACTACCCCTAACATTAGCCGGACAAATCACATCAATTTCCGTCTATTCATTTTCTATCAATCACAATCTCGTCAATTCACATTATACTCAAATCATATATCACCAAAAGTCTCGAAATTTGAAATCAATTTGACCAATACCACGTAGTTTAGTTGCACAAATCAAAATCCTAACTTACTCAGATATACAATACTTGATTCCAAGAAATCAAAATAAGCATGTATGCATATCACCAAACATACAAATAGATAAGATACGCACACAAACCGAGTAAACATCCCACATTTTAATTCGAGACCGTCCCCTGCTCCAAACATTAATAACACAAAATGACCATAGAGGATGATACTTCCCTGATAATAGACGAGTGTGCGCTGTAGAGTTGGAGCATCACGGCTTCACCACACGGATTACAATGTCCCAGAACTCAAGAATAATAAACACCGAAACCTGCACCACACAAAACCAAAACAAAGACGAAAACAAAAACACAAGCAAAACCAAAAGAAAACAAGAACAAACAGAAATAAACGTGGGTTGCCTCCCACGAAGCGCTAGTTTTAACGTCGTCAGCCCGACCATTGGTTCCTCATTTTGTTGAATTTTGTCGAGCAAGAAGCTTCGCTCCGACTCTCATTATCCAACGCGCTCTTCTAGGCGATAACCATATTCCGGTGAGTAAGGTGGCGGCTCATTCCACTTATCCTTGACTTGTACTTCACCCCGATCTTTCTTACACTTAGCCTGAAGTGTGGGGTCAGTCTTCTCGCTGTCGATTTCTTTATGACTTGATTTGTTGTGAATTTCTTCCTTAGACATCTGCACCTACAAGACCTTATTCTCGTCCAAAATATCAAGTGCAATGATAGAAAGACATGATGCAGTAGTAGAAACAGTAGAATTATCACTGCACTACTAGCACGGAATGTCTTCGCTGCACTCCAAAACACCAAGCTTATCAATCCTTTAGAAAATCAATTGGTATTTGTTGTAGCCATAAATGGCCTACCTAACAACAACGGATGTCCACTCTCATGTTTTTCACTCTTCTCCCATATCAATGACAACAAAATCAACTCAAACTAAAAGGTTACCCATTCTTATCAAAACATCTTCTATCACACCCTTCTGCACCGAATAGTTCCTCGCCTAATTCTAATCGCATGCTCATTTGTTTTAACTCCCAAGTTTTAATGAGTTAAACAGAGAAAAGACATTAAATTTATCCCTAAGACTCCAAATCAAGCATCCCCGATGCAGATTTTCCATTACCAAAAGCAACATTAAGAGTAAACTACCGGATCGCATTGCTTTGGTTTGGGTTGCAGCAGAATGGGCTTCTTCTTCTTCTCAACTACCACTTTCTTCATATTCCCTGCCTCCTTTCTTTCGACTATCGACGGCTCGAAATGGAACAGTGGCTCATAAACTCGCGAGGTTGTTCTTCTTCCATTCTCGGTCTCTTCATCACCCTCGCACTTCTCATTTTCACTTCCATGAGCAAGAATGCCTTGGCATGCTCCGATCACTAGAAACTTCCCTTTGGTCTCTTCTCACAAGTCGCTCAACGGTCCCACCATCCGTCCCACTTGAATTTCCACTCTTTTAAAGATGCCTCCAAAGACTCAAATCTTAGGTTACTTGCTTGGATAAACGTATTTAGAGAATCCTCAAGCGGTGGTTTATTATGAGCATCAATTTGTTGCTGAGTCTGCTGAGGTTGCTGTCTGAACTGGGTTCCCTGACTTGATCCTCCTTGATTTTGACTCCAAGAGAAGTTAGGATGATCTCTCCAGCCGGGATTGTAAGAATTTGAGAAGGGGTCATTTCTGGGTCTCGACGGATAGCCTTGCTGATTTCCTCTTTGGTACCCTTGTTGGAACCCTTGCATAGCATTAACTTGCACTTCTTCGTATGCCATCTCATTGGTTCTTTGGCACATGTTAGCTCCATGCCCCGCTTCTCCACAAATTCCACAAGTTTCCATCGACATCGCTTGTTGCTGTTGGAATTTAGGTGATGTCTGAGGCTCGGTTGTTCTCAATAACTGAACTTGGCGAGTGAGATCCGCCAGTTGCTGTGTCATTTCATAATTGGGTGTCATCTCTTTTGCTGCTGCAGCAGGTCTTCGTCCTGCACTTCTCCTTTGCGAGTTCGCAGCTAGCGTCTCCAAAATCTCGCTAACATCATCAGTAGTGTAGTTTCCAATGTCTCCTCCAGCCGCATTATCTATCATGTATTGAAAATCCATCGTCAATCCATCATAGAAAAACTGATTGAGGAGCTCAGCTGGGTAATGGTGATGCGGACACTGCTGCTATAACGACTTGAACCGATCCCATGCCTCATGCGAGGTTCTCCACCATCCGCTTAAGGTGGCTATCTCGAGCCCTCACTCTTGTGTTTCTCGTTCGAGTAGTACTTTCCCATGAACTTATCGATACGGCTTGCCAACTCGCGCTGAACCAGTCAGAGACATCAACCATGTCTCGCTCTATCCTTCAAGGTGTAAGGAAAACACCTCATTCTTAGTGTATCTTCCGAGAGTCCGCTCAATGGAAAAGTGTGAACCATCGATAGAACTCCTGATGAAGTTCAAAGCATCTTCGCCGGCATCCCATAGAAAGAAGGTAGGAGATTGAAGTGGATAGTTTCAACTCGTAGTTTCGGGCCGGATCCTCAAGACTATGCATGACGTTGTCACCCCAATGACAAGTCGAGCAAAATCACGCATCCGTGGGTTTCCTTCATCGCCGACTCTCCATTTGTTGCCATTTCTTCCGCACAACTTCCTCACTTGGAGATCTACTCTCCAATCCTCGTGCTCAACACCGAACTCGCCCCACTTTCGACGAGCTTTCTTCCGAGTTCGAAGATTAAAATCTCTCGCCTCGAATGTTATCGAACACTGTGCCAACTTCCTTTAAGACTTCACGACCTAGCATACAAAAACACAAGACAAGAAAACAGACACGCGCATGTGGGAAGAAAATAACAAAAAAAAAAAAAAATAAAGAAAAATAGAAGACAAGGAGGAAAAATAACACAATCAAAATGCCTAAAGCCTTCCCTAAGAACGGCGCCAAAATTTGTTCCACCAAATTGTTCTACTTAGTCGCTCGCTATAGCACGAGGTCCCTATAGCGTGGTAAGGTCGACCCAAGTCGAATCTCTCGAGGAAGACTTAACAGGGCTTATGATGTGTTACGATGAAAACGATAAATCTAAATCCTAAACTTGATTGGGGGGATTGATTAACTAAGATTGACAGGAAATTAAATCACGCAATCGATTCAAACAATTGTTCAAAGCAGTTCAATAGCAACAGGAGTAATTCAAGAGTGTGAGATAAACTAGGGTATTAGGGTTCTTCGCCTTGATTAATTGAATTATGCTTGATTAAGAAATCTACTTATTCATGCAATCCTCAAACCTCAATCAAAACAATTGACTTTCGTTCCGTGGATTAAACCTAGGTTATCAAATTTCACAAATACATAAACTATTAGAGTACCCGTTTCCGGTAACCTCTAATCCAATCTATTCATATGATGCAACGTATCTATCTCTCGATAATACACGAAACATAAACAATTAAATGGTGATCAATCACTTAAGAGTAAACCCTAGGATTCAATTGATATACTCAATCAAAACCAAATAAACAATCAATCAATTTGAATCACCCAACCCTAGAAGAAGATTAGTTCATGCTCATCTCACGGATCAAACAATTACAATCAATAGAAATCAAGATCCAATAATTCAACGGAAGAAAATAGAATAATAATCCTTACAATCGTAATAATCGTGATTAATCTCTTCAATCAAGCTCTCAATCAATCCAATGCAAGGAAATTACTTAGAAAAATAACTGTGAATGGTTCGCGTGGAACAAAGCTCTCAAAAGAAAACTACTGACGGAATGAAAATAATGAGTGGAACTAGGTTTTCGTGCGTTTCAGAATTTATATCAGATGAAAATTAACTCCCGCCACGGACGGAAAGCACGTCACGGACACGCCAAGCTTCTGGATTGAAAAGTAGCAACGCCCGCTGACACAACGGCGGACGAGGAGCTCACCGACGGCGTGCAACACCGGTTTGGGGGCAGCGGTGGCGCTGGCGACGCGATGGATGCGAGCGCGGTTGAGAAACCAAATAACGCGCACATTTCTGGAAGGAAGCCGAACGTCGGCTGGGAGGGCAGCACCGATGGGTGCATTGCGGCCGGAAATGCACGGGTCGAGCGCACGCGCGTCGCGCGGCGGCGTGGCGTCTGGCGCAGGCGCCGAAGCGAGCGCTGGCTCCAGCTGTCGGACGGGCGTGGAACGCGCAGCGTGCTCCAGCGGCGGACGGGCGCAGGAATGCGCGCTGGGCGCCGGGCGAGCCGAACGCAGGGAACCGAGGTTGGGCGCACGGGCGACGGGCAAGGCTGGGCGAGGCGCGCGACGCCAGCGCCGTCGCGACTTTTGACGTTTTGCCCGCTCTCGCGCCCCATCTCCAATTACGATCCGCTTACACCTATGAACTCCTATCGCGATGCTCTTCAATAAACTTGATTCTTGGCAGATCTAAATCATCCTATTTTATACCGTTTTTCTAGAAAACATCGAAACAAACGAAGTAAGTCCGAGTCGATAAATATTAATCAAACTAAAGGCATAAATAGGAAAAACCACGTAAAACGATATGTAAAACAATACCAAAATCAGCACAAATTCATACTAAACACTTACCACCATATAGGGACCTCGTACTATTGCGAGCGACTTAGTAGAACAATTTGGTCGGAACAACGACATCTTCTCAACCTCCCATTCCATGCGCCACCATCACGCTTACCATCGCCACTGGGCGACTCGCTGGCGGCCTCGGGGAGGCAGACACTGCTCTGCTCGGATTAGCGCCACCGTGGGCGGTTGGTAGTGCTGGTGGAGCACGATCGGCAGGCGGTGACGATGCACCAACCTTAACTTTTGCATTGATGTGAGCAGAAATTGCGTTTGTTTGATCAAGAAATCTGATAATCAATCTCCTTTTGCATAGCTATTTCAAGATTAGATTGCCTGACATTTGTATCTCAAAACACGACAATAGTTGATTGTTGTGTTGGTGGAATGCAAATAGTTCAGGTTTGTGAGATAATTGGCCGGTTTGAAAAGAAGAGTTTCACTTTGAAAGGTAGCATTTGCAACTCATTTTTCTTTTTTTTCTCGGATAATTGGCTCTTGATTTTTATTATGGCGTTGTGTCTGTGCTTTTTTAATGATTATTTAAACATTTAGTTGTTAGCTTCTTGATTACTCATTGCTGATTCAAATCACTGATTATGCGGTCACTGATTTAAGCTATTACTGTGTCGCAGTCACCTGCTGATTGAAATTCTTGTTGCTCTCTTAGTTAGAAAAATAACACACATACACACACACACAGACACAAGTGGTGATATGCTTACTGTCTATTCTAAACTTACCAAATGGTGATGATATGCCTTGAATTTATGCTACTTTTAGGGCCATTCATGTGCATACAGATTAACTAGTGAATCGGTTCTGAAAACAGGGTTGAAGTTTGTCACGGTAGATCGTGCTTTTGCTGAGAAGCACTAGGCCGATTTTTCTGCAAGGCCCTTCTTCAACGGCCTTGTTGAGTACATTATCTCTGGCCCTGTTGTTGCCATGGTTTGGAAAGGCAAGAATGTCGTGGTCACCGGGAGAAAGATCATTAGTGCTACCAACCCTGCGGAGTCTTCTCCTGGCACTATTCGTGGTGATTATGCCATTGATATTGGCAGGTAATATCTTGCTCCTACGACATGGTTTTTTGATAACTAGTTGTAAACAAAAGCTTGCAGTTAAAACCTGATAGATCAAACCCTGGAATAACAAGAAATCACAATTCCTCCGAAGAGGACCACATGGAGCAGCGGCTCTTGCAAACACAATCACGCAGATTCCAATAATAATCCCCTCCTCTCGTGAGGAAAACAATGTTTATATATTAAATAACTATGCCCATAATCCAAGTCAAACCCAAACCTAAACCCAATAGTAAACCAATTAAATAACCTAATCAATAAAAGATTGAAATAAATAATGTAATAATTAAGGAAATAAAATAACGATTGCATCATCGCTGTCCAAACTTCTTGCGCGCCGGTAAACTTGCAGCGGTGGGGCGCAGTTCATCAATTGCCCCTCCGTCGAGCGCCTTGCCTCAAGGTCGAACTCCTGATCTTGCCCTTCATATCCACCACATCAATCCACACCGCCTCATCCGCACCCAAGCCATGCCATTTAATCAAGACATGATCAACCGAGCTACCGTCCCATCGCATGCATCGACGGTCCAAACCGCCCAAAAATTGGAGGATCGGTCGGTTCTAGAGAATCGGAAGAGAAGGACACCGAGCATTGCCAACAGCCTTTTAAGCAAGGAAACGTGGAAACTGGATGGGTTCGAGAGTCCACGGAAGCTACAAACGATACGCCACCGCCCGATATGCTCAACCACCGGAAAGGGCCAAAACCGAGGAGCCGCCTTCACCGTAGAAGCGAGAGAAAAGTGTCCTCTGTCGATAAGGGTGAAATTTCAAGTACACCAAGTCACCCGAACAAACTCCAGTGACGACGATGCTTATTAGCCTCGTGCACCATCCTCTTGTGCACGTAGAATGCGATCAAGAGCCCCAAGATAGTATCTCTATCGCAAAGATCCGCAGCCAGACTTGTACGCGAATCTCGCCCGATAAAAACGGAGCCAAAGTCGGAGGGGGTCTCCCATAAACCGCCTCGAAAGGCGTAGTACCCGCAGCAGAATGAAACCTAGTGTTGTAGCAAAATTCAGCCCATGCAAGCCACTTCCCCATCGACGTGGTCGCTCGTAAGCAAAACAACGTAGATATGTTTCGACGCATCGGTTAAGAACTTCTGTCTGACCATTCGTCTCCGGATGATAAGCGGAACTCATCTTCAGCGTAGTACCCATGGAACGAAAAAGCTCCTTCCAGAAGGAACTAAGAAAGATAGTGTCCCGATCAGAGACAATGGAAGTCGGAGACGCACAATCTCTTGCACAAAGGCCTCGGCCACCATACGAGCAGTAAAGGGGCGTTTGAGCCCAATGAAGTGACCATACTTCGAATAACGATCAATCACCATGAGGATGCAATCAAGCCCTCCCGAGCGAGGCAAACCCGTAATGAAATCCATGCTAATGTAACAGCCCGCCAACCCAAAGTACGGATTAACGGGACTGTTACTAATGACGGGGATTAACAACAGTAACAAACACTAATTATGGAACTGCGAGATATATATAATAGACAAATTCTCAGAAACTTCATATCATTTAATGTGACACATATATCGTACATACGAAACTGGATCATTTAGACTCTTGACTAAAGGGTTCAACTCGAAACATAACCTATATAATCCTGCAGCGGAAAGACATGTGATTACACATATGACGATATGTAATCAAGGCTATACTTATCAACGACAGAAGACTCCAACTGCTCAACACTTCAACATCCAACATCAACTGCTCAACCTGCACATTTAAAACAAATATACGTGGCTAAGTACAAGAATGCACTTAGTGGGCTCATGCCAAAACATTTTCTTTAATTACACTGCCCCTTTGAGTAACACACGAGGTTTTAGTGGAAATGCTCGTGCTTACTAAAACATTTTCTCATTTTCAAAAGTCGTCTGGCCAGACATATTTTTATCTGTATGATCCATATCAGTTCTCATATAGTAATATCAAAACATCATCACAAAACGTCATCGCATAACATCATCACACGTTGGTAGCGAACCAACAACTTTCAATATCATCATGCCACCGCTTCATATAATATGATATCACATCAGGATCATCATACGTTGGTAGCGAACCAACAACTTTCAATATCATCATGCCAGCCGCTTCTCATATAATATGATATCTCATCTGGATCATCATACGTTGGTAGCGAACCAACAACTTTTAATATCATTATGCCAGCCAACTCCACATATAATATATATATCGTCACATCAGATCAATCCTAGCCAGGTATAATCCTTCCGGCTTAGGATCCAATATCAATTTTCTCATAGTTGGCCCAACAACTTGATAGGATCATACATAAAAACATAAACACTTTGGGCGTGTAATCATATCATTTCTCATGTAAAGCTCAGTAAATAAATACTTTTCATTTGCGAAAGCAAGTAAATAAAAGGGTTTTCGAGTAAAGCCCACCTCGTATCTGAAGGTCTTTTCACTACAATTTCCTTCCCACGTTGAATGCTCGAGTCCACGTCACCTTAACGTAAGAATTATTTTAGTATGTCGGTCACGTTCGATAGAGACGAACATAGTGTATAACGTTCTCTGGCGTCAAATAAAATTTGCTAACGCCGGACTTATTTTGACGTTTCCTAATCAATTAATGTCGATTATGAATTTTCTCAATTTATAAGAGATATTCCACCTTTTTAGTATATAATATACGTTTTAATGTACTTACGTAACGTAAGTTACATTGTTACTAAACGTACTACGTCACATAAATCACGTATTATCGAATTACGTGCCCTTTTGACCTTGGTCAACGTTTTTGGTCAACAATTTTGACCAAGTCAACCTTTAGTCAACAATTTCGACTTTAGTCAATTCAAAGTCAACATTTTGACTTTTTCAATTTCTTATGTAATTTTCGATTTTAATGTACAATTCTTGTTCCAAAAATCCCTATAAAATCATACTATATCTAAAACATTAGTTTAGATCATATTATGTAATTATACTTGATAAAATAATACACATAGGGTATATTTTTCGATCATCACAATTAACCAACTAAACATTTTTCAAAAATTCCAATAATTTCACATAATACTTAATCACCCTTAACTATCCTTATTATAACATAATTGTTATTTATTATGATCTATTGAATAAAATTTACCTAAGTCACTTTCGAAAATTTTGACTTAGGTCAAAATAATTTTATAAATTCGATAAATTTCTACAACCATATATTATGAATCTACATCATCAATATGATATGATAACATTTAAACATGGTTCATATCTCAATATAATATCATATACTATAATTTTGAAATTCATGAACTTAGGTACCAAAGTTTTCAAAATTCTACATAAATTCATATAAGCTTATTTAATACCCTAGAATATTATTTCATGCTTAAATCAACAATTAAAAATAAAATCATCATCATATGGTTCCTCAAGTTTTCGGTCCTTTTCTAAAGTTTAATAACATAATTAATTTTGTGATATAATTATCTGACATGCTCAATAATATCATATAACATAATATCTAAACATCTTAGCATAAGTTATATAATTTTCGAAAATGTCATGAACAACATAAGCTTATAACATGAATTCTAACGGATGAAAATCAAAAATTCTAGCATGTATACGAAGCTTATAACGTTTCTAACCTTTTAATCGGAGTCGATTTAATCGGCGGAGGTTTATTTGTGTAAAGTTTGGGAGCAAACTTTGGAGAACACACTCAAAATTTCCTCGCTAATTTTCGGTGGTTTGGGAAGCTAAATGGAGAATGAAATGATCATGTTATATTTATAGACTTATCCCACTTGTGTAGTAATTATTACATATAAAATATCTACCTAACCACTTGCACATTCATTTAATAATTTCGGTCCTCATGTGTCCAAATTGGATGAATTTATCTTATCCTACAACTCATTATTAGGTAATCTTATCCTTTAATTAAATGCATTCACATTTATGCACATTAATGGTCAACATTTTCAACTACTAACAAACAAAATCCATAGTTACTTGTTCCACTTGAATACAACTCTATCCTTATCTCTTAATAATATCTAGGAAACATAATCTTATCCCATAATCAATAGGATCAAGATATGTCACATAAATCACCTAAACTCTCACATTTTGTCCATATTTTCGGCACTTTAGGGATATGATTCATCCCACTTGCACAACTTGGTGATACAACTCATCTTATCCTTAATAATATCTCCATAATGTAATTATAACATAAAATCATCAATTGGATAAGAATTAAATTCAATTTCTCACCCTATAGGTATTTTCGAGAATTATATAGCCATAATGATATATATATATTTTATTTTCTTGTAATAAATAGCTAACACATAGTTATATGTCATATAATAATCATAGATGATGAATTTAATCATAGGAAAAATACTTAGAACGATTTTAGATCACAAAACCCTAAATTTAAAAATTAGGGTTTTCGAACCCACTAAATTTGGTACATTTTGTTCCTTAATTCCCTGGCATTATTTTGATAGTAGATACTGCTCTTATATCATAAAATAATCATATGAATTTGAATTTTATAATTCCATGATCGTTTGGCTAAGTTATCGAATTATCTCTAAACTTAGACGTTTGAAACGTCTCAAAACGTTTACAGTTGATTCATCTCTAAAAAGTCCCAAAAATAAGTTGGAATCACTTAATTCATACTTACTATGATAGTGAATTCGAATTCTAAGCCTTAATGCTTAGAAAATATCGTAAAACGTAACTGTCGAATTTTATCGACGTTAGAACATACGTTCGAAAGAGTAACATAAGCTATATCGCTTAATTCACTAAGTATAAGTGAACATCACATAGAACTCATCATATTATGCTTAGTCAAAGTCGAGCATTGACTAATTAAGATTTTAATTATCGAGGCTAAAACCCTAATTACGATTTATATTATCGTAATTAAGCGTTAAAACTGCGGGATATTACATTCTACCCCCCTTAAAATAAATTTCATCCTCGAAATTTGCATACTTTAGAAAGGTATGGGGTATCTTTGCACTATAACAATCTCAAGTTTCCACGTAACTTTCTTTTGTCCATGGTCTCTCCATTGGACTTTCACCAACGGTATAAGCTTCTTTCTTAACCGTTGAATCTGACGTTTAAAACAATCGTAGACTCTTTCTCATAACTCATATCTTGATGTAAGAATAACGTCATCATGATGGTCATGTATTTTGGACCATATTCGTACTTTCTTTAACTATAACACGTGGAAAATTCTGTGCACTTCCCAAACTTGATGGAAGTAGTAATCTATGGGCTGCTAGGCCTTATCCTTTCTAGGATCTCGCAAGGTCCTATAAAACATAATCTCAACTTTCTTTTCTCCAAACATTGAAATTCTTTCAATGGAGAACTTTAATATCCTTTGTTTACGCATTCAAGATGCAACTCATATCTCGCATATCGGTAAGACTTTTGTCTATCATGAGCTTCTTTCTTTCATTGCCTAATTCGGCAAACATTTCATTCATTCCTTTCACAGAATTGGCTTTAAACTTTCTTCTTATTTACTTACTTTATCTCAATAAAGAGATGATCGATACTTTCTTTTATACTATACCTTACATGGGCTATGTTGCTCGTCAGTTATTGTCGTAGGTAAACTTAATAAGTGGAAGAGTACGTTTCCAACTTATACCTCAATTATTTTTATAAGCCAATTCATAATCTAAGGGTAACCCTAAAATCCTTATACGATGTGAGACGCACAATCTCCTTTGTAATTAATCGGGTTAACTCATTAGACCCATGTGTAGTCTAAATAAGCATATCCTGAACATATTTGGTAAGTCGTTATACTACTACCCATATAGCAATGTTATCTTTTGACTTTGGTAATCTTATCTCAAAATCTATTGTTACGTCATCCCATAGGATTATTGATACAGTGTCTTCACTTATAGGCAATTGAGACGATGTTCGACAATTTCTATCTTCCTCTTCTTAACTCTTTGATGAGTTTCTCTCCTATATAAGGATTTACCATTACTTAGACTGAATTTTACAACATAAATAATCAGCCACTACATAAATTTTTTTCATAGGTGATAATTTATATCACATTTGTAATCTCTTATTCATCTCTTTTCCATGTCTCTTGCTCGAAGATGTATCTTAACTCTTATGATCTATGAAGACCTCACACCTCACTTTATAGAGGTGTTGTTCTTAAAATCTTAATTCGTTTTACTGCTGTTAGTTCTAAGTCGTTGTGATGCATAGCTTATCATCTTCCTTACATTAGCACGCGGCATCACATTTATTAGTCCACGTAAATTTAATTTGTCTTCGGGGTAGCTGCGTTATCAGCCTTGCTATCTTGGAGAGTCAAATTTTTGATAGCAGTCAGCAAATCCTATGAAACCTTTAATCCTATTTGGGTCGTTGATTGCTTCTATCCTCTCATTGCTCTTAGCTCTTGCTGGATCCATATGGATTCCTTTGGAAGACACAACGTCTCCAAGGAATATCATTTCTTTGAACCGAATCCGCCTTAAATAACTTGGTGGATTTTTATTTTTATTTTTTTTTTGGCTTCGATGTTTGCGAGAAGATTTTCAAGAGCTCTTATACTCTTTCTTGTCCTTCAAATAGATGAGAATATTATCTATGAAGATTTAAGACAATTTGTCTTAGTATGCGCGGAACACTCGATTTTTGAGGTTCATGAACACGGCTAGCGCATTAGTTGGTTCGAATGGCATAACTATAACTCATAGTAGCCACCTCTTGTTCGGGAAGCCATTTTGGGTACATTGTTAGCTCGTGCCTTAAATTGATTATAGTCCAATTGAGATCGGTTCTCAGGACTACTCTTGTTCTTTTCCACTGACCGAATACTCGTTTATCCTTGGTAATGGATTATTAACTCTCGATAATCTATATACTTTCTTAATGGGCTATCTTTCTTCTTTGACAAGCAAGTCGAGTGTTTCTTAAGGCGATGCACTAGGTTCGATGAAGCTTAGATTTTATAGCCTTTAAACGTGAATCTTTATCTTTTCACTTTCCTTGAATCCATTTGATAAAGGTACTTTTAACTTGGTTTAATAATGGTTCTAACTCGGTAGTAGAATTTTAGCTGCTTATCAGGGGTAATCTTGCTAAGTTGTCAAGGTATATCTAGAAATTCTCGAAAAATTTTCACATCCTCTACCTTAATTTCTGCTTTCCATCCTTTGCTTAGATAAACAAGGAATGCTCGACATCCCTTCTTGTTTAATAATCCCCTTATTTGTAGTGTGGGTATGGTTGGAATTTCCTTCCCTATGTGGATTCCATAGAAATTCGTAACTTCTTATTCGGAGAAATGGAGCGAAATTTCCCTTTTCTCAGTATGCGGATTGTGGAATGGTTTTCGACTAATCAATTATTTCTTAGGATTATCTCTACGTCTCATATCGGTACTATGTTCAAGTTCTTTACTAAAGTCTTAAGTGATTCTAAGTTCAATTCTAAGTTCGAGTAAATCGTATGGCGACCATGATCCTTCTTTTAAGTGAAGAGATTCTCGTCCTTTGATTTGCTTATTACGATTTGAGCTCTAACGTATCCACGCATGCTCTTACTATTCTTGTGATAATGAAATGTGAAGCACTTGTCTTCGAACCAAAGTATTTTAGGTATACTGAGAAGTTTTCTCATACCTACCGAGCTTTCTGATTTTGTTCGTTCTACCATTATCATACTTTCTAATCGAGATGAATGATTGACTCCTTCTTCCTCTTTATCGATCTTTAGAATATATCTTCCATATATTCTTTCTTTTAAAATCCTTTCAAGAAGAATCCTTATTTTAGCATTTGTTGTGCTATCATATGTAATATCCTCTTTGGATTTACGTCATTTCTCTTAATCTTCATTGGTTTGACTAAGTGGTTTCGCATAAGTTAAAATCCCTTGTTTACTGAGAACGCATCATACTTTTTCATTGATTTCATATATCTTACTATCTTCCCAACATTCTATGTTTACTTTGTTTTAATGATGAGGTACCCAACATTTCACCTTATGGGTCATCTTATAAATATGAGGAATAACTCTTTTCAATTAGATTTACCTTAAGGTCCTTCCTTGTGAATTCTTTCCTTTATTCGCTTGAGCATATTTCCTTTGCAAATTTCTTTAAAAGTTATCTCACTTGATTAATTACTAAATCACGCATAAGATGAGCGTTTTGTCTCTATATACTTTAGAGTACGACGGTTTCATTTCAAATAGAAAATCTACTTCTTAATCCTCTTCTTTCCTTCAAAGGAATTACTTTACTTATCGTAATCAAACTGTTTGTAAAACTTGTCTCATGTTTCGGCTATGTCATAAGCTCAGATAGTGGGTAATTTCCTCACTATTCTTAACTCTTGCCTTTTCTTGAGCATGATATCCGAAAGTTATATTACTTTCGTTATACTTTGATTCTCACTTTTATGGTTTAAATTCGTCATCATTCTAATCTATATTGGTTAGGTGGTATATTTGTACACCATAACTTAGATTCCAAGTATCAATGTTCTATTGCCAAATCTCGACTTCGGGGTATCTTCCCCATACCCGGTTCAAATACTAGGAATAGCCTAGCTATTCACCTATCTCATTATTTGGTCAATCGATCATACTATCATTGGTTTATCCAAAGTCTCTGGTACTTGGAAACGATTTTATTTAAACATATTCTTTATCGATTTATGGATAAAACGGAGAGGCTTATTAACTGAGATGCTATCATTCATTTATATCCATCAACTGTGTCTTATTCATCTCCACACTTTAACAGTTCCGACCTTCTAACAAGGTTTTAGGGACAATCAACTATCTTAAAGATAAGTTGTATTCTTTCTTTTTATGATATAATAAGAGGAGGGTATATCCCAAGGATAAATAATATACTTCTCTTTGCTTTTACTCTAGCACTCAATGCTATAAAGTATCTCGTTCATAACTTAATCATCATACCCTCACGTGGAAGTATAACTTTACTGCTATCAGTACTGGGAAAGCCCATCAAGGTCGATCCACCTATGTGTATTATAAAAATATATCTCGTCTCATTGAGAACTTCTTTACATCATATCTTGATGTCTATTACCTTACTGATCTGAAACTCTTTAGGTGACAAGATACGTCAACCTGTGTCAAACTTATTGGTTTCATAGATTGAAGAAAATTTCATCATAACAACTTTCAAGAGGTATGGTTTCACCATTTAAGATGATAGCTTTGAAGGTTTGAATCAACATGTTCTTTGAACTGAATAATTGGGAGATAGGGTCCGAAGACCAGAATAACGAGTACTGAGATTTCTTTGGTCATATGGGGTGGCCAGGCCCGTCACAAATACTTTCTCAGTCACATGAAGGTTTGGTTTCAAAAGAACGCTTTATGAAATTTTCTGACTGTAAACTTCTTTCACAAGGAGTGAGAACTCAAACGATATCCCCATTGGAACTAGATCATAGAGTTAAACTCAATGACAGAATTTGGGCTATGATTAAGATTCAAAACCTTATACAACTCGTAATAGGTTACCAACAAAAGTTCTCATGTACGTCATAGTTCTCCTTGTACTTCTGGGAATCTTATTTCCGAGCAGCATTCTAATATTCTTGCTATACTGTAAGGTTTTTGTTTTATGGACATCATAGGACTGGTCTTTAACTAATTCTCAAGAATTCCGAAGAAGGAATCAAATATTTGGTCCTTCATAAGAAATATATTACCCTGTGATAGAGATGCGTGGCGAAAAACCGTTCGTAAATCGGAATTCAAACGAGGAGAACGAGCTAAAGTCAAAACAACTGCAAGAAGATAGTTTTGCTGGCGCCAAATCGAGCGACCAGGTTGAACCGAATTGCTAAGATCTAAATTAAAGAGGTCGGCGCTAAAGTCGAAGCTGGCAAGGTCGATGTCGAGTCGAGCATCAAAATGCCGTCGTGGTTCACTTGATACTTCTTTCTTTTCGTTTTGAAAACTTGTAATGTTTTCAGCGATCTTTGTTCTCGTTCTCATGTCGATACTTACTTTCGTGCTTGAAAAGAACTAAAGTTCTCGATTCTTACTTCTATGTTCTCGCGATAAGTGATCATGCTTCTTATCACGTCTATGTTCTTTTGGATATCATACCCATCGATAAAATAACTTTGAAATTTGAAATAAACATTTCAAAGCGTAACATAACTCATGCTCCTTTGAATTTCAAGAATTGACATATAATACTTTGACATATCAATGTCAACACTTTCTTATATAACATCATCATAACATAATCATAACATTCTCCTTATCTCATCATCAAACATCATAATATGTTGGTAATGATCCAACAACTGTCACAACAAAATCCTTATTGAATTTCACGAATTCCTAAAACTTCTCTTTTGACATCTCAATGTCAATACTTTCTCATATCACTTTCAACTCTTCTCAACATACAACATTATTGCACATTTGCAATTACTTTCATTTTCAGCAATCTTTATTCATAACTTTCATTCACGTAACATTCTCTTTATATAATATTTCTCCTCATAAACATTCCTTCTCATCATTATTCACTACTTTTATTCTTAAATACCTTTCATAATTTTTATCTCTTTGGAAATATCATTTTCCATGTTCAAACTTCTCATTTCAAAATTTTGAGAAAGGGGCATGTACTTTCAAACTTTTTCATTTCCAAAACCGAGAAAATCATTTACTCAACGCTTATTAAATCTTTTAAGTCTTCCATGAATATGTAGTCCCATACCTACATATTCTTGGAATCACTTGACCTTTTCCTCGAATATGCATTCCATACCGCATATTCTTAGAATCTCTCTAATTCTAACTTTCATTTTCTTGAAAATTCATTTCACTTTAATAACTTCACTTTCCAACTTCTTATCCTTATTCTCAAAGCGTAAAAAATCATTTACCTTTTTCGGTTGAGCTTGATGTGATGGAGTGTTGAGCATAGTTGGCTAATCTCTAGAAGTCTAGTGACTCTATCTAGACTCGACTTTTGAAAAGAAGTTTTGGGTTTAGGTGCGACCTCTCGATACCAAGCAGTAACAGCCCGCCAACCCAAAGTGCGGATTAACGGATCACTAATGGCGGGGATTAAAAGCGATAACAAACACTAATTATGGAGCTGCGAGATATATATAATAGACAAATTCTCGAAACTTCATATCATTTAATGTGACACATATATCGTACATCTGGCTGGATCATTTAGACTCTTGACTAAAGGGTTCAACTCGAAACATAACCTATATAATCCTACAGCGGAAAGACATGTGATTACACATATGACGATATGTAATCAAGGCTATACTTATCAACGACAGAAGACTCCAACTGCTCAACACTTCAACATCCAACATCAACTGCTCAACCTGCACATTTAAAAACAAATATACAGGGCTAAGTACAAGAATGCACTTAGTGGGCTCATGCCAAAACATTTTCTTTAATTACACTGCCCCTTTGAGTAACACACGAGGTTTTAGTGGAAATGCTCGTGCTTACTAAAATATTTTCTCATTTTCAAAAGTCGTCTGGCCAGACATATTTTTGTCTGTATGATCCATATCAGTTCTCATATATTAATATCATAACATCATCACAAAACGTCATCGCATAACATCATCACACGTTGGTAGCGAACCAACAACTTTCAATATCATCATGCCAGCCGCTTCTCATATAATATGATATCACATCAGGATCATCATACGTTGGTAGCGAACCAACAACTTTCAATATCATCATGCCAGCCGCTTCTCATATAATATGATATCTCATCAGGATCATCATACGTTGGTAGCGAACCAACAACTTTAATATCATTATGCCATGACTCCACATATAATATATATATCGTCACATCAGATCAATCATAGCCAGGTATAATCCTTCCGGCTTAGGATCCAATATCAATTTTCTCATAGTTGGCTTGCCCAACAACTTGATAGGATCATACATAAAAACATAAACACTTTGGGCAGGTAATCATATCATTTCTCAATAGAAGTACTGTAAATAAATACTTTTCATTTGCAGGAAGCAAGTAAATAAAAGGGTTTTCGAGTAAAGCCCACCTCGTATACGAAGGTCTTTTCACTACGGTTTCCTTCCTACGTTGAATGCTCAAGTCCACGTATCACCTTAACGTAAGAATTATTTTAGTATGTCGGTCACGTTCGATAGAGACGAACATAGTTTATAACGTTCTCACGATCAAATAATCTAACGGGACTTATTTTGACGTTTTCCTAATCGATTAATGTCGATTATGAATTTTCTCAATTTATAAGAGATATTCTACCTTTTTAGTATATAATGTACGTTTTAATGTACTTACGTAATGTAAGTTACATTGTTACTAAACGTACCACGTCACATAGATCACGTATTATCGAATTACGTGCCCTTTGACCTTGGTCAACGTTTTTGGTCAACAATTTTGACCAAGTCAACCTTTAGTCAACAATTTTGACTTTAGTCAATTCAAAGTCAACATTTTGCCTTTTTCAATTTCTTATGTAATTTTCGATTTTAATGTACAATTCTTGTTCCAAAAATCCCTATAAAGTCATACTATGTCTAAAACAATATTTTAGATCATATTATGTAATTATACTTGATAAAATAAATTTATAACATTAATACACATAGGGTATATTTTTTGGTCATCACAATTAACCAACTAAACATTTTTCAAAAATTCCAATAATTTCACATAATACTTAATCACTCTTAACTATCCTTATTATAACATAATTGTTATTTATTATGAACTATTGAATAAAATTTACCTAAGTCACTTTCGAAAATTTTGACTTAGGTCAAAATAATTTTTATAAATTTCTACAACCATATATTATGAATCTACATCATCAATATGATATGATACCACTTAAACATGGTTCATATCTCAATATAATATCATATACTATAATTTTGAAATTCATGAACTTAGGTACCAAAGTTTTCCAAAATTCTACATAAATTCATATAAAACTTATTTAATACCTAGAATATTATTTCATGCTTAAAGCAACAATTAAAATAAAATCATCATCATATGGTTCCCTCAAGTTTTCGATCCTTTTCTAAAGTTTAATAACATGATTAATTTTATGATATAATTATCTGACATGCTCAATAATATCATATAACATAATATCTAAACATCTTAGCATAAGTTATATAATTTTCGAAAATGTAATGAACAACATAAGCTTATAACATGAATTCTAACGGATGAAAATCAAAATTCTAGCATGTATCTGAAGCTT
Source organism: Salvia rosmarinus (assembly GCA_036937905.1). Classification (NCBI taxonomy): domain Eukaryota; kingdom Viridiplantae; phylum Streptophyta; class Magnoliopsida; order Lamiales; family Lamiaceae; genus Salvia; species Salvia rosmarinus. Next base: position 34,981,911 of record CM072820.1, on the reverse strand, counting down.
ATAACGTTTCTAACCTTTTAATCGAGTCGATTTAATCGTGAAGGTTTATTTAATGTAAGGTTTGGGAGCAAACTTTGGAGAACACACTCAAAATTTCCTCACTAATTTTCGGTGGTTTGGGAAGCTAAATGGAGAATGAAATGATCATGTTATATTTATAGACTTATCCCACTTGTAGTAATTATTACATATAAAATATCAACTAAACCACTTGCACATTCATTTAATAATTTCGGTCCTCATGTGTCCAAATTGGATGAATTTATCTTATCCTACAACTCATTATTAGGTAATCTTATCCTTTAATTAAATGCATTCACATTTATGCACATTAATGGTCAACATTTTCAACTACTAACAAACAAAATCCATAGTTACTTGTTCCACTTGAATACAACTCTATCTTTATCTCTTAATAATATCTAGGAAACATAATCTTATCCCATAATCAATAGGATCAAGATATGTCACATAAATCACCTAAACTCTCACATTTTGTCCATATTTTCGGCACTTTAGGGATATGATTCATCCCACTTGCAAAACTTGGTGATACAACTCATCTTATCCTTAATAATATCTCCATAATGTAATTATAGCATAAAATCATCAATTGGATAAGAATTAATTTCAATTTCTCACACTATAGGTATTTTCGAGAATTATATACCCATAATGATATATATATATTTTATTTTCTTGTAATAAATAGCTAACACACAGTTATATGTCATATAATAATCATAGATGATGAATTTAATCATAGGAAAAATACTTAGAACGATTTAAGATCACAAAACCCTAAATTTAAAAATTAGGGTTTTCGAACCCACTAAATTTGGTACATTTTGTTCCTTAATTCCCTGGCATTATTTTGATGGTAGATACTTCTCTTATATCACAAAATAATCATAGGAATTTAAATTTTATAATTCCATGATCGTTTGGCTAAGTTATCGAATTATCTCTAAACTTAGACGTTTGAAACGTCTCAAAAGGTTTACAGTTGATTCATCTCTAAAAAGTCCCAAAAATAAGTTGGAATCACTTAATTCATACTTACTAAGATAGTGAATTCGAATTCTAAGCCTTAATGCTTAGAAAATATCGTAAAACGTAATTGTCGAATTTTATCGTCGTTAGAACATACGTTCGAAAGAGTAACATAAGCTATATCGCTTAATTCACTAACTATAAGTGAACATCACATAGAACTCATCATATTATGCTTAGTCAAAGTCGAGCATTGACTAATTAAGATTTTAATTGTCGAGGCTAAAACCCTAATTACGATTTATATTATCATAATTAAGCGTTAAAACTGCGGGATATTACGACTAATGTCCTCCTAGATCTTGTGAAGGAATGGGCAAAGGATTAAGCAAGCCATGGACTCTTAGTCTCATACTTATGACGACAAATATCACACTCACCACAAACCGAATAATCAGATGCATCATCCCGCCCAATAAACCACAAATGCCGACGCCGATATGTCTTGAAAGCCCGGAGTGACCCCCACTGGTGTGGAATGGAATTCTCAAGAAACCGCTGCACCCACCGAGAAGATCGGGAAGAACCAACCGGTCTTTGTAGAAGAGGAACCGTGAGCCCAAGAATAATGTTTGGGGCCGGACGACCCGCCACGATAGAATCTATGATGCGACCCGGCTCGGGTCGGTCACGTCTGACCGCTTGGAGATTAGACCACCGCACCGTGGAATCGAAATCGCATGACTAGCTCGATCCCCTCGTCCCGACGAGACAAAGCATCCGCGCTTTATTAGTAACCCTTCTTTATAAATAATCTAAAATCATAACCCATAATTTAGCCGCCCAATTACATTTGTGCGGGGAGTGGTCGTGGTGAGACAAGAGATGCTTAAGGCTATCTTGATCGGTATGAACCACAAAAGCGGCTAATAGATCGGCCACCGGTCTTTGAACCACGAGGACCAAGGCCATAAGCTCGCGTTCATATACGAATGCGATAACGATCTACCCGTGAGGTGTTTGCTAAAATAGGCGATTGGCTGTTTATTTTGCATAAGAACGGCCCCGGACCCGACCGGATGCATCACACTCGACAAATATCCGGGTAAAGTCGGCATGCGAGTCTGGAGCGATGTAAGAGCCCGCTTGAGGCTTGGAATGCACGATCGCCTCGTTGGTCCACCGCCAAACACGCAACTTTTCCTTTTTAAGCAAATTGGTCGGTGGTCCAAAATCTTACCATAGTCACGAATAAACCGGCGATAGTAGCACAGAAGCCCGAGGAACCCCGAAGGAGCCGGAGAGGCGGTCGGCCATTGCACTCTTCCGTAATCTTGGTCGGGTCCATTTGTACTCCCGAATGATACAATCATCCCAAGTACTCCACACTCGACTTCCAGGCGCACTTCTTGGGTTAATAACAAGTGAATGTCATTGAAGGACCTAAAAACATGGCGCGGTGATCAGGTGAGCCTTCCGGACGGGTCAGAAATTAAGATGTCGTCGAAGAAAACCGGCACAAACTTCGAAGCCACGGCGAAAGATATCGTTCATCGGACTTTGAAAAGTCGCGGTGCATTAGTTAGGCCAAACGGCATCACAAGAAACTCGTAGTGACACTGAATGCGTCGAAAAGCCGTCTTATCGATGTCCCGGAGGAGACTCGTATCTGGTGATACCCGACTTTTAGATCGATTTGCTTTGAAATAACGCGCCATGCAACTCGTCGAGAAGCTCTGTATCACGGAATGGGAAACTTATCCGGAATAGTGGCCTTATTCAAGGCGCGATAATCCACACAAAACCTCGGGACCCATCCTTTTCCGTACCAAAGTCTTGGACTCGAGAAGGGCTAGAACTCGGCCGTATGATACACACTGCAATATCTCATCAACGAGCTTTTCAATCTCATCTTCGGGGAGTGGTTATATCTATCGGGCGCACGAAACAGCTCCCGAACCGGGGAGTAGTGGGATCTTATGATCAGGGGTCGAGACGGGAGGGAGGCTGGCGGCTAGGTTATCGACGGAAAATCCGAGTAGCACACTGAATGGCTGCCTTTCGATCGGATGGAATGGCGATCGAACTATCTTTGAGCGGCCCGGGCTTGGCCCAAGTACAAAAGCAGCCTCCTGCGGAAGAATAGTCGAGAGGTCCCCTAGAACACATTCGACGAGAGAGGAGGGTCCTGTAAGCGAACAACGCGAGAATCCTTAAAATTCCATGGACAAGGAGGACGGTTTGCTTTAACGTCGCCCAATGTGGACAGCCGAGGATACTCCTAGAATCATATCTACACGAAAGAGGAAAGACGTAGCAATCGATAAGAAATAAGGTAGAGCCGAGGGAAAGGGGCACCGCAAAACCAGCGATTGAAACCTTGGACCCATCGCCTAATCGACCGAAAAGAGACATCGGACTCCACCGAAAGCCACGATGATACCGCCACATCCTCTGCGCCAGAAGCGATGGCTCGCTCCACTTGTCTATCATTACCAACAGTTGGCTATCTCGGATGGTCCCAAACATCTTCATAGTATTGACCCGTCAAAACCCTTGGAAGAGAGGTGGGATAACTCTAATAGATTTTCCTTCGAGGATGGTGGAATCGGCCTCCAAGTATAGCCACCTACGAGGTATCCAAATGAATCCTCCTCATCGTCGTCGCTAATTTCCACCAACACACGAAGAGATCGTGTTGTACAAGCGGAGGCGGTGACCCGGCCGAATATGTCACGACCCCACTCCGGACCAACCCGGACTGGAGGGCGACTAGTACTAGGAGTAGTATTTCAGGGGTTACATGGGTAAAATAAAGATGCATAAAAATAAGCTAACATGCTTGAGCAGAATATGAGATGATGTCATAATGTTTTTGAAAAAGGTTTAGGCCATCGGACCCCAAAACTTGGCCTGATCCGATGGACCTTGATAGTTTGTAAATATAAGGCGTAAATAAAGGAGTTCAGAGTTTAGCAGCGGAAAGTGTGTGAATACATATATGACGATATGCATTCAAGGTATAACCAAAAATTCAAGTAAATCGGTCGAGGACATTTGGACTCTCAACACATCCCCATCATCACCATCGAGCTCAACCCGCACATTTAAAACAAACATGCAGGGCTAAGTACAAGAAATTGTACTCAGTGGACTCATGCCGAAAACATTTGATAGAATTTGAATTACCCTGCCAATATCGGGTAAGTCACATGGGTTTTAGTTAAAATGCCTTGTGCTTACCAAATCATTTTCAGTTCGTAAACATAGCTCGGCCGAGCATTTTCTTGGTGTGTATGGTCCGTATCTCATAGTCACAATACATAATAATAATATAAAATAAGCGTCGAGAGGAGGCCTCCCATCTACGACGCCGTGACCGGCCGTAATCCCAGTCTGACACAAACTCTGCAAGCATATGTTAACACGATAGTTCCAACCTTCACGCCAATCCTAGCGAGGCATTTATCATCGATGCAGGACCCGACATTTAAAGGTTGGGTGCTACCACAACAAATGATATAATAGTTCCAACCATCTCCACAGCCTACCCGCAAACAGATAGGATCCATACACAAAACGAAATATTTTTGGCGGTGTAATGCGGTAGAAACATTTGATAACGGTTGTAGAATAAATCGTAAATAAACTCATTTGGAATAACATTAAAGTCACATTTAGTGGGGTAAGAAAAGGCCCACATTTTGAAGATAAAGCCCACCCGGACTATGGTTCGTTGTAAAAGTCCTAGGTTCGCTCGTTACAAAATCCCATCGCGCGTTGTGTGATACCCGTCTTTTTAAACTTACATTTTGCGTGGCACGTTTTTAGAAAGGTCAAGGTTGACTTTTGTTTCGGTGATGCGACCGTCACGAAACCTCGAGCGTTGTGAAGAGTGTCTTATGACGAATTCATAGACACTAAGTATCTGCAGTTTTCGACCACCCATGAAGGTTTGGCACTCGGGGAAGTTATCAAAACCGGACTTTTCATTGGTCTTTTAAAGCATATCTTGTTTATAGTCATTGTGTCCGGTATTTTATTTCGTGTCCATGGGTACCAAGTTTGCTAAATTTGGAGTCCGTTTGCAAAAGTTGCGTCGGTTTTGCGTTTTCGAAAAGGGCGCTTGCATGGCAATAACGCCACTCTTTCCTATAAATAGGAGGCTAGGGCCTTCATTTTCAACGTTCATTTCCTTCGTCTCTCTGTGTTTACGGAAGAGCCGAGCAGCTCGAGTGCAGCTGCGAAGCACTGGAGGAGTGGGGATCGGCCGGGAGGCTCGTGGCGGCGCCATTCTTGCGCCTTCGCCGAGCTACCACCACCGATCGCCACCCCCGGCAGCCCGTTTTCTGTTTTATCCTTTTCTTGTTTTGATTCCGCCTTTTAGTAGATCGTATAGCATAGAACTCGGGATTCTAAAGGGACGGGCGGAAAAGCGATAGGAGGCCGGCCAATTTGGCGGCAAAGGCAGCCGAATCGCCGCCGCCGCCGTGAGCTTTGGCCGCCGGTTTGGTGGCCGACAGGCCACCTTTGCTCTGGTCCTTTAGGTTTTGAGTTCGGGCTATCATTCTACTAAAGTACGATTCTGTTTTACTTTTTTTCGCGTTTACGCATGTCGGGATGTTTTCCGTTGCTTGAGTTTTCTAAAGGAAGTACATGCACAGGTTATCCATTTTAAACATCGTTTGTCATTCCATGTTAAATCGTTACGCATATTGCTTATGTTTCCATTTTCATGCATCGATTTTGGATGGTTTATCCTAGATCTGAGGATAGGCATCGATTTTTGAAGCTTCTTCGCTGCTAAGATTTGAGTCAACTTGCATGCATGCATATTTTGAAGGTACCCTATTATAGGTCTTGATGCCCTGAATATATTTCCCTTCTGCATCGAGTTGATTTGAAAACCCGGAGAGTGCCAAATGTGGGTTCAGAAAGTCGAAAACCCTAATTTTGCTACGATCGTCGTTTGGATCACGTTGTTGCTTTGCTTTGTGGAAGTGACCCCAAAAGTTGTTCCGTCTTGTTACCAGGTACCTACCGGTCACGATCGGTGAAGTCATCGGATCCGTAGATATCTCGGTTGACGTTTTAGATGCATTCGAGTTGGGTTATATATGCTTATTTTGAGTTATTTACTCGATATTTCAAAATAAAACATATGTACGCCGTAAAATGTTTTGTGAAATTATTACTGTTCTCTGATCCAAGAAATGGTTCTATCATGGTTGTGCACGGATCTCTATTCGGTGGGTTGATCACCATCTTGAGTATTGATCATAAGGGGATAGACCCTGGAAGTCCACACGGAAATGGTAATGAGGTGGTTATGGTTACGACGAGTTTGACCCTGAAGTCCACACCGAGTTAGCCGGCTGGATACGTTCCGGGCGTGGGCCGACTGGATATGTTCCGGGCGAATGAATGTCATGTGATGGGCTGGCGGGATACGTTCAAGCCGTGATTCATGGTTCTATGATGGGAGTAATGTAATAACGGATCGGTATCGAAAATGAAAAATCTATTTTGCTTACTTAGAAGTGGTTTACGTTTTAAAACCTTCTAAGGTAAGTGCTCTAAACAAACCTCATGATTCTTTTGATTTATGATAAAACCCGGTGAGTGCGCTAGTACTCACCCCAAACTCTTTTTCAAAATCTTTTCACGGATGGAGGAAAATTTGGGCGAGACGGCGAGGGGGTGGGCTGCGGGTTCTTCATGCTATGCTTCCGCGATGTTATGTTATATCGTACTCGATAATTATGTATTCTTGTCCTTATTTGCTTTCTTATTGGGAACAAGATTTGTTATGTTATTCTGCCGTGAGTCTCGATCGAGCATGCTATGTGGTTGACGGTCTAGTTGACGAGGATGTAATGCTATTTTGCATTCTTGCATTACTTATAATAAACCAAGATCATGTTTTCTAAGGTTATGTTATCGATATTATTACATTGGGGATTGTTTATGCCCCTCCCTGAGGATATGTCCTAGTTATAGAGGAGATCTTGCCCGATTTCATGGTCACATCTTCTTATCGTGTGTTATATGTATCCCTTCTTCCCCGCTTTAACCCCCAATTTAATCACACCCCGCATCCGTGCCTTCCTCGGGAATTGGGCGTGATGACTTAATATCGAGCGGTGTTCTTGGCCACGACATCTATCTTTATTATCGATACCGACTTGGTATCGAGCAATATTCTTAGCATCTAGTTTTCATAATTGTTTGATATCAAAGCGGTTCGTTTGCTTTATATCACATCGTTCTTGAAATTGAGTGTTTAGAACTTGTTCTTCTAAACTGCTTATCAGTGCTGACTACCCTCACCACACGTCATCCGCCTCCTTTAAAAAGGGATGAGGTATGTGTTTATTCTTGATGCTTTATGTGGCTATGTGATGCTTGATGTGATCTTGGTTTCATGTGCTTTGGCATGGTAAGAGTTTACGCGATGTAAACGTGATGTGGATGAGGTATGGTTGGATGGTGATGTGGATGTGGAAGTGATTGTTGATGAGACGGAAAAGGGCCTGTGTGGCTGTGATGTGAAAATCGTTTATATGATATGATGTGATTGATGTGATCACGTATGGTTGATGTAAGTCTATGTGTTTACATAGCAATATATTGTTGATTGAAAATCTTGTTTATTTTGATAAACGAGTGCTTGTAAGTGAATTCTGTATTTGCTTACGTGATTATATCGATATTGATATTGATATGTGTTGAAATGAACATGTGTATGAGACATGATTACCGGATATTTGGGATGGTAAAGGAAGCGTGAATATTTGTTGTTGTTTTATGATGAACTAACATGTAGGTTTATGGATATTGATGGCCTGACAACGTTGGTTAAGATCTCACGAGAATGGATGAGCATATCCAGTAAATTCGTGGAATGTACCGGAATATTCATGAGCCATTGGGAGTATTTACGGGAAGATTTGTCGGGTTATGGAGAAAGGTTAGAGGCGGTGGGAAAGTGTCGAATCTGAGACCTACTATCGGATGACCGAAAGGCTACCGGCAGGTTGGCAACCATGGGCGAAAGCAAGGACATGTGTTGTTGAGACGGGATCTATCACGAGGCACCTTACCTTGGATTTCACCGAGTTCGCCGCTCGAGTATGGAGACGATGGATGAGACCACCGAGTATACCATCGAGGAGGATGTGGTTGCGAGACACCCTCGAGGATCGATCGGATCGATGATAGGGATGATGTTCCCGAAGAGCCATTGGGAGAACAACCATCAATCGAAGCGATCGCCCGATGCAATAGGATACACCGGTCACTACACCTCCATCGGCGATCCTTACCTTCCGGAGGACCCTAACGACTTTGGGCGAGAACTTCCGGGACGAGAGATATTGTCCGTCCGGCGGTGGCGAGGAAAAAGCCGGATCGGGATCTTCATGCCACCGAACGTATCGGTGGCATCGGGGAAGACGACTACGAGGAAGAGGAGGACCCGGATGAGAACGAGGAGGATAGTGAGGATTCGGAGGACCCGGTGATCCGGATAACCGATGACTACGATGAGATCGGGCACATTGGGGAAGAGCAGCGCCCGAGCGAGGACTCGAGCCGGCTTTCACGACACTCGAGCAATCGAGCACGGCTTGGATGGGATCATACCAAGAGAGCTTGCTTCCATGCGGATCGCTTTTACGCGGCGGCCAATTCAAGCCACGATTGGAAGGAAAGAGAGATGAGGAGAGAGAATGGAACGGCTGGAGCGAGCGAGGAATAGTGGATGGATATGGAGGCGAGATCTAGGTAGTCGGTGTATGCGGTGGCGATCGCAGAGTCTGCTAGAAGCATGGACGAGCGGCATCTTTTGACAAATGGCCGAGTCGATTCTTTTGCTCATGTCGACCTTTTGGTGACATACCTTGATCTTGTATTTTGTGATCCTTCATGGACACCGAATATTCTTGATACTAACGCATCTATGACGGGATGTTTATGTTTGATGCTTATATGTGATATGAGCTATGCCATGATGATATATGATCTATGTGATGTCGATATGATGTTATGTGAAATGCATAACGATGATATGTTGACGAGATTGCATGATTATATGTGATCGTGCGTGATATGTGATATATGTGATGATATGTGATATGGGTGATGATACAAGTTATGCGGTGATACGGTTATCTATGCGAAAGTGTTTCTAATGTTTCAAACGTCGATGCAGAATGCGAGAACAAGGAATCGGAGGAATAATAACGTGGAAGAAGCCCAGAACCACCTTTGGTTCGGCGACATGCGATCGAGAGTTTTCGCGAGCGAAATCCCCTACGTTCGGCGGTCTCGGCGAACCGATCGGCGCGAGCTGGATACGATCCACGAAAGGATCTTGAATACATCGGTGCGAAGAAGCGAAAAAGTCTGATTGCGCGATCTTCGGCTAACCGATGAGGCTGATTTGGTGGGAATCCATGAGAAGGACTCTAACACCGGGCGATGGGCAAGGTATCGTGGGAAGATTTCAAGGAAGAACTCATGGAAAAGTATGTGCTGGCGTTCTGGTGCGGCGAAGGCAAAACGAGTTGGAATCTTCGTCGAGGAAGAAGGGCGGTCACCGAGTGCGATCGTTCGTTCAATAAATGCATCACGTTATGCTACGTACACGGTTGGCACCGAGGTGCCGAGGCGAGCGAGTTCGAGAGAGGACTCGACCGAGATCGAATTTCGCTCGTCGATCGGGGAGATCGGCGTATCGCGATCGAACCGGCATTAAACATTGAGTCAATGTTGCCCGAGAGAGAACAATGCCACCGGACAGCCATCGGCGGAGGAAGAGGTAAGAGGAAATGGGAAGATCGAGGAAAGGCAATCGGGGTTCCAAGGAACAGGCGGTCGATGATTCGAGGAATCAAGGCGTTCAAGAGAAAAGGCGACCTTGGGAAGGAATTTCCAACCCATGCGGCGGTGGAAAAACCTTGGTGCTAGAAATGCCAAAGGAATCATTTCGGCGAGTGCGAGCAGGTAGCACCGAGTGCTATCGTTGTAAGAAGTCGAACATTACGCTCGAGATTGTCCGTTTGGAGGGCGGCGGTGCGGCCGTCGATGGCGACATCCAGCTCGCAGATGCGAGAATCATGCTCGCGGAGGACAAACAATGGGCAGGAGGTCACCTAGGCCGACAAACCAAAGGCCACCGCAGCAAGCAAGGGTGTGCGCCTTGAATCGGCGACGACTCAAGCTCCGGAAATCTTGCGGTATAATCCATATGAGTGATATACCGTTTTCGCTTTGTTTGATCAGAGCCTCACATTCTTCGTTTCGAGAATCGCGTGTGAGAGTTTGGGTTTGGTACCCAAGAAATCACAGTACCACAAATTAGCATCCGTCGAGAAGTGCTAAAGCGAAAGATTTGCCGAACCGGAGGTAGAAATCGGTGGCGAAGGTCCTTGTCAATTTGCATGTCATCGGAATGGAAGATTTCGATGTCATCTTTAGCATGGATTGGTTGGAAAAGCACATGGCAACTATCGTTGTCTCGAGAAAGTTGCTTTTGAGCGGCCGAAGGAGTGGAAGTTTGTTTCCACGGCATAAGGATGGGTGTTTGCGTGCCAATGATCTCGACCGAAGGCGGTGAGGATGATCGGGAAGGAAGTCAAACTTTCTTGGTAAGTTTGACGGGGAACAATAAACAGTATAGCGATTGCAAGAGGAGCGGTGGTGTGTGAATATCGGACGTGTTTCCGAGGACTTGCCGGTTTACCGCTGATAGACAAGTTGAATTCACTATTGATTTGGAACCGGGAGCGACACCGATATCAAAGACACCATATAGAATGGCACCTAAAAATTGCAAGAACCGATTCGCAGCAGGGAGTGTTGGATCTAGGTTTTATCCGACCTAGCGTGTCGTCGTGGGGGCGCCGATTACATTCGTCAAGAAGAATGATGGGTCGATGAGAAGCCATCGTGAGTCTTGCAGCGAGGAGGCGAATTCTGGAGAAGATGCGTTTGAAAGCAAGGCTAGAAGATAGCAAGGGTTTCTGAAGCGAAGGACAACGCTACTATTCCGAGGAAGGTTATGTGTGCCACTCAATGGGGAATTGAGAGATAAGATCATGAGTGAAGCTCATGAGGCACCTTATACAACTCGTCCAGAAGCACCAAAATGTCTGAGAGACCTTAAGAGGAACTTTTGGTGGGAAGGGATGAAAAAGATGTAGCAGCGTTTGTGGAGCGATGTTTGGCTTGTCGATGAAGTGAAAATCAGTACACCAACGTCCGTCGGATTGTTGCAACCGCTACCAATCCCAGTGGAAATGGGATCATATCGGTATGGATTTTGTGGTGAGTTTTCCAAGGTCGTGAAAAAACACCGCTATATGGGTTATCGTCGATAGAGCGAGGCAAAGTCGACTCATTTCTTACCGATTCGGATGGCGTGCGGGTTAGATAAGCTTGCTCGACTTTACGTTAGAGAAATCGTGCGGTTACATGGTGTGCCGATATCGATTCGTCGAGATCGTGACCCGAGGTTCACGTCGAGGTTTGGAGGTCTGCGAGAAGCCATGGGGACCAGGCGAATCTTAGTACGGCATTCCATCCTCAAGCGGACGGTCGATCGGAAAGAACGATTCGGGTTTTGGAAGACATCTGCGGCGATCGTGGCCGACGGAGGAGAAATGGGAAGAGATACTACCTTTGGTAGAGTTTGCCTATAACAATAGTTATCAGGCCACCATAGGAATGGCTCCCTATGAAGCGTTGTATGGAAGGAAGTGTCGATCGCCACTTTATTGGGACGAAGTGGGCGAGAGGAAGATGTTAGGACCAGAGATGGTTCAACAGACGGTCGAGGTTATCGATCAGATCAAGCGAAGGATCAAGGAAGCTCAGGACAGGCAGAAGTCCTATGCGGACAAGCGTCGTACGGATCTTCAGTTCATGGTCGTTCGTTTTGGGAAACGAGGTAAGTTACGACCGAGGTTCGTTGGACCTTTCGAAGTTCTCGAGAGAATAGGCCCCGTTGCCTATAGGTTAGCTTTGCCGCCTAGCATCGGAGATGTTCATGACGTGTTTCACGTTTCTCAGCTGAGAAAGTACGTGTTCGACCCAAAACACGTGATCAAGCATGATCAAGTGGTTCTTGCTCAGGATCTGAGTTACGAAGAAAGACCAGTGGCTATCTTGGAGCGAAGTCGAGGAATTGAGGAACAAGCAGATTCCGTTGGTGAAAGTGTTGTGGAATCACCACGGAGAGGAGGAAGCTACGTGGGAGTTGGAAGACAAGTTCAGGGCTCAGTACCCTGAGTTGTTTTCTCCACGTGTTTGAAATTTCGAGGACGAAATTTTTATAAGGAGGAGGATGTAATACCCGCCTTTAAGCTTCATTTTGCATGGCACGTTTTTAGAAAAGGTCAAGGTTGACTTTTGTTTCGGTGATCGACCGTCACGAAACCTCGGCGTTGTGAAGAGTGTCTTATGATGAATTCATAGACACTAAGTATCGAGTTTTCGACCACCCATGAAGGTTTGGCACTCAGGAAGTTATCGAAAACCGACTTTTCATTGGTCTTTTAAAGCATATCTTGTTTATAGTCATTGTGTCCGTATTTTATTTCGTGTCCATGGGTACCAAGTTTGCTAAATTTGGAGTCCGTTTGCAAAAGTTGCGTCGGTTTTGCGTTTTCGAAAAAGGCTTGCATGCAAGAACAAGCTTGACCACTTTTGCTATAAATAGGAGGCTAGGGCCTTCATTTTCAACGTTCATTTCCTTCATCTCTCGTGTTTACGGAAGAGCCGAGCAGCTCAGTGCAGCTGCGGCCGGAGGAGTGGGGATCGAGCCGGGAGGCTCGCTGGCGATGCCATTCTTGCTGCCGCCGAGCTACCATCACGATCGACCACCCTGGGCAGCCCGTTTTTCTGTTTTATCCTTTTCTTGTTTTGATTCCGCCTTTTAGTAGATCGTATAGCATAGAACTCGGGATTCTAAAGGGACGAGGCGGGAAAACGGCCGAGGTCGCCAATTTAACCGACAAGGGCACCGAATCGCCGCCCGCCGCCGTGAGCTTTGGCCGCGGTTTGGTGGCCGACGAGCCACCTTTTGGCTCGGGTCCTTTAGGTTTTGAGTTCCGGCTATGATTCTACTAAAATACCGATCCGTTTTACATTTTCGCGTTTACGCATGTCGGGATGTTTTCCGTTGCTTGAGTTTTCTAAAGGAAGTACATGCAGGTTATCCATTTTCAACGTCGTTTGTCATTCCATGTTCGATCGTTACGCATATTGCTTATGTTTCCATTTTCATGCATCGATTTTGGATGGTTTATCCTAGATCGAGGATAGCATCGATTTTGAAGCTTCTTGTTGCTAAGATTTGAGTCGACTTGCATGCATGCATATTTTGAAGGAACCCTATTATAGGTCTTGATGCCACTGAATATATTTCCTTACGCATCGAGTTGATTTGAAAACCGGAGAGTGCCAAATGTGGGTTCGGAAAGTCGAAAACCTAATTTTGCTACGATCGTCGTTTGGATCACGTTGTTGCTTTGCTTTGTGGGAAGTGACCCCAAAAGTTGTTCCGTCTTGTTACGGTACCTACCAAGTCGATCGGTGAAGTCATCGGATCCGTAGATATCTCCGGTTGACGTTTTAAATCATTGAGTTGGGTTATATATGCTTATTTTGAGTTATTTACTCGATATTTCAAAATAAAACATGTACGCCGTAAAATGTTTTGTGAAATTATTATCGTTCTCGATCGAAGATATGGTTCTATCATGGTTGTGCGGATCTCTATTCGTGGGTTGATCACCATCTTAAGTATTGATCATAAGGATAGACCCCAACACGTGGTTATGGTTACGAAGGATAGACCCCTAAGTCCACGGAAATGGTAATGAGGTGGTTATGGTTACGGAGGATTTGACCCTGAAGTCCACACCGAGTTAGCCGTCTGGATATGTTCGGGCGTGGGCCATTGGATATGTTCGGGCGAATGAATGTCATGTGATGGGTGGCGGGATACGTTCCGAGCCGTGATTCATGGTTCTATGATGGGAGTATGATAATAACGGATCGGTATCGAAAAATGAAAAATCTATTTTGCTTACTTAGAAGTGGATTTACGTTTTAAAACCTTCTAAGGTAAGTGCTCTAAACACTGACCTCATGATTCTTTTGATTTATGATAAAACCCACCGAGTGCGCTAGTACTACCTCAAACTCTTTTCAAAATCTTTACACATATGGAGGAAGAATTTTGGACGGGCGACGCGAGGGTGAGCTGCGGGTTCTTCATGCTATGCTTCCGCGATGTTATGTTATATCGTACTCGATAATTATGTATTCTTGTCCCTTATTTGCTTTCCGATTGGGAACAAGATTTGTTATGTTATTCTTTGTGAGTCTCGTCTGAGCATGCTATGTGGTTGACCGGTCTAGTTGACGAGGATGTAATCTATTTTGCCTTCTTGCATTACTTATAATAAACCAAGATCATGTTTTACGAGGTTATGTTATCGATATTATTACATTGGTGGATTGTTTATACCCCCCCCTTCGTGATATGTCCTAGTTATAGAGGAGATCTTGCCCGATTTCATGGTCACATCTTCTTATCGTGTATATTATATGTATCCCTTCTTCCCGCTTAACCCCCACCCTAATCACACCCATCAGTGCCCTTCCGGAATTGGGCGTGACGGTTCGCCCACGCCTACGGCGAGGCTTTGAGTCGTCGCTCAAGTCTCTCGAGACTTTCGAAACTAAGATAAACTTCGATATTTCATATCGATGTAGTTTAATTCCTTAGTGAATTGATCGCCTCTAACACGTATGCGATTGACTGCTCGTTCTTGAGATACGTTCAATGTATAAGTGCGTTTTTCGATATATGGACTTCATTTGTGAAATCTTTTCTTACTAATGAGGTATCATACTCAATTAGTATATCTTCACAGCGTCTTGGCGTATTTATAAGCGTATAATCGTGCGTTTGACTTGAAAAGTCAACGAAGTCGACAACGGTCGACAAAGTCAACGATTTTGACTTTTAAATAGTAATTTCTTACTATTTTATTTTAAAAATCGAATGTGATCGATTTGAAAGCGTAAAGTCCTATTTTCGATTTATCTCGTAAATCGGGGACTTATCATATTTTAGCATTTAATAACCACTTTTATAAATAAAAAGCGTATTTTGGTTTTAAAGCGTTATAAAATGAGCGTTTGTCTCAAACATAGCAATCTATGTTTATAAAATTTAAAAAATTAAATTCTGTCCAGAATATTAATTTAGTAAATATTTTATTATTAAACTGTTTTAAAAAGGATTTAAAAATCCTTATTAATTATCGATAACTCGATAATTAATTTAAAAATGTCAAATGACCTTTGAAAAATTTTCTAAATTAATATAGTGCATTATTATACACTATGGTCCAGAATATGAATTTATAAAATTCATGTGATATTATTTGTCATTTATTAGTATATTTACATATATATACATTTCGATAATTCCATATAATATGGAATAATTATCCAAAAATTTCCAAAATTAATATACACATAGTATAATATCCCAACATCAATATATATCATTAATATAACCTATAGTTCATCATAAGCATTCATTCCACAATATATAACAATATTCACGGTAATTTCGATTTAATTACCCAATAATTATCAAACAATTTCTAAAAATTCTAATTAAATCACAACATAATTAAACATTATATTATAACATTGTAACATCACAATATCAACCAAACCAATTGAAATCATCACCATATGGAGCATACATGCTCTCGGCTTTTTGATTAAATTTTAGTATTTGGTTTTCAAAATTTCCAACAATTATATACTATATTATAGTAATATAACATCATAACAATCATCAAAACCAATTAAATCATCACCTTAAGAGCATAAAGCTCACGGCTTCTTTGATTTATTTATGGTATTTGGTTTCAAAAAACTCTAATAATTATACACTATGTTTATACATCATAATACAACATTATAACATTAAAACATTCATCAAAAACAAATTAAATCATCACCTTGAAGAGCTTGGATACTCACGGTGTTTTGATTTTAATGTGGTAATTGATTTCCAAAAATTCCAACAAACTCACATATCACATAATTAATATACTAAAGCATTAATATACCATTGTATGCTTGAAATAAAAATTATACATCAATGTACATATTTAAAATGCTCACGGTAATATCAAGATTTTAAGCTAGGGTATTCCAAAATTTTAAATATCGGACCATAGTCTTAAATCATATCATAGATCAATAATCCATCCTTAAAATACCCTAGAAACGATCGGTCATTACATAAACATTTTTATCGATTTTCAAAATCATTTCAATAAGCTAGGGTTCGAAAATCATGTACATTCACTAGATCCATTCATACATTTCACATATAACACCATATGATTATCCAAGCATATATTCTTATGTTTTAAACAATATAAACATCAAGAACATATTTGTACACAATAGCTCATACATAAGAACAATAAAACCTACATACACATATATAACATGCTTGAAATTTTTGAACAAAGGAGGATGAAACTTCGTGGCTATGGTCGACTATTACCTTTGAAAGGGTATAGGTTTCAAGCACAATGGATAATGTACCAAGATTTGTGAATGGGAGAAGGAAGAAGAAGGAAAATATTTTTTCAAGGGAGAAAGCTCGTGTTCACAAAGAAAATGGGAGGATGGAGAGTGTTTGAAATGAGTGAGGAGGAAATTGAGTGAAATGGGAGAAGGAGGAAGGGTCTCTCAATGTATCTCTCCCTCTCATGCGGATTCTCTCTCTCTCACCCACATGGAACAATTTGCAGCCAAATGATGGAGTGAGAGGGTGATCATTAGGCTGAGCAAAAGGCTTCTCATGCATTGGTCCATAGAAAGGTGCACATCATGCCTTGTTGGAGCATGATGGCCAACGGTTTAGGGCTCCAAATAGGTGGGATTAATTTTTATTTGTACCATAATACAATGTTAATCAAGTATAGATCATAGATATATAACACATGCCATCAAAATAATTAAATCGAGCATATAGTATTTATTCGAAATTACCGATGGAATTAGGAAAATAGGAATAAAAATATAAATTACACCTATTATTGATACTCATGTCATTTTGATCCAAATATATATATACATCATAATATATGATTTAGAAATTAAATAATATCATAGGATAAAATTATAGCATTAATTTACATAAGAAACCTAATTTCGAAAATTAGGTTTCGAATTTATAAACATAAGCTATCGAGTTTTAATGATCTAAAACTGATTTCATAGCTTAATAATACTCATATATATCATATCATATAGTTTAGATACCATATGATAATTTAATGGTGTCATTTCATGTGAAAAACCAAAGTTTATAAACTTAGGATTTTCAAAATTTCAATACCAAATTATCGAATTTTAATAACTGAAAATTCGATTTTAATAATTAATAATACTGAAATTATATAATAATAATAGGAAATTATTTATTATAATTTCCTGAGTATTAAACTCATTTTACAAAACGTCTCAGACGTTGACGTTAAAACGCCTCAAACGCTCAAAATCGACTCATCTCAAAATGGTCATAGTAAGCTCGTACTTACTTTATAAATATATTCCTTTCAATCAAGGAATTAAGATGGAAATTAATTCCAAGCTTTACAGCTCAGAGATTTCCATAATACTGACGTTCGATACGCGTTCGACGTTGAAAATAATACTGTCGTATCATTTCTTAAATTTCATTTCCATAATTCACAATACTTAGTGAATTATAAGAAGAATTCTTTATAACGATATCGTATTGAAATCACAATATTCGATGTCGTCAAAATTATATCTGTGAAAACCCAATTACGGGTTTAGAATACCGTAATCGATCGTTCGTTTTTTGGAATATTACATTCCACCCCTCACGAAAAATTTAGTCCCGAAATTTGTATACCTTTAGAGACATAAATCGTATCGTTCTTTTATTGCTTCTTCAAGTTCCCACGTGAACTTCTTCGCCTGTGGTGTCTCATGATACTTTGACTAACAGAATCGACTTGCTCCGTAGTCGTTGGACTTTATAGTCGAGGATTGCCATTGGTTCCTCTTCGTAGCTCATGTCGGGCTTGAGAATCACATCGTCTTGGTGGATTACGTGCTTGGGATCTTGAGCGTATTTTCGTAATTGCGACACGTGAAAACGTTATGCACATTCCCAGGTTCGTGGAAGAGCCAACCTGTAAGCTACTGGACCTATCCTCTCTAGGATCTCATATGGTCCTATAAAGCGGGGTCTAAGCTTTCCTTTCAGGCCAAACCTGACAATCCCTCTCGATGGAGAGACCTTAAGAAATACTTTGTCTCCATCTTCAAATCGTAGTTCGGATCTCACGCGTATCGGCGAAGATTTTGCCTATCTTGAGCCTCTTTATCCTCATCCTAATTTGTCGAGCGATCTCGATCATTTAGTTCATTTGCATCGAGCCCTATAACCTTTCTTTCACCGACTTCATCCCAATAAAGTGGTGATCTACACTTCTTGCCATACAAGGCTTCGTATGGGGCCATGCCGATCGTCGCTTGGTAGCTATTGTTGTAGGCAAACTCAATCAGAGGTAAAATATCTTCCCATTTTGCACCTTGGTCCAATATTACTGTTCTAAGCATATCCTCTAACGTTTGGATTGTTCTTTCTGATTGCCCATCCGTTTGTGGATGAAAAGCCGTACTGAAATTGAGTTTAGTACCCAATTCTCTTTGTAAGCTAATCCAGAACCTGGATGTGAATTTTGAGTCTCGATCAGAGGTAATAGATTTTGGCACTCCATGTAATCGTATAATTTCCTTCACGTACAGCTGGGCCAACTTATCAGATCCATAAGTGCTTTGAATAGGTAGAAAGTGAGCACTCTTGGTAAGTCTATCCACAATTACCCATATGGCTGTGTTTCCTCTTTTCGATTTGGGTAAGCTTGTAAAAAATCCATCGTTATATCGTCCCACTTCCATTCGAGATTTCAACGGTTGTAACTTCCGTAGGACGTTGGTGTAGTGCCTTCACTTGTTGGCAAACAAGGCGGCGTTCTCTGAAAGAAGTTATATCTCGCTTCACGCCTTCCCACCAAAACTTTTCCTTGGTGTCTTGGTACATCTTAGTCTTGCTCGGGTGGGCGGTGTAGGCGTATCGTGAGCCTCACTCATGATTTCGTTCAAGCTTTGCGTCGTCAGAACGCATATCCTATCTTCAAACAACAAGGCGTTATCCGGTAGCCTCTTGAAATTCTTGAATCCTTCGACCTTAGTCTTTCTCGGATCTTTTCAACTTTTCTCCATCCTTCGTCCCTCGACAATTCTTTTCTTAGGTCGAGATGCCAATGTGAGTGTAGCGACTGACTCACAATTGTCTCGGCGGTTCCACCGCTCAATTCTCATCCTACCAAACTCTTCAACGAGTTTTCCTCTTGTATAAAGAGACATCCTAACTTGGTATGGCTCTTACGACTCAAGCGTCGGCTACTACATTCGCCTTGCGGGTGATAGTTAATACCACGATCGTAATCTTTTACCAGTTCAAGCCATCTTCTTTGTCTCATATTCAGATCTCTTTGTTCGAAGAAATACTTCAAACTTTTATGATCCGTGAAGATCTCACACCTCACACCATAGAGATGGTGTCTCCAAATTTTAGGGCATGAACTACACCGCTAATTCCAAATCGTGGGTTGGGTAGTTCAGTTAGTAGGTGCGAGTTGTCGGGATCGTAAGCTATCACTTTTCCTTCTTGCATCAAAACACAACCCAGTCCGGTCTTAGATGCGCTCAGATAGACCACATACCCTCGTCCGCTTCACGGGGCTGCTAGAACTGGTGCCTTGGTCAATTTTTCTTTGAGTATTCGAAAACTTCGTCTCGCACTCATCGGTCCATTGAACTTGATTCCTTAGGAGTAGCCGGGTTATTGGCCTTGCAATCTTGGAGAATCCTTCGATGAATCTCCTATAGTAGCCAGCTAATCCTAGGAAACTTCTAATCTCGTGCTGAGTCTTTGGTGATTTCCATTCCTGCACGGCCTCTACTTTGGCTGGATCTACTTTTATACCTTCAGCAGACACGATGTGTCCAAGGAACATAACTTCCTTCAGCCAAAACTCGCATTTGCTAAACTTAGCAAAGAGTCTTTCGTCTCTCAGGGTTTGCAAAACCGTTCGTAGATGTTCCCTATGATCCTCTTCATTCTTTGAGTAAATAAGGATATCATCTATGAAGACCAAAACAAATTTATCCAGAAATGGATGAAATACTCTGTTCATGAGGTCCATGAATACGGCTGGTGCATTGGTTAATCCGAATGGCATAACTATGAACTCATAGTGGCCATATCTGGTTCGGAATGCAGTCTTAGGTACATCTTCAGTCGTATTTTCAATGATGGTATCGACTTAAGATCAATTTTAGAGAATACACCCGCCTCGCAATTGATCAAACAGTCATCAATTCAGGTAAAGGGTATTTGTTCTTTAGTGTCATCTTATTTAGCTCCCTATAATCGATGCACATCCTCAAAGAACCATCCTTTTCTTAACAAACAAAGCAGCGCCCCCAAGGTGAAACACTTGCTAATGAAGCCTAGATCCAAAATTTCTTGGTTGGATTTTCGACTCTTCTAGCTCCTTTGGGCCATCCTATAGGCGCCTTGACACCGGGCTGATCCGGCTCCAAGTCGATGGTAAACTCTAGTTGTCTATCGGGAGGTAGTCTGGTAGGTTTTGAAATCGTCCGAAAATTCTGGACAACTTGAATGTCTTCTACCCGCTTCGGTTTATCCTCATCGTTTAAATAAACAAGGAATGCATGGCATCCCTTCTGGTTCATCATCCTCCTAGCTTGTAGTGCTGATACTATCGGAATCCTCCTCCCCATGCTGATCCCGTGGAAGTGCGTGGCTTCTTGTCCAGGAAAGTGAAACGAAATTTTCCTTTCCTTACAAGAGAATCGTGAAATGATTTTTACTAACCAGTCCATTCCGAGGATTATGTCTACATCATCCATGGGTATTATGTTTAGGTCGTTAGCCAGAACCTTAAGTGATCCTAATGTCAACTCTAGGTTCGAGCAAAAGTGGGTAACGGTCATAATCCCTCCTATAGGCGATGAGATTCTCATATCACGGCGATTTTTCAGACCTAAGGCTCAACATTTCACGCATGATTTTGCAATAAAGATTGCGGCACCCGTGTCGAACAATACTATAACGGTGGGTTGAGTAGAACTCCCATACCGCCAAGTTTCCTGGTTACTTAGCTTACGCCTCCTATGCAGGGCGTAGGCTCTACTGAGCCGCCGAGGCCGACGGGCACCGTCTGGCTGATTCGCGGTTTGTTGCTGGCTTTGTTCTTTGCCATTCCGGCGTTGGCGCGGTGGTTGGCGCCCGCTGTTGTTGCGGTGGTTGCTTGCCATTCTGCATTGCGGGATTTGTTCTTCGCGCTTTGCCATTGTTCTGACTATTGGAGTTGTTGTTGAGTGGGGCCGTTGCCCTTTGGAGTTGAGGGTTGGGGTCTAACCGCCGCGCGGCCGGGTTGAAGTATATAGCCCTTAATGGTGAGCATTGCCGGTTGGTTCGGCCTTACATCCGAACATGACCTTTGCAACCGTGTTGAATGTAATGCCGTTTGCGCACTTATAACGACTTACCACGTTTGCCGTGCACACACCCTTGTGTGTCCTATGGCATCGAGGGCATTGAGGTGTCCTCATTGTTCATGTGGTCCCCTTCTTTGGTGGAGCATATGTTGCTCTCTTCCGCTTTGCCTTGTGGCGCGCGTTTCCTTGCCACGGGCGCTTGTGACTCGCGTCCCCATAGCTCCCGGTTGTTATTTCCGCGATTGGGTTCCCATTTCCTTTCCTCTATCGATTGCATTGTGTATGCGAGGCGACACCGACTTATTCTCGGTCATGGCGCCTCAATATCTAAAGCTCGTGCAAGAGCTTGATGTAGACAGTCTCCATGGTGGCAAGAGACATGCGTATCTCCATTCTTAGCCACCTCGAACTTTTCCGACATTTTCAAGTCGGTGTCCACCGCCTGGTGCATATCTTGACATCTCGCGAAAGTGCGATCATAGTCGGTCACGGTCATCCTTTCTTGTTTTAGCAGAAAAATTCACCTCTTCTTCCTCTTATAGCTTTTAGGTATGTACTTTTCATACTGACTCCTCTTGAAATCCTCCCACGAGAATTCTTCTGGTGCTTCACCAGTGAAAGTCTTCTTCCGGCCTCCCACCGTGAAAGTCACCGTCTATCGGTGGAAGGTAACACACGACAGCCTTTCCTGTGCCGTGCATCTTAAAAAGGTAAAAATCCGTTCAATGGCCCTAACCCATTGTTCGGCTTCTTCCGGGCTACCTTTCCCGTTAAAGACAGGAGGGTTCTGTCTTAGAAACATTTCTTCGATCCTGCGATCGGGTTGAGGTGGAGGTGGTGGTTGGGGAATATCTTCTGGCTCTTGCTCGGGGATCCTACCCCTTCCTCTTGGCCTTCCCCGACCTCGACCCACAGGTTCCTCGCTCGGATTCCTTCTGGAGGCATCTTCTATAAAAAGTAATCATTAGGCACTTATTCTTTTCACAACTCAACATACACCAACACTATTATGGCCTTATTGTAAAAACGATTCCAAATGTAATATCACTCCTAACAAACATAACTTGCATAAAAGCCCCATTAGGGTCATGTGTATATATATCCAAAATTTACGCCATAGGCGGGATGTTCAAAACCAACGGTTATACAAAAGAAAAATAAAACATAAGTCCCGCCCACACGCCTTCCAAAAGTTAAGGTTCTAAGTCCATCACTAAAGATTAAACATAGGAAAAGGAAAACAACGAAGCTTAACACAAAAATCTCCTTAAGCTTCATCGTGGGTCTACATCATGAGTCCTCCCACCGTCAAGTCCCTCCTCGGATCTTCCTCCTCCTCAAAGAGTCGTCCTCGCCGCCGAAATGTCCATGCGGGCAGTCCCACGATGGACCGGCTCCATCGCTTTCCACCATCGGTATGTCTCGCAGGGGTTAAGGCGTTCGTCGCGTTCACCCGATGCTCGTAGTCATGGCGGATCGGCCGTAGCCACCGCGACATCTGTTACCCTCATCCGTCTTGTCAGAGCGGAAGTGCTCGACTGGTGGTGCAGTGGGACCATAGGTGGTGGAGGTGGTACTTGGTGGACGTCTGGGGTGTCCGGCGGTGGGGTGGAAATCTGGCTCTCCCAGGCTGCAGGCGTCTTGCCCTCTCTAAGCGAGCAGCCTTCCTCGTCAAGGAAAGGAGGCACGGCCGGGTCAATCGCCTCGGAACCTCTGTGTAAAGCCACTCTGCGACTCATCCCGCCTGTATACTCTCGGGAGGGAGGTAGGGTCCTCTCGGTGCTGCCCGTGAATCTTTGTACACGTAAGTCGGTGACTCACGAATGGGCAAATCTCCCACCAAGTCGTGGCGCCCATCGCCCGGTGGATGTAATCTCCCGATATCTCTGGGCATACCCATCCCAGTGCGGGGAGTATCGCTAATAGTGCGCTGGATGCCGTCATAATCAGTCACGCCGTGGGCTGGGCGTCTCTCAAAGACGGAGATAATATGCGAAGAACTCACCCAAGTCTTCCCAGGCGACATCCAGGTGGGCGATAAATACTCACCTCCTCCTCAGGGGTGGGGTGTGGTCAATCCTCCTCCTCGCGAGATATCTCATCCTTCCATCCGTCACTAACAAAACTAACATAAGTCGACTATCGTCATCTCAAAAGCGGCGAGGATATCTTAAACGTAGCGTGAAGCAACTAGGTAAGGCCAAGCAAGTCTATAAGGTAGGCAACATCATACTGCACAATACTTACCACCACTTACCTTCTTAGTCTTACCCAAGCGTATACATAAGCCAACAACATCTTAATATAAGCTACGAGATCCTTATTACATACCAAACACTCGAACTAGAGTTCGACGGACTCTATCGTATTCTGGAGGCAGAATTAGGGTTCTGTTCTTCATAACAAATGAAGATCAGTGCGTTAGAGTACGCAGGTGAAAACCATGCATAAATCGGAGTCCCAACGAAAGAGATCTAGCTAAAACAAATCTACTGCGCAGTGTAGGAAATTTGCGCAATCGTGCCAAATTGCAAATCGAGACGATGTCGACGTAATACGTCTACCATCTTCGGGTTTTTAAGTTGAGGCTGAACATTCTGAAGCCGTAAGTGACGTCCATATCGTGATTTGTGTTGATGCTCACTCATGTCGAAGTAGTGACGAAGTGTCGACGTTGTTCATCTTTAAGGTTGAGGTCACCCTTGTTCATCCTTCTCGCTCGTCTTTCGTCGTTCGAGCTCGAGGCCATCATTACTCTCATTCTTCCTATCGTTCTTTGTTATCGCATAAAGGAAAAGAAGTTCGTACTTCTATGTTCTTTCACGATACGTGAGCATGCTTCTTAGAGTCTAAGTTCGTCTTATGATAACATATCGTTCATCATAAATAAAATTTTGAAAGTTGGAAGTAAAGTTTTATTTGAAAACTTTGGAAATATGATTTCAAAAAGACGATCATGATCAATTCATATACATATTCAAAAATGAATTCATTCATTCCATGTTGATCATTCAACTCGATACTACCATACACTTCCATCTCAATACTTGAGCACTTGCATTAGTTAAATTTTAAAATTTTTGGAGAAATTTTCTTGCTCAAGTTCAAAAATTTTATAATAATAAAATTTCTCAAAAAGTTCTTCTAACTTGCTCATCATGTAGAAATTTTTCATTTCATGAGTTTGAGAAAGAAATGCAGTTACCTTTTTCCCGGTTGAGCTCGATGTGATGGAGTGTTGAGAGGAGTCAGTAGATTTCTAGAAGTACAGTGACTCGATCTAGACTTAGAATGAAAGGTTTTGGGTTTACAAAGAGCAAAAGTGCTCTGATACCACTTCTGTCACGACCCCACTCCGGACCAACCCGGACTGGAGGGCGACTAGTACTAGGAGTAGTATTTCAGGGGTTACATGGGTAAAATAAAGATGCATAAAAATAAGCTAACATGCTTGAGTAGAATATGAGATGATGTCATAATGTTTTTGAAAAGGTTTAGCCATCGGACCCCAAAACTTGCCACGATCCGATGGACCTCGATAGTTTGTAAACATAAGGCGTAAATAAAGGAGTTCAAAGTTTAGCGGTGGAAAGTGTGTGAATACATATATGACGATATGCATTCAAGTATAACCAAAAATTCAAGTAAATCGGTCGAGGACACCGGACTCCTCAACACATCCTCATCATCACCATCGAGCTCAACTGCACATTTAAAACAAACATGCGGGGCTAAGTACAAGAAATTGTACTCGGTGGACTCATCTGAAAAACATTTGATAGAATTTGAATTACGTTGCCTAATATCGGGTAAGTCACGAGGGTTTTAGTTAAAATTCCTTGTGCTTACCAAATCATTCGTTCAGAAACATAGCTCGCCGAGCATTTTCTTGGTGTGTATGGTCCGTATCTCATAGTCACAATATATAATAATAATATAAAATAAGCGTCGAGAGGAGGCCTCCCGTCTACGACGCCGTGACCGGCCGTAATCCCAGACAAAGACACATCACTCTGCAAGCATATGTTAACACAACAGATAGTTCCAACCTTCACGCCAATCCTAGCGGGCATTTATCATCCCAAGCAGGACCCGACATTTAAAGGTTGGGTGCTACCACAACAAATGATATAATAGTTCCAACCATCTCCACAAACTCTACCCGGCAACGAGATAGATCCATACACAAAACGAAATATTTTAGCGGTGTAATGCAAAAACATTTGATAACAACAGAATAAGTCTCAGAAATAAACTCATTTGGAATAACATTAAAGTCACATTTAGTGGGGTGAAAAGGCCCACATTTTGAAGATAAAGCCCACCGGACTATGGTTCGTTGTAAAAGTCTTAGGTTAGTTCGGTTCGTGAAATCCGTCATTGCGTTTGCGTCCACACCTTCTACGAAAAGGAGGTTTGATGCGTCGCTCAAGTCTCTCGAGACTTTCGAAAACTAAGATAAACTTCGATATTTCATATCGATGTAGGCTGAATTCATTAGTGAATTGATCGTCTCTAACACGTATGCGATTGACTCGTTCTCGTTCTTCGAGATACGTTCAATGTATAAGTACGTTTTTCGATATATGGACTTCATTTGTGAAATCTTTTCTTACTAATGGGTATCATACTCAATTAGTATATCTTCGGTCTTGGACGTATTTATAAGCGTATAATCGCACGCGTTTGACTTAAAAAGTCAACGAAGTCGACATTTGTCAACAAAGTCAACGATTTTGACTTTTAAATAGTAATTTCTTACTATTTTGTTTTAAAAATCGAATGTGATCGATTTGAAAGCGTAAAGTCCTATTTTCGATTTATCTCGTAAATCGAGGACTTATACATATTTTAGCATTTAATAACCCTTTTATAAATAAAAAGCGTATTTTGGTTTTAAAGCGTTATAAAATGAGCGTTTGTCTCAAACATAGCAATCTATCTTTATAAAATTTTGAAAATTAAATTCTGTCCAGAATATTAATTTAGTAAATATTTTATTAATAAACTATTTTAAAAGGATTTAAAATCCTTATTAATTATCGAAAACTCGATAATTAATTTAAAAATGTCAATTGACCTTTGAAAAATTTTCTAAATTAATATAGTACATTATTATACACTATGGTCCAGAATATGAATTTATAAAATTCATATGATATTATTGTCATTTATTAGTATATTTACATATATATACATTTCGATAATTCCATATAATATGGAATAATTATCCAAAATTTCCAAAATTAATATACACATAGTATAATATCCCAACATCAATATATATCATTAATATAACCTATAGTTCATCATAAGCATTCATTCCACAATATATAACAATATTCACGGTAATTTTGATTTAATTACCCAATAATTATCAAACAATTTCTAAAAATTCTAATTAAATCACAACATGATTAAACATTATATTATAACATTGTAACATCACAATATCAACCAAACCAATTGAAATCATCACCATATGGAGCATACATGCTCTCGGCTTTTTGATTAAATTTTGGTATTTGGTTTTCAAAATTTCCAACAATTATATACTATAGTATAGTAATATAACATCATAACAATCATCAAAACCAATTAAATCATCACCTTAAGAGCATAAAGCTCACGGCTTCTTTGATTTATTTATGGTATTTGATTTCCAAAAATTCTAATAATTATACACTATGTTTATACATCATAATACAACATTATAACATTAAAACATTCATCAAAAACCAATTAAATCATCACCTTGAAGAGCTTGGATACTCACGGTTTTTTTGATTTTAATGTGGTATTTGATTTCCAAAAATTCCAACAAACTCACATATCACATAATTAATATACTAAAGCATTAATATACCATTGTATGCTTGAAATAAAATTATACACCAATGTACATATTTAAAAGCTCACGGTAATATCAAGATTTTAAGCTAGGGTATTCCAAAATTTTAAATATCATACCATAGTCTTAAATCATATCATAGATCAATAATCCATCCTTAAAATACCCTAGAACAATCGGTCATTACATAAACATTTTTATCAATTTTCAAAATCATTTGATAAGCTGGGGTTCAAAATCATGTACATTCACTAGATCCATTCATACATTTCACATATAACACCATATGATTATCCAAGCATATATTCTCATGTTTTAAACAATATAAACATCAAGAACATATTTGTACACAATAGCTCATACATAAGAACAATAAAAACCTACATACACATATATAACATGCTTCGAAATTTTTGAACAAAGGAGGATGAAAATCGTGGCTATGGTCGACTATTACCTTTGAAAGGGTATAGGTTTCAAGCACAATGGATAATGTACCAAGATTTGTGAATGGGAGAAGGAAGAAGAAGGAAAATATGTTTTCAAGGGAGAGAAGCTCGGTGTTCCAAAGAAAATGGGGAGGATGGAGTGTTTGAAATGAGTGAGGAGGAAAATGAGTGAAATGGGAGAAGGAGGAAGGGTCTCTCAATGTATCTCTCTCCTCTCATGCGTGCTTGTTCTCTCTCTCACCCACACCTAATGGAACAATTTGCAGCCAAATGATGGAGTGAGAGGGTGATCATTAGGCTAGCAAAAAACTTCTCATGCATTGGTCCATAGAAGGTGCACATCATGCCTTGTCGAGCATGATGGCCGACGGTTTAGGGGCTCCAAATAGGTGGGATTAATTTTTATTTGTACCATAATACAATGTTAATCCAAGTATAGATCATAGATATATAATACATGCCATCAAAATAATTAAATCAAGCATATAGTATTTATTCGAAATTACCGATTGGAATTAGGAAAATAGGAATAAAAATATAAATTACACCTATTATTGATACTCATGTCATTTTTGATCCAAATATATATATATACATCATAATATATGATTTAGAAATTAAATAATATCATAGGATAAAATTATAGCATTAATTTACGCATAAGAAACCTAATTTCAAAATTAGGTTTGAAATTTATAAATATAAGCTATCGAGTTTTAATGATCTAAAACTGATTTCATAGCTTAATAATACTCATATATATCATAACATATAGTTTAGATACCATATGATAATTTAATGGTGTCATTTCATGTGAAAACCAAAGTTTATAAACTTAGGATTTTAAAATTTTAATACCAAATTATCGAATTTTAATAACTGAAAATTCGATTTTAATAATTAATAATACTGAAATTATATAAAATAATAATAGGAAATTATTTATTATAATTTCACAGTATTAAACTCATTTTACAAAACGTCTCTCAGACGTTGGCGTTAACGCCTCAAACGTTCAAAATCGACTCATCTCAAAATGGTGGTAGTAAGCTCGTGCTTACTTTATAAATATATTCCTTTCAATCAAGGAATTAAGATGAAATTAATTCCAAGCTTTACACCGAGATTTCCATATCTTGACGTTCGATCTGCGTTCGACGTTGAAAGTAATCTTGTCAGTATCATTTCATAAATTTCATTTCCATAATTCACAATACTTAGTGAATTATAAGAAGAATTGTTATAACGATATCGTATTGAAATCACAATATTCGATGTCGCCAAAATTATATCTGTGAAACCCTAATTACGGGTTTAGAATCTCCGTAATCGTGCGTTCGTTTTTGGAATATTACGAATCTCACCGCAACCGAAACACTTCCCCGGCCCGATAATCCTTTTCTCTGCAGCTGTAAGATGTCGGGTATTGCGGTTCGGCATGTCCGGACGAGTCGCCGGGCGGCGAGGTTCTTGGTGGTGGTTGTGCGATGCGCGGGTGGAGCCGGGGCCGGAGGGTCCGTGGCGGTGGAATACCCGCCTGTTCCCCGGATAGAGGCGGACCGCGCTGAAGTGTATGCGGCGCGAATGACCTGCTTGATGCGCCGGACGTCACGTATGGCGGAATCAAGTCGATCGACTCTGGTCCGTTATCCCGTCCCGAATCGATGCCTTTAGTCCCCCGAAACATGCCCAAGATATGATTCGAGATAAGGAGGCAAAAGGTTGGCGTTCCTCAAACCGAGCCAAGTATTCTTGAAGGAACCCGTTTGTCGTGTTGCATGCATGACCAACACATTACGTGCGGTATCCCAAGCGTTCCACCAACTCACGAAAAACGACTCCCGGAGATGTTCGGAGATCGGCGACGACGCCCGCGCCCAGAACATGGGCGCCTTGCCATAGCGGCAAGGAGATTTGAAAAGCGGTTGTCGGGCGGTGTCGATGAACAAGAATCTTGCTCGGTGTGACCGAGGCAGTGCCATGGGATCGGTCCCATCAAAAGAAATCATGTCCAATTTGGGCGGTTGGTGTGGCGGTGGCGGAGGATCAGCGGGATCGATTCCTTTGGTGTGGGATGCGGCGCTTGAAACCGGGATGGTTGCTTCATCATGGATTCAAGGGTGTCGATTTTCTCTATGTTCTTGTTGGCGGCGGTCATGGCGCCTCAATTTCGTCCTGTGGATTTCTCCATCGATTCGAGGTGTTCTTTCTCGGATGCCGATCGAGTGTTCGTCATGGAGAAAGATGGCAGGTCGGACCAATTGATAGATCAAACCACGGAATAACAAGAAATCTCAATTCCTCCGAAGAGGACCACAAAGAGCAGCTCTTGCAAACACAATCACGATTCCAATAATAATCCCTCCTCTCGTGAGGAAAGCAGTGTTTATATATTAAATAATGAGGCCCATAATCCAAGTCAAACCCAAACCTAAACCCAATAGTAAACCAATTAAATAACCTAATCAATAAAAGATTGAAATAAATAACAGAATAATTAAGGAAATAAAATAACAATTGCATCATCGCTGTCCAGCCTTCTTGCGCGCCTTGTAAACTTGCAGCGGTGGAGGCGCAGGTCTATCAAAACCTCTCAATTAATCATTCCAAATTCATAATCGTTTTATATCATCTCCATTTAAAAGCCTGCGTCTTGTAATCCCGTGCGATGGCTTCCGCTTCGGATTAGGTGCAGAAGTATGTTATCTATGTTCAAGTAGGCCTGAAGAATAAATTATATGTATCATAGTTCTTATCTAATGTTTTTATCTAACAGGTTGGTATAAGCACAAGTCGAATTCATGCCCGTAGTCCTGTAGGTGTTGAAGGATAGCTTACAACACTATGATATGTTTCTATAAGTTGTTTTCTCTTGTAAGAAAACAAGTTTCAGTCACAATCACTGAAATAATCTGATACAGGCTTGCAAGAGGAAAAGGACAAATAGTAAACGATGATAAAGACATCGTGTATAATCACAAGGACATGAGTCTACAAGCATGAGTTGGAGTAAAGTGAAGTATTTGCCGATCATTTGAGCCCCCATGGGTTCAAGGTGACAATAACATTGGCTGCAGCTGTCTCGTTGATCATATGTTAATAGGTATAGGGCATCACTTAGAGTCGTGGAGAAAAAAAGAGGGTCACCCTACTTCAAGAATCTGCTAATTTAAGGAAGGAACGTTAAAGTATCTCCCCTCTCAACCTTACATTATTTTATCATACCATTTTTGCATAAAAGTTGGACAATGCGTAACGACCATTATCTGTAAATTGGTTTCTGATAGTCCTCCATTGATTGTATTCAGTTAAGTACCATGCGGGAAGCATTATGGCTTAAACAATCTCACTTTCACTCTGTGTTCACAATTCCATCCATTCAAAATGGCAGCAGTTAAGTGTTATATTATTCTGTTGTTGTTCCGTGGTTTCAAGAATCAAATAAAAAATAAAAAAACAAATCTATCATTTCTGATTTTTGTGCAGTGAGATTAGTAGGGCGCATACCAATCTAGATGATATTATATATGATATTATGGATATTTGCTCAATTTTGAGCTTAGGAGATTGCCTTGTTGGAAGACATATGACTGTGGTATAGCTTGATCAAAGAGATTGAATGTTCTTGTTCATGAATTTATCTGGAATCATGATGCACGCGTAAGCAGCTAGATTGCTTGTTTGGCCTTAAATTAATTACCTCAAGCTATATGTTTGTGGACAGATAAAGTTGGAAAATCCATTGGTTTAATTGCCTTCATGGTCAATCCTGCAATCAATCATTACTTTCATTGTTAAGGGGCTGAAGTTATGTTTTTAATTGTAATACCCCGATTTATTAAAAGCCTAATTACGATAATAAAATTGTAAATTAGGGTTTCGTTTCGATAATCGAATTAATAAAATATCGAATAATGATTTCGATTATTTTGGAATAATAAATTCTATATTTTATTCACAAATGAATGTGAATTGAAATACGAATATGTAACGATTTCAACAAGATTATTTTTACGTTGATTACGTATCGATGATTAAATGCTCGTGATATTTTCTAAGTTTTTAAGCTTAGAATTTAATTCCATTATTATTGGAATATATTTAATAGAGTCAGAATCGACTTTATTTCACCATTTAATATGAGTCGATATTTAACGCTTTGAGACGTTTCAAACGTTAACTTTTAAGGTGACTTGAGAATCAAGTCTAACGATAAAGGAATTATGATATTTAAATTCCTATGATTATTTTATATTATTAGAATATTATTTAGCATTGATATAATGCTATAAAATTTTGGAATTATATTTTTGACTATTTAAGATTCTCGAAAACCCTAAATCGAGAATTAGGATTTCTACCTATGGATTGATTCCAATAATTTTTCCTATGATATAAATTATCATCTAGGATATATATTATGCTATATATCTACTTATAGCATGAAAATCAAATTTTGGGCTTTTATTTGATGAGAAAGCCGAGAACATCCTATTGTATATAACATAGGATTATTTTATTTTTGATCATCCAATTTGTGATATATCTTAAGTGTAGTATTAATACACACTTACCAAGTAAAATGTGTAGATGAAAAATACTCTAGCTTTTAATTTAATTGGGAGCCGATTATGTTGACAATTTTTACACAAAATCAATTTTGATTTCTATACACTTGATTGCTTAATTTTGGGATAGAGTGTATACAATACACTTGTGTAATACATCATAAAAGCTGAATTTTCACTCTCCCACACACGCAATTGTTGACGGCAATAATGCCAAGCATGAAACAAAATTGTTTTGTGTATTTCAAAAACTTTAATAAAGCTTGCTTGTAGTTACTTCTTGTAAGAAGATATTTTCCACACATGACATAAGCTTTGACTCTCCAACTTGATTCATTTGTGTCTTGAAATTGAGAGAGCCGAGAGAGTGCTTGTATGTGTGTTGTTTCTTTTGTTTTATTTTGCTTAAGTATTTTATGTCTTGAAAACACACCAACACTTCACACTTTTATTTCTCCTTTCATTTCCTCTACTGCCGTGAGCACTTCTTGAGAAAAAAACCAAAACTTTTCTTCTTTCCTTCCTCAAATAGCTTGAGCTCTAATTATCCTACAACCGATCGACTCCGATAACGAGGTTAGATATCGAACAAGCTTCGATAAAACCTAAATTTTTTCAATAATCCTACGGTTTAAATTATTATTTTTAGCATGTATTAATTGTGTAATAAATCATGCTAGCATGTTATAAGCTTAGAAATTATGTTACATATGTTAATATGTGCATAGTTTATTTATTTCCTAAGCTTAGCAATTTATTTAAATTATTCTAGTGATGCTCGAAATTTGCTAGGATGATTTTGGGGTTGGATTATTGATCTATAGTGTTGTAGGAATGCATGTTTTTAAATTGAGAATTTTTGGAAATCATCTTGTTGAAATTCCAAAAACTGCCGAATTAAACTAGATGTAATACCCCGTCTTTTTAAGCTTCTGTTTTGCATGGCACGTTTTTCGAGAAAAGGTCAAAGGTTGACTTTTTGTTTCGGTGATGCGATCGTCACGAAACCTCGAGCGTTGTGAAGAGTGTCTTATGACCTAATTCATAGACACTAAGTATGCGTGTTTTCGACCACCCATGAAGGTTTGGCACCGAAGTTATCGAAAACCGGACATTTCATTGGTCTTTAAAAGCATATCTTGTTTATAGTCATTGTGTCCGTATTTTATTTCGTGTCCATGGGTACCAAGTTTGCTAAATTTGGAGTCCGTTTGCAAAGTTGCGTCGATTTTGTATTTTGAAAAGGGTCTTATGCAAGCGGCAACCCTTTTCCTATAAATAGGAGGCTAGGGCTTTCATTTTCAGCGTTCATTTCCTTCGTCTCTGTGTTTATGGAAGAGCCGAGCAGCTCAGTGCGTTGCGGAGCACCGAGGAGTGGGGATCGGCGGGAGGCTCGGCCGGCGCGCCATTCTTGCCGCCGAGCCACCACCGCCGATCAACCACCCCGGCAGCCCGTTTTCTGTTTTGTCCTTTTCTTGTTTTGATTCCGTCTTTAGTAGACCGTATAGCATAGAACTCGGGAATCTAAAGGGACGGATAACGGCCGAGGCCGCCAAAGCTCCCGAATCGCCGCCCATTGCCGCCGATTTGGTGGCTGTTAACACCGATTTGGTGGTCGACGGACCACCTTTTAGCCACGGTCCTTTAGGTTTTGAGTTCCTGCCATACATTCTACTAAAGTACCGATTCCGTTTTTACGCTTTTCGCGTTTACGCATGTCGGGATGTTTTCCGCTGCTTGAGTTTTCTAAAGGAAGACATGCCCGGTTATCCATTTTCAACGTTGTTTGTCATTCCATGTTCGTCGTTATGCATATTGCTTATGTTTCCATTTTCATGCATCGATTTTGGATGGTTTATCCTAGATCCGGGATAGCATCGATTTTTGAAGCTTCTTGTTGCTAGATTTGAGTCAACTTGCATGCATGCATATTTTGAAAGTACCCTATTATATTTCCCGAATATATTTCCTTCGCATCGAGTTGATTTGAAAACCCGAGAGTGCCAAATGTGGGTTCGTAAAGTCGAAAACCCTAATTTTGCTACGATCGTCGTTTGGATCACGTTGTTGCTTTGCTTTGTGGAAGTGACCCCAAAAGTTGTTCCGCCTTGTTACCGGTACCTACCAAAGTCGATCGGTGAAGTCATCGGATCCGTAGATATCTCTCGGTTGGCGTTTTAAATGCATTCGGGTTGGGTTATATATGCTTATTTTGAGTTATTTACTCGATATTTCAAAATAAAAACATATGCGCGTAAAATGTTTTTGTGAAATTATTATCTTGTTCTACGATCCAAGATATGGTTCTATCATGGTTGTGCACGGATCTCTATTCGGTGGGTTGATCACCATCTTGAGTATTGATCATAAGGGATAGACCCGAACACGTGGTTATGGTTCGGGATAGACCCCTAAGTCCACACGAAATGGTAATGAGGTGGTTATGGTTTTGATGGGATTGACCCAGAGTCCACACCGAGTTAGCCGGTTGGATCGATACGGCGTGGGCCGATGGATATGTTCCGGCCGAATGAATGTCATGTGACGGGTCATGCGGGATACGCCCGAGCCGTGGTTCATGGTTATATGATGGGAGTATGATAATAACGGATCGGTATCGAAAATGAAAAATCTATTATGCTTACTTAGAAGTGGATTCGTTTAAAACCTTCTAAGGTAAGTAGGGTGAGCAAAATACCCGAAAACCGAATAACCGAATCGAACCAAACCGAAAAATCAAATTTGGTTCGTTAATTCGGTTATTTTCGTTAATTCGGTTAAACCGAATTAAAATTGATAGTTCGGTTTTCGGTTGTTCGAATTTTTTAACCGAATAACCGAAAACCGATTATATATATATATATATATATATATATATATATATATAATATTATTTATTTATTTATAATTATAATTTAATATATCAATATCTTTAATCCTATTATTTCTCTCTCTCTCTATTATATCAATATATAATATTTGTAAATATATTATTTATTTATTAAATAATTCTATCAATTATTTTTTTTGCAAAATATTTTATATATATAACATATAAAATGTATTTTTATATATAAATATCAATATATAATATTATTATATATTCATTTGAAAAATATTTTTTTTTGCTAAAATAAACTATTTTATATCTATAATATCAATATATAATAGTATTTATTTATTCATTTGAAAAAAGTATTTTTTTTGCTAAAAATTCGGTTTAACCGAAATAACCGAAATGTATTTCGGTTATTTCGATTCGGTTCGGTTATTTTTTTGAAAATTTTGGTTAATTCGGTTCGGTTATTTTTTCGTCCGAAACCGACCGAATAACCGAATACTCACCCCTAAAGGTAAGTGCTCTAAACACGGCCTCATGATTCTTTTGATTTACGATAAAACCCCACCGAAAGAGCTAGTACTCACCCCAAACTCTTTTCAAATCTTTTCACGTATGGAGGAGGATCGGACAGGCGACGAGGGTGGAGTCATGGTTCTTCATGCTATGCTTCCGCGATGTTATGTTATATACGTACTGATATTGATGAATTCTTTTCCTTATTTGCTTTCCGATTGGGAACAAGATTTATTACGTTATTCTCACGTGAGTCTCGATATGAGCATGCTATGTGGTTGACGGTCTAGTCGACAGGATGTAATCTATTTTGCTTTCTTGCATTACTTATAATAAACCAAGATCATGTTTTCTCGAGGTTATGTTATCGATATTATTACATTGGTGGATTGTTTGTGCCCTCCCCTTCGTGATATGTCCTAGTTATAGAGGAGATCTTGCCGATTTCATGGTCACATCTTCTTATCATGTATGTTATATGTATCCCTTCTTCCCCGCTTAACCCCTCACCCCTAATCACACCCCAAGCATCCGTGCCTTCCTCGAATCGGGCGTGATGACTTAATGTCAGAGCGGTGTTCTTGCCCCGACATCTATTTTATTATCCGATCCCAAAGCACGGTATCGAGCAATTTTCTTGCATCTAGTTTTCATAATTGTTTGATATCAAAGCAGTTTGTTTGCTTTATATCTTGTGCGTTCTTGAAATTGAGTGTTTAGAACTTGTTCTTCTAAACTGCTTATCCGGCATGCCTACCCTCACCAC
This sequence comes from Salvia rosmarinus, assembly GCA_036937905.1. NCBI lineage: Eukaryota > Viridiplantae > Streptophyta > Magnoliopsida > Lamiales > Lamiaceae > Salvia > Salvia rosmarinus. Next base: position 34,945,250 of record CM072820.1, on the reverse strand, counting down.
CGTCATCCGCCTCCTTTAAAAAGGGGATGATGTATGTGTTTATTTGCCGATGCTTTATGTGGCTATGCGAGCTTGATGTGATCTTGGTTTCATGTGCTTTGGCATGGTAAGAGTTTACACGATGTAAACGTGATGTGGAAGAGGTATGGTCGATGTTGATGTGGATGTGGAAGTGATTGTTGATGGAACAAAACGGCACGTAATGGTCGTGATATGAAAACCATTGATGTGGTATGATGTGATTAATGTGATCACGTATGGTTGATGTAAGTCTATGTGTTTACATAGCAATATATTGTTGATTCAAAATCTTGTTTATTTTGATAAACGAGTGCTTGTAAGTGAATCCTGTATTTGCTTACGTGATTATTATGATGAATATCCATATTGATATTGATATGTGTTGAAATGAACATGTGTTTGAAACATGATTACCCAGATGACTGGGGCGGAAAAAGGAAACGTGAGTATTTGTTGTTGTTTTATGGTGAACTAACATGTAGGTTTATGGATATTCAGTGGCCCGCACAACGCTGGTTAAGATCTCACGTAATGGATGAGCATATCCAGAATTCGTGGAATGTACCGAAATATTCATGAGCCATTGGGAGTATTTACGGAAGATTTGTTGGGTTATGTTTGATGCTTATATGTGATATGAGCTATGCCATGATGATATATGATCTATGTGATGTGTGATGATGATGTTATGTGAAATGCATAACGATGATCCGCGACAGATTGCATGATTATATGTGATCGCGTGCGTGATATGTGATATATGTGATGATATGTGATATGGGTGATGATATATGTTATGCGATGATACCCTTATCTATGCGGCGTTTCTAATGTTTCAAACGTCGTTCGTAATGCCGAGAACAAGGAACCGGAGGAACAATAACGTGGAAGAAGCCCAAGAACCACCTTTGGTTCGGCGCGATCGAGTTTTCGCAGTGTAATCCCCTACGTTCGACGGTCTCCTGCGAACCGATCGACGCTGAGAACTGGATACGATCCACCGAAAGGATCTTCGAATACATCGGCTGTGAAGAAGCAGAAAAGCTGAATTGCGCGATCTTTCAGCTAACCGATGAGGCTGATTTCTGGTGGGAATCCGTGAGAAGGACTCTAACACCAAGCGATGGGCAAGGTATACGGGAAGATTTCAAGGAAGAACTCATGGAAAATGCGTGCTGGCGCTTACAGCGAGAAGGCAAAACGAGTTACGAATCTTCGTCGGGAAGAAGGACGGTCACCGAGTACGATCGCCGCTCAATCGCTCACACGTTATGCTACGCACTGTCGGCACCGAGGTCGCCAGGAAGACAGTTCGAGAGAGGACTCGACCGAGATCGAAATTTCGCTCGTCGGTCGGGGAGATCGGCGTATCGCGATCCTTGAACCGGGCATTAAACATTGAGTCAATGTTGCCCGTGAGAGAACAATGCCACCCGGACAGCTACCGACGGAGGAAGAGGTAAGAGAAAATGGGAAGATCGAGGAAAGACAATCAGGTGTTCCAAGGAACCAGAAGGTCCAATGATTCCAAGGAATCAAGGCATTCAAGAGAGAAAGCGCAACTTGGGAAGGAATTTCCAACCCATGCGGTGGAGTGGAAAACCTTGGTGCTAGAAATGCCAAAGGAATCATTTCGGCGATGCGTGCAAGGTAGCACCGAGTGCTATCGTTGTAAGAAGTCCGGACATTACGCCGAGATTGTCCGTTAGAGGGCTAGCAGAAGGTACCGCCAAGATGGCGAGATCCAGCTCATGAGGCGTAATCATGCTCATGGAGACAAACAACGGAGCAGGAGGTCACCTAGGCCAAAGAAACCAAAGGCCACCGCAGAAGCAAGGGTGTACGCTTGAATCAACAACAGCAGCTCAAGCTCCGGAAATCTTGCGGTATAATCCATATGAGTGATATACCCGTTTTCGCTTTGTTTGATCAGAGCCTCACATTCTTTCGTTTGAAAGTCGCGTGTGAGAGGTTGGGTTTGGTACCCAAGAAATCACAGAGTACCACAAATTAGCATCCCATCGTGGAAGTGCTAAAGGCAAAAGAGATTTGCCGTAACCGGAGGTAGAAATCGTGAGCGAAGGTCTTTGTCAATTTGCATGTCATCGAATGGAAGATTTGATGTCATCTTTAGCATGGATTGGTTGGAAAAGCACATGGCAACTATACGTTGTCTCGAGAGAAAGTTGCTTTTCGGACAGCCGAAGGATTGGAAGTTTGTTTCCATGGCATAAGGATGGGTGTTTGCGTGCGTTAACGATCTCAAAGACCGAGGCGGTGAGGATGATCGAAGGGAAGTCATCAAACTTTCTTGGTAAGTTTGACAGGCACGATGAAGAGCGCAAACAGCTTGCAAGAGGAGCCGCAGTGTGTGAATATCCGGACGTGTTTCCCGAGGACTTGCGGGTTTACCGCTGATAGACAAGTGAAATTCACTATTGATTTGGAACCGTGAGCAAGACTGATTAAAGGCACCATATAGAATGGCACCTAAAGAATTGTAAGAACCGAAAGCGCATTGCGAGTCGTTGGATCTAGGTTTTATCCGACCTAGCGTGTCGCCGTGGGGCGCCGCCTGTTCGTCAAGAAGAAGGATGGGTCGATGAGAAGCCATCGTGAGTCGCAATGACGAGACGCAATTCGAAAAGATGCGTTTGAAGCAAGGCTAGAAGATAGCAAGGGTTTCATGGGCGCGAAGGACAACGCTACTATTCCGAGGAAGGTTATGTGCCACTCAATAGGGAATTGAGAGATAAAATCATGAGTGAAGCTCATGAGGCACCGTATCTGACTCATCCGGAAGCACCAAATGTACGTAGACCTTAAGAGGAACTTTTGGTGGGAAGGGATGAAAAAGGATGTAGCCGCGTTTGTGGAACGTTGTTTGGCTTGTCGCCAGTGAAAGCCGACACCAACGTCTGTCGGGGTTTGTTGCAACCGCTACCTATCCCGTAATGGAAATGGGATCATATCGGTATGGATTTTGTGGTGAGTTTTCCAAGGTCGTGAGAGGAAACACCGCTATATGGGTTGTCGTCGATAGATCGACGGTCAGCTCATTTCATCGATTCGGATGACGACGGGTTAGATAAGCTCGCCGACTTTACGTCGAAGAAATCGTGACGGTTACATGGTGTGCCCGTATCGATTACGCCGATCGTGACCCGAGGTTCACGCTCGAGTTTTGGAGGAGTCTGCGAGGAAGCCACGGGGACCAAGTCAATCTCGATCAAAGATTCCATCCTCAAACGGACGGTCGACCGGAAAGAACGATTCGTGTTTTGGAAGACATGTCATGCGGCAATGTGGCCGATAGAGGAGGAAATTGGGAAGAGATACTACCTTGGTAGAGTTTTCCTATAACAATAGTTATCGTGCCACCATAGGAATGGCTCCCCATGAAGCGTTATGCGGAAGGAAGTGTCGATCGCCACTTTATTGGGATGAAGTGGGCGAGAGGAAGATGTTAGGACCGAGATGGTTCAACAGACGGTCGAGGTTATCGATCGATCAGCGAAGGATCAAGGAAGCTCGGGATGTGCGTAAGTCCCATGTGGACAAGCGTCGTCGGATCTTCGATTCGTGATCGGAGATCGCGTTTTCCTAAGGTTTCCCGATTTAGATGAGTCGCTCGCTTTGGGAAGCGAGGTGTTACTGACCGAGGTTCGTTGGACCTTCAAGTTCTTGAGAGAATAGGCCCGTTGCTATAGGTTAGCTTTGCCACCCAGCACGGAGATGTTCATGACGTGTTTCACGCTTCTCACCGAGAAAGTGCGTGTTCGACCCAAAACACGTGATCAAGCACGATCAGTGGTTCTTGCTCGGGATCCGAGTTACGAGGAGGGCCGGTGGCTATCTTGGAATGAGAAGTCAAGGAGCCGAGGAACAAGCGATTAGTTGGTGAAGGTGTTGTGGAATCACCACGGAGGGAGGAAGCTACGTGGGAGTTGGAAGACAAGTTCGAGGCTCGAGACCGAGTTGTTTTCTCCACGTGTTTGAAATTTCTGGATGAAATTTTTCTAAGGAGGAGGATGTAATACCCGCCTTTTTAAGCTTCGCTTTGCATGGCACGCCGAGAAAAGGTCAAAGGTCGACTTTTTGTTTCGTGATCGCGACCGTCACGAAACCTCGTGCGTTGTGAAGAGTGTCTTATGACTAATTCATAGACACTAAGTATCTGAGTTTTCGACCACCCATGAATGTTTGGCACCAGGAAGTTATCGAAAACCGGACTTTTCATCGGTCTTTAAAAGCATATCTTGTTTATAGTCATTGTGTCCGTATTTTATTTCGTGTCCATGGGTACCAAGTTTGCTAAATTTGGAGTCCGTTTGCAAAGTTGCGTCGGTTTTCGTTTTCGAAAAAGTCGCTATGCAGTTAACGGCAAGACCCTCGCTTCCTATAAATAGGAGGCTAGGGCCTTCATTTTCAACGCTCATTTCCTTCGCCTCCGTGTTTACGGAAGAGCCGAGCAGCTCCGTGCACGCCAAGTCACCGGAGAATGGGGATCGAGCCGGAGGCTCGGCGGGCGCCATTGCGGCCGCCGCCGAGCCACCACCGCCGATCAACCACCCCGCAGCCCGCTTTTGTTTTGTCCTTTTCTTGTTTTGATTCCGCCTTTAGTAGATCGTATAGCATAGAACCTCGGAATCTAAAGGACGGACGGATAACGCCGGAGGTCGCCAAAGTTCACCGAATCGCCGCCCATCGCCGCCGATTTGGTGGTCTGTCACCCGATTTGGTGGCCGACGGACCACCTTTTAGCTACTGGTCCTTTAGGTTTTGAGTTCCGCTATGATTCTACTAAAGCACCGATTAGCTTTTACTTTTTCGCTTCGCATGCTCGGGATGTTTTCCGTTGCTTGAGTTTTCTAAAGGAAGTACATGCACGGTTATCCATTTTCAACGCCGCTTGTCATTCCATGTTCGTCGAATGCATATTGCTTATGTTTCCATTTTCATGCAATCGATTTTGGACGGTTTATCCTAGATCCGAGGATAGCATCGATTTTGAAGCTTCTTCACGCTATGATTTGAGTCAACTTGCATGCATGCATATTTTGAAAGTACCCTATTATAGGACTTGATGCCCCGAATATATTTCCTTCCGCATCGAGTTGATTTGAAAACCCGGAGAGTGCCAAATGTGGGTTCGAAAGTCGAAAACCCTAATTTTGCTACGATCGTCGCTTGATCACGTTGTTGCTTTGCTTTGTGGAAGTGACCCCAAAAGTTGTTCCGCCTTGTTACCGTGTACCTACCAAGGCGGTGAAGTCATCGGATCCGTAGATATCCTCGGTTGACGTTTGTCTGCTCGGTTGGGTTATATATGCTTATTTTGAAGTTATTTACTCGATATTTCAAAATAAAACATGTACGCCAGAAATGTTTTGTGAAATTATTATTCTACGATCCAAGATATGGTTCTATCATGGTTGTGCACGGATCTCTATTCGGTGGGTTGATCACCATCTCGAGTATCGATCATATGGATAGACCCGAACACGTGGTTATGGTTCCGAAGGGATAGACCCGGAAGTCAACATGGAAATGGTAATGAGGTGGTTATGGTTCGATGGGATTTGACCCTCAAGTCCACACCGAGTTAGCCACCGGATACGCCCGCGTGGGCGATCGGATATGTTCCGGCCGAGTGAATGTCATGTGACGGGTCATGGATACGCTCCGAGCCGTGGTTCATGGTTATATGATGGGAATGTGAATAACGGATCGTGTATCGAAAATGAAAATCTATTTTGCTTACTTAGAAGTGGATTTACGCTTTAAAACCTTCTAAGGTAAGTGCTCTAAACACGGCCTCACGATTCTTTTGATTATTTATAAAACCCCACCGAGTGCGCTAGTACTCACCCCATACTCTTTTCAAATCTTTTCACGATGGAGGAGGGGACGGCGGGCGGCGTGAGGGTGGAGCTCATGGTTCTTCATGCTATGCTTCTGCGATGTTATGTTATATACGTGCTGATATTGATGTATTCTTGTTCCTTATTTGCTTTCTCGATTGGGAACAAGATTTATTACGTTATTCTCACGCGAGTCTCGATACGAGCATGCTATGTGGTCGACCGGTCTAGTTGATGTGATGTAATGCTATTTTGCTTTCGCATTACTTATAATAAACCAAGATCATGTTTTCTCGAGGTTATGTTATCGATATTATTCTGCATGGATTGTTTGTGCACCCTCCCTTCGTGATATGTCCTAGTTATAGAGAGATCTTTTATTTCATGGTCACATCTTCTTATCATGTATGTTATATGTATCCCTTCTTCCCCGCTTAACCCCTCACCCTAATCACACCCCCAAGATCCGTGCCTTCCTGAATCGGGCGTGACACTAGAGTTGGTACATTACGTATAATTTTATATGCTCGATATAATAGCATATTATTGATCTAGGGTATTGATTAGGTGTTGTAGGAATTTATTAGAATTTCGGACCTATATACCTATTTTATTTCCAAATGACCGAGAACTGTAGGTGTAGATTAATGGTTTATACTATGTTATTACATGATATTATGATGTATTTGTGCTATATGATAGCATATAAGCATAGTGTAATTTTATCGATTTTATAAAATTGTTTGGTTTGATACACCCTAAGTAGCCGTGAGCTACAATTAATTATTTCTTGGTGTATAGTTTGATTACATTAAACCTTAGGCTATAATTATGTTATATATTGGTATTAGAGCCTTGTGTATATTTATTAAAAATTTTGGGAAATTATTTGATTAATTTTTTATAAAAACCGTGAGCCTATAGCGATATAGGTGTGTTCCAAATTTTTCTATAGTGATATTAATACATATTCTCGATCATAGTGTAGAATAATACACTATATGAATTTAAAGGATTTTTGGAACAAGGTTGGAAAAATTTTGATATAGCCGTAAGCTATGTTGTGGAATTAAGGAATTTTAATTATGAATAATAAATTATTATATGTCTAAAAATTATATTAGACATAATTGAATTTTTTGAGAATTATTAAACATAGAATATTATGTTTATGACGAAACGTTATATTAAATAGCGTTAAAAGCATAAATAATGCTTAAAGTATTAAAAGATTAATATTGAAAGAAAATATTAATCAAGTTTATCGATTTATGGAAAATCGAGGATTAAATCTTTATGAAAAGAAATCGATTAAAAATCGATTTATATTGATTTTATTCATTAAAATATGTTTTATTGAAGATTTATAAAGAAAAGTCAAAATGGTTGACTTTTGAAATTAACGCATTTAAATATGTTCGTTAAATACACTAATACGTGAAAACGACACTTTTATCGAGAATATCTCAATTGTGAGAAAAGATTTCATAATTGAAATCATTTTATCAATAACGTTATTATCGCTAATTATTTAACCTAAAAGGTTAAAATGAGACTGTAGATCATATTACGCCTCTCGATATACAGAATTATCTTTATTGAAATACGCCAGAAACGACGATAAAGTTTATTAAAACTTCAATTATTATTATTTATCAAAGTCGAATGAACTTTGAAAATCTCGGCGCGCCAACGTATAAACGAAATTTTGCGTAAAGGTGGGACGGAAGGCTCACACGCTAACTGGAGGAGAGCACGCCGATCGAAAATCGAAGTTTAAAAGTAAAGGTGGGCTTTACTATACTCAAACCGGTAGAATTTACCAAATGATTTATTTATGATGCTTTATTGCAAGCAAATACTATGAAATGATTTATTTAATTACCCGCCAAAATGTTTATGTTTTATGTATGGATCAAATCCATGATTGTTGATGCATAATGTTGGGTAGCTCCCACTTTATGACATGCTTGAATTGTATTCTTGAAGTACCCCAAGGATGATGGAGAATTCAGATCCCGTCTTGAGATGGCCGGATTTTGTGCACCGATTATTTTGTGACTGTGTCGAAGGGTGCTCGGCGGTCACGGCTTCGTGAGAGGAGGCCTCCTCTCAGCGAGGAATTGTTGTGGAATGAATTATTGTGGTGGATATGGATCATACATACAAGGAAAATGTCCGCCGGATTTAATCATTATGGAAAATGAAAGAAATTATTTAGTAAGCACGAGTATTTCAAATTAAAACCTCGTGTATTCTCGTGATAGAGGCGTAGTAATTTTAAACTTGATAAATTATTTCGCATGAGTCATCGAGTGCAAATCTTGTACTCAGCCCTGCATATTTGTTTTTAAATGTGCAGGTTGAGCAGATGATGGATGGAGATGTGTCGGAGCAGTCGGAACCCCTTTTGAATACGATATATTAGAAACTTTGAATACACATCGTCATATGTGTATTCACACGTTTTTCTGCTGCAATAGAATTAATTTATCTTATGATGTTGATTAGTTGAATACTTCCAGAACATATGAGTTCTTGTATATATATTGGTTAAAGCTTCCTTGATTATTATTCCAAGTATTAGTCCCTGCTAAATCGTGCTTAGGATTTAGGGGCTTTACATTAATAAATCTATATATTCTAGGATTTCTAAAGCCATTTTTTTCCACTACCTATTGGGAGATTATGTGTATTCAAGGCCAACGGCTGTGTATTTATTGGTATAGTGTCTATATTCATATGCAATTGTTTGTACAGTTTTTATAGTGGAGTCACCAATATCTGTCTTTTGTTTGTTTCTAAAGGACGACTGTGGATTCATGCAGCTGGTAAGGTCCCCGAACCAAAGATGATCAAAGCTATGGAAGATTTTTACAGGGAGATCTAACAATGAAAGGAGTAACAAAATATCAAGTTCCCCAAGCATTACCTGGTTTTCAGACTCCTGGTATTACATTAAATACATCATGTAAATTAGTTTACGCCTAAACTTTATTTTACCTTAAATTTAATTTTTCAACAGGTTGTGTTGACCTGTGAAGAGCTAGTAAACTTAGAAGTTATACCTGCATCAGTCAATACTAGAAACTTTCTTGATCTTGATCTTTCAACTTTTTTTTTTGGGTCAGAAATTTTAAAGGCTGCGTCACAGACGATGGACTCGAATAACCCGAGACCTTTGGCGGCATTAACCACTCTACCACTAGGCCAACACACACACACAACTTTTTTGTAATGAATGATGTTAGGATTGAACTTGTCATGTGAATATTTTGTAACTTTATGATTGATTGCTTTGTAATTGAATATGATTGTGGTATTTTTAGGATTCATTGATTGAAATAAATATGATTGTGGTATTTTGAATTTTTATTAGATATTAAATTTAGAAAAATTATCAATTAAAGATAGGTTTAAACAAATATGAAAATCTATGTTCGACAACGTGCAAAAATCAATTTAGTAGAGGAAATGAAATCGGACATTAAAATCTACAACAACGGCATCTATCGATATTTTAGCTATTTATCACATCGGACACTAAATCTACAACTACGGGCATTTGACGATGTCGTAAGTATCTATGACAATGGATGCCAATCTCTACGACATCGGGCAATGTACGTTGTCGTGTCCATCTATGACAACGGGCAATGTCCATTGTCTTTAAACGTATTTTTTCAGCACCCTACGACATCACCACCTATAATAACAGACGATTTCATCCTACGGCAACGGACGATGCCCCTTATCTATTAGTTTTTTTTGTAATAGTGACGGCGAGGTAGGGAGTGAATAAAACTTTGCTCACCTTCAATGCTATCACACTCATCAATTGCAACTCTTACATATATATGGCCATAAGAAAAGATTACAGTTCAGCATTTGCAGCTCTTCCATTGATCTTTGTGTTGGTTGCATACTTGCCATTGATATTAACAGATGCTAATTTCCATTTTTCTAGGATGAGCCACGTGGCGATGATGAAGAACTAGCTGACTATCATCAAGTTTCTGATTTTCAAAAAGACGTCAATCCATCAGAAGTAGAAATTCTCACTTTTTGTTTGAAGACATTGTATTTTTTGTTTGCACACTCTTCGAAATGCCAACAATGTAAAAGTTGGATCCCTTTTATTGTTTTATAAGCTCAGTTAGTGGACTGAAATCACGAAATATTCCATCATTTATCTCTTAAGTTAGACTGGAGCTTCAAGAAAAAACGCACCAGTTGTTGGATAAAACACATCCCTTCTCTGCTAAAAAGAAAAAAGGGCATGTCATCATTTTCAAAATATATAAACTGCGAATTTTCTCTCTTAAAAAACCAAATTATTTTTATTTTACACTTTGTTACTTACTTATCCAACTTCTATTTAAACTTTGGGGATTTTAAGTATGGATTTTCCAACTAGGGTTTGTGCTATCATAGACGACAATTCAATATTTCTAGGCTCATAATATTACAAGATTGAGACCTAGAATGTAAGGGAGTATATACTGAAATCATAAGCTGATAAGTATATATTTGAGCTTTGAGGATTTTCTAATAACACTTTGGAACTCCCTTCTTCGAAATCGCTGGGTAATTGTTATGAAGCGAGCATTCATCTCCTAGCTCTTAGCGGACCAGAAGGTGTTTCTGTGGGAGAACCGCCTCAAGCTAAGAGGGAAGGTCTCATCAATCATCTTGGAGGCTTTGAAGGACTAGAATGTGCTCTGATACTACACAAAGCAGGTACTATCGACCGACTCAATACTGCAATCTGATGCTCGGCCTTGCATCATTGGGATTGAAGGTGATAACCCCAAAACATTCCAAAGGGGTTTTCATAAAGGAGGAAGCGAAGAGGAATAGGTCAGCAAGGCCAGCCCCTGCAGGCAAGGAGAAGAAAAAATGGAAAATGTGGTGAAGATGGAAGAGTCGGAGGAGGAGAGCCTAGAGTAGCCGCCGATGAAGTGGAGGACACGAACCGCTGCTGATATGGCTCAACAGGTGTTCTTTGTGTTGGATTTGTATACTGAAAACATAATGGTTGAACTTGTATACAATGTTTCCTATTACCACTATTACAATCTCATATCTGAGTAAAGCTTGTATACAATGTTTCCTATTACCACTATTACAATCACATAACTGAATTGTTTAATTCCTATTACCACTATTACAATCTCATAACTGAATTGTTTACTTGATTGCATATTTTGTCTCACTATCTCCTACAAAAGTTAGATCATACAATGTGTAGAAGATCACAGAAGTCTGTATGATTGGTTAAGCTAGTTGAGATATAAAAAAGATCACAACTAAGACAACTTGAGGACGAGTTGTCGGTATATGCTGCAGTATAGATAAGAAGTAACTTGACTTGGTTGCTTGTCTTAACATATTGATGGATCAAAGTGAGAAGAGTTCTTTTGTCAGACCGTCGTGAAGAACCTAGATCTCGGTGACTTTACGTTGATCTAAACCTTGATAAGATTTTAAGTGAGTATGAGTTACTGACCATCACTTTGACTTGTTATGGGTGAATGTTCCATGAGATAACCCAAGATTCTCCGTATCTTGGGTGATGGCAGTGCTTGTATGTCATACTAGTTACCTGTACGAGTCACCATATCTATTTAGGATGATGACGTCCCCTTAAGGAGCTTAAATGTTTATTGTACTAAACCCTACAGGTTGAGTTAACTCAAGTATAATAATAAGGTTGAGTGGTACTACTTAAGGAATTAAAGAGATTAATTATTTTAAGCAGTCAAAGTGCTATAAATAATTAATGAAAGTGCGATATCTTAAATACAGGGATTCGTAAGTCTAAGTACAAGAGTGAATCAACTTTGAAAATAAAGAGGTAAGTGAGCATTTATTCTCTAGTGGAATGAATAAATGTTTATGAATTAATTTATGTTCTGAGCTGATAATAAGATAATTAATTCATTTTAGGCTCATCTTTATTCCTTATATTTGATCCATAGGCTGACCAATCAAGGTCTATTGCTGCCTCAATTTCGTCAACCCTATATGAATCCCATTGGGATTATGTTCTGATTTATGTATTATTTTAATACATTTCCTATATCTAGATAAATATTATCTGATACTATTAGATATCAATAAATAATTATCCTATATAAGATTTATCTTCAGGGATTGAAGATAATTATGGTATTTATTAGATGTGTCATGATCATATCTCTCTATGATTCTAAGGAGAGCACTATAAATACAAGATAGGAGAAAATCAAATTATCCTATGCCATTAGTGTGATTTTCAAAAATCATAAGATCTACCATAGGGGGCGAAATTTTGTAGTATTCTCCATAGATTGCACTCACTCAGTATTAGAGAATAGGCATCTAGGAGACTGTCCAGAAGGTCAAAGCTGGAGTATGCAATTGATCTACTGTCCCAAAAATTCACAAGTAAACACGTGAAAACCCATGTGTATTGCAATTGATTATATAGGAGCATGCTAGGAATATAATAAATATATGGTGAATTAATCTAAGATAGATCCCCAGGAGCACAGGTAAATTGAGTTTTCCCACCAATTGGTATCAGAGCCTGGGATCAGGATCTTGGCACTGTTGGATTAAATCACGTTTGATTATTACAAGCGTTATATTTTATTGTGGATCCATCGTTCATTGTGGCTCAAGTATTTTGTTTTTTCATTGGAATCGTTTTTCACCAAGAGAAATTTTGTGGTTAGATTGTAATTTATTTTTTCTGTAAATTATATCTGTTAAAACGAAGAACGAAGACGAAGAACGAGATGAGACGACGGAGTCCCTACTCACAGTGTGACGGGAGGCACACGCGGCGTGCGCTAGGCACGCGAGTGCACAACATCCTGACACACATCGTGCCCAGGCGAGCGGGCGAACAATGAACAGTAGCACAACACGCGGTGAGGCCCACCGTGGGCTAACTCATCCCGCGTAGAGTACGGTTAGGCCAACCGTGCATGAATCGGTAGGCGGGAGGCTACAAGACGTGGCATTAGCGCCCAATCGCGCGAGCACCCGTCACACGAAGCGCACTGGCAGGCCCAGTGTACGCGGCCGTGCGATGCCCATAACTCATCGATGCTCGGCAGCTCACGGACGAAGGGACAAAACAACAGTGTATGATAAGTGTGCGCCGAGCTAGCACACCGTGCGCAGGCTCACACGCACACGCACAATACACAGTGAGATGCGACGCATGGCGCTGCGTGCTCTAGCGCGCGGCCCGATCCACTTGGGCAGACTCAACCCGTTTTTTTTAACTCGACCCGTTTTTTCCAACCCGGCCCGATCCAAATCACCTTTCCGGCCCAGTTTGGATTTTTCTATCCAAATTCAGTTTTGACGAGCCAGGTCCGTGCCCGTGCACGTGAGGCTCGTTTCAAAAAAATTGAAGATCTGTAGTGTGCAAATTTCTGTAAGAAATTAGGCAGGGACTTACTAGATACACGAATAGGCCATGATGAACGAATTTTATTTTATTTATTATCGTGCATAGCATGTCATGAATGTTTAAATTATGCAGTAGCATACAATGTATGTTTAATTACGTGAAAAAGTATGTATATATGTTCACGTGATTAACTACATTTAGCAAGCTTGCTAGGTTTATCACGTTTTAAAGCATGTTTTAGAATTCTGCGAGCATGTTTTACATGTTGAGTTTTAGAAAGAGCATGTTAGGATTACGTGATCTGTATGGACAAATATTTTGAAACAAAAAGACTAAGCAAGAAACTCGACATTTTAATTCTTAAATTAAACACGCCAGGAACTCCATATTTTGATCTCTAAATAAAGTGATACGCACTGTGAGTAAACATCCACATGCGTGGCTTGCTTTCACTATTTATCATAAGTTTGTTAGCGAGATTTCTAAATAAAACATTTTAATCTATTGAGAAGTGAAAATTTCAAGTGTAAACATCCACACGCTTAGCTTGCAATTACGATTTTCATAAGTTCTCTAGAGATAGATGTAATATGAGATGACAAATGAAATTAAATTGGAAGCAGTATGGTCCACGTGAGTATGTCAATTATAAGTATTCAGTATCTACTGTCAAAGTGGTCACTGCTTAAGCATCACCACAACTTCACGCAAAGTGTCTTATTGCGATAGTGATGTGATCTAGTTAATATCCAATTCTTAATTTCATTTGTCATAAGGATAAGTTGGCATGGATTGAAATTAAACGACTAAAAGGTTTATTTTAGTATGGTCGAGAGGTTCATGTGTAAACGTCCTCACGCATGGCTTGCATGTAGGATTCCTTGGGCTATTGGAGGTTTCAACCAACATTGTTTTATCAAAAGTTTACAATATTATTGTTACGATTTATGTGTGATCATATGCTTATGTGTTTACATTACTTTTCATATATGTCTCTTACTCTGATTATCAATATTGTAATATCCCGCAGTTTTAACACTTAATTACGATAATATAACTCGTAATTAGGGTTTTAAGTTCGATAATTAAAATCTTAATCAGTCAACGCTTAATGTTGACTAAGCATAATTTGATAATTTCTGAGTGATATTCACTGACACTTAGTGAATTAAGGAATGCAGCTTATGCTATTCCTTCGAACGTTGGTTATAACGTCGATAAAATTCGACAGTTAAGTTTTACAGTATTTTTAAGCATTTAAGCTTAAAATTCGAAATTCCTTATTATTATGAATAAATAAAGTTGTTACAACTTTATTTTGATCATTTTAGAGATAATTCAATTATGTGAATTTAGAGTCGCTTCAAACGCTCACGCTTGAGACGATTCGATAAAATAGTCAAATGATCATGGAATTATAATATTTAAATTTCTATGATTATTTTATGTCATAATAGCATTATTTATCATTTAAAATAATGCTAGAGAATTAAGGATCAATTATTGAACAAAGTGAGCAATTTTCGAAAATTAGGGTTTCAAAAATTTATAATGTGACATATAATTATTCTAAATATTTTTCCTATGATTTAATTCATCATCTAGACTTATATATGTTACATAGCTATGTGTTGGCTATATATTACAAGGAAATAATGTCTAGCACTATATACCCATAATTTTCTAAAATTTGTGTATATAGTGTGAAAGTGGATTTAATTTTATCTTTAATGATGCTATGCATTAATTATGATAATGAGACATATTTAATGTATAAGATAGGGTTTATCATAAATTTAAAAAGTGGATTATGAGTCAGGTTTTGAGAGTGCCGAAACTTTGTGTCTTGTGTGACAAGTGTGTGATTTTATGTGATATGGTTTGATCCTATTAAATATAGGATATGATTATGTTACCTAGATATTATTAAGAGATAAGGTGGTAGTAGTTACCAATTTGAACAAGTAACTATGGATTTTGTTTGCTAGTATGTAACAACCCCTTAATCCTAAGTACGGATTAACAGGGACTATTACCTTAAACACGAATTAATGAACTGGACGACCATTTGACATTGAACTGTAATACATAAATTAAGAATACTTTTGGACTTCATTACATGACTCAAACATCTTATAGCGGAAACATGTGATTTGTACATATGACGATGTACAATCAAGGTATTGACTTTCAGAGACAACCAGTTACTATTGCTCAAGATCGCCCATCAAGATCACTCAAATTTCAACTCGCACATTTAATATGCGGTCGAGTACAAGAATGCACTCAGTGGACACATGCCAAAACATTTTATCATCTTTAAATTACACTGCCCCATCAAGTAAGACACAAGGGTTTTAGTTAAAAAGGCCTTGTGTTTACTAAAACATTTTTCATCATTTCTCAAAACATTCGCTGCAAGCAGCATTTTTCTCATCAGATGTACGACCCATATCCTCAGAATAACCCGCAGCTTTAAAGCCAATTACTATTGTTAAAACCAGAAAATAGAATTCACCGTGAAATCAAATTAATTTGAAATCGAGTATGAATTGATCTATCTTACAAAGGAATGAATTCTCGTTATAAATTCACCGAAAACCATGAATTTAAGAATCGAAGTCTATAACGCTTATCAACAATATATTTTTAACGCCTACCGCGAATCGACAATAAACATCATAAAATTTTCTAAGCAATCAAGCTTAGAATTTTATTCCTTTATTAATGAATTTTATTAGTAAAGTGATTACGAATTATTACGCACCATTTCAAGATGAGTTACTTTTCAAACGTCAACGTTTAGAGATGAAACGAACGATGGTTTTAATGATCAAGAAATTATAGGAAATTATTTCCTATGATTATTAAATGATAATACAGTATTATTAAGCATTTAAATGATGCTTGAACATTAGAATTAATAAACATCACAACTTAGTTTTCGAAAAACCCTAAATTCTCGAAAATTAGGGTTTTCCTCATAAAATAACATCTTTTAATTATCCAATGATATTAATTATCATCTAAATCATATACCATGGTGTACATACCTATTAATGACATGAAATAAAATTTTTAACCTATAGTTTGGCCAAATGGCCGAGAGCCATTTTTATGTATACAAAGTTGAATTATTTTATTTTCTCCACTCTTGTGTGTATGTATCCTATATACTTCAGATTTTATATCATTAAAATCTCCCACTAATGATATATTTTAGCTATTTTCAAGAAGATTATGTGTAAGACAACAATGATTTACCTCCACTATGGGAATAAAATATTAATAAAAGTGAAGGGTCTCTTGTGTGTATTGGGGGAGGGGTGACCGAGAATGGGGAGGTTATAGGGGGGGATGACCTCAGTTTTTTTCATTTTTCACTCATCACTCAAACACTCCACTCCCATCTCTCTCCAAACCTCTCATCTCTCTCAAGAACACTCTTTCTTTTTTTTTTCTGCACAGCCGAGAGCTCCCCTCTCCCATAGCCAAGCTTAAATTTTCTTCTCTTCTTCCATATCAAGTGTAAAACCTTGAACACTATTCCATTAATCCATATATTCAAGGTAGGAATCGAAACAAAGGCTTGGTTGTTCTTGAATCTTTGTACAGTTTTCGAAAAGGTGTATGGTTCTTGCATGTATTCTTGATGAACTTTGTTGGGGATATTTGACTATTGCATGTGTTTTGATGATGAGAAAATGAGTAGATATGTGTTCTTGTTCTTAAAAATGTATTGCATGTGGAATTTTAACTTAAAACCTTATGAATCTATGATTATGTATTGTTCTAAGAATGTATAGCATGATAGTTTGAGGCTTGATACATGTTTTAAAAATTTAATTGAACAAGTATGAAAAATGCTAGTGATGGCCGAGACCTATAAGAATTTATTTGAGCATGAATTTGTGATTTATGATGTTATATGTGTCTATAGTATTTATTTGAAAATTTTAGAAAAATCTATGCTATTTTTCTTCTTGAAACCGAGACATGTATAGTTATATAAGTGGGTGTATGATTTTATTTTTGTACATGCAATGTGATATTATTGATCTATGATGTATTGAGAGTGCAAATTTTGTACTTAGCCCTGCATGTTTGTTTTAAAATGTGCAGGTTGAGCTCGAATGTTGAGGATGGAGGAGTGTTGAGGAATGTCCAGTGTCCTTGATGTCATGTTTAAACTTGTTATCCTTGAATACATATCGTCATATATGTATTCACGCACTTTCCGCTGCGACTCTGAATTTATTTTATATTATGTATGATGATGAGATGTTATGAATCGTTGGAGTCTATCGATCATTGTTGATCTTTGGATCCGATAGCTTAAACCACTTAGTTTGACCTATATTAAAGTATGTATGATCAAGTATGTTCGTCTAATTATGCAAATTACCCCCTTATTATAATTACCCATAATTCCTAAATACTATTCCTAGTATTAGTCCGTCCAAACTCTGGGTTATCCGGAGTGTGGTCGTGACAGAGTGGTATCAGAGCAGTTGCTCTTTGAAACCCAAATTTCTTCTAAAATTAAGTCTAGATTGAGTCACTGGACTTCTAGAAAATCTACTGGCTATCCTCAACACTCCATCACATCGAGCTCAACTGGGAAAAGGTAACTGGTTTCTTTTAAACTTATGAAGTGAAGAGTTCTATATGATGATCAAGTTTGAAAGCATTTTTGAAGAAAAAGGAAAGGGAAAGTTATAATGTTATGATGATGGAAACGAAAAGTTATGAGCAAAGGTTTTCAAAAATTTTAAATTTTGATATTAAATGGTAATGATACGAAGTGGTTACGTTGAAATGTATGTTTTGAAACGAATCATGATGATTAAAGACGAATGTATGAAAGCAAGTTGATATGTATAAGTACGTATGAATGAGCTATGATGTTATTTTGAAGTTATAATTGTGAATCATGAAATTTATGTTGATAACCTGGATATGCTATTCACTTGAGAAGTTAACGTGAGCGATATAAGAAGATGTCAGAATGTACCGCCTTTCCAAAGTACGGATTAGCGTAAATCACACTAATGACGGAATTAACAACAGAACAAAACTAATTATGGAACTCATGAGGTATATAATAGACAAATTCTCGTAAACTTCATATCATTTGATGTGACACATATATCGTATATAACGAAACCGGATCATTTAGACTCTTGACTAAAGGGTTCAACTCAAACATAACCTATATAACTTTGCAATGGAAAGACGTGTGATTACACATATGACGATATGTAATCAAGGCTATACTTATCAACGATGTAAGACTCCAACCGCTCAACACTTCAACATCCAACATCAATTGCTCAACCTGCACATTTAAAAACAAACATGCAGGGCTAAGTACAAGATTGCACTTAGTGGGCTCATGCCAAAAACATTTTTCTTTAAATTACACTGCCCCATAAGTAAGACATAAGGGTTTTAGTTGAAAATGCCTTGTGCTTACTAAAACATTTTCTTTTATTTTCAAAAGTCGCCCGCCGCATATATTTTGTCTCAGATGATCCATATCGCAGTAATATCATAACATCATCACATAACGCCATCACATAACATCATCACACGCTGGTAGCGAACCAACAACTTTCAATATCATCATGCCACCAACTCCACACGTAATACGACATCACATCGATAGTCATACGCTGGTAGCGAACCAACAAATTTCAATATCATTATGCCACCAACTCCACACAAAATACGACATCACATCAGATCATCATACGCTGGTAGCGAACCAACAACTTTCAATATCATCATTCCAACCATCACCACAAATAATAATATCATCATTCCAACCATCACCACAAACAATAATATCGCTATATGCGATCAATCCTAGCCGCTTATAATTCTTCCCGCTAGATCCAATATCAATTTCTCATAGTCGGCTCGCCCAACAACTCGATAGATCATACATAAAAAATAAACACTTTCAAGGCGTAATCATCATTTCTAATCGAAAGCTTGTAAATAAATACTTTGCATTTGGCAAAATAAATAAAAGGGTTTTCGAATAAAGCCCACCTGGTACGTAGCTTTTCAATAACGTTCCTTTCTAAGTCGCAAGCTCAAGTCCACGTCCCACCTTAACGTAAGAACTATTTTAGTATGTCGGTCACGCTTGAGAGAGATTTAACATAGTCTATAACGTTCACGTGTTAAATAAGGCTAACGCTCGGACTTATTTCGACGCTTCCTAATCAATTAATGTCGATTATGAATTTTCTCAATTTACAAGAGATATTCTACATTTTTAGTATATAATGTGCGCTTTAACGCACTTACGTAACGTAAGTTACTTTGTTACTAAACGCACTACGCCACATAGATCACGCTTTATCGACCATGCCCTGCTGACCTTGGTCAACGTTTTTGGTCAACTATTTTGACCAAGTCAACAAAAGTCAACAATTTTGACTTTGGTCAACAAAAGTCAACATTTCGACTTTTTCAATTATTTATGAAATTTATCATTTTATGTGCAATTTTGTTCCAAAATTCTATAAATCATACTATGTCTAAAACATTATTTTAGATCATATTATGTAATTATATTTGATAAAATAAATTTATAACATTAATATACTTAGGTATATTTTTCTGGCCACCGATTAATCCACTAAACATTTTTCAAAATTCCAATAAATTCACATAATACTTAATCACCCCTAATTATCCTTATTATAACATAATTGTTATTTATTATGAATTTTTGAATTTAATGTTCCTAAGTCATATTTCAAAATTTCGACTTAGGTCCAAATAATTTTTATAAATTCCAATAAATTCATACAACCATATATTATGAATCTACATCAGCAAAATTATATGATAACACTTAAATATGATTTATATCACAACCTTCTATCATAGGTTATAATTTTCGAAATTCTTGGACTTAGGTACTAAAGTTCTCCAAAATTTCTATATAAATTCATATAAGCTTATTTAATACCCTAGATTATTATTTCATGCTTAAATCAACAATTAAAAATCAAAATCATCAACATATCATCCCCCTAAGTTTTCGGTCCAATTTTTAAATTATATAGCATGCTTAATTTTATGATATAATTATAATACATGCTTAATAACATCATATAAATGTAATATCTAAACATATTAGCATGAAGTTATATAATTTTCTAAAATCATATGATTAAACTAAGCTTATAACATAAATTCTAACGATATACAAGGCTCGTAAGAATTCTAACCTTTAATCGGTATAGATTTGATCGGCCATTAGTCGATCTAAGTTTGAGCTCTTGCACAAGATTTAACACTCTCTTCCTCTCCTTATAATTTTCGAAACTTTGGTGTGTGGTGAACAAACGAAGGCTCTCATGGGTATTTATAGACTTAGCTACTTATTTTTTATTATTATGTGAAAATATCTAAGATCCACTTGTTACAAATCTTATCCCTAACCTTATCATATCTTATCAAGAATCTTATCTTATACAACTCACCCCACTTGCTTCCTTATCCTTTAATTAGATACATCAACCATAGTTAAATTAAAATCAATACTTTATAAAATATATATATATATATACGCCGCCCACTTTTAATTAGCCTTAGGATTGATTAACTATTTGTTTATTACTATATTATATATTTTATTATACTATATTATAATTAATTAATAATTTATAACATACTTTATCAAGAATTAATAAATTAATCACATATGTATACCAATATGTCATTCTCGCTATGCCTAATTAAATAGGATAAATTTCTATTATTTTTATATTATATACTATATTATTATCATATTATAATTATAGTATAAAGTTGCTTTAGAAAAGTCAAATTTTCAACTATACAAATGGCACTATTATATAGTATGAAATTAAATATTTTCCAACCATTTTTCAACATTTTCGCCCTTCATTAATGAGCATGAGATTACTTGTTTTAATTGTCTACTATCACTACTTTACACTTATAATATGATAGATCCAACTCATACCTTATCCTTTATTATAGGATAATGTTTATCACATAAAATCATGTTTAATAATCTAAAATTGGCGCCACTTTTGAGTACAAGTGCACCCCCACTTGTGCAAGTTGTAATACACCTCATTTTATCCTTAATGATATCATAATAATATAATAATTATCATACATCATTAATTAAATAAGAATAAAAATTAATTTGTACTTAGAAAACCCTAATTTTCGATTTTCACTAAGGTATTTCCAAATATTTTATTTCCTTGTATAAAATAGCTACTACATAATTATGTGACATATTATATGTCTTAGATAATAAATTTAATCATAGATAAGTATTTAAAATAATTTAGATATTAAAAACCCTAATTTTCGAATTAAATATTTTCGAAAATTATCAAAATATGGTACATCTCATTCTTAAATTTTCTAGCATTATTTAATGATAAATAATGCTCTTATATAATAAAATAATTATAGGAATTTGAATTTTATAATTCCGAGATCATTTGACTGAGTTATCGACTCATCTCTAAAAACCGACGTTTAAAACGTCTCAAAATTCTTATAGACGAATTATCTTTAAAACGTCTAAAATAAAGTTTGTTACAACTTTATTTATTCCTATAATAATAGGAATTTCAAATTGCTTAATAGCTTAATAATCAGTAAGACGAATCACGAATTTATTCGACGCTTTGAGAATTACGCTTGAAGGAATATTGAAATTATATTCCTTAATTCACTAAGCTTCAGTGAATCTCATACAGAAATTATCAATTATGTTTGGTCAAAGTCAAGAGTCGACTAATTAAGATTTTAATTATCGATTTAATAATACTAATTATGGAATTTATTATCGTAATCCCAGATTAAAATTACGGATATTACACATGCTCACAAAATGAAAGAAACAAAAGAATGATAGGAAGCATGAATGTGACTTTAGTTTTGATTTTGAACGCCGAGAGTTGAACGAAAGATGATCGAGAACGACGCTGACTATGAAGAACGAAGAAGATCGATATCGCCATCACAAATTTTAACGTAGTTTAATCGTAATCACAATTTCAACATGCGTGACCGCTGACTTGGATTTCAGAATGCTAAGCATCAACCTGAATATGTGGATGTAATAGTTGTACTACGCGGCAGCAGCCATAGCGTGCATAACTTCGCTGTCGGCATTGCCTCGAAATTTTGCCACGATCGTGAAAAATTTTCTGCATGCACTGCGCAGTAAATTTGTTTTAGATCGCACTCTCTCAATAGACTCGCTTTTATGCATGGTTTTCGCCATGCACTTCGACACCCTGAAATTCATTTGTTATGAAGGGCAGAAATTTTTTCCGTCTCAAAATACAGTAGAGTCTGGCTAAAGTTTAGCTCGAGTTTTAGTTAGAGCGAAAAACCTATGGTATCTCGTGATACCTTAGAATATCATTAGAGTTTCGCCCTAGGTAGACTAAGAATGTCATGATCTGTGTATTACCCGTTAGTATCTAATAGCCTTATAGATTGAATAGTTTTTTCTAGTTGCTTAACCGATGTACTAAGCTACCTTATCTCGCTATCGATATTAATAGTAACCGATATTAGTTTTGATCGTGATGGATGGAGAAATGCGCTATATCGCGAGGAGGAGGATAGACCTAACCCGACTCGATGAGACTATCCGTGATCTATCGAGAAAGCTGGATGTGCCGTGAAGATCTAGGAGAGTTTTGATGTACTACCTTAGATCAGGAGGAACGCCAGAGCATATGGCGCGACGGACTCACGATGGCATCAAACGCCTTCTTACCATACTCCCATGTAATTGGGAAGACTATGCTCGAAGTTTCCTGAGACTATATCTACCGTGCAACCTGAGCTTATGATCCGATAGGCGATTTACCTGTGTTCGTCACCATCCGACCTATGTACAAACATTTATGGCGCAAAGACCGAGAGGACCTTATCTCCTCCACGGAGTACACATGGCGTGATGAGTCACCCGAGTGGTCAGACACCGAGGTTCCACTGATAGTCGACCCAAAGGTGCCTCGACATCGAATTGACGAGGCGAGACTTGTCCAGCGGACGGAGCAACAAGACCTAGAGCTTGGGAGCCCCTGCTTTTCCCTCCTTCGATGTTTGACACCCTTATGCTCACCACTCCCGCCTACCACCGATGGCGCACCCCTACCGCCAGCTTGAGAGTTTCCGTCGACAAATAGGATAAGTGTGACAGTACCTTGATGGTTATAACCCAATCCATGACAACTACAACCGATTCGTGTGGATTATGGTCCATGCGGATATTCCCATGGTAGAGAGTAATGGCACCCCTCAGAGCACACACCGGACGATGACTCGGATGAAGAGGAAGAGGACCTTAGGAGGATGAGGAAGACTCGAGGGGTTGATGTTGAAGTAAAATAGTGAAGGATTATGTTATTTATCTTATGTATGTTTTATTTATGTTTTCAAAGAACTTGGACGACGAGGAAACCGGATTTTGTAAGCTATAACGCCATTGTGCATGATTTTATTTTTGTAAAGCCTTGTAAGCCGATATGTGTATGGCTCTTTTTGAAATATTTTGAAAGTTAGCATGTAAGTAATCCTCGATGTAATGACTTTTGATTGCAAATACTTTACCTATGGTACTTTTGCAATTATATATATGACCCGAGAGGGCTTTTGCAACAAAATCGTATATGACAAGGATGGAATGTTTTATTTAAGTTATTTTTCAATAAGACAATGATGAAATTGTATATATTCAAGTTATAAAAATAATGTATGATGCTAATGATATATTTTACATAACAGAATGCCTCCTAGACAAGACCCTGAACGAGGAATAAGGGGCAGAGGCAGACCTAGGAGAAGAGGTAGAACTCCTGAGCAAGAAGAAGAGGCTATACCTCAACCACCTCCACCTCAACCTGATCGCAGGATAGAGGAATTATTCTTAAGACAAAATCCTCCTACTTTCAATGGGAAGTGTAGTCCGTAAGAAGTCAACAGTGGATGAGAACTATTGAAAGGATTTTCACCTTTTAAGGTGCACAAAGACAGAACGATCATCATGTGTAACCTTCCATTGAATGGACTCACGATTTACGGTGGGAGGCCGAAGAAAACCTTACAAAGAAGCGCGATGGAAGAGTTAACATGGAAGATTTTAAGAGAGAATGTATGATAAGTACGCACTAAAAATTTACAAGAAGAAGAAGGAATATGAATTTTCTTGTTAAAACAAGAAAAGATGTCAAGAATCGACATGATCGCACATTCTCGCCGATGTTCAGATATGCATCGATCATGGACACGGACCTAAAATGGCGTAAAAATTCGTGTCGGGTTAAGGCGCCGTAATAAGAATGTCTCTCACCGGTCTTGGAGACACGACCTATACGTAAGCTCTTACACGAGCTCTAGACATCGAGGCGAAATGCCGATGATAAGCCATCATCACCGATGCGTAATACAATGGACAAGTGGAAAGAGGAAATGGATACAAGTTTTAGTAACAGAAATTTTGAGAACAGAATAGTAGACAACAAAGGGCAAGGAAGTACAAAGAACTCAAGGACAAGGATGGAGGAAGCCAAGATTTGTCCCTCCAACAAAAGGACCACAAGAGCAAAGAAAGCTCTTCCGCGTCCAAAGTGCGAAAAATGCACATGTGAATGTGCATGGCAAAGGCGAACTGCTTTTAGGTGTGGTATGAAAGGACATTATGCAAACTTTTACCCAGAGTACGCTCGAAACGATCGAAGGCCGAACCAACCTCAGAATGTCCAACCACCGAGGGCTATTCAATTTCAAATTTCAACCTCAACATCAAATACTGACCACAACAATGGCAACAACCTCCGCCACAACCGCAACCACAACAACAAATGCAGAGTGCAAGTGGCAACCACCTCAAAGAACGAAGGCAACAACCACCACGGCAACGCCAAAGAAGAATAAAGAAATTTCGCATAACAAGAATAAATTTCAAGAAAGACAAGCACAACGTCACCTCACCGCCCAGTTGTAGGCATATGCTTTGCACCGCGATAAAACTAACAGACCAGGAAACCCGCGGTATGGGAATTCTTCTCAACATACCATGTTATAGTATTGTTCGATCACGGTGCTTCGCACCCTTCATAGCAAAATCATGCGAGATCTGTTGGGACTTAGTGCTATAAAAGCAAATCAGATATGAGAATCTCTTCACCTATAGGAGGATTATGATCATACATTTCGCCGAACCTAGAGTTGAACTTAGGACCACTTAGGTTCCGCAAATAATTTGAACATAATACCCGTGGGTGGCGTAGACATAATCTTAGGAATGGACCGTTAGCGCAAACCACTCCACGATTCTTTGCAAGGAAAGGAAAATATTATTTCACTTTCCTCGACAAGAAGCAACGACTTCCATGGAATTAGTACGGGAAGAGAGTTCCGATTGTATCCGCATTGAAGGCAAGGAAGATGATGAATAAGAAGGGATACCATGCTTTTCTCGCTTACAGAACGGAGAAGAAAAGCCTAAATGAAAGTAAGATATAGAAATTGTCGTGAATTTCCGGATGTATTTCTAAGGATCTACCGTGATTACCTCCCGACAGACAAGAATTTACCATCGACTTGGAACCGTGATCGGCTCCATTGTCAAGGCACCCTACAAATGGCCCCAAAGGAATGGAAGAACCGAAAATCCAAATCCAAGAACCGCTGGACCTAGGTATCATTAGACCTGGTGTTTCGCGTTTGGGCGCTACCGTATTGTTTGTCAAGAAGAAGGATGGATCTTTAAGGACGTATAGACTATCGAGAGCCGAACAAGACGACGCCAAGAACAAATACCTTTGCTAAGGATCGACGATCCGCTTGATCAATTGAGAGGAAGCAGGTATATTCTCAAAGATTGATCTCAAGTCGATATCATCAACTCAAAGTACGACCAAGATATAGCTAAAACCGCATTCAACAAGATATGGCCATTATGAATTGTAGTTATGCCGCTCGGATTAACTAATGCACCAATTGATTTATGGACCTCATGAACCGAGTGTTTCATCCATACTTAGACAAGTTTGTCTTGGTTTTCATAGATGATATTCTCATCTATTGGAAAACTGAGGAAGACCATAGGGACCATCTAAGAATAGTGTTGCAAACTTTGAGGGATGAAAGATTATTTGCTAAATTTAGCAAATGCGAATTTCATGAAGGAAGTAATGTTCCTGACACATCGTGTCCGCCGATGGAATCAAAGTAGATCCACCAAAGTGGAAGCGGTCAAGAATGGAAATCGCCGCGAACTCGAACGAGATCCAGTTTTCAGATTGGTGGTTATTACAGAGATTCATCGAGGATTCTCCAAAATAGCAAGCACTAACGACCCAACCACTCCGAAGGGAGTTAAGTACACTGGACCAGAATGCGAAGCGAGTTTTCAAAACTCAAAGAGAAGTTAACAAGTGCACCAAAGGCTAGCATCCCAAGGCATAAAGAATATGTGGTTTATACGTACACTCAAGAACGGACTAGGTTGGTTTTGATGCAAGAAGGAAATGTAATAGCATACGATCCCGCAACTTAGACCACATGAGCTGAACTACCCAACACATGACTTAGAATTAGCAGGCGGTACATGCAATCGAAAATATGGAGACACCATCTCACGCAGGAGATGTGAAATCTATATGCATCATAAGAGTTTGAAATACTTCTTTGAGCAGAGAGATCTAAATACGAGGCGAGAAGATCGCTCAAACTAGTAAAAGATTACGACTGTGGTATTAATTATCACCCAGGTAAAGCGAATGTGGTAGCTGACGCCTTGAGTCGTAAAAATCAAACTAAATTGGGATGTCTCCTTACACAAGAAGATAAACTCATTGAGGAATTTAGAAAATTGAGAATTGAATTGGTCGAACAACGAGAGCGATCACGAGCTATATCGCTACACTCACCGTGACACCCGATTTAAGAAAAGGATCATTGAGAGACAAAGGATGGAGGAAAAGTTGGAAAGATAAGAGGAAGGGTGAACTGGCGAATCAAGGATTTCCACAAAGCATCGATAATGCTTTAATGTTTGAAGGAGAATATGTATTCTCGATGATACGTAGATTCGAACGAATAATGAGTGAAGCTCATGATACACCCTACACCGCCCACCCAGCAAGACGAAGATGTACCAAGACCTAAAAGAAAAGTTCAGTGGAAGGCATGAAACGAGACATAGCTTCTTTCAGAACGCCTTTGCTTGCCAAAGAAGTAAAAGCTTTACACCAACGTCCCTACGGGAAGCTACAACCGTTGGGTATACCCGAGTGGAAGTGGGATGAGATAACGATGGATTTCGTTACAAATTTACCCAAGTCCAGAAAAGGGAACACTACCATATGGGTAGTGGTGGATAGACTCACAAAATGCGCTCACTTTCTACCAATTCAGAATACTTATGGATCTGACAAGCTAGCCCAGATATATGTAAAAGAAGTTATACGACTACATGGAATACCAAAATCTATTACATCAGATAGAGACTCCAAATTCACATCAAGATTTTGGGTGAGCCTACAAAGAGAATTGGGAACGAAGTTGAACTTCAAGACAAAGATTTCACCCATGCATCGATGGGCGATCGGAAGGACAATCCAAACTCGAAGATATGTCGAGAACCGTAGTACTAGATCGAGGTGCAAACGGGAAGACATTTTACCTCTCATCGAATTTGCCTACAATAATAGTTATCAAGCAACAATTGATACGGCCCCACACGAAGCCTCAGATGGCAAGAAATGTAGATCACCGCTTTCGGGATGAAGTGGGTGAGAGGAAAGTAGTAGGGCTGTAAGCAATGAATGAAATGATTGAAATCGCTCGACAAATTAGTAAAGAATAAGAGAAGCTCAAGATCGACAAAAGTCTTACGCGATACACGAGATCTCGAACTACAGCTTGAAAGTGGAGACAAAGTATTTCTTAAGGTCTCTCCATCGGGGGATCATAAGATTTGGTGAAGGGAAAACTAAGACCCCGCTTCACAGACCATATGAGTTCCTAGAAAGAATAGGCCCAATAGCCTATAAGTCGCTCTTCCGCCAAACTCGGGAAATGTGCATAATGTTTTTCACGATCTCAATTAAGAAAATATGTACACGATCCAAAACACGTGATCCGTCAAGACGACGATTTCAACTCGTATATGAGCTATGAAGAAGAGCCTACAGAATAATAGACCATAAAGTTCAACAATTGAAAAACAAATCAATTTCGCTGGTCAAAGTTATGTGGAAACACCACGGACAAGAAGAAGCTACGTGGGAACTAGAAGATGCAATGAAAGAACAATACCCAGATTATTCTTCTAAGGTATACAAATTTCGACGAAATTTCTTTTAAGGGTAGGATGTAATAACCGCAGCTTTAAAGCCTAATTACTATTGTTAAAACCCGTAAAATAGAATTCCGCGTGAAATCAAATTAATTTGAAATCGAGTATGAATTCGATCTATCTTACAAAGGAATGAATTCTATTATAAATTCACCGAAAACCGTGAATTTAAGAATCAAGTCTATAACGCTTATCAACAATATATTTTTAACGTCTTACCGCGAATCGACAATAAACTTCATAAAATTTTCTAAGCAATCAAGCTTTAGAATTTTATTCCTTTATTAATGAATTATATTAGTAAAGTGATTACTAATTATTACGACCATTTCAAGATGAGTCGACACGTAACGCTTTGAGACGCTTTCAAACGCCAACGCTAGATTTAAACGAACGATGGTTTTAATGATCAAGAAATTATAGGAAATTATTTCCTATGATTATTAAATGATAATACAGTATTATTAAGCATTTAAATGATGCTTGAACATTAGAATTAATAAACATCACAACTTAGTTTTCGAAAAACCCTAAATTCTTGAAAATTAGGGTTTTCCTCATAAAATAACATCTTTTAATTATCCTATGATATTAATTATCATCTAAATCATATACCATGGTGTACATACCTATTAATGACATGAAATAAAAAATTTAACCTATAGTTTGGCCAAATGGCGAGCCATTTTTATGTATACAAAGTCAATTATTTTATTTTCTCCACTCTCAGGTGTATGTATCCTATATACTTCAGATTTTATATCATTAAAATCTCTCACTAATGATATATTTTAGCTATTTTAAAGAAGATTATGTGTAAGACAACAATGATTTACTTCCACTATGGAATAAAATATTAATAAAAGGAAGGGTCTCTTGTGTGTATTGGGGCAGTGGTGACGAGAATGGGGAGGTTATAGGGGGATAAACGCGCATTTTACATGTTTATAGTTGATATTTGAAGATGAGTTTAGCTCATTTAATGTGCGTTTATGTATCGATTCTTAATGTTTTATCTATTTCTAGAAGATAACGCTCTTGGGTGTTCCTTCGACGCTTTGTAGTTTATATGTCGATAATCAAGCAAGGAACGACGACGCAGAAAGAATTACAATCTGTCCAGCTTAGCGACTGCACTAGCGGTCGCAAGGCTGGTCGCTAGGAAACACGCGAGAACCCGGTGCGAGTCATGCGATGCAACCTCGTGCCCGCGAGAAGCTTCAGCGAGAACTCATCGACGATTTCTCGCGACCGATTCATCATAGCTAGCGACGCTAGCCGGGTCATGAGGTACCATGTGAGCAAAGGAAGTGAGCGAAAGCGAGACGAGGCACGCGAGACTTACCTCGGGACCGCACTCAGCGGCCGCGAGAGTGCTCATGAGACCGAGCGGCGTAGGAAAAATTAGGGTTTGGTGCGCCATATATGGCAACACCCCTGCGCCCATCGCACCCAATACGCCCCGAGCTCAATTTCTTTAGTTTTTCCTCGCTTTTCCATTCTTTAGCTTTAGTCTTCATTTAGTTTAATTCTAGTATTGTTTTTCCGTTGTTCTAGTTTAGTTTATCGTTGCTATCGATCGGAACATTTTGTCCGATCGCTTTCCGCTGTTTTCCGCTCGCTCGCTTGGGATTGGATTCAAGACCAACCATTGTTCATCCAACGCTTCCCTACGGGTTTTATATATTTAATTTCTGCTTTTATGGTTAAATCGCACTTTATTCCGCTTATTATGTCTCGCTAGTTTTCCGCTCTAATCCTGTGGTTTGCATGATTCGATCCTATATGTTGTGAGTCCCGCTATTGTTATTTACCTTCCGCATTGATTCATGATTCATGGTGCTTATTTATATGTGTTGATTTACGATCAATCTTGATGCATATCTAGTCGCCGCTAACGACGAATCGTATTAATTGTCAATCGATCTTGAATGCATGATACGAATAAGCCTTGAGTCGTGAATCGAGATAGACATTCGTAGGAAGCATATTCTTAGTGATCCGCTTTGAGTTGCTTATTTTCATCTAGAGACGAATCGTAATAGGGAAAATTAGTAATCAACCGCCGCAATTAAATCGCCACCGGTTGTTGGTTATATATGTGATCTTCCGCCTTGCCTCGGATTAAAACAGTTAGTAATAAGCGTGATAAACATCGCTGTGGATAGGATTGGTGCATCCCTAGGGTTAGTCTTTCTTCATAGTTATCTTCCGTGTTTATTGCTTTATTTTATATTTACGCTGGTTACCTTTGCTTTGATTAAATTCAAGCCCAAAACCTTTCACCCAAATTCGTGTTTGGATAATGATGAATTATCGCTGAGCTAGCTTCTATGTTTTCGTGATACAATCTCTCAGGATACGATATTAACACCCTATACTTACACTTTTACGTGGGAAAAAGCAATGATCAAATTTTGGCACCGCTGTCGGGATTGTTAAGATCACATAGGAATAATTTGACGATTTGGATTTATTAATTCAAGTTATATATATGTTATATTATATTTATTTATTTTGTCAAGCTAAATTCTCTTTTCTCGGGTAGTTTATGCGTACAAGATCTCGTGGACCTCAAGAATTATTAGATCCCGAGATCGAAAACTCTCAAAGGAGAAGAGACGGCCGCAATGGCGCCTAATCCGCTAATCCGGGCATTCCTCCCGAGCAAGTTGACGATGCTAGCCGACTTTGCGAGAGATGCAACGTCGATGGCGAATATGGAATCATTGTCCCCGCTCCGGAGGAAAGACCTCTGAATCACATGTACCGACATCCCACCGAATAGCCCAAGGAGGCGGTTGGGGCCCGCACGTGAGATGCAAACAATTTTGAGCTAAAACCGCCCCGATCAAGATGGTCTAAGGAGAGCAAGATGGGGAGGAGTCACGAAGACCCAATACGCATCTCGAGACCTTTTCGATATTTGTGACACCATCAAATGAATGGGGTGCCACAAGACACGATCCGGACACGCATGTTCGGTTTCTCACAAGCAGCCAAGTGAAAGATTGGTTCAAGAGTTTGACCGAATCGCATCGATACTTGGGGAAACTTTACAGAAGTTTTTTTGAATACTTTCCACCGCGAAAGACAGAAGATCATCGCCGAAATCTCTCTATTTTGCTAAAACCACGACGAATCATTATTCGAGGTATGGGAGAGATTCAGAGGTCTATTGAGACGATGTCCACAACACGGGTTCTCCAGGAGCAACAAATCACAGTTCTACGTGGATCGATATGGCGGAGCGAGGATCATGGTGGATGATCGGTGGGGCTGTTTATTGAACCGACCAGAGACGAGGCAAGTCAGACAGAGGAGATGGTCGCCAATCAGTTATCAATGGCCAACGAGAGAACGCCATTGTTCAAAGCAATACTTGTTGAGAGGATTCAAAATATGACGATCTCATGAAGAAGTTCACTATTTTGAAGAGTCGATTGAGACAGAGAACGTCACCCACATCAATCGTAGGAATCATCCAAATTTCCAACAACCTCCAAAGAAGCCAATGTTCAATTCGCTTCAAGAGCCAAGAAGCCAAGTCTCAAGACATGATGCAGAGCTGGTTGTAAGCAACCAACAATTGGCAACGAACCAAAATTGCTTATAAGTAACACCGGCAAAAGATAAATCATTTGGAGTCCACCGTGACGGCTATAGGGAAGCATATGAAGATGTTGGAAAATCAAATTGGTCAAATAGCCGCATAAGTGAATGCACTACAAAAGACGGCCAATTTCAAGTAATACGGAGATGAACCAAAGAATCAAGGTGCTCGCCATCCGGATTTGAGGTGGACGAGCTTGCCCGAGCCCTACCGAGGAAGAAGAGTACCGAAAGCACATCGAGGAGAAACCGCGACCGAGCTCACGATCGCGAGCCCGATCGCGAGGAAAATAGAAATTTTACACGTAAGCTCATGATCGAGCACGCGCCGCCAGCACCCGACCGTGAGCCATCGAGTGCGCGACGCCCGAGCTGTTCGCGAAGCGACCCGCCGCATACCACCCGCGAAAGCAATCGTGCGAGCATGCCGCCGAGAAATCCATGAAGCTCGCTACCGCAAGCTCGCACGCGCGGAAGGAGTCCAACAGCAATGATACCTCGCGACCTTCCCAGCGACCGCGAGGTCGACCGCGAGGCAACCACGTATAAAATCCTCGCACGCACACTCCTCCGGTCCTGTTTCCGAGTCGACTTGTCAAGTCGAAATATGACGAGGAGTTTGCTCGCTTCAAAGAGGTTTTTCAAAAGTTGAGATAAATGTACTCTTTGAAGCGCGAAACATGCCGGATACATGAAATTTTAAAGACGCAGCTTGCAAGCAAGAAGAAACTGGGGAAATTTGAGAAAATTACCCTATCCGAAGAATGCAGGGTCGGCTTGCAGGAAGCTCCTCTCGAAGGTAAGGATCCCGCAGCCACATTAGAGTGCGAGATCGCCGAGCGCATTTTCCAAATGTTTTGTGCTATTTGGGGCGAGCATCAACTGATGCCATTGAACGCTTTTCAACCGCTACACCTAGGAAAGATGAAGTTTAATAAGATTTCATCGATGATGGCCGACCGGTCACCACATATCCAAAAGGTATCGTCAAGACGTGTTGGTAAGAATTGTGATTTTGTTTTTCCCGCCGACTTTGTCATTTTAGATATTCCGAATTCAAACAACAACCGCTAATCCTAGGTAGACCTTTTCTAGCAACCGGTCGGCGTTGATTGATGTGCAGGAAGGCAATCTCACGCTTCGTGTTAACGATGAGGAGCTCAAGATTTCCATACGACGCCATCAAGCAACACGACGTTGGAAAGCCAAGATTGTCGCCGATCATGACCGCTTGCCGCACGCATCTCGCATTTAGAGGGTACTGACCACCGAGGAAGCCGCGAGAAGGAAGAAGTGGACCTTGCATGGAACCCGAGTGTTTCATTCAAGTTTAGGGGCCACTTCCATAGTCGCAAGCGGTCATCCGTGAATGCTAAGTTTAGGAAGATCCACGAGTTGAGAAGGATTTCTGTTGCCACTAAAACGCCGGATTAACAAGGTTAGTGATGGTCTAGCTAAAGACGTTAAATTAAGCACTTGTTGGGAGGTAACCCAACATTTTCTTTGTTTTTGTTTTCGTGTTTTGTCGTGTCTTTCGTTTGTGTTGCTTTTTGTCGTGTTTCTATTTTTCTTTTCGTTGTTGTGTCTGTCGATCAACGAGTTAAGTGAAGTGTTTTAATCCATGTGGCCAATGACGATAGAAATTTTTTGTGAAATCTAATGATAGTGCACATGATATGTTAGAAAATGACGCATGAACGACTTGAGATGGCTTAGACTTGTTATTTTTTTCACCATTTGCTTATCCTGTGAGACTTGAGCTTCATCGTATAAACATCTTGATACAGTCATAATTGTGTGATATCGCATGTGATTATCTTCTAGAACTTGCCGCTCTTCCGTCGAGACCGCAATATGTGTTTCAATTTGAAAGGATAAAAGGCCATCTTTGTTAACCACATATTCACCCAAACACTAACCCGATGATATATACCATTTGTCGCCTCTTTGAGCCTTTATTAGACTTTTTCTTTCGATTAACCGGATGATAGGAGGTGAGGATGGACATGGGAATCGAAAGGGGTTGAAATTTTGATGTAGTTATGACGAGAAAAGTTTTTTTTAGAAAAATACATATGTGGTGAAGAATAGTACCTTTGTTGTGAAAGTTAAACCCTATAAGCTCTAGAAAAGAAAAGAAAAGAAAAAGAAAAATGTTAAGTTCGCTATGAGTGTTGAGCATAAAGGGTCTTTAATCAAAGTATAGGTACCTTCGTGGCATTAAACGCTGATTTAGCGTTGGGAGAGAAGAGGAAAATGGACAAAGTCCATATGTGTCTAAATGTATAAATGGTGGTGCTTTGAATATTCTCGAGTCACTTAGCCATATTTTATCCTACCTTAACCAATGTGCCTACATTATAACCTATCAAAAGACCTCTTTGATCCTTATTTGAACACATTTGACGCGGTGGAGATGTTAGAGAAATGGCAAGCCTATGGTAAGATGTTGCATTGCATTGATCTATGAGTGTATACACGTCCTTAATTTCTTTATGAGTTTGAGTGTATCCTCTATATTTTACACACATGCCGTTGTGAGGGTTGAATTAAATGAGTTTTTGCCCTCGATGGTTGTTTGTGTTGAGTTGGTTAACATCGTCATGTGTGCTAATGTTTTTGAGCGTTAAGTATATTTTTTCGAGGCCTGATTGTGTTTATCACCTTTGCTACGCTCGTTGATCTTTCGTTTGTCTTTCGGTTCTGTTTTTTTTTTGAGGACAAACAATGCTTTAAGTTTGGGGGGTTTGATAAACGCGCATTTTACACGCTTATAGTTTATATTTGAAGATGAGTTTAGCTCATTTAATGTGCGTTATGTATCGATTCTTAATGTTTTATCTATTTCTAGAAGACTGCGCTTGGGTGTTCCTTCGACGCTTTGTAGGTTTATATGTTGATAATCGAAGCAAAGAACGGCGCACGAGAAAAATTACAATCTTTCCAGCTCTAGCGACCAGCCTAGCGGTCGCTAGGCTGGCCGCTAGGAAACACGCCGCGAGAACCCAATGAGCCGCGACCGCAACCTCGTGCCCATGAGCGGCTGGCCTAGCCGAGAACTCACCGGACGACCGCGACCAGTTCATAATTGCTAGCGACCGCTAGCCGGGTCGCGAGGTACCATGCGAGCGCAAGGAAGCGGCGAGACGAGGCAGCTGCGAGACTTACCTCGCGACCGCACTAGCGTCATGCGAGGAGTGCTCGCGAGACCGAGGCGAAGAAGGCAAATTAGGGTTTAGGTGCGCCATATATATGGCAACACCCCTGCGCCCCATCGCACCCAATACGCCCCAGTAGCTCAATTTCTTTAGTTTTCCTCGTTTTCCATTCTTTAGCTTTAGTCTTCATTTAGTTTAATTCTAGTATTGTTTTCGCTTGTTCTAGTTTAGTTTATTGTTTTGTTAGCGATCGAACATTTTTGTCTCGATCGCTTTCCGTTGTTTTCCGCTCGCTCGCTTGGGATTGGATTCAAGACCAACCATTGTTCATCCAACGCTTCCTACGGGTTTTATATATTTAATTTACGCTTTTATGGTTAAATCGTATTTTATTCCGCTTATTATGTCTCGCTAGTTTTCCGCTCTAATCTGTGGGTTTGCATGATTCGATCCTATATGTTGTGAGTCCCGCTATTGTTATTTACTTTCCGTGCATTGATTCATGATTCATGGTGCTTATTTATATGTGTTGATTGATCAATCTTGATGCATATCTAGTTGCCGATTAATAGACGTAATCGTATTAATTGTCAATCGATCTTGAATGCATGATACTAATAAGCCTCGAGTCGAATCGAGATAGGACATTCGTGGGAAGCATATTCTTAGTGATCCGCTTGGGTTGCTTATTTTCATCTAGAGCGAATCGTAATAGGAAAATTAGTAATCAATGCCGCAATTGTCGAATCAAGTTGTTGGTTATATATGTGATCTTCCGCCTTGCACGGATTAAAACGGTTAGTAATAAGCGTGATAAACATCGCTGTGGATAGGATTGGTGCATCCCTGGGTTAGTCTTTCTTCATAGTTATCTTCCGTGTTTATTGCTTTATTTTATATTTAGCTTGGTTACCTTTGCTTTGATTAAATTCCGAAGCCCAAAACCTTTCACCCAAATTACGTGCTTGGATAATGATGAATTATCGTTGAACTAGCTTCTATGTTTCCGTGATACAATCTCTGTGGATACGATACTTCGCTTACCCTATACATACACTTTTTACGTGTGGAAAAAGGAGCGATCAGGGGGATGACCTCAGTTTTTTTCATTTTTCACTCATCACTCAAACACTCCACTCCGATCTCTCTCCAAACCTCTCATCTCTCTCAAGAACACTCTCTTTCTCTCTTTTTTTCTCGCACCGAGAGCTCCTTCTCCCATAGCCAAGCTTAAATTTTCTTCTCTTTTCCATATCAGTGTAAAACCTTGAACACTATTCCATTAATCCATATATTCAAGGTAGAATCAAACAAAGGCTTGGTTGTTCTTGAATCTTTGTAAAGTTTTCGAAAGGTGTATGGTTCTTGCATGTGTTCTTGATGAACTTTGTTGGGGATATTTGACTATTGCATGTGTTTTGATGATGAGAAAATGAGTAGATATGTGTTCTTGTTAAAAATGTATTGCATGTGGAATTTTAACTTAAAACCTTATGAATCTATGATTATGTATTGTTCTAAGAATGTGTAGCATGATAGTTTGAGGCTTGATACATGTTTTAAAAATTTAATTGAACAAGTATGAAAAATGCTAGTGATGGCCGAGACCTATAAGAATTTATTTGAGCATGAATTTGTGATTTATGATGTTATATGTGTCTATAGTATTTATTTGAAAATTTTAGAAAAATCTATGCTATTTTTCTTCT
This sequence comes from Salvia rosmarinus, assembly GCA_036937905.1. Classification (NCBI taxonomy): domain Eukaryota; kingdom Viridiplantae; phylum Streptophyta; class Magnoliopsida; order Lamiales; family Lamiaceae; genus Salvia; species Salvia rosmarinus. The sequence continues at coordinate 34,908,084 of CM072820.1, read as the reverse complement.
TGAAACCGAGACATGTATAGTTATATAAGTGGGTGTATGATTTTATTTTTGTACATGCAATGTGATATTATTGATCTATGATGTATTGAGAGTGCAAATTTTGTACTTAACCCTGCATGTTTGTTTTTAAATGTGCAGGTTGAGCTCGAATGTTGAGGATGGAGGAGTGTAGAGGAATGTCCAGTGTCCTTGATGTCATGTTTAAACTTGTTATCCTTGAATACATATCGTCATATATGTATTCACGCACTTTCCGCTGCGACTCTGAATTTATTTTTATGTTATGTATGATGATGAGATGTTATGAACTGTTGGAGTCTATCAGATCATTATTGATCTTTGGATCTGATAGCTTAAACCACTTAGTTTGACCTATATTAAAGTATGTATGATCAAGTATGTTCGTCTAATTATGTAAATTACCCCCTTATTATAATTACCCATAATTCCTAAATACTATTCCTAGTATTAGTCCGTCCAAACTCTGGGTTATCCGGAGTGTGGTCGTGACACCCTTTCCTTTCATCAAGACATCATTAATACCGTCGTAGAAGTAGGCCTCCTTCTACGTCGTTGTGACCGGCCGAGAATTATCCTTTCAGCACACAGTCACCCTTTATGTGTACACGTTAACCCTAGCCAGGTATAATCCTTCCGGCATAGGATCCGATATCGATTTCATTCATAAGTTGGGAGCGACCCAACAACATTCATAACATTTCATTCATGGATAGGATACATACACAAAAACATAAACATTTGGGCAGGTAATTAAATAAAACATTTCATCAACATTTCTTGTAATAAAGCATCGTAAATAAAACATTTCAAAAGCATTTTATTTTGAGTTGAGTAAAGCCCACCTGGTACGTAGCTTTCTTAAATAGACTCCCCTTAACGTTGATGATAACGTCGCGTCCTTCCTTTATGTAAGTAGTTAATCTTGTATATGCATCATCACGCTTTTCGAGAACGTCAAAGTCTAATAAGCTTCGATAACCTTCTAAAACAACACTGTATTTTCTAACCAACTTAGTACGTCTTTTCATCGAACCTCTTAACTTATAACGCGTTTCGTGCTTGATAGAGACGATTATGACTTATGACCCGACATCCACCATTTAGGTCAAACGTCGACTTATACTTACGCTATCCGATAAAATGATCTCGATTGTGAGATCATCTCTTATTCGAGATATTCATATAATTCTAACGTTTCACACGATTAGCGCATTTATTTAACGATATCAATTTACGTAAGGCGTACTACATAACGTCATTCACGTATTAACGTATTTCTTACGTTTTGACCAAAGTCGACAATTTTGACTTTTATTAATATGTATATCGAAATTATAGGCACGTATGTTTATAAATATGTATAAATCGATTTTCAATCGATTTTTCAATCGTTTTATCATACGACCTAACTTTTCACGTTAATCAACAAGCATACTTGAATTCATTCCTAAGTATGACTTAACTTTGGACATTACATCATTAAATTTTCATAATATACGTTACTTATCTTAACGTTTCAACAAGATACAAAATTCATTGATTTTAAGAAAATCACATCAAATCATAACATTTCTTGTCTTAAAAATTCACATAAAATCATAGTATTCCCAAAACATATTTTTGGAATATACTATGCAATTATACATGATTAAATAATTTTTTTTAAAAACTTGTAAACCTTAGTACATAGGTTTCGGCCCTTTTCACAAAATTTTCAAAACCTTTCCAAAAATTCTTATAAATTCACATAGTGTACTATTTTACCATGGGATCAATAATATATATTAATATTGATCATATAAAATTTGTACATCATTAAATTTACCATAATGTTTTCGGTAATTTCAATAATCATACCAAACATTTTTCAAAAATTCCAATTAAATTTCACAACACATAATTATCATTATATAATATTACCATAACATAATTTTGATCAATTACCACTCATACAACAATATACACTAGAAAATGATTTTCGAAACTTGTACTTAGGTCCAACTAATTTTTAAAATTTCCAATAAAATCATACAACTCCATATCATGAATCTACATCACTTATATGCTATAATTTCATTCAAATATCAAACATATATCCACATAATACTTCTCTATTATTTTCGGTATTTTTGAAACATTAAGTATATGTTTTCCAAAAATTCCACATAAAATCATACATGCTTATTTAATACCATAGATCACTAATCCATGCTCAAATCAACATTTAAAAATCATTCACAACATCATATACATACCTCATATTTTCGGTCATAACAAGAAATTCTCATACATGCTTATCTTTCCATTAAATTCATAATATAAGCTTATAATCATCATATAAACATATTTAATGAACATCCCAAGATTATAACATAGTTTTCGAATTTTTCATCTAAAATAACATATGTACATAATATAAAATCTAACTGTTGGATTTCAAAAATTTAAGCATGTATAGATAGATCGTACGATTTCTAACCTTTTGATCGGAGTCGATCGTTGACGACGAACGTTTTCACTCAAGAATCGAAGAAAGAATTTTGGAAAGCCCTCACTTATTTTCCCCTCTATGCTCTCGGTTTTAGGGAGCAAAAATGAGAGAATGTGAAGCTTATCACATTAATAAAGCTAGACCCACTTGCATACAAAATATCTAATTTAGTTTGTACATATTTTCTAGTTTGTCATGGTAACTATCGGTCCACTTGTGGAGACTTGGAGACAAATTCATTCTTATCCCATTATACATTCTTATGTCATACCTTATCTTTTAATTAATGCACCTAATAATTACCTTAAATCAACTTGCAAAAATTATTCTATTATTTGAGTTGTTTCGGCCTTTTCAATTGAATAAATACATCCACTTGAATTTTTAATAATTTACCTCATTTAATACATATTATATCATATTATACCATATAATAATTAATTATATGATCAATTTCATTATCAATCATCATTATTATGAAATAATAAAATTTAAATCCTTTGTTCACACATATATATACATTTTCGATCACCTACATAGTATAGGATAAAAATTCTATTTTTTTCATGCATCAATACATCATCCTATTCCATAATTAATTTATACCAATTAAATTCTCATAATTATCAAAGAATTATGAAAATCACAATTTAATACACATATATATATATTTTCGGTACTTCATATATGGAAAGGGAGAATTAATCTTATCTTATACTACATTCAATGTATCATATGTGTCATTATCAAACATAAGATAATGTTAATACTTTAGGAAACATTATCCTTTAAAAAGTCAAATATTTCAACTTCATGAATTTCAAAAATGCCATAAGTTCACACTTTGATCTTTTTCTATACAATTTTCGGTCCCCTCTAACTATAGCATAAGACAAATTTCATTCTACACCTAGATACATTAATTAATGCATCCTTATCACACACATCACTCTCATAATTATATCCTTGATTTTTGTATAATTTCCTTCACATGATTTCAACCTTTTCGGCACTTTAGGATAGGAATTCCTCCCACTTGATCCACTTGGTATTACACCTTAGCTTATCCTCAAAAATATCTTATAAATATAATAATTACAATACATCATCCTTTAGGTGGCAATTAAATTCAATTAACACCATGAAATCATATTTTCGGAACTTTTCAAAATATAAAACTATATATTTTATTTTCTTGTAATACATAGCTAATATATATCTATGTGACATATTATAAATCCTATATGATATATTCGATCATAGGAAAAATAATTAAAATCATTTCATGTCACATAATGAAATTTTCGAACATTAAATTCGAAAATAGGAGTATATTTTCCAATATTTATTCCTTAATTCCTCTAGCACTATTTTAATAAAAATAATGCTCTTATTACATAAAATAATCATAGAAATTTAAATAGTATAATTCCTTGATCGTTTGACTAAACTTTTGAATCGTTTCGAATGTTGACGTTTAAAACGTCTCAAAACGTTAAATATCGATTCTTATCGAAATTTGTTCATAATAAAGTGACATTCACTTTATTCATTCATTTCTTTAATAAAGAAATTTAATTCTAAGCTTTGCTGCTTCGAAATATCGTAAGATTAACTATCGAAATTAATCGACGTTGGATTAATTATGTGGAAGGAATAATAAAATTTATATTCCTTAATTTACTAATTATTAGTGAATATGATATACAAATCCTCGTATCATAGGTAATCGAATTCAATATTCGATAAATTACTATTCCGATTATCGAGACGAAACCCTATTTTACGATTTTTATTATCGTAATTAAGATTTAAAATTTCGGGGTATTGCATTCTAACCCCCTTAAAAGAAATTTCGTCCCGAAATTTGCATACCTCCGAAAGTATGGGGTATTTTCGCATCGTAACATTCTCATGCTTCCACGTGATTTCCTTTTGTCCATGGTTTCTCCATAGGACTTTCATTTAAAAGTATAACCTTGCCTCTGAATCATTGTCTCTTACAATCAAAATAATCGTAGATTTCTCATTACAACTCATATTCGAGTTAAGGATCACACCATTATGATGAATCACGTGTTTCAATCATATCGTATTTCCTTAATCGACACGTGGAAATATTTCGTACATTCCCAATTTTGGTGGAAGTACCCGATCTATAGACTCTTGGGCTATCATTTCTAGGATCTCGTAAGGTCCTATCGAACGTGATCTCAACTTCCTTTGTATTCTGAACTTTATAATTTCCTCCATATAGGAGTCTTAAGAAACTTTTATTTCTGCATTCAAAATGCAGTTTAGATCTACACGCATCAGCGTAAGACTTTTGTCTGTCCTTCTTTTCTTTCATTCTTTGCCTAATTTGGCAAATCTCTTAATTATTCCATTTACGTAGTCAGGACCTTATACTTTCCATCACTTACTTTACCACAATAAGGTGGTAGTCGATATATTCTTTCACATCATGCCTCATATGGCTATATTGATCGTTGCTTGACAACTATGGTCATAGGTGAACTTGATAAGTGGTACAACATGTTCCCACTTACACCTCGATCTAACATTCATATTCTCATCGTATCTTTAATCATTCGTATCTTTCTTGTGATCGCTCATCCGTAGGTGGTGGACATCTATATTAAGATTTAATCTCGTGTCTAACTCCCTTTTTATGAGCTAGTTTAAAATCTAGAGGTAAATTTGGAATCTCTATCTGATGTGAAAGGTTTTGATATCTCATGAAAATATGATTTTCTTCATATACGACAGAGCTAACTTATCAATTCCATGGTCGTCTAAATAAACCAAGATAAACATATTTGGTGAGTCAACCCACTGCTACCCATATAGCAGTGTTATTTCTTCATGACTTTGGTAAGACTCGTCATAAAATTCATTGCTATGTCATCCCATTTCATCTGTATATCTCTTGAGATTATATCTCCTTATAAGGTCATTGATTCAATGCCTTCACTTGTTGGTAACCGAGATAATATTTGACAAATGTGGTTATATCTCATTTCATTCTTTAATATCTAACTTTTCTCGTAAATCATAATATATATCTCGATGCTTCCTGGTTGAGTAATATAAGGGATATCATGAGTCTTATTCATGTTTTCATTTTTAAGCTTATTATTGCTTGAAATGTATATATATAACCTCTCTTTCGACAATAAAACATTGTTCGGTGCTTCTTTAAAATCCTTCAGTCCTTTATTCCTATTCTTAGCTCGTACTCTTTCAATCCCTCATCTATCCTTTATTACTGTATTGTCCCTTCTCCTCAAACCTAACGTAATCGTGAGTGTGGCAATAAGGCTCACGATCGCCTCAGGTTGCCCAACTATTTCTATATTCATTTTCTTAAATTCTCTGATGAGTTTCCCTCCTCTTGTAGAGAGGTTTTCCAATTTGGATTGACTCTTACGACTTAAGGCATTAGTTATTACTTTTGCCTTTCCTAGGTGATAATTTATATCACAGTCGTAATCATTTACTAGTCCGAGCCATCTTCTCTGTCTCCTTTTTGAGTTTCTTTGCTCGAAGAAATGTTCCAAACCTTTGTCATTTGTGAAAAATTCACAACTCATTCCGTATGGGGAATGTCTTCAACACTTTAGTACGCATACTATTGCTGCTGTTTCAAGTCGTGAGTTGGGTATTTCCATTCATATGGTCTAAGTCATGATGATCCAAAAGCTATTATTAATACATGACCTTACAATTATTGGGCCATGAAAATTTGAATTCCTTTTTGGGTAGTTGTATTATTGGTCTTACTATCTTAGAGAATTCTCAATTACTTTCTAATAATAGCCAGTTAACCCAAGTTATTCCTGATCTCATTTTGGGTTATTGACAACTTTCCTTTCTGGCATTGCTTTACCCTTTACTGGATTTACTTTGATTCCTTCTAAAGACACTATGTGTCTACGGAATTAATTCCTTGAGCCAAAATTCTCATTTGTTAAAATTGGCATAAATCGATTAGCTCTAGGTGTCCATAGAGATGCTTCTTCACGCCTTATGTTCTTTCTTATTCTATGTATAGATAGGGATATCGTTCTTAAGGATTAAGACAATTTGTCTAAATGCGTGTGGATCACTTGATTTTTCCGAGGTTAATGAATAGGGCTGATGCGTTAGTTGGTCCGAAAGACATAACTATCATCTCATGGTGACCATATCTCACTCTGAAAATTCATCTTCGTATGCCCGATACCATTCTATAAAACCACTTAACATATATCATCAAAATACCTCAATGAGGACTTACCATATATTAATTATAAGGATTGGTCCATCAAGCGATTAATTACATGGCGTCTTGTTCTATTTACACCAAAATTTTGACACCACATCAAAGATACTAACAAAAGATATTACCAAAGTATATTTACACCACACATTCTAACCATACCATTTACAACATAACCCATTACCTACATATAAGTCTCGTATTACCTAGAATTTTATGTTTCGAGTGCCCTTCGTCGAACCGTATTCCTCACTGGCATTTGCCTTTCTCCCGCATCTTTTCCTCATATATCGGCGATCTATCTCTTCTAGAGAGCGGGGTCACATTGCTCCTGCTTCTTCCTCGATACAAGAAGTTTGTTTTGCCTTTATCACAAAGTATGGTTGGGTTGGTAGCGGCAACTCTCCTAATCCTCTAGGACGGTAAGATCACGTCCTTTGGCCATATTCGTCTCTTTCGGTATAATCCGTGGAGCAGACGTGGGCGGCATTGGAACATCGTGATACAACCATTCCCTTATTTCATCTTGTGTAACCCGCACGGGACCGGAGAAGTGCTCGTGAGTGCGAGATCCATGCTCGTCATATGTATACTTGAGCACATTGATGAATCTGGTAAATCGCCCAACCCTGGAATTTTCTATATGGAGCATATATTCTTTCGATACCTCTTTCGCAAAGTTCGCGGTCTATCGACAAGCGACGGATAAGTCGTGAATACCATCCTCATCCGTCACTCCATAGTTATGAGCATCCTTCCAAAGGCGCAAAATTCCATCAAAACAATCTAAATCGAGCTCAGCTTATAATAAAAGAGTCGGTATTCTGTGTAAGCTCTAGGTTTGTAAGTCTTGAAGTTGACCTTTTACCCGTGCTACTCCTTTTCACGCCATCGTAAGCAGATAGTTCTAGATAAGCCAAACCAGACTAAACAATAAAGGAAATTTAAACGGAAGGATTTCTAAGGACTAAACACCTTGAATCATAAACTTGTAATCCACTTACAATATGCTCATAAACACTTATCTTATCCCGAACTTAGCTTTTACATCTTAATCATATATCGCTCTCGATTAACTTAGTTACGCAATAGTGGATTCAAAATCCCATTATGTAGAATCTCAATCAAGAGATTATGCCTACATTACCAATCACGTGAGTGATATCCATTTCAAAACTTCCATTTCTAGAATTATATCGCACTCCACATAGATATTATGATTCAGATTATTCGTTAGAACCTTAGGTGATTCTAGATCTAGTTCTAAGTCTGAGTAATACCTGCTACGGCTATAATTCTCATATAGGTAGGGGTTTTCATTTCTCCATTCGTTTATCTCGGATTGGTTCTAATCGTTTCTACACATACTTATGTAATGTTAGAATGTGAAACGCCTATTTCGAACACAATATTATGATATGCTGAGAATTTCTTCTCCTTCTCATCAAGCCTTCCTGGTTATTATTTGTTCTATTTTCGGCGCGAAGTATAGGTTCTGATCTACGGTGTTTCCATATACTCAAGTAAACCATCTATTTCATTTATAACTGTCCTTGTCTTTGGAACTTTATGTTTGCTATGGCCTCTTGCTACCTTATTCAAGATATCCTTCTTGGAGTCGCATACGGTATTCCTTTACCAATCACATTTTGTGGTCGGCCTACTACAACCTACCATTTGGTATTGATATCTCAATAATTAAATCTTATCGTATAAATCGTGACATATCATCATTATTATTCATTCTTAATCCGTATGAGCGATTCACGTCATTTTTCCTTTATCAATCTTAGGGATATATCTCTTATATATCTTTACTTTAAATTCCTTTCAAAATGAATCCTTGTTACGGCATTTAAGCGTCACCACTAGTAATATCCTTATTGGATATATAATATTTGCCCCTATCTTCCACTGTTTGATTCAGTGTCTTTCATATAGGATAAAATCCTTTGTCCACTAAGGACGTATTATACTTTTGCCTTGACGTCAAATACCTCTATCATTTCCTCGACATTCAATGATTGCTTTATTTCCAGGTCAGAGATGCCTAATATTTCATTTCACTGATCGTCACAAAAGTATGGGGGTAATCTCTCCAATTAGATTCACCTTAAGATCCTTCTATGTGAATCTTTTCATATGTTCTCTTGGATGTATTCCCTTTACAAAGGTCTATAGAAGCTATCTTGCTTCTTAATTTCTAAGACACGCAAAGCAGACGTTTTATGTCTATATCATTTTGGGTACTAAGATTCATTCCAAGAATGAATCTATTTCTTAATCTCTTCTTTACTTGAGTAATGGCTTTACATATCGAGGTCATATAATCTCTAATGCTTATTTGACCTTGTGGGTTATCTCATAATCGTATAGCTCGTAATTTCTTTTACTATCTTTAACTTTTGTCCCTTTTTTTGAGCATGGTATCTGAAGGTAATATTACTTTTATTATTCTTTGGTTCTCCCATTCGGAATCAGAACCATCATTATGGTCGTATAACTTAGTAAGGTAGTACCTTTGTACAACATAACTTAAATTCTAAGCATAAGCGTCTCATTACCATGTCTCGACTTTGGAGATATTTTCTCCATGCTTAAATCTCATACTAGGGTTATCCTAGTCGTTCACACATCTCAAATGATGGTGACTCCTCAATCTAATCATCATTGGTTTAACCAAGTCTCAGATGCTTGGAATCGATTATGTTCAAGCATAACCTCATTAATTGAGGTATAAGGCGAGAGATTTGTTATCTGTGACGCTATTATTTCTCTATATAGGTAGGGAAATCATGAGTGAATAAGCGGACCAAAAGCCATGGAACTTTGGTGTGGATCTTTGAAATGGCTTTTTCTTTTTATTAGTCGTGAGTGATGGAATCATTATACAGCATTTCGTAAAGAGGTTATTATCTCAGCAATAGTGTCTCGACCCATGAATAACTAAAACTTTTGGCGTCCCAAAATTGGAATCTTGATGATTCCACCATCTATGATTGAGTTACGAAAACTTCTGGATAAGCATCCCACATCTATACCGTGTTCTTTCTGGTTAAAGAATCTCTTTCTAATTGCTCTGGAACAATTAGAAGATTTTCTCGAAGGGCAGGTTTCTCCTACAAACCATTCGTGCTAAAATAGATTATTGTCCCTATACAGTTCGGACTATCTATGGAGTCTTGGGCATCAATAATTTGGATTCTTGAAGACGAAGAAGAGGAATAAGAAAACTTTCATTGTATATATATCTTTTGAGAAGAATATTGCGCATCTTCATTCTTTTAGACATGTCCAACCTACTAATGAGGTTTTACGGACAAACAACTATCTTTAAGATAAGTTGTAATCTCTCTCATTATGACATGATAAGGGAAAATTATATCCCATGTATATCATATACTTTTCTTTACTTTTACTCTTACATTCATTGCTTAAGAGTATCTCATTTATGAATTTTATTACCATAATAGTCATATAAAGATGTAACTTCACTGTTATCAGCATTCGATAAGCCCGCCAAGGGTCATTGCGTCGATGTGCATCATAGGAGTCAATATATTTTATCTCAATGAGATTTTGTTTACATCAAACTCTTATCATAACTTCTTGATGTCTATCACTTTACTGATCTGAAACTTTTAGGTGACCAAAATAAGTCAACCTACATCATACTTGATGTTTGTCGCTTTACTAATTCGAATTTAGGTGACAAGGTAAGTCAACCTTCATTATACTTACTGATTTCAGGGATTGAAAAGAATTCATCATGTCAACTTACAAGAGGTATGGATTAACAATTCAAGATGACAAATTTTACAGTTTGAATCCGTATGTTCTTTGAATCGAATAATTGGGATCTAGGGTCCGAAGACCAGAATGACGACTACTGAGATTTCTTTGGTCATATGGGTTGGCGGGCCCATCATAAATAGTTTCTCGATCCACACAAGGGTTTGGTTTCAAAAGGATACTTTATAAACCTTTGGGTTATAAATTTCTTCGGAAGAAATGAGATACTCAAGTGATTTCTCAATTGGATCTAGGTCATAGAGTTAAACTCAATGACAGGAATTGGGTGATGAATAGAAATTGAAATCTTATATAACTCATAACAGGTTATCAACAAGGTTCTAATGTACGTCATGGCTCTACTTGTTCTACTGGAAATCTTACTTTCTAGTAACATTCTAAGGTCCTTGTAACACTGTAGAGTTCTAGTTCTAGGTCATCACAAGTTATAAGGTTTATCGACATACTACCCTACGTCCCGAACTACACTCACGTTATTAAACTAACTTTTCGATTTGTTTCTTCAACGATTTTCTACCACATCGTGGTCTTTTCTTTTTGTAAAAATTTTACGGTATTTTCATCAATTGGTTCTTTGATCATATTTCTATTTCGTTTCTAACGAAAAAGTCATAGTCGATTTGGAGTTCCGTCGCGCGTGAACATCCAAATAAAAAGACTATACTCATGTCACTTATCGCATAGCGACATTCGTCCTCTTGTCATCATGTCCATTTCTGCCCTTTGATCTTCTTCTCGTCTTTTGATTCGAGATTTTCATTTCGATCTCGTCTTTGCTCTTAGGATTTAATAAAATCCTCATAATTCATCTTTCTATGTTCTTTCGCAAAAGGGATCATGCGTCCTAAACAGTCTACGTTCTTTTGGGATAGCATGCTTCATCATCATAATCAATTTTGAGATTTGAAATAAAATTTCAAATATTCACAACGTAGTTTATTTGCACGCATGTATTTCTTTGAATTTCAAAAATTCAACATATCATATTTGACATATCAATGTCCATTTTCAAACATCATTCACATAACTTTTGTTAATAATAATGAACCTTCATTAAATTCCACGAATTCAAACATTTCATTTTTGACATATTTTTGTCAAAACTTTCTCATATCATTGTCTTCATCTTTCTTATATCTCCTTTCATCTTTTCTTCTCATAACTTTTGTCAAAACTCACATTGATTTCAAATCAATTGCATAACTTTCATTGATTTCAAAACACGGTTTTGAAATTTCCTTTTTCAATCCTTTTCTCAAAACTTTCATTTCCTTTGAATCATTAATTCAATCCTTTTCACTTTGAAACTTTTCATTTCAAAACTTTTTGAGAAGAAATCATTTACCTCATTCCGACTGAGCTTGATGTGATGGAGTGTTGAGCATTGTCAGCTGTTTTCTAAAGGTCTAGAGACTCAATCTAGACTTGACTTTTGAAAGGAGGTTTTAGACTCAAAGAGCGAACCGCTCTGATACCACTTTGTAACAGCCCCTTAATCCTAAGTACGGATTAACAGGGACTATTACCTTAAACATGAATTAATGAACTGGACGACCATTTGACATTGAACTGTAATACATAAATTAAGAATACTTTTGGACTTCATTACATGACTCAAACATCTTACAGCGGAAACATGTGATTTGTACATATGACGATGTACAATCAAGGTATTGACTTTCAGAGACAACCAGCCCTATTGCTCAACATACCCATCGCATCACCACCAACTGCACATTTAAAAACAAATATGTAGGGCTGAGTACAAGAATGCACTCAGTGGACACATGCCAAAACATTTTATCATCTTTAAATTACATTTGCCCGTCAAGTAAGACACAAGGGTTTTAGTTAAAAGGCCTCATGTTTACTAAAACATTTTCATCATTTCTCAAAACACTCACAAGCAGTATTTTCTCATTGTATGTATGACCCATATCCCTTTCCTTTCATCATGACATCATTAATACCGTCGTAGAAGTAGGCTCTCTCTTCTGCCAGTGACCGCCGAGAATTGTCCTTCGGACACAATCACCCTTTATGTGTACACGTTAACCTAGCCGGTATAATCCTTCCCAGATAGGATCCGATATCGATTTCATTCATAAGTTGGGAGCGACCCAAAAACATTCATAACATTTCATTCATGGATAGGATACATACACAAAAACATAAACATTTGGGCAGGTAATTAAATAAAACATTTCATCAACATTTCTTGTAATAAAGCATCGTAAATAAAACATTTCAAAAGCATTTTATTTTGAGTTGAGTAAAGCCCACCTGGTACGTAGCTTTCTTAAATAGACTCTGTCACGACCCGACTATTTAATTACCTAATTAACCAAATAATCAGGCCGTGACTGGTTTAATAATCGATAATCTCTTAATAACAATTGATTTTAGGAAACAAATTTTGAAAACAAACGGACAGCATAACATTTGAAAATGAAATAAGCCAACCTGCACTCAGAGAATATCCAACAACAATACAAACGAGAACACAACCTCGAAATACATACATAAGAGTATTCAAAATATTTACAAGTTATCAAAAGTATGGTTTCACGTTTGAGGTTAATAATGAAGACTAATGAATGTCATGTATGAAGACATGACACTCGATCACAATAGTTCGCAGTAAGAAAACAAAATAACTAATTCAGCTCAGTTCCAGGCCACACCTCTTCCATGCTCAACCTGCAACATAAAACACTTATTGGGTGTGAGTACTAGAAGTACTCGGTGGGTAAATGCTATCATAATATTCAAAACTTATAACCTTGTTCAAGTAAACTTTTCTTTCAAATAATCTTTAGAAATCAGAAATTTATTAGTTCATAAGAAACATTGATCCTCATAACATATCACCACAATTATTTTTAAACATACCCAAGATCACATACCCGAGTTGGACCCAAGGATCTCAACTACGGTCATACCTATCTACGCTTCGGTAAGGAAGTAGGCCTCCTCCCCAGTACCATGGCCGGCCTACATGAGCAAGCTCACAGCCATCTACCTGTGCACAGTAATTAACATCTTCCTACCGCAGATAGGTAATTGTCGTCATACCCACAATGTGGTAAAACATTTAGCATGATTATCATGTGGTGATCAAATGTTTTCACAAGAAATCAAGCTCATAACATATCATGTGTTTAGCTTCAAAATAAAGTTCAGAATGCATTACCCACCTCGTGACGTTTAATCTAATGACGCTTCTTCTTCCTTTACTTCTCGGTTTCCCTTGCTGGATCCTTAGAACATAAAGATTATGATAAATCTTTAGTAATCTTCCTTTCTAATTTAGATATATGTTAAGAACTATCAATTAACATATAACTTGTTTTACTAACGTCTAATTCTACCAAATTTCGCAGAGTAACGTTTAGAATAGGTATAGCCCAAATAAACCAAACTACACCAATATCATCCCAAACTCTCAATATCATCATTATATCATTAAACATACACTTAAGAACATTATACAAAACTAATATCATCTATTTGATGTTAATCGCCTAAGGCGATTTAACTCGATATATATATGTATTTCAATATTTTGAATATCTACAACCCATTAAACATCAAATATCATATAATTATACTCAATTAACATCAATAATCATAAATTCATGATCCATTCAATCATAGATCAAGTATATCACCTATAAGTATAACTTTAGTTTAAACTTTAATTTTCTAACTTTTGATACATATGTTCAAAAATTCTTATAAATTCAACTTAAGCATTATTTTTATCATAGATCACAAATATCAATTCAAATCCATCAAATAAAATTAAGAAATCAAAGTTCGAGAACATCCTTCATTTTCTAAAATTTGAAAGTAATTGCTAATGCATGAATTAAATTCTATAAATTCATTTCATACATTATTTATGTCCCAAGCATGAATATCATGTCAAATAAATCAAATAAAAATCAAAATCATTAAGTTCTTACACCTCATAGTTTTGAAATTTTCACCTATTAAACATGCATGGTTTAATTTTTAATTTCTTCATTCATATGATGTTTATAATCATCCCTAAACATATATTCAAGCTTAATTCAATCATATCATAACATGTGAATCATATTCAAAAATTTGGGTTTCATGATCAAACTTTAATTTTGAAATTTCATGAATTTAAGGAATTTAAACCATAGAACATGTTAATTATGCATAATAAACATACTTAAATTAATAACATAACAAAAATTAAACATATCAACCATAATCATAACCTCTAAATTTTCGAAAACCCTAGCTTTATATATAGAACAACATATTCATCAAATTAAATTACAAAAACTTAGGTTAAATGAAGTAATTACCTTGCTTAAGATGATTTTCTATTAATCCCACACTTAATTATGGATTTAAAAGTGAAAAATAAAATTTGTGTGTGCTTAAGTGTGTGTGTGCCGAAAATGGGGAAGGTTTTGGAGATTGGAGATGATATATCTTATGTGTTGTAGTTCTAGAATTATATATGTTTAATTTCATGTGTATTTGGCACTAATTTCCTTAAAATTATACATAAATTTCCACAATTTATAAATACACCTCCATTTTGCTAAGATTACACATTAGTATGATTTAATTAATACTATCATATCTCAATTAAATTTTAAGACCTAATACAACTTATATTCACAATTTAATTTAGATTCATATGGCATAATTTAATCACTTTATTTAATAAAATTCAATTCACTTCAATAATACTTTTTAAATTTCGAAAATTTCATAAATAAATTCTTTAAATCATTAATTATTGCTATAATAAATTTATTCACTTAAATTGATAACTTGAATAATAATTCATTTCATTTTATAAGAAATATCCATATAAAAATAATTAAGGCATTTCATAGCTAAATTTCTAATTTATAACATTTTCCATTCACACAAATCATAATAATTCATTTATTTCACATCAATCACTTTTATCACAAATAAACTCATTTTAATAAATCTCTACATTTTCCAATCTCATATGTCCAAATCTTAAATTAATTAAATTCATGCCGATTAATATTTCATTATATTGAATTATATAAATTCTTAGGACTTAAATAACTTATAAGCCCTTAATTATATCTAATTAAACTTAAATAATCACTATAAAATTTTCGGGCTACTACAGACTCCCCTTAACTTTGATGATCACGTCGCGTCCTTCCTTTACGTAAGTAGTTAATCTAGTATGTCTGTCACATTTTTCGAGAACGTCAAAGTCTAATAAGCTTGATAACCTTCTAAAACAACACTTCGTATTTTCTAACCAACTTAGTACGTCTTTTCATCAAACCTCTTAACTTATAACGTTTCGTCTTGATAGAGGCGTAATATGACTTATGACCCTATACTTGACCATTTAGGTCAAACGTCGACTTATACTTACGTATCCGATAAAATGATCTCGATTATGAGATCATCTCTTATCGAGATATTCATATAATTCTAATCGTTTCACACGTATTAGCGTATTTATTTAACGATATCAATTTACGTAAGACGTCTCACATAACGTCATTCACGATTAACGTGTTTCTTACGTTTTGATCAAAGTCGACAATTTTGACTTTTATTAATATGTATATCGAAATTATAGGCACGTATGTTTATAAATATGTATAAATCGATTTTCAATCGATTTTTCAATCGTTTGATCATACGACCTAACTTTTCACGTTAATCAACAAGCATACTTGAATTCATTCCTAAGTATGACTTAACTTGGACATTACATCAAATAAATTTTCATAATATACGTTACTTATCATAACGTTTCAACAAGATATAAAATTCATCGATTTTAAGAAAATCACATAAAATCATAACATTTCTTGTCTTAAAATTCACATAAAATCATAGTATTCCCAAAACATATTTTGGAATATACTATGCAATTATATGTGATTAAATAATTTTTTTTTAAAAACTTGTAAACCTTAGTACATAGGTTTCGGCCCTTTTCACAAAATTTTCAAAACCTTTCCAAAAATTCTTATAAATTCACATAGTGTACTATTTTACCATGGGATCAATAATATATATTAATATTGATCATATAAAATTTGTACATCATTAAATTTTACCATAATGTTTTCGGTAATTTCAATAATCATACCAAACATTTTTCAAAAATTCCAATTAAATTTCACAACACATAATTATCATTATATAACATTACCATAACATAATTTTGATCAATTACCACTCATACATCAATATACACTAGAACATGATTTTCGAAACTTGTACTTAGGTCCAACTAATTTTTAAAATTTCCAATAAAATCATACAACTCCATATCATGAATCTACATCACTTATATGCTATAATTTCATTCAAATATCAAACATATATCCACATAATACTTCTCTATTATTTTCGGTATTTTTGAAACATTAAGTATAAGTTTTTCAAAAATTCCACATAAAATCATACATGCTTATTTAATACCATAGATCACTAATCCATGCTCAAATCAACATTTAAAAATCATTCACAACATCATATACATACCTCATATTTTCGGTCATAACAAGAAATTCTCATACAAGCTTATCTTTCCATTAAATTCATAATATAAGCTTATAATCATCATATAAACATATTTAATGAACATCCCAAGATTATAACATAGTTTTGAATTTTTCATCTAAAATAACATATGTACATAATATAAAATCTAGCGGTTGGTTTCAAAAATTTAAGCATGTATAGATAGATCGTACGATTTCTAACCTTTTGATCGGAGTCGATCGTTGACAACGAACGTTTTCACTCAAGAATCGAAGAAAGAATTTTGGAAAGCCCTCACTTATTTTCCCCTCTGTGCTCTCGGTTTTAGGGAGAAAAAAATGAGAGAATGTGAAGCTTATCACATTAATAAAGCTAGACCCACTTGCATACAAAATATCTAATTTAGTTTGTACATATTTTCTAGTTTGCCATGGTAACTATCGGTCCACTTGTGGAGACTTGGAGACAAATTCATTCTTATCCCATTATACATTCTTATGTCATATCTTTTAATTATTACCTTAAATCAACTTGCAAAAATTATTCTATTATTTGAGATGTTTCGGCCATTTCAATTGAATAAATACATCCACTTGAATTTTTAATAATTTACCTCATTTAATACATATTATATCATATTATACCATATAATAATTTATTATATAATCAATTTCATTATCAGTCATCATTATTATGAAATAATAAAATTTAAATCCTTTGTTCACACATATATATACATTTTCGATCACCTACATAGTATAGGATAAAAATTCTATTTTTTCATGCTTGAATACATCGTCCTATTCCATAATTAATTTATACCAATTAAATTCTCATAATTATCAAAGAATTATGAAAATCACAATTTAATACACATATATATATATTTTCTAAGACTTCATATATGGAGAGGAGAATTAATCTTATCTTATACTACATTCGATGTATCATATGTGTCATTATCAAACATAAGATAATGTTAATACTTTAGGAAACATTATCCTTTGAAAAGTCAAATATTTCAACTTCATAATTTTCAAAAATGCCATAAGTTCACACTTTGATCTTTTTCTATACAATTTTCGGTCCCCTCTAACTATAGCATAAGACAAATTTCATTCTACACCTAGATACATTAATTAATGCATCCTTATCACACACATCACTCTCATAATTATATCTTTGATTTTTGTATAATTTCCTTCACATGATTTCAACCTTTTCGGCAGTTTAGGATAGGAATTCCTCCCACTTGATCCACTTGGATATAATAATTACAATACATCATCCTTTAGGTGGCAATTAAATTCAATTAACACCATGAAATCATATTTTCGGCACTTTTCAAAATATAAAACTATATATTTTATTTTCTTGTAGTAAATAGCTAATATATATCTATGTGACATATTATAAATCCTATATGATATATTCGATCATAGGAAAAATAATTAAAATCATTTCATGTCACATAATGAAATTTTCGAACATTAAATTCGAAAATAGGAGTATATTTTCCAATATTTATTCCTTAATTCCTCTAGCACTATTTTAATAAAAATAATGCCCTTATTACATAAAATAATCATAGGAATTTAAATAGTATAATTCCTTGATCGTTTGACTAAACCTTTGAATCGTTTCGAATGTTGACGTTTAAAACGTCTCAAAACGTTAAATATCGATTCTTATCGAAATTTGTTCATAATAAAGTGACATTCACTTTATTCATTCATTTCTTTAATAAAGAAATTTAATTCTAAGCTTTGCTGCTTCGAAATATCGTAAGATTAACTATCGAAATTAATCGACGTTGTATTAATTTTGTCGAAGGAATAATATAATTTATATTCCTTAATTTACTAATCATTAGTGAATATGATATACAAATCCTCGTATCATAGGTAATCTAATTCAATATTCGATAAATTACTATTCCGATTATCGAGATGAAACCCTAATTTACGATTTTTATTATCGTAATTAAGATTTAAAATTTCGGGGTATTACATAGTAGTTGAAAATGTTGACAATTAAATGTGAACATAAATAAATATCTTGTGTAAAATTTTGACTTTTCAAAATGACATTATCCTATAGTAATATTAGTGTATATAATATCATAAGGAAATAAAAATTTAATCTCTACTTATGATATGGCCGAAACCATGCCATAAAGTAAATGGAATAAAAAAATTTCTCTTTCATTAAGCATGGTTGCCGTAAACTTAGTGTGAATAGAATAAAAAAATTTCTTAATCAATTATGTTCAAGGTGCCGTGAATAAGTATGATTGGAATAAGAAATTTTCCTCTTCCATTACATAAGTTGCCGTAAACTATGATTAAGAAGGAAGAAAAGAAAACTTTGTCTTATGCTCAACCAAGTGGACAATTAAGAGATAAGGTATGCTATCATTAAAGTATATTATGATAAGGATAAAATTTTGTCTATTTGTGCAAGTGGGTGCCCAAGTGGTATGTTTATCATTTCATGCAATTAATGCCTACAACTTGATTAATTCTATAAATAGGGAAGGATCAAACACCCTCCCATTTGGAACCCTAAACTACCGAAAATTAGTGAGAAAAATAGAGGAGAGTTCTTGATTTCAATCCAAACCATAGTTCAATAAACCTTCGCCGATTAAAATCAACACCGATTAAAAGGTTGGATTTCTTACAAGCTTTGTATACATGCTAGAATTTTCGATTTTCATCCGTTAGAATTCATGATATAAACTTAGTTTGTTTATGATAATTTTCGAAAATCATGCTCATATGCTAAAGTGTGTAGAAATCATGTTTATATGATGATATTGAGTATGTATTATAATTATATCATAAAATTAAGCATGGTATTAAAAATTTCATGTGGACCGAAAACATAGGAGTGCCATATGTTGATGATTTTGATTTTTAATTGTTGATTTAAGCATGAAATAATAATCTAGGGTATTAAATAAGCTTATATGATTTTATATAGAATTTTTGGAAAACTTTAGTACCTAAGTTCGTGAATTTCGAAAATTATAATATATGATATGATATTGAGATATGATCCTTATTTAAATGTTATCATATCATATTGATGATGTAGATTCATAATATATGGTTGTAGGAAATTATTGAAATTTATAAAAATTATTTGGACCTAAGTCAAAAATTTTGAATATGACTTAGGAAAATTAAATTCAATAGTCCATAATAAATAACAATTATGTTATAATAAGGATAATTAAGGATGATTAAGTATTATGTGAATTTATTGGAATTTTTGAAAAATGTTTAGTTGGTTAATTGTGTTGACCGAAAACTATACCTTATGTGTATTAATGTTATAAATTTATTTTATCAAGTATAAAAGCATAATATGATCTAAAATAATGTTTTAGACATAGTATGATTTTATGGGAATTTTTAGAACAAGAATTGCACATAAAATAATAGAATTTCATAAGAAATTGAAAAAGTCGAAATGTTGACTTAGAGTTGACTAAAGTCAAAATTGTTGACCAAAAACGTTGACCAAGGTCAAATCGCACGTAATTCGATAATACGCGATCTATGTGACGTAGTACGTTTAGTAAGAATGTAACTTACATTACGTAAGTACATTAAAACGTACATTATGTACTAAAGAGATGGAATATCTCTTATATGATAAGTAAATTCATAATCAACTTCATTTGATTAGGAAACGTCAGAATAAGTTCGACGTTAGCCTTATTTGATGTATAGGACGTTATAGGCGATGTTGGCTCATACCAAACGTGACCAATGTACTAAAATAGTTCTTACGTTAAGGTGGGACGTGGACTTGAGCGTTGACGTTAGAAATGAGCTTTATTGAAAAGCTACGTACCAGGTAGGCTTTATTTGAAAACCCTTTTATTTATTTTGCCAAATGCAAAGTATTTATCTACAAAGCTTTCAGTTGAGAAATGATATGATTACCTGCCCAAGTATTTATGTTTTTATGTATGATCCTATCAAGTTGTTGGGCAAGCCAACTATGAGAAATTGATATTGGATCCTAAGCCGGAAGGATTATACCTGGCTAGGATTGATCTGATGTGATGATTTTATTTTATGTGGAGATGGTTGGTATGATGATAGTGAGAATTGTTGGTTCGCTACCAACGTATGATGATCCTGATGTGATATCATATTAT
Organism: Salvia rosmarinus; assembly: GCA_036937905.1. NCBI lineage: Eukaryota > Viridiplantae > Streptophyta > Magnoliopsida > Lamiales > Lamiaceae > Salvia > Salvia rosmarinus. Next base: position 34,886,781 of record CM072820.1, on the reverse strand, counting down.
ATGTGGAGATGTATGGCATGATGGCATGTGATGATGTTATGTGATGATGTTATGATAACATATATGAGAACTGATATGGATCATACAGACAGAAAATATGTCTGGCCAGACGACTTTTGAAAATAAGAAAATGTTTTTGTAAGCACAAGGCCCTTTTCAATAAAACCCTTGTGACTTCTTGTCGAGCGATGTAATTTAAAGAAATATTTTGCAATGAGCCCAGAGTGCATTATTTGTACTCGACCGCATGTTTGTTTTAAATGTGCGGGTTGGTGAAAGATGGGATGGAGGTGTGTTGGCGGTTGGATCATTGTCACCGATAGTTTAGCTTGGAATCACATCGTCATATGTGTATTCCACATGTTCCCACCGCAAAGTTTTATAAGTTATGTTTTGAGTTTAAACCTTATTACTTTCAGATCAGTTGAACTCCTTTTGTTAAGAGTCTAAATGATCCAGTATCGTATGTACGATATATGTGTCACATTAAATGGTATGATGTTTTGGGAATTTGTCTATTATATACCTCACAGTTCCATAATTAGTTTTTGTTCCTGTTGTTAATCCCCGTCATTAGTAATAGTCCCCGCTAATCTGTCCTTTGGGTTGGCGGGCTGTTACAAATATACTCACACAAAACTCATTATCCGGTCCGAACTATATCCAGTGGAAATGAAACATGGATTATATACTTATCGCAGAAGAGCACATGTTCGTGCTCACTACTCCTAAACTCGTTGCCCTTACCGACAAATCAACTGATGAGCAACGAGGGTCAAGTAGACTTTGGCATAAGTAAAACAATATGGCTAAGTGTTATATGATGACTACGATGTCAAAGGGCTTGCAGCTACAACAACAGTCGATGGCAGACACGACTGAGATCTGGTCAAGTCTCGAGAATAAGTTTGGATAGTCGAATCAAACATTTTGTTTCCACACGATGAGAGAGATCTTAACGTGTAGGATGGAAGAAGGAAGTTCGGTCCATGAACATGTCTCCCACATGACTCATCTCATGGATAGTCTTGATCAGTTGAGAGCAGGTATCGATGGTGAAACCAAAATCGATATCATCCTCAATACACTGAAAGTCTTTTTGAGAACTTTCTCGTGAACGCGATCATGAGCAAGACAGTATACACTCAGTCAGTTTCTCAACAATCTCATAGCAGCGAAAGACATCATGGGCACATGCCCTTGCTAGCACATCTAAGGGCCCTAATATTCCATCGAAAGGTGAAAGAGGGGTGCCAAGGTTGGTAGAGATAAGGAAAATAGTGGAAGCAAAAGCATGATTTCCACGGTGATGTGAAGAGGCCAAAAGAGATGGGTAAGTGCTTCAAGTGCGGTAAGACTGGGCGTTGGAAGGCTAAGTGCCCTATGCTCAAGGCTCAAGGAAAATTATTAGCTTTTGTAACGGAAACATGTTTAGCCACTTGTTCTACTCATTCATGGGTAGTAGATACGGGTGTGACTGAACATGTTTGTTACACCTTGTAGGGATTCCAGCGACAAGGTAGCTGAGTGATGGCAAGATAACGATCTCCATAGGCAATGCGGTTAAAGTCGAGGCCGTTGCAGTTAGAGATGTTACTTTATGCTATGTTAGGACAATTTTAGTATTTGGAGATGTTTTCTATGTGCCGGAGTTTCGGCGGAATCTTATTTCTGTTTCTAAACCATTTGTTAATGGATATTCTGTTAATTTTGAAAGTTGTGTTTCTATCATAAGAAATGAAGAGTTTATTTGTGGTGGCACATTATATAACTCTCTTTATTCTATTTCTGCTGAGCATAATACATATAATTATGTTGCATCTACAACATCCACCCATAAGAAGAGGAAGTTTTCTTCGCAAGAGGACTATACATATCTTTGGCATCTTAGATTAGGTCACAACAATCTAAATATGATTCAAAGATTGGCTAAGAATGGAGCGTTGGGTGAATTTATGGCTACTCCGTTCCCAGTCTGCGATTCCTGTATAGAGGGTAAGATATCGACCATAACCTTCAAGGTGAAGGGGCATAGAGCTAAAGAATTGTTTGAATTAGTTCATTTTGATCTGTGTAGATCGATTTCTACATAAGCTCGTGGAGGGTACGAGTATTTTGTCACTTTCATTTTCCATTACTCAAGATACATATACGTATACCTGTTTCACCGCAAGTCTGAATGCTTTGAGAAATTCAAAGAATTTAAACGGAAACGAAGACGAAGCTAGGTAAAAGTTTCAAGTTATTGCGGTCTGATCGCGGTGGCGAATACCTCAATAATGAGTTCATATACTACCTGGTGCAGTGTGGGATTAGGCCCCAGCTAACTACACCAAGCACACCACAACAAAACAGTGTGTCAGAGCAAAGAAATGAGATTCTCTTAGAAATGGTTAGATCAATGATGAGTTATGAAACTTTGCCTATTTCTAGCAATATGCCTTAGAAACAACGGCATATTTTCTCAATATAGTACCGTCCAAGTCACTCGACAAGATCCCTTTCGAGTTATGATTTGGGCGTAAGCTTAGTTTAAGCTATATAAGGATATGGACGTCCACCACATGTGCTGAACAAGTAGCTGACAAGTTGAAGGCTAGATCTGATGCATGACTGTTTGTAGGATATCCTAGAGGAATAAAAGATGGTTATTTCTATATTCCTAAGGATCAGAAGGTTTTTATTATCGCCAATGCCCGATTCTTGGAGGAGGACTACATGAAAAATCATAAATCCAAAGTTTAAATCATTCTTCAAGAAATGGAAGATGGTAATGTTTCACCATCAATTTCGCCAAAGGTATAAGATGTCGTGTCTAGTGAGAGGGATCGACACCAGATACTTCATGAGATTGAAGTGCTATTAATTGACATTGGTAAAGCGTTGCCCATTTTGTATTAGCTTTTACTTAGTAAGTGGTCGAGTTTCACTAGGGAGACTGGTTGTACAAGTGGCGTGTACCCAACAAGTTGTGCAAGAAACGATACCAGAAGTTACTGCATCCACTGTTGCCATTGTACCTGTACCATCTCGTCGTAGTGGGAGGGTTGTGCGATAACCCAATCGATTTATATTCGTGGGTGAATCTTCGGATTTAGTCGGTAGATGAACAGACTATAATTGACCTATGGACATACAACGAGACGATACAAGACATAGATGCGGGAGAATGGCATGCCCCTGGACTTAGAGATTAAGTCCATAATCGCTATGGATGTATACAAAAAAACACCTCTACTAGTAAATGGAAATACAAGAGGAAGAGAGATTCTGATAGAGAGGTTTCGGTTTTTAAGCTAGGTTTGTGGCAAACGGATACACTCAGATTGAGGGGATCAGTTACGATGATACCTTTTCGCCTGTAGCAATGCTCAAGTCTATCAAAATTCTTCTAGCCATAGCAATTCACTTGAACCTTGAGGTTTTGGCAAATGGATGTGAGAACCGCTTTCTTGAACGGTTACCTTGAGCAAGGTCGAGACATCTATATGCAGCAACTTGAAGGTTATGTGAAGAAAGGTGAGGAACATCTAGTGTGGAAGCTTAAGAAGTCCATTTAGGTACTCAAGAAAGCTTCCCAATCATGAAAATTATGCTTTGATGAGGTGGTAAAGACCTATGGTTTTATCTAGTTCCGTAACGAGAGTTGTGTGTATCGTTTAGATGTTAATGATGACTTGGTATTCCTTGCACTTTACGTAGATGACATCCTTCTACTTGGCAATAATGTGAGGCTGCTATCAGACGTAATGAGTTGATTATCCGATTAGTTTCAGATGAAAGACTTAAGAGATTACAACATATATTCTTGGGATCAATGTTTACCGAGATCGCAAGAGGAAATTATTGAGCTTACCTCAAGCGTCTTAAATTGATACTGTAATTACTCGTTTTAGCATGCAAACCGATAAAAAGGTATTGCTACCCTTCAGATATAGCGTTCCTTTATCTAAGAAGCAGTCACCAATGACTGCAAAGAATATAGAGAAAATAAGACATGTTCCCGACGCTTCCGCCATAGGAAGTATCATGTATGTGATGTTGTACACGAGACCCGATTTCTGTTATATGGTAGGCATAGTAGCAAGATATCATCTAACCCTACAGAAGCTCATTGAACTGCAGTAAATCACATACTCAAGTACCTGAAAAAGACTCAAGACTATAGGCTAGTTTACCAGGCAAATAGTCGAATGCTTTTGGGTTATTCAGACTCGGATTTCCAAGCTGACCATGATGAGAAGAAGTCTTCAGGCTATGTGTTCACCTTGGGAGGTGGAGCAAGTATCTTGGCGGAGTGCAAAACAACGGTGCATTGCAGACTCTACCATGGAAGCCGAATATATAGCCGCATCAGAGGCTGCTAAGAAGACAGTAAGGCTTAAGAACTACCTTGTGGATCTAGATGTGGTACCCCGTTTGCCTAAGGGTATCACAATGTTCTGCGATAACTCTGGTGCAGTAGCAAACTCGAAGGAACCACGGACCCACAAGGCGATAAAACACATAGAGAAAAAGTACCACCTCATACGTGAAATCGTACAACGAGGAGATATGCTTATAGAGAATATTGGTATTCCGGACAAACTAGATAAACTATTCACGAAGAACCTGTCGCAAATAGTCCATGAAAACATGTTCGAGGACTTGGACTTGCAAGATGGCCCCACTTAGAAAGTACACTTTTGTATAAGTGAGTGAAGCAAAGTGATCTTGCTGTTTGTAATAGCTAGTAGGAAAACACATTGTATACTAAAAGTTTACTTTAGTTTAAGTGAGAGATTATCGGATTCTTATACTGAAATCAGAATGGTTGAGCTTGTATATAATGTTTCCTATTACCAATATGTCACGACCCGACTAATTAATTAGATGATTAACTAACTAATCAGGCCGTGATTGGTTAAGACATTAAAAATTTGTGGACAAATAAACAGGTTTAAGTGAAATAAAAGTTTTCGACAAACGGGCAGCACAACCCCTAAATATGGATAAGCCAACCTGCACTCAGCAAATAACCAACAACAGTAATAATTACAAACGAGGTCACACCTCCACAATATTTACATAGATTTTTCAAAATATTTACAAAGTTTCTCAAAATGCGGTTTCAAGTTTCCAAAGTCAACGGAAGGAAAGCGGAAATGTCATGTATGGAGACATGACATTCGGGCATAAATATTCAAACAAACGAAAATAAGAACAACTATTAAGCTCAGTCCCAAACCATATCTCTTCCAAGCTCAACCTGCATCAACAGAAACGTTTTGCGGGTGTGAGTACCAGAAAGTTCTCAGTGGGTAAATGCCAAACATAACTTTCAAAACTTATAACTTCAATTTAAGTAAACATTGAGAAAAACAACTTGAATAATTGTTTCATAAGGAACTTTCATTATCATATCACCAAAATTTCATTTTGAAACATACCGGCATCACATACCGAGTTGGTCCCAAGGATCTCAACTACGGTCATACCTATCCACGTCGTCCGGTAATGGAAGTAGGCCTCCTCCCAATACCATGGCGGCCTACATTTGCAAGCTCACGACCATAAACACGTATGCGAGACATAATATTTTCCTACCGTAGATGGGTAAATCGCGTCCCACCACGTGGTAAAACATTCATTTTAACATATTCATAATGTGGTGATTGAAAATATTTCATGATAGTAACAAGTTCAAAGAATATCAATAACTTTGCTCAAAATAATTTGCAAAGCATTACCCACCTCAGAATGGCTATTCGATAGATTTGCTTCCTCGCCTTTCACTTCCCGAATCCTTTTGCTCGCTTCCTTGTAAAATAAGATTATTATAGAATTTAGCAAACTTCATTACTCCTTGAAACATATTATCACTAAATCTTAGTTTTAACTAATCTAAAATTAGATTAAACTTATTTCATCACTTTATAACTTATTCCTTAATAACTTAATTATTAATTAACTATATAACATGCTATGATCAAAGAAGTTAAACAACTTCAAGTAATCATATTTCACTTGTTTATCATAATTCTATGACTTAATTTCTCTTAACATCTTATTAATAACAATTTCTACCGAAATTTCGGCAGAGTAACGTTTATAATATGAATAGCCCAATTAATCCAAACTCATCCAATTTCATCCTAAACTCCCCAATATCATCACCATATACTTAAATATGCATTTAGAAACTTAAAACAAGATTAAACTCATTCATTTACACTTTAATCGCATAATGCCCTTCAACTATATGCATAGGCAATTTCAAGAATTTTACAATCTAAAATCTATTTAGTATCAAACATTTCACAATTATACTCATTAATCACCAATAATCATTAATCCATAATCCATTCAAATCTTAACCAAGTTAATCACATAAAATCATAACTTTGTACTAAACTTTATTTTTTTAACTTTCACATTTAATGTCCATAAAATCCTATAAATTCAACTTAAGCATTATTTTTATCATAGATCTCAAAAATCTTATCAATTACATCAAATAAAATCAAGAAATCAAAGTTGAATATATCCCTTCATTTTGAAAATTTTGAACATTATGCATATATTTAAATTAAATTCTTATAAATTCACATTATCGTTATTTATATCCTAAAGTTTAAATATCATGTCAATTTGATCAAATAAAATCAAAATCACTAAGTTCCAATCACTCCTAGTTTTCGAAAATTCTAGGATTTTTAGTATGCATGATTTAATTTTTTATTTCTTCAATCATATGTTGTTCAATTCCATTTCTAAACATATATCTAAGCTCAATTCAACTAATTCACATCATATACTTCACATACAAAATTTAGGGTTCTTGTTCAAAACTTTAATTCATCAACTTTGTGAAATAAAAGAATTAAAACCATAGAACATGTTATTTATGCATAATAAGCATTCTTAAATCAATAAACACAACAAAAATTAAACAAATCAATCTTAATCAACATCTTCAAATTTTCGAAAACCCTAGGTGTGTAGAACATAATATTCATCAATTTAAATCACATAAACTTGGCTTAATTAAAGTATTTACCTTGCTTAAAGTGATTTGCAAGCAATTCTCCACTCAAATATGGATTAAATGTGAAAATAAAATTTTTGTGTGTGCTAGTGTGTGTGAATGCCGAAAATTAGGGAAGAAATGGGGTTGAGGATGATCTTATGTTAATTGTAAAATTCTAGAATGTTTATGTACATTAAATGTACATTTTGTATTCATTTAATTAACATTAGACACAATAAAAATTATAAATACACCTTCAAAATTACTAATGCTATACCTTAATATACTTTAATAGGTAAAACTATATTTCTAATAATTATTAAAATTCAAAACAATTAATATCCATGATTGAAATTAAATTCATTGAACCATAAATTAAATTCTTTCATGTATAAAAATTCAATTATTTATGCATAATTTCTTTAATTTCAAAAATTTATAACAATAATTTCTTTATCACCAAATAATAATAAAATAAATTTATTCAAGCTATTTAATAGCTTAAACATTAATTTATCTCATTTTATAAGAAATTTCTCACATAAAAATAATTAATGCACTTATTAGCACATTTTCTATTAAATGACATTTTTCATTCAAACACGCAATAATAATCAAAATTCTCACATTTGATCATAATAGAACTCATTTCTAAATAATCTCTACGTCTTCTAATTTCTATTCCTTCGATTAAGAATTAATCGAATTTCTATCGTTAAATAAATACTTTTTAAGCCCCTAATTATCCTTAATTAGGGTCTAATTAAGACTTAAAGATTTTCGGGTTACTACACAATATTACAATCTCCTATCTGAATTGTTTACTTGATTGCATATACTCTCATTATCTCATACAAAAGTTAGATCATACAGTATGTGGAAGATCACAGAAGTCTGTATGATTGGTTAAGCTAATTGAGATATAAAAAGGATCACAGCTGAGACTACTTGAAGATGAGTTGTCGGTATAGGCTTCAGTATGGATAAGAAGTAACTTGACTTGGTTGCTTGTCTATGCTGATATATCTTGACATATTGATGGATCACAGTGAGAAGAGTTCTTCTATCTGATAGTGGTGAAGAACCTACATCTTGGTGATTTTACGTTGATCTAAACCTCGATAAGGTTTTTGGTGAGTATGAGTTACTGAACATCACTTTGACTTGTTATGGGTGAGGGTTACATGAGATAACCCAAGATTCTTCGCATCTTGGGTAATGACAATGCTTGTATATCATGCTGTAATACCCCGAAGATTTAAAGCCCAATTACGATAATGGAAATCGTAAATTAGGGTTTCAACTCGATAATTGAAATTGTAACTTATCGAATATTGATTTTGATTGTTTATGATATAATGAATTCTTGTATTATATTCACTAATTATTAGTGAATCAAGGAATATAGATATATTATTCTTTCGGCAGTAATATTTTAACGTCGATTGAATATCGATAGTTAATATTACGTTAATTTTTCTAAGTGACGAAGCTTAGAATTAAATTCCCTTATTAATGAAATGAATTAATAAAGTTATTACAACTTTATTACGACCATTTTGAGATGGTTCGGTTATGAACGTTTTGAGACGTTTTGAACGTCAACGTTTAGAGACTATTAGAAAATTAAGTCTAATGATCAAGGAATTATAATATTTAAATTCCTATGATTATTTCATGTAATAAGAGTATTATTTAGCATTAAAGCAATGCTAGAGGATTAAGGAATGATTATGGAATAAAGTTAGCAATTTCGAAAACCCTAATTTTCGAAATTAGGGTTTTGACACATGAAATCATTCTAATTATTTTTCCTATGATTTAATTATCATCTAGGACTTATAATTTGTCACATAGCTATATAGTAGCTATATGTTACAAGAAAATAAAATGTATAGCATTATTATTATGTAAGTACCGAAAATTAGGGTTTCATAGTGTGATATAAATTAATTGGCTATCCAATTGATAATGTTATTCTATAATTATATTAATAAGATATTTTTAAGTATAAAATGAGATGTTTTAACATGTTGTGCAAGTGGGGGGATTTTATCCCATAAGTACCGTGAGTTTTGGGTTCTAATGGATGAAATTGAATAAAAACTTCTACCTTTTGCCATGTTACGTAAATGTATTATGATATTTTCTATACATGAAACAAAGTGATAAATGAAGGAATCAAGTTAAATGAAATGGCTTGTGTGAAAGTGCCGTGAGAGTTTAGTTGTAGGATTTTATGTGATAAATTTTTGCTATCTTTACATGATGTGTAATGATGTGAATCAAGTGGGATCTAATTACACACAAACCAAGAAAATTAAAGGGATCAAGTTGGCATGAAATAGCCGTGTGTTTTTGCTTCCAAATGAAGGTTGGAAGATTAATTGGAACTCTTATTTGATGACATACTTGCATTTGGCTTTGTGAAGATATTATGTACATGGTATAAGACAAAAATAAATCACATCTCTTCCCTTTTTGAAATGAGGGTGCCGTCCCTTTTGTATCCAAAGTCAAGGATGTTTGTTTCAATTATTTTGTTGAGTAAATGGCATTTACTATGGTGATGAGTCATAAAGCAAAATAAAATATCTCATGCTTTGTTTGAGTGTGAGTGAACCGTGAGGGGTAGGCTTGAATTTGGGTGTAATACTTGTTTTTATTCCATTAAGTGTTTAAAGTGATAAGTAAATAAAACAAACTATCTCCCATTCCAAATAACCATATTACCGTGAGCATCTTGAGGAGAAAAAGAAAAGTGTTCTTCATTTTCCAATCCCAAACCTTGATACATAAATCCTTTGCACAAATAATCCAAGCCGATTAAAAGGTTAGGCATCGAACGAGCTTTAGTTATACATTAAAATTTTTGATTTCCAACCGTTTGATTTTAATATAATGCTTATGTTATAAATGTTTTTAATATAATGAGTTATGTTATCATGCTTAGTGATTGGCTAATTATGTTTACTATGCTAAGATTAAGCATATGTATTGTTTTAATTAAAAGCTAAGCATGTTATGAAATTAATTGAGGTGATCGAAAATTATTATGTTAAAATTGTTGATGGATTAATGTTATATGTTGATAATAAGACTCATTGTGATTTATTGGAAATTTTTAAAAATTATATGCTATAGTTGTGATAAATACCGAAAATAATTAAAGTTTGTAAGTTGATGTACAAATTATTTTTAAGGGATGTTATAGCATAATAATGATCTTGAACCTTGATTATGTACCATGTGAATTTACTAGAATTTTTAGAAAGTATTTGGTACATGTTAAAAAAAAAAATTCGAAAGGGCCTAAAGTATGGATACATGATATGTGAGTTGATATTGTTGAATATTATGATGTATTAGTGATGTATAATGATGTTTAGGCTTTGTGTAAATTTATTAGAATTTTAGAAAATTGTTTGGTAATTTTTGAGAAAAATTCGAAAGCTATAAGTTATGGATAGGTGATGTCCAAATTTTCTATAGCTAATGTTAATACATATTAAAGATCCTATGATAATATAGCGTACTATATGAATTTAGTAGAATTTTCGGAAAAGGTTTGAGAATTTTAGTTGAGAAGGGCCGTGAGCTTTGGTTGAAGAATTAAGGGTTTTAAATCCTTTTTATCAAGAAAAATAATACATTATATGTTTAGAAAATATTTTAGACCTATTGAGAATTTATGGGATTTTATAAACATAGTATACTATGTTTACGACGAAACGTTATATTAAATAACGTTAGATGTGAAAAATAATGAATAAAGTACAAGTTAGATCATACTTAAAGAAAAATATTAATCAAGTTTATTGATTAACGTGAAAAATCGAGAATTAGGATTTTATGAAAAGAAATCGATTGAAAATCGATTTATATAGAAATTGGTTATAAAATATGTTAAGAAAAGTCAAAACGTTGACTTAAGATTAAACGTATTAAAAACATTGAGTAAATACACTAATACGTGTAAAACGTATTAATTTTATAAGAATATCTCATTTTTGAGAAATTATTTCATAATTGAAATCATTTTTATCAAAAGACGTCAGTACACGTTCAACGTTTAACCTAAATGGTTAATATAAGATCGTAGATCATATTACGTCTCTATCGAAGTACGAGAAATATTTAGTTAAGATACGCGTTGAAACGACGTATTAAAATTAGTTGAGGGATGCGAATAATTACTTTATAAAGTCATCAAAGTTTATTAAACTTTGATGTTCTCGAAAAACATGACCGACGTACTAAAATAGTTTTTACGTAAAGGTTGGACGTGGACGTGAGCAAAAGATGTGAAAAAGGAATCGTATTTTGATAATCGACGATCCAGGTGGGCTTTATTATACTCAAAATGATAAATGCTTATCAAATGATTTATTTACGATGCTTATTTTGCAAAGAATGATGAGGAAATGATTATTTAATTACCTGCCCAAATTATTTATGTTTTATGTATGTATCCTATCCATGATCGAATGATGCATATTGTTGGGTAGCTCCCACTTATGAAATGTTTGAATTCGTATCCTTGTTAGTACCCGCAAGGATGATTGAGAATTCGTATCCTGTGCCGGAATGACAAGGATTTTGTGCACTATTTTGTATTTGTGTCTTTGAAAGGGTGCTCGGCCGGTCACGGCGTCCGTGGGAGGAGGCCTCCTCTCCGGCGCGGGATGATTTATGAGATGATTTATGAGATGAGATATGAGAAATGAAAGAAAATGGATACGGATCATACATACAAGGAAAATGCTTGCGCAGGCAATGATTTATGAAAATGATGAAATGTTTTAGTAAGCACAAGGCCTTTCTAATAAAACTCTTGTGTCTTACCATGATGGGGCAGTGTAATTCAAAGATGATGAAATGTTTTGGCATGAGTCCACTGAGTGCATTCTTGTACTCAGCCCTGCATGTTTGTTTTTAAATGTGCAGGTTGAGCAGATGATGGATGGAGGCATGTTGAGCAGTCGGAACCCTTTTGATAATGATATGTTAGAAACCTTGATATGTTAGATTGAGTCACTAGACTTCTAGAAATCAGCTGACTATGCTCAACACTCCTCACATCAAGCTCAACCGGGACGAGGTAAATGATTTCTTTAAAGTTAATGATAAACAAGATTGAAATCATATTTTGAAAGAAAAAGGAAAGAAGTGTTATGATGTTTGATTGAAATAAAAGTTACGGGAAAGGAAATTTCAAAACTTTATTTTGAAATCAGTGAAAGTTATGCAAAGTGATCAAGTTAGAAATGAATGCCTAAGTTTGATAAGGGGCATAATGTGCCAAGAATGAAATGTTGAATTTGCAACATTCAAGTAATACATGCTTTTAATAAGTTATGTTATGAAATTGAATAAAACTTTCAAGTTTTCATAACCAAATTCGTTCAAATTTCAAGATTTTGTATAACAGATAAATATGCATGAAATGAACATGAATGGTCAAAGTTGAAATGATGAATTCTTCGGAATTCAAAGAAATGTGCATATATAAATGAACTATGTTTTCATTATTTGAAACTTTAGTTTCAAATCTCAAGATTGATTATGACAAATGAATATGTCATCTCAAGTAGAACATAGACGATATAAGAAGCATGATCACGTGTTGCAAAAGAACATAGAAATCGAACTTCCTTCCCTTACAAGAATGTAAGAACAACACGAAAAGCGAAAGTAAAGTTAGACTCGAGCTTGAAGGCAAAAGATGAATATGAATACGAACGAGTACGACCTCGACATTGGAAATGAAAGACGTCGGCATCATCATCACGACCTCGGCATAGCCAACCTCAATCACAACTTCGGCATGTACAATCTCATTTCCGACTTCGACCTCGGCATGTGCGACCTCGACTTCGACCTCGATTTCCATTTCGGCAAGTGCGACCGTCGACTTTGACTCCGGAATTTATTTATTTTTACATCGACTTTGGCATCGTCGACCTTGGTAGCCTGTACTACCTCGGCATCGGCAACGGCATGCACGACCTCGATGTCGGCATTGCCTACGATCTCGGCGCGAGCGCGCGAATTTTCCTGCACTGCAGTGATTTTGTTTTGGCTCGTTCTCTTTCGTTTGGACTCCGATTTATGCACGGTTTTCGCCTACGTACTCCTAACGCACTGAAATTAATTTGTTATGAAGGATCAAACCTCTGTTTCCTTCTCCAGAATTCACGAGAATCTGTTGAAGTTAGTTTGAGATTTACTTAGGACAAGGACCTTATAGTATAACATAGACCTTAGAACGCTACTAGATAGTAAGCTTCCCAGTAGAATAAGAAAGCTACGACGTGCGTTGTACATGAAAACATTTCCTGATAACATTTATCTGTTTACCAGATGTGTTTGGATTGTTTATCTGCTTTACAGAATGTCTAGTTTATCCTAGCTGCTTAACAGATGCGTATAAGTTTATCTTATCTGTTATCGGATATATTTAGTTTGACTTATGCTAGTTTTGTATGTGGCAGATGGAGAGGACGCGTCACACGCCCGTGAGGAGGTTAGGAGCAGTGCTACGCCCAAGATGTGGTGCGTATATATCGTGAGTGTTGGATGTCTTTGGGCGAAGATTTGGGGGAATTTCTGATGCACTACCTCCGACTCTGGAAGAATGCCCGAGTGTATGGTGTGACGGACTTCGATGGTGTTAAGCGCCTTCTGATCCGATTACCATGTGATTGGGAGGACTACGCCAGAGAGGTATCAAGTGACTATATATACCGTGCAGGCGGTGATTATGATCTGATCGGAGACTTGCCAAGGTTCATTAGCCATCTGACCTATGTGTACAGCGTATACGGGGTTGCACCGATGGGACCCTATCTTCCGCCCAGAGAGTATACTTGGCACGACGATTCGCCATAATGGCTACATACAGAGGTTCCTCGAGTAGTTGATCCCGTGATTCCGAGAGATATGGAAGTAGGCGGTCGACCTGCACATGTGACCAGGGCATCACGACCGAGAGCCTTGGGTACACCAGTCTTCTCGCCACTGTCAGTAGGACATCCATTGCGACCGCCACTCCCGGTCCTACCACCCATGATGACGCCACTACCTCCGGTGGAGCCATACAATCGGACAACGCGGATGAGGGTATCGGACACTCACGACGACTATAGTCCGATACGCGACATTCATGCTATGGGGATGATGAAGCGGGACCGTCTAGGGTACGTGCACGCGATGACTCTGATGATTCAGATGAGGAGGAGGATCCTGAAGAGGACGAGGACGAGTGATGACTTCAGACAAGGAATATGGAAGTAGACTTGTGTAGATATGTAAAGTGTAGTATATATGTGTAGCATGCTTAGTTATGGCTGGTAGTAGAAAAGAGGAACTTAGTATTTTTGTAATGCTATGTAAGCCAGTATGTATGTGACTTCCTTTATAATGACTGCTTGTATAAAACAGCCCTTCTTACGGCACAATTTTCTGATATATATATGACCCTGAAATGGGCTTTTGCGGCAAAAATATGTATGACAAAGATGAATGTCTTTATTAAAGTTGTTTTACAACAAGACTATATGATGATTTTATATGTTTAAATTGTGATAATGGTATGCGATGCTAATTATATGTCTTATATAGCAGAATGCCGCCTAGACGAGATCCTGAGCAGGGAATTAGAGGTAGAGGAAGAGTTAGGGGAAGAGGTAGAATTCGATGACAGAAAATGAGGATATACCACAACCACCCCTCCTCCACCGATCGTAGGATAGAGGAACTCTTTCTTAAGCGTAACCCTCATGTCTTTAATGGGAAAGGAAGTCCGGACGATGCGAGGCGGTGGATAAGAACCATGGAAAGGATTTTCGTCTTTCTCGGTGCAGCAGCAAGAGCGACCGTCGTGCATTACTTTTCAACTCACGGACACGCCGACTTACGGTGGGAAGCCAGAAGGAAGATTTTAGCATCAGAGCAAATGGATGAGTTTACATGGGAAGATTTCAAGAGGGAGAGGTATGACAAATACATCCCAAAGATTTATAGGAAAAGGAAGAACACGAATTCTTCGTCTTGAGCGAGAAAAGATATGCATGATGGATCATGATCGCACCTTTTGCGATATGTCAAGATATGCTCCTGATCAAGTGAGCACGGACCTGAAGATGTCAGAGAAGTTTAGGTCTGGTCTAAGGCCGGAGATAAGGATGTCTCTCGCCAGTCATGGAGATTTGACCTACACTGAGGCTCTTGGACGAGCTTTAGATATTGAGGCAGCTATGCCAGAGGATAAGTCGGCACCAAATTTCGCACGCAAAATCGAGGATAGAGGAAAAAGGAAATGGGAAGGAAGCTTTGGTAACAATAACCGGGGAAGTTCCGAAAATGTGAATAACAAACGGCAGTGGCAATGAAATATGGCACCTCCAGGACAGGGATGGAAAAGGCCAGTCTTTTCCCCTCCGACGAGAGGCCCACAAGAGCAGATGAGGGCTCTTCCTTGCCCAAAATGCCAGAAATTGCACAAAGGAACGTGCTTGGCGGGCAACGACAATTGTTTTAAGTGCGGGATGAAGGGGCACTATGCTAATAATTGCCTGTGGATACGCCCGAAGCGGTGGAAAGGTCGAACCAGCGGGCCATGCCCACCGCTCGGCTATTCAATTCCAAATTTCCAACCTCAAAGAAGAATTACAAAGAACAACAAGGGCAACAACCCCAAGAACAAAGGCAAAGAACCACAATGACAACGTCGGCGAGACAACGTCGAACAAAGAACCACTAAGCAACAACATCAAAATCAACATGTAGGGAAAACAAATGTTTAGCCCTCTCCCGAGGATCTATCTTGGATGTTTAATTCACCATATATTGATTATATTCCTAGCATGCACCTATATAATTAATTGCAACACTTTGGGGTTTTCTCGTGTTTACCTTTGAATTTGTCGAGGCAGAATGGATCGAGACTCGTGCTTTGACCTTCTGGACTGTATCCCGGTTACCCAATCTCCAACGCCGAGTGAGGACGATCTATGGAGAATGTTTCAGAAAATCACCCAATGCTCTTAAAATTCTCGAAAAATCCTCCCAACATTACTTTGGGATGGACGAAAATTTGATGATGAATTATGAGGATTCACCTTGAATCTATCTCTTACCTTATATTTATAATGCACTACCTTAATCCCATATGGAAATTACCATAATCCCATATGGAAATTACCATAATCCTTTATTGAAATTACCATAATCCCATATGGAAATTACAATAATCCTATATAGAAAGGATCTATGCATATCCCATAAATATAATAATATCCTTATAGGATAAAGAGAATCAAATCTTCCATAGAGAGCAATAGTGGACGATTTTCTTTCCAAGCTACGGGCCTGGATGGGCCACCCGTGGATCAAATGCAAGGAATAAAGATGGGCCTCAAATAAATTAATTATCTTATGTTCAGCCCAGAACATAAATTAATATATAAATATTTATTCATGCCACTAGAGAATAAATGCTGACTTACCCCTTTATTACCGAAGTTGAGTCGGGCTTGCACTTAGACATTACTGAATCCCGTATTTAAGATATCGAACGTCCATTAATTATTTATAGCATTCTGACTGCTTAAAATAATTAACATCTTTAATTCCTTAAGTAGTACCACTCAACCTTATTATTGTACTTGAGCTAACTCAACCTGCAGGGTTTAGTACAATAAACATTTTGAGCTCCTTAAGGGGCGCCATCATCCTAAACGGATACGGTGACTGATACGTATAACTAGCATGACATACAAGCACTGCCACCACCCAAGATGCGGAGAATATTGGGTTAGAACATATAACCCTCACCCATAACAAGTCAAAGTGATGGTAAGTAACTCATACTCACCTAATACCTTATCGAGGTTTAGATCATCGTGAAGTCACCGAGATCTGGGTTCTTCACTACGGTCGATAGAAGAACTCATCTCACCGTGATCCTTCAATACGCCGAAGACGCATCAAAGATAGACAATCAACTAAGTCAAGTCACTTCTTATCTATATCGCAGCTATACCGACAACTCGTCCTCAAGTTGTCTCACCAGGAAATTTTTATATCTCATTAAAGCTCGACCAATCATACGGACTTCGTGATCTTCTACACACCGTATGATCTAACTTATATATGAGATAAGGGAACATGATATATGCAATCAAGTATTCAATTCGGATAGGAGATTGTAATAGTGGTAACAGAAACATTTTATACAAGCTCAACCAATCATCGCTTTCAAGATACAAATCCAACAATCTCCCACTTATACTAAAGCAAACTTTTAGTATACAATGTGTCTCTACTAGCTATTACAAACAAAACCATCACTTTGCTTCTACCACTTATACAAAAGTTTCCTTTCTAAGTGGGTGCCATCTAGCGCAATTCAAGTCCTCTAACGTGCCCAACGTAGACTTATTATGAGCAAAGCCGTGAATGGATCCGCTAGGTTATCCGTCAGATCAATCTTTGCAATCAAGACGTCCCCTCGCCTAACGATTTCTCGTATGACATGGTACTTTCTCTATGTGTTTGGTTGCCTTGTGGATCCGTGGTTCTTTCGAGTTTGTCATTGCACCGAATTATCACAAGAAACCATGATACTCTTGGGCAAACCAGTACCACATCTAGATCCATGAGGTAGTTCTCGAACCATACAGCCCCTTTAGCGACCTCCAAGCGGCTACATATTCGCTTCCATGGTAGAGTCCGCAATGCATCGCCGCTTTGCACTCGCCAGATACGGTTCCACCTCCCAAGGTAAACAAATATCTCGAGGTGACTTTTTCTCATCACGGTCGACTTGGAACCGAGTGCAGATAACCCAAAGGCATTAGACTATCCGCATGGTAAACTAGCTTATAATCTCGATTCCTTTTCGGTACTTGAGTATATGCTTTCTCGCAGATCAATGAGCTTGACTGTGGTTAGATCGATATCTAGCTACTATGCCTACCGCATAGCGTATATCGGGCCTCGTATACTGACATTGCATACATGAGACTTCCTATGGCGGAAACGTAGGAACTTGTCTCATTTCCTCTATCTCTTTGCGTCATGGTAGCGATCGCCCTTAGATAAAGGAAAGCCGTGTCCGAAGGTAGCAATCCTTTCTAGGCGGTCTCATACTAAAACGACTAATCACAAGATCAATGTAAGATGCCCGAGATAAGCTCAACATTTTCTTCGCGATCTCGTTAAACCTCGATCCCAAGAATGTACGTTGTATCTCCTAAGTCTTTCATTTGAAACCGATCGGATAACCAACTCTTTACGCCCGATAACAACTTCACATTGTTGCCAATAGAATAATGTTATCTCGTAAAGTGCAAGAAATACCACATCACCGCTGACATCTAAACGACACACACAACTCTCGCTAGGCAACCTGGTAAATCCATAAGACTTTACCACCTCGTCCAAACGTAAGTTCCATGATCTTGCATCATTGTCTCGTATCATTTGCACGTCATGGGTCGATTATTGCCTCGCTCGCTTTACGGGACCAAATCAAGATTCTCCCACGAACATAAATCCCTCGGGTTGACGAACAACCTCCCACTACGACGAGTGCTATAGACACAATGACAACGGTGGGTGCAGAACTTGTGGTTCTCTATCTGCACAACTTGTCGGGTAGGTACCACTTGTGCGGCCCGGTATCTCCAAAGTGGAACCCGACCCACCCAATTTCTTGAAGTATCCGTGTCGATCCTCCCACTAGACTCGACATCTCGCACCTTTAGCCTAATCGGTGGTGGAATACGATCATCTTCTAATTCTTGAAGAATGATTTCAACTTTGGACTTATGATTCTTCATATAATCCTCTTCTAAGAATCGGGCATTAGTGCTAATAATGACCTTCCCGATCCTTAGACTATAGAATAAACCACCTTCGTTCCTCTAGGATAGCCAATAAACGACCTTGCGTCGAGATCTAGCCTCCAACTTGTCGCCTTCTTGTTCAAAGACGCGTGTCGGATGCCCCATATCCTTATGTAGTTTTAAACCGGGCTCATACCAAACCACAACTAGAAAGGGTCTTTTCGATGACTTGGATGGTACTAGATTTAGCAAGCACGCACCGCTTTCTAAGGCATACCCCGTAACGAAATAGGCAATGTTGCATAGCTCATCATTGATCTAATCATTTCCTAAAAGTCCTATTTTTCGCCTCCGACACACCATTTTGCCGTGGTGTGCCGGTGAAGGCTTGTTGGGAGGTAATCCCACACTTTACTAGATAGTCCATAAACTCGTTCTCGAGGTATTCGCCACAGCGATCGCACCCGATGACTTGATACTTTACCAAGCTTCGCTCCACTTTCGCCTTAAACTCTTTGAATTTTCAAAGCATTCGGACTTACGTGAAGCGGTATACGTATCCATACCTCGAGTAATCGCCAATGAAAATGACAAAATACTGCACCTTCACGAGCTTGTGTGGACATCGGTCCACACAGGTCAGAATGGACTAGCTCTAACATTTCTTTGGCTCTATGACCCTTCGCTTTGAAGGGTCTGGTCAACATCTTACCTTCTATACAGGATTCGCAGACTGGGAACAGAGTAACTGTGAGATTACCCAACGCTCCATTCTTAGCCAGTCTTTGGATCCTATTTAGATTGATGTGACCTAATCTAAGATGCCAGAGAAAAGAGGTGTCATCTTCTTGAAGAAAACTTTCTTTTAAGGTTTGATGTAGATGCAACATAGTTATAGGTATTATGTATTGCGTAAATAGTATAAAGCGAATTATATAATGTGCTACGAGATAACCGTCATTTCTTATGATAGAAAACCACTATCAAAAACAATCAATATCCATGAATAAACAATTTGAAACAGAAACAAGGTTCATGAAAATCCGGCACATATAAAACGCTTTTTAAAACTAAAACTATTTTCTCAAACATAAAGTAACATCTCCGACCGCAACGGCCTCGACTTTCGCCGCATTGCCCATGGAGATCGTTATCTCGCCATCATTCACCTCCTTGTCCGCGGAACCCTGCAGGTGTAACAAACATGATCGAGTTGCACGTGTCACTACCCAAGAATGGGTAGAACAAGTTGCTAAACATGTTTCACATTAAAGCAAATGGCGTACTAGAGCCTTGAGCTTGGGGCACTTAGCCTTCCAATGCCCAGCCTCACCGCACTTGAAGCATTTGCCCTTCTCCTTCGGCTTTTTCAAACCGCTGGTAGAGCCCTTTATTACTCCCACTCTATAAAATTTGGACCGATAACGGATTTTGTGCGAGCATATTGATAATCGTGTAAGAGACATATCTCAAACGATAATGTAAACACATAAGCATACGATCGCACATAATTAGTAACAATAATATTGTAACCTTTTGATAAAACAATATTAATTGAAACCTCCAATCGCCCAAGGAATCCCACATGCAAGCCACGCGTGTGGACGCTACACATGAACCCCTCGACTGCACTAAAATATACCTTTTAGTCGCTTAAATTCAATCCATGTCAACCTATCCTTATGACAAATGAAATTAACGATTGACCTTACTAGACCACATCACTATCACAAGAAAGGACTTCGTGGGAAGTTGTACTGAGGTGATGTCTAAGCAATGACCACATTTTTAATGTTAGAAACGAATTCTTAGAATTAGCATACTCACTAGACCATACCGCCCAATTCAAATTCTTTTGTTATCTCATTTTATATCTATCTCTAGAGAACTTATGAAAATCGCACATGCAAGCCCGCGCGTGTGGGCGCTACACATGAAACTCCCACTTCTCAATAGATTTAAAATGTTTTATTTAGAAATCTTATCTAACAAACTTATGATAAATAAAGCAAGCAAGCCACGCGTGTGGGCGCTTACTCACGCATGCGTATCACTTTGTTTAGAGATCAAAAGTGGAGGTCTTGACATTTTAATTTAAAAAAAATAATTTGTCGGTTTGCTTGCTTAGTCTTTTTTTCAAAAGGTTTGTCCATGCGATCACGTAATCCTAGCATGCTTTTCTATAGAACTCAACATGTAAAACATGCTCGTAGAATTCTAAAATATGCTTGAAAACGCGATAAACCTAGCATGCTTACTATGCGCACTCCAATTACGAAAACACTTAAAGGTTTGTCAACGTAATTTAAACATACATAGCATGCTATCGCATAATTTAAACAACCACGACATGCAATGAACGATAAAAATAAAATAAAACGCTTATCGTGGCTCCTGTGGAATCGCACTTTTCGCCTAATCTATTACATAGAATTGCAAAGCATGGATCTTTATAATCTTCGAACAGACCTCGCGCACGGGCACGACCGGATTCAGCAGGCCTCGCGTGCGCGCACGGACCGGACTCGTCATAACGAGATTCGGGCTGGTAAAACGGATGCGGGCTTGGCCCGCCACGCGGCGCGTCGTGAGCGCCGTGCACGCCGCGTGCCGCCGCCGCACGCCGCGTGCGACCCGTTTCCCGTCGCTCGATCTGGCCGCTGCTCTTCTTTTACTTTTACGTATAAGATTTACGTAAAATAAATCTAATCTAACCACGGATTTTCGTGGTGAAAAACAAAACCGATAAAAATTAAACGTGCCACGATGAACGATGCGGATCCAACAATTAATATTTTGCGCGTAATAATCAAACGTGAATTAATCCAATGAGCCAAGATACGATCCTGTGCTCGATACCAATGTAGGAAAACTAGGTTTTAGCCTCTCCCGAGGATCTATCTCGATGTTTAATTCACCATATATTGATTATATTCCTAGCATGCACCTATATAATTAATTGCAACACTTTGGGGTTTTCTGTTTACCTTTGAATCGGTCGAGGCGGAATGGATCGAGACTCGTGCTTTGACCTTCCGGATCGTATCCGGTTACCCAATCTCCAACACCGAGTGAGGACGATCTATGGAGAATGCTTCGGAAAATCACCCAATGCTCTAAAATTTCTCGAAAAATCCTCCCAACATTACTATGGGATGGACGAAAATTTGATGATGAGTTATGAGGATTCACCTCAATCTATCTCTTACCTTATATTTATAATGCACTACCTTAATCCGTAAGGAAATTACCATAATCCCATATGGAAATTACCATAATCCCATATGGAAATTACCATAATCCTATATGGAAAGGATTATTACCATAATCCTATATGGAAAGGATCTATGCATATCCCATAAATATAATAATATCCTTATAGGATAAAGAGTATCAAATCTTTCCATAGAGAGCAATAGTGACGATTTTTCCTTCCAAGCTACGGCCCGGACGGGCTAGCCCAGGATCAAATGCAAGGAATAAAGATGAGCCTCAAATAAATTAATTATCTTATGTTCAAATTTAACATAAATTAATATATAAACATTTATTCATGCCACTAGAGAATAAATCTTGACTTACCCTTTATTACCGGTTGAGTCGGGCTTGCACTTTAGACATTACGAATCCCGTATTTAAGATATCGAACGTCCATTAATTATTTATAGCATCTCATCGCTTAAAATAATTAATATCTTTAATTCCTTAAGTAGTACCACTCAACCTTATTATTGTACTGAGCTAACTCAACTGCGGGGTTTAGTACAATAAACCTTTGAGCTCCTTAAGGGACGCCATCATCCTAAACGGATACGGTGACTCGACATGTATAACTAGCATGACATACAAGCACCGCCACCACCCAAGATGCGGAGAATATTGAGTTAGAACATATTACCCTCACCCATAACAAGTCAAAGTGATGGTCAAGAACTCATACTCACCTAATACCTTATCGAGGTTTAGATCATCGTAAGTCACCGAGATCTGGGTTCTTCACTACGGTCGATAGAAGAACTCATCTCATCCGTGATCCTTCATACGTCAAAGACGCATCAAAGATAGACAAGCAACTAAGTCAAGTCACTTCTTATCTATATCGCACTTATACCGACAACTCGCCCTCAAGTTGTCTCACCAGAAACTTTTATATCTCATCAAGTTTCGACCAATCATACGGACTTCGTGATCTTCTACACATCGTATGATCTAACTTATATATGAGATAAGGGACACGATATATGTAATCAAGTATTCAATTCAGATAGGAGATTGTAATAGTGGTAACAGGAAACATTGTATACAAGCTCAACCCATACTGCTTTCAGTATACAAATCCAACACAACAATG
The DNA here is from genome assembly GCA_036937905.1 of Salvia rosmarinus. Taxonomy (NCBI): domain Eukaryota; kingdom Viridiplantae; phylum Streptophyta; class Magnoliopsida; order Lamiales; family Lamiaceae; genus Salvia; species Salvia rosmarinus. The sequence continues at coordinate 34,863,569 of CM072820.1, read as the reverse complement.
GATAGCGCCCCGTTAGCCTCAACCGGCCCAGGCTAGAGCGTATGCTCTACACCGGAGGCAAAACGAACAGAACCACGGAAACTTGGCAGGTATGGGAAATCTTCTCAACGTACCTGTTATATTGTTGTTCGATACGGGTGCTTCGCATTCCTTCATAGCAAGAACATGTGTTGATATGTTGGAACTTAGATCTGAAAAAGTGAATCAGGACATGAGAATCTCTTCACCTATAGGAGGGATTATGACTGTTACGCATATTTGCTCGAACCTAGAGTTGGACTTAGGATCACTTAATGTTCTGGCGAATAATTTGAACATAATACCCATGGGTGATGTAGATATAATTTTAGGGATGGATTGGTTAGCTAAAAACCATTCCACGATTCTATGCAAAGAGAGGAAAATTTCATTCCATTTTCCTGGACAAGAAGCTACGCACTTCCATGGAATCAGCATGGGGAAGAAAATCTCGATTGTATCAGCGCTGAAGGCAAGAAGAATGATAACAAGAAGGGATGTCGTGTGTTTCTTATTTACCCGAATGGAAAAGATAAGATGTAAATGAAAGTCAAGATGTGGAGATTATTCAACAATTCTCATATGTTTTTCCTGAAAATCTACCCGGATTACCTCACGACAGACATTGAATTCACCATCGACCGGAACCTCGATCGGCCCGATGTCAAGGCAACTTATAGGATGGCTCAAGGAATCGAAGAATTGAAGATCCAAACCAAGAACTGTTGGACCTAGGTTTTATCGCACTCCAGTATACGCCTTGGGAAGCCTTTGTCCTTATTTGTCAAAAGAAGGATGGTACCTTGAGGATGTGCATAGATTATCGAAAACTAAATAAAATGTCGCTCAAGAATAAATATCCTTTGCTAAGGATAGATGACCTGTTTGATCAATTACGAGGAGCAAGTGTATTTTCAAAGATCGACCTCAAGTCAGGTTATCACCAACTCAAGGTACGGCCGGAAGACGATCTAAACCGCATTTTGAACGAGATATGGCCACTATGAATTTATAGTTGTGCCGTTCGGATCGACAAATGCACCAGCCGTGTTATGGACCTCATGAATAGAGTGTTCCATCCATACTGGACAAATTCATTTTGGTCTTCATAGATGATATTCTCATTTATTCAAGAATGAAGAAGACCATAAGAACACTTAAGAACGGTGTTGCAATCCTCGAGAGTTGAACAACTTTTGCTAAGTTTAGCAAATGGGAATTTTAGTGAAAGAAGTAATGTTCCTTGGACACATTGTGTCGGCCAAGGAATTAAAGTGGATCCGCCAAGGTAGAAGTTGATAAGAATGGAAATCGCCAAGGACCCAAAACGAGATCGAAGTTTCTGGGACTAGTGGTTATTATCGGAGATTCATTGAGGAGTCTCCAAAATAGCAAGGCCAATAACCCACCTACTCGAAAGGAAATCAAGTTTAATTGACCGAGGAATGTGGGCGACTTTCAAAAGCTTAAGGAAAAATTAACAAGTCGCGGTGCTAAGCGGTTCCGTAAGCATAAAGAATATGTAGTCTATACCGATGCTTCTAAGAACGGATGGGTTGTGTGTTGATGCGGGAAGGAAAAGTGATAGCATATGCACCCGACAACTTAGACCACATGAATCGAACTATCCAACTCATGACCGAATTAGCAAAGAAGGGTTCATGCACCGAAAATCTGGAGACACCATCTCTATGGAGTGAGATGTGAGATCTTTACTGCATCATAAGAGTTTGAAATACTTTTTCGAGCAAAGAGATCTAAACATGAGGCAAAGAAGATGGCTCGAACTGGTAAAGGATTACGAATGTGGTATTAACTATCACCCGGGTAAAGCGAATGTAGTAGCTGATGCCTTGAGTCGTAAGAATCAAGCCAAACTAGGATGTCTCCTTGCAAAGGAAGAAAAACTCGTTGAGGAGTTCGAAAGGATGAAAATAGAAATGGTTGAATGTCCGGAGACGATCATGAGTTGTATTGCTACACTCACTTTGACGTCGGACTTGAGAAAGAGGATAATAGACGAGCAGAGAAAGGATGAAAAGTTGGAAAGGACAAGAGTCAAAGTAAGAACTGAGGGGCTGAAAGTGTTCAGAGAAGCGTCAGACAATGCTTTATTGTTTGAGGAAAGGATGTGTATTCCAAACAATGACGAGCTTCGAAACGAAATCATGAGTGAAGCTCATGATACACCCTATACCGCCCACCCAGGCAGTACAAAGATGTACCAAGATTTAAGGGAAAAGTTCTGGTGGGAAGGTATGAAACGAGATGTAGCCTCTTTTGTAGAACGTTGTCTTGTTTGTCAGCAGGTGAAAGCATTGCACCAACGCCCCTACGGGAAGTTACAGCCTTTGGGGATACCCGAATGGAAATGGGATGAGATAGCGATTGACTTTGTTACGGGTTTACCAAAGTCGAAAGGAGGAACACTACCATATGGGTAGTAGTTGATAGACTCACAAAGTGTGCGCATTTTCTTCCAATTCAGATTACTCATGGATGTGATAAGTTAGCCCAGTTGTACGTAAAAGAAATTATACGCCTGCATGGAGTGCCAAAATTTATCACGTCTGATAGAGACTCCAAATTCACTTCAAGATTCTGGGTTAGCTTGCAAAAAGAATTGGGCACGAATTTGAATTTCAGCACAGCGTTTCACCCACAAACTGATGGTCAATCGGAAAGGACGATTCAAACACTTGAAGATATGCTAAGAACAGTAGTGTTGGATTGAGGTGCAAAGTGGGAAGACGTTTTACCCCTCATTGAATTTGCCTACAATAATAGTTATCAAGCGACGATTAATATGGCCCCATACGAAGCCTTGTATGGAAAGAAATGTAGATCACCGCTTTATTGGGATGAAATAGGTGAGAGAAGAATTGTAGGGCCTAAAACAATAAGTGAGATGATTGAAATCGTCCGTCAAATTAGGCAAAGAATAAAGGAAGCTCAAGGTAGACAAAAGTCTTATGCTGATACGCGTAGATCTGAGCTACATTTTGAGGGTGGAGATAAAGTATTTCTTAAAGTCTCTCCATCGAAAGGAATTATAAGGTTTGGAGTGAAAGGAAAATTAAGACCCCGTTTTATAGTACCTTATGAGATCCTAGAAAGAATAGGCCCAGTAGCCTATAGATTGGCTTTTCCGCCAAGTTTGGGAAATGTACACAATGTTTTTCACCTGTCACAACTAAGAAAATACGTACACGATCCAAAACACGTGATGCATCAAGACGACGTGATCCTCAACCCATATATGAGTTATGAAGAAGAACCTACGGCTATTCTAGACCGTAAAGTTCAGCAATTAAGGAATAAGTCCATTCCGCTAGTGAAGGTGCTGTGGAGACATCATGAACAAGAAGAGGCCATGTGGGAGCTTGAGGATGCCATGAAAGAATGATATCCCAAATTTTTCTAAGGTATGCAAATTTCGGGACGAAATTTCTTTTAAGGGGGGTAGAATGTAATATCCCGAAGAATTAAAGGCCTAATTACGATATTTAAATTAAAATTGTGGTTTCACGAATAATTGAATTAGTAATTTATCGAATAATGATTTCGATTAATTATGAGATAATGAATTCTATTTTATATTCACTAATGATTGTGAATTAAGGAATATAATTATATAAAGTGTTTCTAAGAATATTTTAACGCCGATCAATATCGATAGTTAGAATTTCGTAAAATTTTCTAAGTGAAGAAGCTTAGAATTAAATTCCATTATTAATGGAATGATTTAATAAAGTGATTACGACTTTATTACGACCTTTTTGAGAGAGGTCGATAATGAACGTTTTGAGACGTTTCAAACGTCAACGCTTAGAGACGATTATAAAAATGAGTCTAATGATGTAACAGCCCGCCAACCCAAAGTACGGATTAGCAGGGACTGTTATTTGAAACGGGATTAAGTAACGAATAATAACAGTGAACACTGAATGGTGTGACATATATCGGGAATATTTCTAGAACTTCATGAGTTTAGGGTTTAAAGAAAACATAACATACATATGACTTAATAATCTAGCAGCGGGAAACATGTGAAGTACACATGTGACGATGTGTATTCATGGTTCTACTATCAGCAACAAATGACCTGACTGCTCAACACTGCTCCATCCCATCAATCACCATCCCGCATTTTAAAACAAACATGTAGGCGAGTACAAATAATGCACTCAATGGGCTCGCTGCAAAACATTTTCTTTACTTTAAATTACATCGCCTTCCGGTAAGACATAAGGGTTTTATTGAAAAGGCCTTGTGCTTACTAAAACATTTTCTCATTTTCTCAAAAACATCGCTTGCGCAGGCATTTTCTATTGTATGATCCGTATTCTCTTTCATATAACTTCTCAAAACTCTTCTCGCCGTAGAAGGAGGCCTCGCCCGTCCTCCTTCTACGGACGCCGCGATCGTCAAGATGTTCCTTTCGCACACAAATACCTCTAAACTCACGCCGTAGAAGCGAGGCCTCCTTCTACGGACGCCGTGACCGTCAAGATTTTGCTTTCGCACCCAATACTGGTGTACACGTTAATCCAAAGCTAGAATTAGACCAGAATTCATCCTCTAGCACGTGATCCGATATCGATTTTCTATAAAGTTGGGAGCGACCCAACAAGCGTATCACTTTCATAGTTGGCTTGCCTAACCGCTTCTATAGATCTATACATAAAACAAAACACTTTGGGTGTAATCATCTCATCATCATTTCTCAATGTGCGTCAGAATAAATACTTTGCATTTCGAAGAAAGCAAAATAAATAAAAGGGTTTTCAAGTAAAGCCCACCTGGTACGTAGCTTTTCAACACAATTCCTTTCTAACGTCAACGATCACGTCGTGTTTCCTCTCTACGTAAGAAACTATTTTAGTACGTCGATCACGCTTTTCTAAAACGTCCAAGTCTAATAAGATTCAGGAATCATTCTAACCAATTCAAAATGTCTTACACCTCTCAGCGTTTCTAAACATCGTAAATCGTTTTCCTACTAGACGTATCACATCACTTTGATCACGTATTAACGTATTTCGTACGTTTTGACTTTAGTCAACGTTTTTTACTTATATATATATATATATTAATAAGCTTTCATATAAATCGATTTTCAATCGATATTTCTAATTATTTTATCATAAGTCTCGATTTTTCACGTTATTCAACAATCATGCTTAATAATACGCATAAGTATTATTCATTTCACACATAGCACTTTATTTTTGACCTTACGTCATTTAATAAAATATTTTGACGTAAACATAATGTTTCTTATTCTAAAAATCACATAAAATCATAGTATGTCTAAAACATCATTTTAGAACATATTATGTGATTATATCTTATAAAATAAATTTATAACATTAATACTTATAACCTATAGTTTTCGGTCATCATGGAATATTATTCTATACTTGTGCATAAATTCTCATAAATTCACATAACACACTATTCTAACATAGGATCAATAATATGTAATTATATTGATCATAAAAAATTGTACACCATTAAATTTCAATATATCATTCTCGGTTATTTTGAAGAATATAACAAACATTTTTCAAAAAATCTAATTAAATCACATAACACATAATCACCACCATATATCATCACTATAACATAATTTTCATCAATTATGAATTTCTTATTAAAATATCCTAGGGTCATATTTTCAAAATGTGACTTAGGTCCAATTAATTTTTAAAAACTCCAATAAATTCATACAACACTATATTATGAATCTACATCATTAATAGGATATAATATCATTTATTCATGAATTATATCTCATCATATGTTCATCTTATAATTTTCAAAATTTATGAGAACATGTACAAAGTTTTTCCAAAAATTCTACATAAAATCATGTAAGCATATTTAATACCCTAGAACATTATTTCATGCTCAAATCAACAATTAAAAAATCATTCTCATCAACATATGTTAATCAACATATTTCGGTCTTCACACATAAGTTGATAGCATGCTTAACTTTGCATTAATTTCATAACATATGCTTAGAAATATCATATAAACATAATTCCTAAACATCTTAGCATATGAACATACTTTCCTAAAATTTTATCATAAATAATATAAGCTCATAACATATGATCTTATGGGTGGAATTTAAAAATTTTAACATGTAAACAAAGCTCGTAACGTTCCTAACCTTTTAATCGGAGTCGATTATCGGCGGCAACGTTTTTTTATCTAAGATTTGGGAACAAAGTGTGATGAACTCTCTCTTATTTTTCACTCAAATTCTCGGTGCTCAATGAAGCAAATGGAAGAGAAAATGTTGGTCTATTACTATATATAAAGATTTTCCCAACTTGTACATAAAATATCACATAGAATTAACATAATTACATCTTCAAATTTTTCAAACATTTCAGCTATTACTTATTACATAAGACAAATTTGTGAATCTTATCTTATTATACCTTATCAAAATAAAAAGATCTTCTTTCTTCTATTTCGTAAAGTTCACGGCAATCCCAAGTTGTAAAGGAATTGTTTTTTTTTTATCATCTCATAACTTAGTATATTACACTTCACACACATTCTTTTTTATTTTTAGCTTTAAAATATATTGCATAATTATTTAATAAATCGATAGCATTTTTTTACCACGACGTGCTTTATGCATGATCCGTCGGTGGTATATGGACATTTCGATTTGTTTATATGTACATACATATATACATACATATATATATATATGTGTGTGTGAGAGAGAGAGAGAATTAATCATAACACGTCATTTTCATATGAGTAGATTACTTACAAAATTTGTACAAGTCTTCTTTATTTAGGCCAAGTTTCGGCCACTTGATAATGTAGAGAGAAAATTTTTATTTTTATACTATTATATACATTAATATTACTATAGGATAAGGTCACATTTGACAAGTCAAATATTTACATTATGGTATGTGTCATTATCAAAGAGTTTTAAGTTTTCTTCTTTCCTTAATTTTTGTCAAAGATTTCGGCTACTAGTTTCCAAGGACCATAGTTACTTGTTTAAATTGAATACATAATCTATCTTATCACTTTAAAAATATCCTAGCATTATAATTATATCATCTCATTAATAGGATCATAATATTAATTTCTAAAGTCAATATTTTCGGCACTTTTGCCTACAAGTGGCCTCCCACTTGTGTAACTTGTAATACAACTCATCTTATCCTTAAAAATATTTTATTAACATAATTATCACATAACATCATCAATTGGATAAGAATTAAATCCAATTCATACTATGAGTCTTAATTTTCGGCACTCATGTAGCTTAAATGCTACACATTTTATTTTTTACAATTAATAGCTATGTGACATAATATATGTCCTAGAGGATAAATTAAATCATAGGAAAAATTATTAAAATAATCTCATGTCTCAAACTTCAAAATTTCGAACCTTCCCTAATTTTCGAAGCATGTATAGTAACAATGCTATACATTTTATTCTCTTGCTACATATAGCTAATACATAGCTATATGACATATTATAAGTCTTATACGATGAATTAAATCATAGAAAAATATTTAGAATAAATCTAAATCACAAAACCCTAATTTTTGAAATTAGGGTTTTCGAAAATTAGCTAAATTGTTAAATCTTTATTCTTTAATTCTCTAGCATTATTTCAATGCTAAATAATGCTATTATTACATAAAATAATCATAGGAATTTAGATATTATAATTCCTTGATCATTAGACTAAGTTTTGAATCGCCTCTAAACGCCGACATTCAAAACATCTCAAACCGACACTAATCGTATCATCTCCCAAACTGTTCGTAATACGGTCTTACTCACTTTATTCATTCCTTTCATTAATAAGGAATTTAACTCTAAGCTTCGTCACTTAGAAAATATCGTAAAACTAACTTGTCGAAATTGATCGACGTTAGAATAATACTTTCGAAGGAATAATATAAACTATATTCCTTAATTCACTAATCATTAGTGAATATGATATAATAATCCTCTTATAATGGATAGTCGAAATTAAGCTTTGATAATTCACTATTTCGATTACCGGAATAAAACCCTAATCCGCGATTTTTATTATCGCATTTTGGCGTTTAAAAACTCGGGGTATTACAAATGATCAATGAATTATGATATTTAAATTCCTATGATTATTTTATGTAATTAGAGTATTATTTAGCATTAAAATAATGCTAGAGCATTAAGGGTTATTTATTGAACAAAGTAGCAATTTTCGAAAACCCTAATTTCGAAAATTAGGGTTTTCACACATGAAATAATTCTAATAATTTTTCCTATGATATAATTTATCATCTAAAACATATATTGTGTTATATATCTAATAAAAGCAAGAAAAATCAATTTTGCCACCTAAGTTGGAAAAGTGTCGTGATCATGTGTGTGTGTAACATTATTTACGTGAGTTTTCTTGCTAGAATTGCTATGTTGTGTATTAATAAATCAATTGGGATCAAATGACACAATAACCAAGTAAAAATAAATAAAGATGACCAAGTGATGTATGTGGCATGCAAGTAGCCGTGTATTATTGTTGAATTTAGAGGTAGGAAGATTAATTGGAACTCTTAATACATTTGGGAATGTGTTGACCATGCATGAGACCAGAAGAAGTAACTCCTCCATCTCTTGCATGGTAACCGACGGCACACATACAAATAAAGCAAAGGAATCATTTTGATTTGTTCAAAATTTTGTAAGAAGTATTAACTATCATGATGTAATATCTTAGTGATGTCATAAGGCACAATTAAAAAGGCTTGTGATTTTGTGAGTGAGGATGACCGAGAGAGTGAGAGAGACTTGATACAAGGTTCTAAATTCATTCACTTTACTAATAAGTAATAGGCTTTCATTAAACCAAGTCATTACTCTTCTCAAAACAAAAGGAACCGAGAGCAAAATTGAGAAGAAAACCTTGAGTGTTCATCATCTTCTTTAACCAAATCTTGGATACTAAAGCTTTGCACAATTAATCAAAGCCGTTAAAGAGGTTAGAAATCGAACGAGCTTCGATTATACATTAAGATTTTAAATTTTCGATGGTTTGATCTTATGTTAAGCATGTGTTCTTGATAAAGAAATTACGATAGCATGTGATGTTTATTAATAATACATAGTATGATGTATAGGCTTTATATATCATATTTTAAATTGTAGTTAAGCATGTTAAAATTTATTATATGATGATCGAAAATTCTAGGAGTTGATTTAATGTTGGATTTATGTTATATATTAGCTAAGGTACTCATAGTGATTAATTGGGAATTTTTAAAAATCCTATGCTATAGTTTAGTATATTACCGAAAATGAACAAAAATTACAAGTTTGATGTACAAATTTTATTTAAGTGATGTTATAGCATAATATTGATCTAGAACATTAATTTAGTACCATGTGAATTTACTAGGAATTTTAGAAAATGTTTGCTCAATTTTACTGTAATATTCCAAAGAAACGAACGTACGGTTACGGTATTCTAAACCCGTAATTAGGGTTTTGCCATATATTTTTTTTTTGACGACATCGAATATTGTGATTTCGATACGATATCGTTATAACGAATTCTTTTTATAATTCACTAAGTATTGTGAATTATGGAAATGAAATTTATGAAATGATACGACAGTATTATTTTTAACGTCGAACGCGTATCGAACGTCAGCTTTTATGGAAATCTCTGAGCTGTAAAGCTTGGAATTAATTTCCATCTTAATTCCTTGTTAAAAGGAATATATTTATAAAGTAAGTACGAGCTTACTACGACCATTTTGAGATGTGTCGATTTTGAACGCTTTGAGATCGTTAACGCCAACGCCTAGAGACGTTTTGTAAAATGAGTTTAATGCTCAGGAAATTATAGTAAATAATTTCCTATTATTATTTTATATTATTTCAGTATTATTAATTATTAAAATCGAATTTTCAGTTATTAAAATTCGATAATTTGGTATAGAAACTTTCGAAAAACCCTAAGTTTATAAACTTTGGTTTTTCACATGAAATGACACCATTAAATTATCATATGGTATCTAAACTATATGTTATGATATATATGAGTATTATTAAGCTATGAAATCAGTTTTTAGATCATTAAAACTCGATAGCTTATATTTATAAATTTCGAAACCTAATTTTCGAAATTAGGGTTTCTTATGCATAAATTAATGCTATAATTTTATCCTATGATATTATTTAATATCTAAATCATATATTATGATATATATGTGTATATTTTGATCGAAAATGACATGAATATCAATAATAGGTGTAATTTATATTTTTAATCCTATTTTTTTCCAATTTAGAATCGGTAATTTCGAAATTGTGTCCATGGGATGATTTAATTATTTTATGGCTTGTATTATATATCTATGATCATGTGTGATATATATTATGTATGTATTAATGTACAAAATGAAATTAAACAGCCCTTAAAACCCCTCCATGCGCCCGGCCACACCTAGAGGAAGACATGCACTCCACCTTATTTTGGACCAATACATGCACACCTAGCCAATGATCACTACACTCTCATCATTAGGTCGCTTTCCATCCATTGGGGTGTGTGTGTGATGTGTGCCGAGGAGAGAGAGATATAGGAGGAAGATCCTTCACATTCTTCTCCCATTTCATACTCCACCTCACATCAAATTCTAATCACCCTCAAAACACCTCTTCTCTTTCTTCACCAAGAACCGAGCCAAACTCCCCATTATTTTCGAAAGCTCTCACACTTCTTTCTCATTTCTTCTTCATTCCTTCACCAAAACTTGGATACCATACCTTGTCCATCGAAACCTATACCATTCCTAAGGTAATAACCGAGCATAGTACAAAGTTTATCCTCTTTTAGTTCGAAAATTTTGAAACTGCTTTTATGAGTATATGAATGTTTTATTTGTTCTATGAATGAACTATGTGTTTATATGTTGTTCTTGATGATTTAGTTCGAAATATATGTGAATATATATGTTAGATGAGCCTAGATGGTTGTACATTAAGTTGTTGAAATGGATCTAGCATGTCTTCATGATTTTCGAACCATAGGATGTGTTAATAAAATTTTCGAAAGCTTTATAAAATAAAATGATGATGACCGATTGCTTCTTGAATATTTTAGTGATGGATTATTGTTTATTATCATGTTTATAATCCATGGTGTTGATTTGAAAAATTTTAGAAAAACCCTAGGTATTTTTGAAAAATACCGTGAGCTATTTCCAAACATACCATGGTGTATGATTTTTATTTTAAGCTTATGATGACATATTAATGCTTTAATGTATTGTTTGTATGTTATATGATTTATTTAGAATTTTTGGAAACCATATGATTAATTTTTGAAAAATACCGTGAGCTTCAAAGGTTTGGTATGTTGATGTATAATTTTTACTTTAATCATACAATAGCATATTAATACTTTAGTATATTAACTATGTGATATATGATTTTGTTGAATTTTGAAATCAATTACCAAGATTAAATCAAAAACCAAGGCATTAAGCCTAAGTATGGTGATGATTTAATTTGGTTTTGATGAATGTTTTAATGTTATAATGTTGTATTATGATGTATAAACATAGTGTATAATTATTAGAATTTTTGGAAATCAAATACCATAAATAAATCAAAGAAGCCGTGAGCTATGTGCTCAATAAGGTGATGATTTAATTGGTTTTGATGATTGTTATGATGTTATATTACTATACTATAGTGTATAAACATAGTATATAATTGTTGAAAATTTTGAAAACCAAATACAAAAAATTAATTAAAAAGCCGAGAGCATGTATGCTCCATATGGTGATGATTTCAATTGGTTTGGTTGATACTATGATATTACAATGTTATAATATAATGTTTAATCATGTTGTGATTTAATTAGAATTTTTAGAAATTGTTTGCTAATTATTCGGTAATTATCAAGTTATTACCGTGAATATTGTTATATATTGTGAAATGAATGCTTATGATGAACTATAAGTTATATTAATGATATATATTGATGTTGGGATATTATACTATGTGTATATTAATTTTGAGAATTTTTAGATAATTATTCCATATTATATGGAATTACCGAAATGAATATATATGTAAATATACTAATAAATGACAAACAATATCATATGGATCTTATAAATTCATATTCTGGACCATAATGTATAATAATACACTATATTAATTTAGAAAATTTTTCAAAGGTCATTTAGTATTTTTAATCTAATTATCGAAAATTTCGATAATTTAAAGGGGTTTTAAAATCCTTTTTAATTCAGTTTATTAGTAAAATATATGTCTATTTATATTCTGGACATATTTTGAAATTTTAAAATTTTATAAACATAGTTTACTATGTTTAAGACAAACGTTAGGTTGTTAACGCTTTAAAATCGAAAATACGCTTTTCTAATTATTAAAAGGTTTAATAAATGCGAAATTACTTATAAGTCCTCGATTTACGGATAAATCGTGAACTAGAACTTTACGCTTTCAAATCGATCAAATGCGATTTATAAAACGAAATAGTAAGAAATTACTATTCAAAGTCAAAATCGCCGACTTTGTCGACCGTGTCGACTTCCTCGACTTTGAAAGTCAAACTTACGATTATATCGCTCGATAAATACGCCAATGCGCGTAAGATGTGCTAATTGAGTATAATAATCATTAACAAGAAAGGATTTCACAAATGAAATCCTTATATCGAGAAACGTGCTCATACGTTAAAACGCTTTAGCCGGGCGTTAAACCGAAATAGTCGAACGTATCTCGGCGAACGAGAACAATTCAATTAAATAACGATTTGAAAGCATATCGAATTCATTTGAGGAATTAACTCACATCGATATAAAATATCGGTTATCTTTGAAAGTCTCGCAAGACTTGTGCGACGACTAAAACCTCGCTTTTAGCGCGTGGACACAAACGCGACGACGGACTTCGACGAACGAACCAACTCAGACTTTTACAACGAACCATAGTCCGTGTGGGCTCCTTTTCTTACCTCACTAATGTGGGCTTTTATCCTCAATAGTGTGGGCCCCTTTACTTACCCCACTATTGTAGCTTACTTTCAAACGAGATATGACTTTCTCGTTATTCCAAAATGAATTTATTTACGCACTTATCCTACAACCGCTTATCAAATGTTTTATCGCATTACACCGCCAAAATATTTCGCTTTTGTGTATGGATCCTATCTGTTATGCCCGGGTAGGGCTGTGGAGATGGTTGGAACTATTATATCATTTGTTGTGGTAGCACCCAACCTTTAAATGTCGGGTCCTGTGCCGGATGATAAATGCCTGGCTAGGATTGGCGTGAAGGTTGGAACTATACGCTGTGTTAACATATGCTTGCAGAGAGTGACTGTGTGCTGTACGGGATTACGGCCGGTCACGGCGTCGTAGATGGGAGGCCTCCCTCTCGACGTTTATTATTTATTATTATTATGTATTGTGACTATGAGATACGGACCATACACACCAAGAAAATGCTCGGCCGAGCTATGTTTACGAACTGAAAATGATTTGGTAAGCACAAGGCATTTTAACTAAAACCCTTGTGACTTACCCGATATTGGCAGCGTAATTCAAATTCTATCAAATGTTTTCGGCATGAGTCCACTGAGTGCAATTTCTTGTACTTAGCCCTGCATGTTTGTTTTTAAATGTGCGGTTGAGCTCGATGGTGATGATGGAGGTCGTGTTGAGGAGTCCAAAGGTCCTCGATCGCTTATTTAGATTTGGTTTTGCCTCAATACATATCGTCATATATGTATTCACACACTTCCGCCGCTAAACTCTAACTCTTAAACCTTATGTTCATCGTCAGATTATTGAGGTGCATCGACCACGGTTTAATCTTTGGGTCTGATGGCCTAAACTCTTTTAATTATTTGGATAATACCTTATGTCATATTATGCATGCTTGTTTATGACCAATGTGGCCATTTACCTTGGTCAATTTGTCCTATAATACTATTCCTAGTATTAGTCACCCTCCAGTCCGGGTTGGTCCGGAGTGGGGACGTGACAGAGTGGTATCAGAGCATTTTTGCTCTTTATAAACCCAAAATCCTTTTTATTCTAAGTCTAGGTCGAGTCACCGACTTCTAGTAAACCACCGACTCCCTCAACACTCCATCACATCGAGCTCAACCGGAAGAAGGTAATCGCATTTCTTTCTTGAAACCATGAAATGGAAATTTTACATGTTGAGCAAATTGGAAGAACTTTTGAAAGAATTGGTTATGATGAAAATTTTATGATGAAAATGAAAGTTGAGCAAGAAAATTTTCCAAAATACTTTGGGTCGAACTAATGCAAATACTCGAGTATTGATATGAAAGTACATGGTGGTACTAGTTGAATGATCAACATGGGATGAATGAATCCATTTTTGATATGCATATAAGTTGATTATGATTGTTATGTTGAAATCGTATTTCCAAAAATTTTCAATTGAAACCTCATTCCAACTTTCAAAATTTTGTTTATGATGAACGATATGTTATCATAAGACGAACTTAGACTCTAAGGAGCATGTTCACATATCGTGAAAGAACATAGAAGTACGAACTTCTTTTTCCTTACGAGAACAAAGAACGATAGGAAGAATGAAAGTAATGATGGCCTCGAGCTCGAACGACGAAAGACGAGCGAGAAGGATGAACAAGGGTGACCTCAACCTTAAAGATGAACAACGTCGACACTTCGTCACTACTTCGACATGAGTGAGCATCGACACAAATCACGACATGGACGTCACTTACGGCTTCAGAATGTTCAGCCTCAACTTAAAAACCCGAAGATGGTAGACGACACGCCGACATACGTCTCGATTTACAATTTGGCACGATCGCGCAAATTTCCTGCACTGCGCAGTAAATTTGTTTTAGCTAGATCTCTCGTTAGGACTCGATTTACGCATGGTTTTCACCTGCATACCCTAACGCACTGATATTCATTTGTTATGAAGAACAGAATCCTAATTCTGCCTCCAGACTATGATAGTGTCCGTTGAACTCTAGTTCGAGTGTTTGGTATGTAATAAGGATCTCGTAGCTTATATTAAGATGTTGTTGGCTTATGTATACGCTTTGGGTAAGACTAAGAAGGTAAGTTGTGCTAAGTATTGTGCAGTATGACGTTGCCTACCTTATAGACTTGCTTGACCTTATCTAGTTGCTTCACGTTACGCTTAAGATATCCTTGCCGCTTTTGAGACGACGATAGTCGACTTATGTTAGTTTTGTTCGTGATGGATGGAGGGATGAGATATCTCACGAGGAGGAGGATTGGACCACACCCCACCCCAGAGGAGGAGGTGAGTATTTATCGCCCACCGGATGTGCTACTGGGAAGA
This sequence comes from Salvia rosmarinus, assembly GCA_036937905.1. Classification (NCBI taxonomy): domain Eukaryota; kingdom Viridiplantae; phylum Streptophyta; class Magnoliopsida; order Lamiales; family Lamiaceae; genus Salvia; species Salvia rosmarinus. The sequence goes on along the minus strand of CM072820.1, from coordinate 34,848,146 downwards.
CTTGGGTGAGTTTTGGCTTATTACCTCCGTCATGGAGAGACGCCCGAGCCCACGGCGTGACCGGACATGACGGCATCCAGCAACCGCTAGCGATACTCCCCGCACTGGATGGGTATGCCCGAGATATCGGGAGATTACATCTACCGGGCGATGGGCAGCTACGACTTGGTGGGAGATTTGCCTGCATTCGTGAGTCACCCGACTTACGTGTACAAAGATTTACTTGGCAAAGACCGAGGACCCTACCTCCCTCCCCGAGTATACCTGGCGGGACGAGTCGCAGAGTGGCTATACGAGGTTCCGAGGCGATTGACCCGCCGTGCCTCCTTTCCTTTTGATTAAGGAAGGCCCGCCCGCTTAGAGAGGGCACGCCCCGAGCCTCGGGAGAGCCGGTATTTCCACCTCACCGCCGGACACCCCGCACGTCCACCGCACCGCCCACCACCTATGGTCCCACCGTACCACCACCGAGCACTTCCTTCGGACAAACGGATGAGGGTAACAGATGTCGCAGGTGGCTACAGCCCGATCCGCCATTTACTACGAGCATCGGGTGAATGCGATTTAACGCTTAACCCCCCGCGAGACATACCGATGGTGGAAAGCGATGGAGCCGGTCCTGTAGGGAAAACATATGTTAACCTCGCCCGAGGATCCATCTTGGGTGTTTAATTCACCATACATTGATTATAAACCTAGCATGCGTCTATATAATTAAATCGCAACACGTTGGGGTTTTCACGTGTTTACCTTTGGATCTGAAGAGGTCGATCGAACGAGATGAACGGATCGAACGGATCGGACTCGTGCTTTGACCTTCTGGACTGTATCCCGATTGCCCAATCTCCAACGTCGAGTGAGGACGATCTATGGAGAATGCTTCGAAAATCACCTCTTTTCTTCTAACCAATTTTCAAAATCTCCAAGAGCTTATGGAATTCTCGAAAATAATGATGTCTTGATTAATGATCATTAACCTAGACTTTATCTCATACCTTATATTTATAATGCACTACCTTAATCCCATATGGAAATTACCATAATCCTATATGGAAATTACCATAATCCTATATGGAATATTACCATAATCTTAGGATTATTTCCATACTTTCGTGATTATTTCCATACTCGTGATTATTACCATAATCTTATATGGAAAGGATCTATGCATATACCATAAATATAATAATATCCTTGTGGGATAAAGAGAATAAAATCTTACCATCGGGAGCATGAGGCGCCGATTTTCCTTGGCTATGGGCTGGATGGGCCAAATCAGGATCAAATGCAAGGAATAAAGATGGGCCTCAAATAAATTAATTATCTTATGTTCACCCGAACATAAATTAATTTATAAACATTCGATCATTCCACTAGAGAAAGAATGTCGACTTACCCTTTATTACCGGTTGAGTCGGGCTTGCACTTAGACATTACGAATCCCGTATTTAAGATATCGAACGTCCATTAATCATTTCTAGCAATCAATCGCTTAAAACGATTAATAACTTCATTTCCTTAAGTAGTACCACTCAACCTTATTATTGTACTTGAGCTAACTCAACCTCGCAGGGTTTAGTACAATAAACCTTTGAGCTCCTTATGGGACGCCATCATCCTAAACGGATACGGTGACTGACATGATAACTAGCGTGACATACAAGATCGCCACCACCCAAGATGCGGAGAATCTTGGGTTAGAACATATAACCCTCACTCATAACAAGTCAAAGTGATGGTCAAGAACTCATACTCACCTAATACCTTATCGAGGTTTAGATCATCGTAAGTCACCGAGATCTTGGTTCTTCACGACGGTCAGAAAGAAGAACACATCTCACTGTGATCCTTCAATACGTCAGAGACGTACCAGCATAGACAAGCAACTAAGTCAAGTCACTTCTTATCTATACCGCACTTAAACCGACAACTCGTCCTTAAGTCGCCTCACTGTGAAACTTTTATATCTCATTAAGCTCGACCAATCATACGCACTTCGTGATCTTCACACATCGTATGATCTAACTTATATATGAGATAAGGGACACATATATATGCAATCAAGTATTCAAATCGATAGGAGATTGTAATAGTGGTAATAGAAACATTGTATACAAGCTCAACCAAACTGCTTTCAGTATACAAATCCAACAATCTCCCACTTATACTAAAGCAAACTTTTAGTATACAATGTGTCTTTCTACTAGCTATTACAAACAACCATCACTTTGCTTCTCCCACTTATACAAAAGTTTCCTTTCTAAGTGGGTGCCATCAAGCGCAATCCAAGTCCTCTAACGTGTCCATCGTAGACTTTTTGCGGCAGGCTCTTCGTGAATGGATCCGCTAGATTTTCCGTCGTATCAATCTTTTCAATCAGCACGCCACTCGCCTAACGATTTCTCGTATGACATGGTACTTTCTCTCTATGTGTTTGGTCGCCTTGTGGGTCCGTGGTTCCTTCGAGTTTGCCACTGCACCTGAGTTATCACAGTAAACTATGATACTCTTGGGCAAACCAGGTACCACATCTAGATCCATGAGGTAGTTCTTGAACCATACAGCCTCCTTAGAAGCCTCCGAAGTGGCTACATATTCGGCTTCCATGGTAGAGTCCGCAATGCATCGCCGCTTTGCACTCGCCAGATACGGCTCCACCTCCCAAGGTAAACACATAGCCCGAGGTCGACTTTTTCTCATCACGGTCGACTTGGAAATCCGAGTCTCAGATAACCCAAAGGCATTAGACTATCTCGCATGGTAACCAGCTTATAATCTCGAGTCCTTTTCAAGTACTTGAGTATATGCTTTATCGCAGTCCAATGAGCTTGTCTAGGTTAGATCGATATCAGCTACTATGCCTACCGCATAGCGTATATCGGGCCTCGTGCATAGCATTGCGTACATGAGACTTCCTACGGCGAAGCGTATGAACTTGTCTCATTTCCTCTATCTCCTTTGCGGTCATAGGTGATCGCGTCTTAGATAAAGGAACGCATGTTCGAAAGGTAGCAACCCTTTCGGGCGGTCCGCATACTAAAACGAGTAATCACAAGATCAATGTAAGACGCCCGAGATAAGCTCAACATTTTCTTCTTGCGATCTCGGTAAACCTTGATCCCAAGAATGTACGCCGCATCTCCTAAGTCTTTCATTTGAAACTGATCGATAGCCAACTCTTTACGCCTCGATAACAAACTTCACGTTGTTGCCAACTAGAAGGATGTCATCTACATAAAGTGCAAGAAATACCACATCACCGCTGACATCTAACCGATACACACAACTCGCTAGGCAACCGGGTAAATCCATAGGACTTTACTACCTCGTCAAAGCGTAAGTTCCATGATCGGAGGCTCGCTTAAGTCCATAAATGGACTTCTTAAGCTTCCATACTAGATGCTCTTCACCCTTTACCACATAACCTTCAGTTGTCGCATATAGATGTCTCTACCTTCCTCAAGGTAACCGCTTAGAAAAGCGGTTTTAACATCCATTTGCCAAACCTCTGTTCAAGGGCTGCTATGGCCGAAGAATTGATGGACTTGAGTTGCTACACAGCGAAAAGGTCTCATTGAAATCGATGCCCTCAACTGAGTGTACCCTTTGCCACAAGCACGGCTTTAAAAGTCGAAACCTCCATCTAATCTCTCTCCTCAGATATCCACTTACTACCTACGGCTTCCTTGCCATCCGGGTAGAGGTGTCTTTTCATATACATCCATAGCCGTTATGGACTCCATTTCAAGTCCATAGCGGTGCCATGATCTTGCATCAATATCTTATATCGCCTCCTCAGTATGTCCATGGGTCGATTATCGCATGTTCGTCTCATTGACTAAATCCGAAGATTCACCCACGAACATAAATTGCTCGGGTTGACGAACAACCTCCCACTACGACGAGGTTCTACAGCACAATGGCAACGGTGGGTGCAGATACTTGTGGTTCTCTAACTTGCATAACTTGTCGGGTAGGTACCACTTGTACGGCCGGTATCTCCAAAGTGAACTCGACCCACTTCAATTTCTCAAGTATCCGTGTCGATCCTCCCACTAGACTCGACATCTCGCACATTTGGCCTAATCGGTGGTGGAATACGATCATCTTCTAATTCTTGAAGAATGATTTCAACTTTGACTTATGATTTTCATATAATCCTCTTCTAAGAATCGGGCATTAGTGCTAATAATGACCTTCCGATCCTTAGACTATAGAATAAACCACCTTCGCCCTCTAGGATAGCCAATAAAAAGCCTCATACGATCTAGCCTCCAACTTGTCGCCTTCTTGTTCAAAGACATGTGGCCGGATCGCCCATATCCTTATGTGGCTTAAACCGGCTTGCGCCCAAACCACAACTCGAAAGGGTCTTTTCGACCGACTGACGGTACTAGATTTAGCAAGTATGCCGCCGCTCTAAGGCATACCCCGAACGAAATAGGCAATGTTGCATAGCTCATCATTGATCTCACCATTTCTAAAAGAGTCCTATTTTTTCGCTCCGACACACCATTTTGCTGTGGTGTGCCGGTGAAGTGATAAACGCCGCATTTTACACGCTTATAGTTGATATTTGAAGATGAGTTTAGCTCGCTTAATGTGCGCTTATGTATCGATTCTTAATGTTTTATCTATTTCTAGAAGATACCGCTCTTGGGTGTTATTTTGGTGTTTTGTAGGTTTATGTGTTGAAAATCGCAAGGAACCAAGCACAACCAAATGAACAACCGACCATTTTAGCGACCAGCCTAGCGGTCGCCAGGCTGGTCGCGAGGAAAACTAGCGAGAGCCTGTAAGAGCCGCCGCCGCGACTGCGTTCGCGAAGCGAAGCTTCAGCGCCTAGAACTCACCGACGATTCTCGCGACCACTTCGTAATTCCTAGCGACCGCTAGCCATGGTCATGAGCCAACCAAGCGGGCGCAAGAGGCGCATCATGGGCGAGAGAGGGCCACATGAGATTTACCTCGCGACCGCACCTAGCGATCGCTAAGGGTGGTCGCGAGACGGCGCGTATAGGAAAATTAGGTTTGGGGTGTGCCTATATATACGGCCACACCCTCGCGCCCACAAGACACCCTAGACGCCTGCACTGCTTTTTATTCGCTTTTCCCGCTTATAGCTTTTAGTCTTTAATCTTCCTTTAGTTTAATTCTAGTATTGTTTTTACGTTGTTCTAGTTTAGTTTATCGTTTTGTTATCGATCGGAACGCTTTGTCCGATCGCTTTCCGTCATTTTCCGCTCGCTCGCTAAGGATTGGATTCAAGACCAACCATTGTTCATCCAACGCTTCCTCACGGGTTTTATATATTTAATTTCGCTTTTATGATTAATTCGTATTTCATTCCGCTTATTATGTCCGGCTAGTTTTCCGTTCTAATCCTAGGGGTTTGCATGATTCGATCCTATATGTTGTGATTCCTCGCTATTGTTATTTACCTTCCGCATTGATTCATGATTCGATTGTGCTTATTTATATGTGTTGATTTCTGATCAATCTTGATGCATATCTAGTTGTCGGTTAATTACGAATCAGTATTAATTGTCAATCGTTATCGAATGCATGATACGAATGAGCCTCGAGTCGAATCGAGATAGGACATTCAGAGGAAGCATATTCTTAGTGATCCTTTTGAGTTGCTTATTTTCCTCTGAGACGAATCGTAATAGGGAAAATTAGTAATCAATCGCCGCAATTGTCGTGAATCAAGTTGTTGGTTATATATGTGATCTTCCGCCTTGTCTGGATTAAAACGTTAATACAAGGTGATAAACATCGCTAGGATAGAATTGGTGCATCCCTAGGTTAGTCTTTCTTTATAGTTATCTTTCGTGTTTTATTGCGTTATTTATATTTCGCTTGTTACCTTTGCTTTGATTAAATTCAAGCCCCAAAACCTCTCATCCTTTATTTGTGTCAATAATGATGAATAGTCGCTGAGCTAGCTTCTATGTTTTCGTGATACAATCTCGGATACGATACTTCGCTTACCCTATACTTACACTTTTTACGTGTGAAAAGGAGCGATCAAATTTTGGCGCCGTTGCCGGGGATTGTTAAGATCACATAGGAATAATTTGACGATTTGGATTTATTAATTCAAGTTATATATATATATTATATTTATTTATTTTGTCGGCTCTAAATTCTCTCGCTTTCTCGTGTGGTTTATGCGCATAAGATCTCGTGGACCTCCGAAATATTATTAGATCCCGAGATCGAAAGCTCTCAAAGGAGAAGAGGACGAGAAGAGACGAGCCGCAATGGCAGCCAATCCGTAATCCGGCATTCCTCCGTAGCAAGTCAGACGATGCTAGCCGACTTTGCAGATGCAAATACGATGGCGAATATGGGAATCATTGTCCTCGCCCGCAGGAAAGACCCCGAACCACATGTACCGACATCCCACCGAAAGCCCAAGGTGGCGGTTAGCCCGCACGAGATGCAAATAATTTCGAGCTCAAACCGCCCCGATTAGTATGGTCCAAGGAGAGCGCTTTGTAGGAGTCATCAAGACCAATGCGCATCTCGAGACCTTCCTCGATATTTGTGACACCATCAAACAGAATGGGGTGCCACAAGACACGATTCGGATGCGCATGTTCGGTTTCTCATTGCGCAGCCAGGCGAAAGATTGGTTCAAGAGTTTGGACCGAGCTGGCATCGACACTTGGGGGAAACTTTGCGAGAAGTTTCTTTCGAAATACTTTCCGCCGGCGAAAGCGCAGAAGATCATCGCCGAAATCTCTCATTTTTGCCAAAACCACGACGAATCATTATTCGAGGCATGGGAGAGATTCAGAGGTCTATTGAGACGATGTCCACAACATGGGTTCTCCAAGGAGCAACAAATCACCCGCTTTTACGGTGGACCCATATGGCGCATTTAGGAGCATGGTAGATGCGCCGGCGGGGCTGCTTATTGAACCGACCAATGACGAGGCAAGTCAGTATTGTAGAAGAGATGGCGCCAACAGCTATCAATGGCCAACGGAGAGAACGCCATCGCTCAAAGCAACCGCTGTTGAGAGTGATTCAAAATATGACGATCTCATGAAGAAGTTCACTTTTTGAAGAGTCGATTGAGATGCAGAACGCCACCACATCAATCGAGGAGTCATTCGAATTTCCAACAACCTTCAAAGAGTTTCAATATTCGAATTCGATTCAAGAGCCGAGGAAGCCAAGTCTCAAGACATGATGCGCAGCTTGGTTGTAAGCAACCAACAATTGGCAACGAATCAAAATTGCTCATCAAGAACACCGGCAAAAGATAAATCATTTGGAGTCCACCGTGACGGCTATGGGAAGCATATAAAGATGTTAGAGAATCAAATTGTCAAATAGCCGCAAGTGAATGCACTACGTAAGACGGGCCAATTTCCGAGTAACACGGAGGTGAACCCAAAGAATCAATGCCGCCATCCGTGACGAGGAGTGGACGAGCCTACCCGAGCCCGATCGAGGAAGAAGAGCATAAAAGCACACCGACGCAGAACTGCTGACCGAAGCTCGCGATCGCGAGCCCGATCGCGAACCATCCGTAATTTTTCCCACGTAAGCTCGCGATCGAGCACGCCGCCCGCCGCACCCGACCGCGAGTCATCCGAGTATCCGCCGCCAGAGTTGTTCGCGATGACTCGACCAGCGAGCGAATACACCGCAAGCTCGCGACGCGAGGAAGGAGTCCAGCGCAGCAGCACTCCTCGCGACCTACCCAGCGGTCGCGAGGTCGACCGCGAGGCAACCCTGTAAGCAAACCGCACGCACACCCTCCGGTCCTGCTTCCGAGTCGACTTGTCAAGTCGAAATATGACGAGGAGTTTGCTCGCTTCAAAGAGGTTTTTCGAAGTTGAGATAAATTTGCCTCTCTTTGAAGCCGCGAAACATGCCGGCTACATGAAATTTTAAAGACGCGCTTGCAAGCAAGAAGAAACTGGGAAATTCGAGAAAATTTCCCTATCCAAGAATGCAGCACCGCCTTGCAAAGGAAGCTCCTCCGCTGTATGGATCCCGCAGCTTCATCGTTAGAGTGCGAGATCGCCGAGCGTAATTTTCCAAATGTTTTGTGCGATCCGGGGCGAGCATCAACTGATGCCGTTGAACGTATTCAACCGCCACACCTAGGAAAGATGAAGCCGACGAAGATTTCATCGATGATGGCTGACCGATCACCACATATCCAAAAGGTATCGTCAAGACGTGTTGGTAAGAATTCGGATTTTGTTTTTCCCGCCGACTTTGTGATTTTAGATATTCCCGAATTCAAACAACAACCACTAATCCTTGGTAGACCTTTTCTAGCAACCGGTCGCATGCTGATTGATGTGCGAAGGAAACCTCACGCTTCGTGTTAACGATGAGGAGCTCAAAATTTCCATATACGACACCATCAAGCAACACGACGCTGGAAAGTCGGAAGATTGTTGCTCGATCATGAATGCCGCCGCCACGCCTCGCTGCTAGAGGGTACTCACCAATCGAGGTGTCTGTGAGAAGGAAGAAGGGACTCGCATGGAACTCCGAGTGTTTCATTCAAGTTTGTGGCTACTTCCATAGTCGCGGTGGTCATCCGTGAATGCGAAGTTTGGAGGTTCCACAAGTCGGGAAAGATGTCTATTGCTACTAAAACGCCGCATTGACGAGGTTAGTGATGGTCTAGCTAAAGACGTTAAAGTAAGCACTTGTTGGAAGGTAACCCAACGCTTTTTTTTTTGTTTTCGTGTTTTGTTTTGTTTTTCGCTTGTGTTGCTTTTGTCGTGTTTCGCTTTTTGTTATCGTGTCTGCCGATCAACGAGTTAAGTGAAGTGTGTTAATCCATGTGGCCAATGACGATAGAAATTTTTGTGAAATTTAATGATAGTGCGCATGATATGTTAGAAAATGACGCATGAATGACGTGAGATGGCTTAGGCTTGTTGTTTTTCACCATTTGCTTATCCTGTGAGACTTGAGCTTCACTGTATAAACATCTTGATACAGTTTCTTTTAATTGTGTGTTATCATGCATGTGATTATCTTCTAGAACTTGCCGTTCTTCTGTGTCGAGACTGCAATATGTGTTTCGAATTTGGAAAGGATAAAAGGCCATCTTTGTTAACCACATATTCACCCAAACACTAACCCGATGTTATATACCATTTGTCGCCTTCTTTGAGCCTTTATTAGACTTTTTCTTTCGATTAACCGGATGATAGGAGGTGAGGATGGATATGGGAATCAAAAGGGGTGAAATTTTGATGTAGTTATGATGAGAAAAGTGTCTTTTAGAAAAATACGTCTGTGGTAAAGAATAGTACCTTTGTTCGTGAAAATTAAACCCTATAAGCTCTAGAAAAGAAAAGAAAAAGAAAAAATGTTAAGTTCATTATGAGTGTTGAGCATAAAGGGTCTTCAATCGAAGTATAGGTACCTTATGAGGCATAAACGCCAATTTAGCACGTTGGGAAAGAAGAGGAAAATGGACAAAGTCCATATGTGTCGAAAGATATAAATGGTGGTGCTTGAGTTTACTTGAGTCACTTAGCCATATATTATCCTACCTTAACCAATGTGCCTACATTATAACCTATCAAAAGACCTCTTTGATCCTTATTTGAACACATTTGACGCGTGGAGATGCTAGAGAAACGGCAAGCCTATGGTAAGACGTTGCATTGCATTGATCGCCGAGTGTATACACGCCCTTAATTTCTTTATGAGTTTGAGGTATCCTATATATTCTACACACATGCCGTCGTGAGGGTTGAAATAAATGAGCTTTTGCCCTCGATAGTTGTTTGCGCTGAGTGGACTAACGCCGCCATGTGCGCTAAATCTTTTTAGCGCTGAGATGTTTCCGAGGCTTATAATGGTTATCCTCTCATACGCTACGCTGATCTTTCGTTGTGTCTTTCTCTGCTCGCTTTTGTTTGAGGACAAACAATGCTTTAAGTTTGGGGGTTTGATAAACGCGATTTTACACGCTTATAGTTGATATTTGAAGATGAGTTTAGCTCGCTTAATGTGCTGCTATGTATCGATTCTTAATGTTTTATCTATTTCTAGAAGATAACGCTTCGGGTGTTATTTTGGTGTTTTGTAGGTTTATGTGTTGAAAATCAAGCAAGGAACGAAGCACGAACCAAATGAACAACCGACCATTTTAGCGACCAGCCTAGCGGTCGCCAGCTGGTCGCGAGGCAAACTAGCGAGAGCCCGTAAGAGCCGCGTCACACCGCGTTCCCGCGAGCGAAGCTTCAGCGCCTAGAACTCACCGGACGACGCGATCGATCGAATTCCTAGCGACCGCTAGCCATGGTCATGAGCCAACCAAGCGGGCGCAAGAGGCGATCATGGGCGAGAGGGTCACATGAGACTTACTCGCGACCGCACCTAGCGATCGCTAAGGGTGGTCGCGAGACGGCGCGTAAGGAAAATTAGGGCTTTGGGGTGTGCCTATATATACGGCCACACCCCTCGCGCCCACAAGACACCCTAGACGCCTGCACTGCTTTTATTCTCGCTTTCCCGCTTTTATAGCTTTTAGTCTTTAATCTTCCTTTAGTTTAATTCTAGTATTGTTTTTACGTTGTTCTAGTTTAGTTTATCTTTTGTTATCGATCGAACGCTTTGTCCGATCGCTTTCTCGCGTTTTCCGCTCGCTCGCTAAGGATCGATTCAAGACCAACCATTGTTCATCCAACGCTTCTCACGGGTTTTATATATTTAATTTCGCTTTTATGATTAATTCGTATTTCATTCCGCTTATTATGTCCGGCTAGTTTTCCGCTCTAATCCTGTGGTTTGCATGATTCGATCCTATATGTTGTGATTCCTCGCTATTGTTATTTACCTTCCGTGCATCGATTCATGATTCGATTGTGCTTATTTATATGTGTTGATTTCGATCAATCTTGATGCATATCTAGTTGTCGGTTAATTACGAATCGTATTAATTGTCAATCGTTATCGAATGCATGATACGAACGAGCCTCGAGTCGAATCGAGATAGGACATTCAGAGGAAGCATATTCTTAGTGATCCTTTCGAGTTGCTTATTTTCCTCTAGACGAATCGTAATAGGGAAAATTAGTAATCAATCGCCGCAATTGTCGTGAATCAAGTTGTTGGTTATATATGTGATCTTCCGTCTTGTCTCGGATTAAAACGGTTAATAATAAGCAGTGATAAACATCGCTGTGGATAGAATTGGTGCATCCCTGGGTTAGTCTTTCTTTATAGTTATCTTCGTGTTTTTATTGCTTATTTATATTTCGCTTGGTTACCTTTGCTTTGATTAATTTCAAGCCCCAAAACCTCTCATCCTTTATTTGTGCTTTCAATAATGATGAATAGTCGCTGAGCTAGCTTCTATGTTTTCGTGATACAATCTCGTGGATACGATATTGCCACCCCTATACTTACACTTTTACGTGTGAAAAGGAGCGATCAAATTTTGGCGCCGTTGCCGGGATTGTTAAGATCACATAGGAATAATTTGACGATTCGATTTATTAATTCAAGTTATATATATATATTATATTTATTTATTTTTCGTCGCTAAAATCTCTCGCTTCTCGTGTGGTTTATGCGCACAAGATCTCGTGGACCTCCGAAATATTATTAGATCCCGAGATCGAAAGCTCTCAAAGGAGAAGAGGACGAGAGAAGAGACGAGCCGCAATGGCGCCCAATCCGCAGAACGGGGCATTCCTCCCGAGCAAGTCAGACGATGCTAGCCGACTTTGCGTAGATGCAATACGATGGCGAATATGGAATCATTGTCCCCGCTCCGCAGGAAAGACCCCGAACCACATGTACCGACATCCCACCGAATCAGCCCAAGGTGGCGGTTGGGGCCCGCACGAGATGCAAATAATTTCGAGCTCAAACCGCCCCGATTAGTATGGTCCAAGGAGAGCGCTTGTGAGTGAGTCATCGAAGACCGAATGCGCATCTCGAGACCTTCCTCGATATTTGTGACACCATCAAATGTAATGGGGTGCCACAAGACACGATCCGATGCGCATGTTCGGTTTCTCATTGCGCAACAAAGCGAAGATTGGTTCAAGAGTTTGACCGAGTCGGCATCGACACTTGGGGAAACTTTGCAGAAGTTTCTTTCGAATACTTTCCACCGGGCGAAAGCGCAGAAGATCATCGCCAAAATCTCTCATTTTGCCAAAACCACGACTTAATCATTATTCGAGGCATGGGAGAGATTCAGAGGTCTATCGAGACGATGTCCACAACATGGGTTCTCCAAGGAGCAACAAATCACTCGCTTTACTGGACCGATATGGCGCATTTAGGAGCATGGTAGACGCGTCGGCTGGGGTCGCTTATCGAACCGACCAATGACGAGGCAAGTCGACAGAAGAGATGGCGCCAACAGCTATCAATGGCCAACGGAGAGAACGCCATCGCTCAAAGCAAATTGCTGAGAGTGATTCAAAATATGACGATCTCATGAAGAAGTTCACTCTTTTGAAGAGTCGATTGAGACAGAACGCCACCACATCAATCGAGGAGTCATTCGAATTTCCAACAACCTTCAAGCAGTTTCAATATTCGTAATTCGATTCAAGAGCCGAGGAAGCCAAGTCTCAAGACATGATGCGCAGCTTGGTTGTAAGCAACCAACAATTGGCAACGAATCAAAATTGCTCATCAAGAACACCGCAAAAGATAAATCATTTGGAGTCCACCGTGACGGCATGGGGAAGCATATAAAGATGTTAGAGAATCAAATTGGTCAAATAGCCGCAAGTGAATGCACTACGTAAGACGGGCCACTTCCGAGTAACACGGAGGTGAACCCAAAGAATCAATGCTTCGCCATCCGTGACGAGGAGGGACGAGCCTACCCGAGCCCGACCGGCGGAAGAAGAGCATAAAAGCACATCGACGCAGAAACTCGCGATCGAAGCTCGCGATCATGCGAGCCCGATCGCGAACCATCCGTAATTTTTCCCACAAGCCCGCGATCGAGCACGCGCCCGCCGCACCCGACCGCGAGTCATCCGAGTATCCGCTGCGTAGTTGTTCGCGAAGCGACCGCCGCCATGAAACACACCGCAAGCTCGCACGCGAGAAGGAGTCCAGCAGCAGCAGACTCCTCGCGACCTACCCAAATGTCGCGAGGTCGACCGCGAGGCAACCCTGTAAGCAAATCCGCACGCACACCCTCCGGTCCCGCTTTCCGAGTCGACTTGTCAAGTCGAAATATGACGAGGAGTTTGCTCGCTTCAAAGAGGTTTTTCGTAAAGTTGAGATAAATTTGCCTCTCTCAAGCGCCACGAAACATGCCGGCTACATGAAATTTTAAAAGACGCTTGCAAGCAAGAAGAAACTGGGAAATTCGAGAAAATTTCCCTATCCAAGAATGCAGCCGCCTTGCAAAGGAAGCCCTCCTCCGGGCGTATGGATCCCGCAGCTTATCGTTAGAGCGAGATCGCCGAGCGTAATTTTCCAAATGTTTTGTGCGATCCGGGGCGAGCATCAACTGATGCCGCTGAACGATTCAACCGCCACACCTAGGAAAGATGAAGTTTAATTTAAGATTTCATCGATGATGGCTAACCGATCAGTCACATATCCAAAAGGTATCGTCAAGACGTGTTGGTAAGAATTGGATTTTGTTTTTCCCGCCGACTTTGTGATTTTAGATATTCCCGAATTCAAACAACAACCACTAATCCTTGGTAGACCTTTTCTAGCAACCGGTCGTGCGCTGATTGATGTGCGTGAAGGAAACCTCACGCTTCGTGTTAACGATGAGGAGCTCAAAATTTCCATATACGACACCATCAAGCAACACGACGCTGGAAAGTCGGAAGATTGTTGCTCGATCACGAATGCCGCCGCCGCCACGCCTCGCTGCTTAGAGGGTACTCGACCAATCGAGGTGTCTGTGAGAAGGAAGAAGGGGACTCTGCATGGAACTCCGAGTGTTTCATTCAAGTTTGTGGGGCCACTTCCATAGTCGGGGGTGATCCGTGAATGCGAAGTTTAGGAGGTTCCACAAGTCGGAAAGATGTCTATTGCTACTAAAACGCCGATTGACGAGGTTAGTGATGGTCTAGCTAAAGACGTTAAAGTAAGCACTTGTTGGGAGGTAACCCAACGCTTTTTTTTGTTTTCGTTTTTGTTTTTGTTTTTCGCTTGTGTTGCTTTTGTCGTGTTTATGTTTTCTTTTTGTTTTCGTGTCTGCCGATCAACGAGTTAAGTGAAGTGTGTTAATCCATGTGGCAATGACGATAGAAATTTTTGTGAAATTTAATGATAGTGCGCATGATATGTTAGAAAATGACGCATGAATGACGTGAGATGGCTTAGCTTGTTGTTTTTCACCATTTGCTTATCCCGTGAGACTTGAGCTTCACCGTATAAACATCTTGATACGCTTTTTTTAATTGTGTGTTATCATGCATGTGATTATCTTCTAGAACTTGCCGCTCTTCCGTGTCGAGACCGCAATATGTGTTTCAATTTGAAAGGATAAAAGGCCATCTTTGTTAACCACATATTCACCCAAACACTAACCCGATGTTATATACCATTTGTCGCCTTCTTTGAGCCTTTATTAGACTTTTTCTTCGATTAACCGGACGATAGGAGGCGAGGATGGATATGGGAATCAAAAGGTGAAATTTTGATGTAGTTATGATGAGAAAAGTGTATTTTAGAAAATACGTCGTGGTAAAGAATAGTACCTTTGTTCGTGAAAATTAAACCCTATAAGCTCTAGAAAAGAAAAGAAAAGAAAAATGTTAAGTTCATTATGAGTGTTGAGCATAAAGGGTCTTCAATCAAGTATAGGTACCTTTTATGAGGCATAAACGCCAATTTAGCACGCTGAAAGAAGAGGAAAATGGACAAAGTCCATATGTGTCTAAATATATAAATGGTGGTGCTTGGAGTTTACTTGAGTCACTTAGCCATATATTATCCTACCTTAACCAATGTGCCTACATTATAACCTATCAAAAGACCTCTTTGATCCTTATTTGAACACATTCGACGCGGTGGAGATGTTAGAGAAACGGCAAGCCTATGGTAAGATGTTGCATTGCATTGATCGCCGAGTGTATACACGCCCTTAATTTCTTTATGAGTTTGAGTGTATCCTATATATTCTACACATGCATGCCGTGAGGGTCAAATAAATGAGCTTTTGCCCTCGATAGTTGTTTGCGCTGGAGTGGACTAACGCCGCCATGTGCGCTAAATCTTTTGAGCGCTGAGATGTTTCCGAGGCTTATAATGGTTATCCTCTTTGCTACGCCTGCTGATCTTCGTTGTGTCTTTCTGCTCGCTTTTGTTTGAGGACAAACAATGCTTTAAGTTTGGGGTTTGATAAACGCGCATTTTACACGCTTATAGTTGATATTTGAAGACGAGTTTAGCTCGCTTAATGTGCGCTATGTATCGATTCTTAATGTTTTATCTATTTCTAGAAGATACGCTCTTGGGTGTTATTTTGGTGTTTTGTAGGTTTATGTGTCAAAATCAAGCAAGGAACGAAGCACGAACCAAATGAACAACCGACCATTTTAGCGACCAGCCTAGCGGTCGCTAGGCTGGTCGCGAGGAAAACCAGCGAGAGCCTGAAGAGCCGCGGTCACACTCGTGCCCGCGAGCGAAGCTTTCAGCGCCTAGAACTCACCGACGATTTCGCGACCGGATCGGGAATCCTAGCGACCGCTAGCCATGGTCATGAGGTACAAAGCGGGCGCAAGAAGAGGCGATCATGGCGAGAGGGCAGCACATGAGACTTACCTCGCGACCGCACCTAGCGATCGCTAAGGGTGGTCGCGAGACGGCGCGCGCAGAAGGGAAAATTAGGTTTGGGGCCTGCCTATATACGGCAACACCGCGCCCACAAGACACCCTAGACGCCTGCACTGCTTTTATTCGCTTTTCCCGCTTTTATAGCTTTTAGTCTTTAATCTTCCTTTAGTTTAATTCTAGTATTGTTTTTACATTGTTCTAGTTTAGTTTATCGTTTTGTTATCGATCGAACGCTTTGTCCGATCGCTTTCCGTCGCTTTTCCGCTCGCTCGCTAAGGATTGGATTCAAGACCAACCATTGTTCATCCAACGCTTCCTCACGGGTTTTATATATTTAATTTCCGCTTTTATGATTAATTCGTATTTCATTCCGCTTATTATGTCTAGCTAGTTTTCCGTTCTAATCCTAGTGGTTTGCATGATTCGATCCTATATGTTGTGATTCCCGCTATTGTTATTTACCTTCCGTGCATTGATTCATGATTCGATTGTGCTTATTTATATGTGTTCATTTCGATCAATCTTGATGCATATCTAGTTGTCGGTTAATTACGAATTGTATTAATTGTCAATCGTTATCGAATGCATGATACGAATGAGCCTCGAGTCGAATCGAGATAGGACATTCAGAGGAAGCATATTCTTAGTGATCCTTTTGAGTTGCTTATTTTCCTCTAGAGACGAATCGTAATAGGGAAAATTAGTAATCAATCGCCGCAATTGTCGTGAATCAAGTTGTTGGTTATATATGTGATCTTCCGCCTTGTCCGGATTAAAACGTTAATAATAAGGTGATAAACATCGCTGTGGATAGAATTGGTGCATCCCTAGGGTTAGTCTTTCTTTATAGTTAACTTTCGTGTTTTTATTGCGTTATTTATATTTCTGTTTGGTTACCTTTGCTTTGGATTAATTTCCGAAGCCCCAAAACCTCTCATCCTTTATTTGTGCTTGAATAATGATGAATAGTCGTTGAGCTAGCTTCTATGTTTTCGTGATACAATCTCTGTGGATACGATACTTCGCTTACCCTATACTTACACTTTTTACGTGTGAAAATGAGCGATCATGAAGTGCGCTGGGATGTAATCCCACACTTCACTAGATGTAATCCCACACTTTATTTGTTAACCCTCGCCCCGAGGATCCATCTTGGGTGTTTAATTCACCATACATTGATTATAAACCTAGCATGCGTCTATATAATTAAATCGCAACACGTTGGGGTTTTCACGTGTTTACCTTTGGATCTGAAGAGGTCGATGGAACGAGATGAACGGATCGAACGGATCGGACTCGTGCTTTGACCTTCTGGACTGTATCCCGATTGCCCAATCTCCAACGTCGAGTGAGGACGATCTATGGAGAATGCTTCGAAATCACCCTCTTTTCTCTCTACCCAATTTTCAAAATCTCTCCAAGAGCTTATGGAATTCTCGAAAATAATGATGTCTTGATTAATGATCATTAACCTAGACTTTATCTCATACCTTATATTTATAATGCACTACCTTAATCCCATATGGAAATTACCATAATCCTATATGGAAATTACCATAATCCTATATGGAATATTACCATAATCTTAGGATTATTTCCATACTTTCAGGATTATTTCCATACTCTCAGGATTATTACCATAATCTTATATGGAAAGGATCTATGCATATACCATAAATATAATAATATCCTTGTGGGATAAAGAGAATAAAATCTTACCATCGGGAGCATGAGGGGCGCCGATTTTCCTTGGCTATGGGCCTGGATGGGCCAGCCCAGGGATCAAATGCAAGGAATAAAGATGGGCCTCAAATAAATTAATTATCTTATGTTCAGCCCAGAACATAAATTAATTTATAAACATTCGATCATTCCACTAGAGAAAGAATGTCGACTTACCCTTTATTACCGAAGTTGAGTCGGGCTTGCACTTAGACATTACGAATCCGTATTTAAGATATCGAACGTCCATTAATCATTTCTAGCAACTGACCGCTTAAACGATTAATAACTTCATTTCCTTAAGTAGTACCACTCAACCTTATTATTGTACTTGAGCTAACTCAACCTCGCGGGGTTTAGTACAATAAACCTTTGAGCTCCTTATGGGACGCCATCATCCTAAACGGATACGGTGACTCGACATGTATAACTAGCGTGACATACAAGATCGCCACCACCCAAGATGCGGAGAATCTTGGGTTTAGAACATATAACCCTCACTCATAACAAGTCAAAGTGATGGTCAAGAACTCATACTCACCTAATACCTTATCGAGGTTTAGATCATCGTAAGTCACCGAGATCTTGGTTCTTCACGACGGTCGAAAGAAGAACACATCTCACCGTGATCCTTCAATACGCGAGAGACGTGCCAAAGATAGACAAGCAACTAAGTCAAGTCACTTATCTATACTGCAGCCTAAACCGACAACTCGTCCTTAAGTCGCGTCACCGTGTGAAACTTTTTATATCTCATTAAGCTTGACCAATCATACGCACTTACGTGATCTTCTACACAATCGTATGATCTAACTTATATATGAGATAAGGGGACACGATATATGCAATCAAGTATTCAAATCGAGATAGGAGATTGTAATAGTGGTAACAGAAACATTGTATACAAGCTCAACCAAACTGCCAAGATACAAATCCAACAGTCCATCCAGGGGCCCCCGCATGGACATTTCGGCGAGAGGACGACTCCGAGGAGGAGGAAGATCCCGAGGAGGACGGACAGTGGGAGGACGCATGATGTAGACCCTGATGAAGCTTAAGGAGATTTTTTTTTTTTTTGTTTAAGCTTCTGTTGTTTTCCTTTTTCCTATGGTTACATTTTAGTGTTGGACTTAGAACCTTAACTTTTGGAAGGCCGTGTGGGCCGGGACTTATGTTTTATTTCTCTTTTTGTATAACCGTTGGTTTTGAACATCCTGCCTATGGCAGAAATTTTTGGATATATATATATACATGACCCTAATAGGGCTTTTGCGGCAAGTTATGTTTGTTAAGAGTGATATTCTGTTTAGAATCGTTTTACAATAAGGCCAAAATAGTGTTGGTGTATGTTGAGTTGTGAAAAGAATAAGTGCCTAATGATTACCTGTTTTCTATAGCAGCATGCCTCCGAGAAGAAATCCGGAGCAGGAACCCAGAGGTCGAGGTCGGGGAAGGCCAAGAGGAAGGGGTAGGATCCCCGAGCAAGAGCCAGAAGAAATTCCCCAACCACCACCTCCACCTCAACCCGATCGCAGGATCGAAGAAATGTTTCTAAGACAGAACCTCTCGCCTTTAACTTGGAAAGGTAGCAGGAGGAAGCCGAACAATGGGTTAGGGCCATTGAACGGATTTTACCTTTTAAGATGCACACGACAGAAAGGTGTCGTGGTTACCTTCCAAATGATAGGACCACTGACTTACGGTGGGAGGCGGAAAGAAGACTTTCACCGAATTGAGAAGAAGAATTCTCGTGGGAGGATTTCAAGAGGGAGTGATGAAAAGTACATTCCTAAAAGCTATAAGAGGAAGAAGGAGGTGAATTTTCCCGCTAAAACAAGAAAGGATGACCGTGACCGACTATGATCGCACTTTCGAGATGTCGAGATATGCACCAGAATCGGTGGACACCGACTTGAAAATGTCGGAAAAGTTCGACGAGGGCTAAGAATGGAGATACGTGATGTCTCTTGCCACCATGGAGACTGTCCTACAATGAAGCTCTCGCATGAGCTTTAGATATTGAGGCGGCCATGACCAGAAAATAAGTCGGTGTCGCCTCGGACACACAATGCGTTGGATAGAGAAGGGAATGGGAACCCAACCGCTGGGAATAACAACCATGGCTATGGGGACGCTTAGTCACAAGCGCCCGTGGCAAGGAAACGCGCGCCACAAGGGCAAAGCCGGAAGAGAGCAGCATATACTCCACCGGCAAGGGGACCACATGAACAATTGAGGATACCTCAATGCCCTCGATGCCATAGAGCACACAAGGGTGTGTGCACGGCAAATGTGGTAAGTTACAAGTGCGGAAGGGCAACGGGCATTACGCCAACAATTGCCCGGTGTCACATTCGGATGTAGGCCGAACCAACCTGGCAATGCTCAGCCGTTAAGGGCTATACACTTCAACCCCACCGCGCGGTTTGCCACCAACCCTAGCAACTCCAGTGGCAAACAATTTCACCTCAACAACAACTCCAACAAACAAGAACAATGGCAAGACAAACAAATCCATAACAAATTCGAAGGCGGCAACCACCGCAGCAACCAACCATGTCAACCACCGCGCCAACACAGCGGCGACACCAAGAATAAGCAGAAGCGGCCGCAACGAATCAGCCAGGACCAGCGCCCGTCGGCCTCAAATTGCTCAAAGCGAGCTCACGCCTGCGTAGGAGGCGAGCGAGCGAAACGAAGGAAACTTGGCGGTATGGGAGTTCTCCTCAACCTACCTGTTATAGTATTGTTCGATACGGGTGCTTCGCATTCTTTATTGCAAAATCATGCGTAGAAATGCTGGGCCTTAAGTCTGAAAAGTCAAGCCAGGATATGAGAATCTCATCGCCTATAGGAGGGATTATGACTGTTACACACTTTTGCTCGAACCTAGAGTTGACATTAGGATCACTTAAGGTTCTGGCTAACAATCTAAACATAATACCCATGGATGATGTAGACATAATCCTCGGAATGGATCAAGTTAGCTAAGAATCATTCCACGATTCTCTGTAAGGAAAGGAAAATTTCGCTTCACTTTCCTCGACAATAAGCTACGATTTCCACCGGATCGCATGGGAGAAGGATTCGATAGTATCAACACTACAAGCTAGGAGGATGATGAACCGTAAAGGATGCCATGCATTCCTTGTTTATTTAAACGAAGAGGATAAACCCGAAGCGCGGGTAGAAGACATTGAAGTTGTCCAAGAATTTTCGGAGGTATTTCCCGAAAATCTACCAGGACTACCTCCTGATAGACAACTAGAGTTTACCATCGACTTGGAGCCGTGATCATCCCGATGTCGGGCGCCTATAGGATGGCCCCAAGGAACTAGAAGAATCGAAAATTCAAATCCAAGAGCTTTTGGATCTAGGATTCATTAGGCCGAGTGTTTCACCTTGGGGAGCGCCTGTTTTGTTTGTTAAGAAAAAGGATGGTTCTTTGAGGATGTGCATCGATTATAGGGAGCTAAATAAGATGACACTAAAGAACAAATACCCTTTACCCAGAATTGATGACCTGTTTGATCAATTACGAGGAGCGGGTGTATTCTCTAAAATTGATCTTAAGTCAGGATACCATCAACTGAAAATACGGCCTGAAGATGTACCTAAGACTGCATTCCGAACCAGATATGGCCACTATGAGTTCATAGTTATGCCATTCGGGTTAACCAATGCACCAGCCGTATTTATGGACCTCATGAACAGAGTATTTCATCCATTTTTGGATAAATTTGTTTTGGTCTTCATAGATGACATCCTTATTTATTCGAAGAATGAAGAGGAGCATAAGGAACATCTAAGAACGGTTTTGCAAACCTTGAGAAACGAAAGACTCTTTGCTAAGTTTAGCAAATGTGAGTTTTGGTGAAGGAAGTTATGTTCCTCGACACATCGTGTCTCAATGAAGGTATAAAAGTAGATCCGACAAAGTAGAGGCCGTGCAAGAATGGAAATCACCAAGAACACAAAGACGAAATTAGAAGTTTCCTAGGATTAATGGTTACTATAGGAGATTCATCAAGGATTCTCCAAGATTGCAAGGCCAATAACCCGCCTACTCCTGAGGGGAATCAAGTTCAATTGGACTGATGAGTGCGAGACGAGTTTTCAAATACTCAAAGAAAAATTGACCAGTGCACCGTTCCTAGCATCCCGTAAGCGGACAAGGGTATGTGGTCTATACCGACGCATCTAAGACCTGGATTGGGTTGTGTCTTGATGCAAGAAGGAAAAGTGATAGCTTATGCATCCCGACAACTCAGACCCCACGAATTGAACTACCCAACCCACGATTTGGAATTAGCAGCTGTAGTTCATGCACTGAAAATTTGGAGACACCATCTCTACGGTGTGAGGTGTGAGATCTTCACGGACCACAAAAGTTTGAAGTATTTCTTCGAACAAAGAGATCTGAACATGAGACAAATAAGATGGCTAGAATTAGTAAAAGATTACGACTGTGGTATTAACTATCACCCGGGCAAAGCGAATGTAGTAGCTGACGCCTTGAGTCGTAAGAGCCATACCAAGTTAGGATGTCTCTTTATACAAGAGAAAAAACTCGTTGAAGAGTTTGGTAGGATGAGGATTGAACTGGTGGAACCGCCTGAGACAATTGTGAGTTGTGTCGCTACACTCACACTGGCATCTGACCTAAGAAAAAGGATTGTCGAGAGACAAAGGATGGAGGAAAAGTTGGAAAAGATCCGAGAAAGACTAAGGTCTGAAGGATTCAAGAATTTCCAAGAGGCGCGGATAATGCCTTGTTGTTTGAAGGTAGGATATGCGCTCTGACGACGCAGAGCTTCGAACGAAATCATGAGTGAGGCTCACGATCGCCTCTACACCGCCCACCCGATACTAAGATGTACCAGACCTAAAGGAAAAATTTTGGTGGGAAGGCATGAAACGAGACATAGCTGTAACCCAAATTTTTGTATTTAAATTTTATAAATACAAAAATGTATACAAAAATAATTTGAATTTGGATTTGATGAATTTGAGTGGATTCGATCTTCTAGTTATCCTCTGATTCTTCTCTTCGATATGGATTTCTTGAATGATCTTCGAAGCTTCTTCAAGTTGTTTGGAGGGGATGTGATTCCTTGATCTCCTTGAACTTGAAGTTTGGATTTGATGACGTTGATCCGCGGACCTTGGTCTTGTTTTCGAGCAACCGTCGGTTGATTTGATATGTTGAAGAACGTTTGAAGATCTTCGAGTTTGAGCGCCAATGCGGAGGGCTTTCACCTTGTTTCCGAATTGAACTTTAACTTGATTTGATTTGGAGGATGATCTTGGCGAAGAACGTGGTGATTTGCACGAAGAACGCCTTGAATGCTTGAAGAAGACTTCGAATGTTGGAGAAGACTTCACCGAGGATTCTTCGAGTGTCTTGAGCTCTTCGAATCTTCACTTCGCTTCACTTCAATTCCCCTCCTCATTTATGAGAGCCTTCAAGGCCTATTTATAGATGTAGGCTAGTGGACTTATGGGCTTGTGGGCCTTTTGGGCTCATCATGCCATGAGCTTGGGCTTTGGGCCTTTTGGGCCATCAAACCATGGTCTTGAGCTTGGGCTTAAGCTTATTGGCTTTTTGAGCCATCAAACTATGGGCTTGAGCTTGGGCTTGAGCTTGGGCTTGAGTTTATGGGCTTGAGCTTTATGGGCTTGAGCTTGAGCTTATGGGCCTTTTATGGCTCATTTGGCACAATTTGAGCGATTATTCCTCTCTGAGGTGTCGTTGCCACATGTCATGCTCCTATTTGCTAATAAAATTAAATATTAACCATATATCTATTTATTTTGGAATAAATTCCATTAATAAAATAGAAATATAATTAATTATTTAATTAGTTATTTACACGTGGTATGATCTCATTTGCTAACAATTTTAATTGTCTACAAATTGCCCATCGAGACTTGTTCATGGACGAGTTGTCTTGGAAATGGACGAGTCTCGAAATTCACTTAGATGTTTAGACTCTTGTCGAGGAGTTCTTGAATTTGAATTTGTAAATAGTTTATACTCGTATTTAGGAGTTCTTCTATTTGGATTTAAATTTGTAAACAGTTTATACTCGTATTTAGGAGTTCTTCGACTTGGGTTTGAATTTGTAAACAGTTTATACTCGTATTTAGGAGTTCTTCGACTTGGATTTGAATTTGTAAATAGTTTATACTGTATTTAGGAGTTCTTGAACTTGATTTGGATTGTAAACAGTTTATACTCAGTATTAAGGAGTTGTTCAATTTGGATTTGAATTTGTAAACAGTTTATACTCGTATTTAGGAGTTCTTGAACTTGATTTGAATTTGTAAACAGTTTATACTCGTATTTAGGAGTTCTTGAATTTGAATTTGTTAGAAAGTTTATACTCGTTTCAAGGAGTTCTTGAACTTGATTTGAATTTGTAAATAGTTTATACTCGTATTTAGGAGTTCTTGAACTTGATTTGAATTTGTAAACAGTTTATACTCGTATTTAGGAGTTCTTGACTTTGTTAGAAAGTTTATACTCGTTTCAAGGAGTTCTTGAATTTGAAGTTGAAAGTTGGGCTTGAATTTACTTTGCACTTGGGCTTCGTGAATTTGCTTTCAAAATTGGGCCCGAGTAGATATTTCAATTTGGAAGCCCATATTTTGAATTGTCCATGGGACCATTAGGAATTGGTAGTCCATCTTTGGTCCATATACTTGTCTTGATTTGGAAACCCATGTAAGAAATTATTCATTGGGCCTTTAACATTTCTCAACATTCTAGGCCCAACTTCAAGTCCATCATTCATTTTCAATTGAGCCCAACACTTTTTATTTAGCTCACGGCCCAAAATCCCTTTTTTTTTTTTTTTTCTTAGAACTCACGGCCCATTCTTTAACTTTTTTTTGTTTGGCAGCCCTTATTTTGATCCAGTGGGCAGGCCTTTCATGTTTGAACTTGTGACAGGCTTGGCTATCCAAAAAGAAAACGGCAGCCCAAAGAAAGCCTACATCTATATTTTCTTTATTCTTTCACAGCCCACTAACTCATTAGTATTTTTTTTTTTACAATCCATAATAGGCATGCCAGTAGAAACTTCCGAGGTTGATAAACACAATAAAATGCTGCCAACCACATCCCCTTGCTACTGTGAAGCTTTTTTGTTTTTTTTTTGTTACGTACATGTGTCTCCACAGGGAGCATAACCGCAAGCATTAATAGCAAGCAGTTTTGGGGTGCAGAAGTTTGTTGAATTTTTCAGAAATCAGCCAACTTTGGCAGAAGCTTACAGATGTAGCTGGACATTTCTTTGTTCTTTTCTGCATATGCGCAAGTACATGCAGTAACCGAATGTTAGGGTTTGCCTTCAAACTTTTCTATAAATTTGATAATCCATTCCTTCAGAGATGAGCACCATAGCTCTTTGGAGAAGCCTTTACCATCTTAGCTTCTCGTCTTCACTTTTCTTTGTTTCTTCCTGTTCAGGGTTTTTTCTTTATCATACACTTATCGTTGAATCGGATTGTGGCGAGAGCAACTGTACCGAGGGCGGGGTTTCCACGTAGAAGCGAGTGATTTTCAAAGCCTTGATTACGTTCCTCTTCAGAGCTTCAAGGTGATAAAACCTTGCTTCTGTTCACTATTATTTCAGTTTTAGAGATAGCTTTTCTTTTTAACTTTTCTCATGACTGTGCAGTGTCGCTGTGTGATAGAGGAGAGAAAATGGGTTTGGGCTGCGGCGGCGCTCTCTACTATTCCGAAGGGAGATGGCCTTGACGGCGTGCAGGCTCCAACGATGGAGGCGTCCGGCAGTAGCTTTGGCTCACTGGAATTCGACCCACACATGGTGCAGACGATGGTGCTCGACGGAGGAGGCGACTGCACTCTCGACGCAAGCTAGAAGTTGGGCGAGGCGACCATGGCACGAACGAAGCGGCGTCTCTCTCGATCGGTGGCTGTTTGTTGCGGAAGGGACCGGCGACGATGACGGCCTTGGCGCTAGCCGTCGATCCATACGTGAAGGAAGGTTGGCGACCTTTGCTGTTGGCCATCCAAATACAACGGCGGTGGCGAGGATGTGCGGTCGTGGCGGTGAGCATGACGGCGAACTCATCAAAATTAAAGGGTGGTGCGCTATCGGCGGCATCCGGAGGTGGGGATTGACTCACCTTAGTTCTCATTGCCATTTTTTTGATAGAAACGAGACAACCTTGTCATGATAAAATTCGCATCTTGATGCATTAAGGATTTGTTGTTTACGTATTATTATTTCTTCTTGTTGCTACGCATTTTGCCTTATTCTTTGTTGTGTATGTTTTTGGTCTTGTTGCTTACATATATTTTCTTATTGCTTGCGTATCTTTGGCGCTCGGCGGAGGAGACGCGACCATAGTCTTGACGGCGCGAAGCGAAGAGATGACAATGATATCACACAACAGGGCGAGCGGCTCTCAGGAGGCGGCAGCGGCGACTTCGATCGTGGGCAGGGCGTGGCGGAAGAGATGGCGGTGATATCACACAACGGACCTTGGGCTGCTGGAGGCATGGGCTATGTTCAACCTCGGCGATGGGCTACGTTAATCCTCGACGACAAGGCACGGGCTGCGTTCCGTTCAACCTCGGCGATAAGGCTGCGTTCATCCTCGGCGATAAGGCTGCGTTCAACCTCGGCGATAAGGCTGCGTTCAACCTCGGCGATAAGGCTGCGTTCATCCTCGGCGATAAGGCTGCGTTCAACCTCGACGATAAAGCTGCGTTAATCCCCGGCGATAAAGGCTGCGTTCATCCTCGACGATAAGGCTACGTTCGTTCTCGGCGATAAGGCTGCGTTCATCCTCGGCGATAAGGCTGCGTTCAACCTCGAAGATAAGGTCGCGTTCATCCTCGACGATAAATTGCGTTCATCCTCAGCGATAAGGCTGCGTTCATCATCGGCGATAAGGCTGCGTTCATCCCCGACGATAAGGCTGCATTCATCATCGGCGATAAGGCTACGTTCAACCTCGACGATAAGGCTGCGTTCATCCTCGACGACGGGCTGCATTCATCCTCGACGATAAGGCTGCGTTCATCCTCGACGACAAAGCACGAGCTGCGTTCAACCTCGAGGATAAGGCTGCGTTCAACCTCGACGATAAGGCTGCATTCAACCTCGACGATAAGGCTGCGTTCATCCTCGACGACAAGGCACGGGCTGCGTTCAACCTCGACGATAAGGCTGCGTTCATCCTCGACGACGGGCTGCGTTCATCCTCGACGATAAGGCTGCGTTCAACCTCGACGATAAGGCATGGGCTGCTTTCAACCTCGACGAGAAGGCATGCGGCGTGAAGGCAATTGAAGTTGTGTACCATTGACGGAGATGAAGCTAGAAACTGCAGCATCCGTGAAGAGGAAGCTAGAAGCTGTGAAGCGTCCTGCGAAGATGAAGCTAGAAGCTGTGTACCATTCGCGAAGAGGAAGCTAGAAGTTGTGCGTCATCCGCAGTTGAAGCTGGCGCCCGGTGGAGGTCGGCATCACGACCTCGCCTAGCTAAAGCAATGTTCTCAACTGAAAGTAGGCTCGATTCATCAGTCGACACCATCTCGAATCGAAGTCGGCGATATGTTGTTGGGATCATCAGTGAAGCCATCCTCAAAGCAAGACTGGTGACGTGAAGTTGAACTCGACAAGGTAGAACCATCTTCAAAGCGAGACTAGCAACATCGAGCTAGACTTAAGAAGGCGGCCAATATTCAAAGCAAAATTGACAACACCGAGTGGAGTTAACAAGCATGAGTTATCTTGGTGTAGACCCGCACTATCATCTCGACTATTGCCCCATGTTGTTTTGCTTCTTTACAATTTTCACCATACTGTCTCTTCCAAGAGTTCGTATCATTTTCTTTAATATTTTGAGCTTGAATTTTGATCACCCAACTGAAGGAGAAAAACACATATCATGGTGAACTTAGAAGATATCTAAGCTGCCACGCACCATTTGAAATGGATCAAGTCAAAACGTAGTTCAAAGATCAACTTGTGTTTTAGGGAGTGCGTGCGCTTTATACTCATGCGGGCCGGGAGTAACATGCGCTTTAAACTCGTGCGTCACGAGTCTGTCTTTTTTGGTGTGACGTGCGGTTTAGGCTCGTGCGTCATGGAGCTTGCTTGCTCTTTGTTTGTTTTCTTCATATTGACGTGCGCTTTAAGCTCGTGCGTCATGGAGCATGCTTCTTCTTTGTTTGTTTTCTTCATATTGACGTGCGGTTTAGGCTCGTGCGTCATGGAGCATGCTTGCTTCTTTTTGTTGATTTTCTTGCTTTCTCAATTTTTTGACTTCTTGCTTTTCTTCATGTTTTGTGTTTTTTTTGTCTATGTACATATATATAGCTTTCATCGCTACACTTCGTGAATAGTAGCACTTCAACAACTTTGAGTTGTTGCCCCAACTTCCATATCATCGTCCAAGGTTGGCTTGCATACGGTTTGAGATGTAGTGAGATGAAGCCGCCTTTTGATGGTTATTCGAATGGGCGCTTTTGGCACAAATCCCAAACCCACTTTGGTATTCTGCACCACATCATCTTTCATCTTCAAGTGAGGTTACGGCGTGAAGCTTTCTTGAGATTATACCCAAGATTGACGAGGAGCTTGTATGCTTTTGGACTAAAATGCTTTGTGAGTTCGTTGTCTGAAGATTCTCCATGTTCGATAGCATTACTTTGTTTTGGTCGAACAAACCCTTGAAGAGGTGGAGGAGTTGGTCTTTTAGCATCGATCTTGGTCAAAGGCATCGTCAGTCCTTTGAACAAATCCATCTTGATGAGAGATGTTTTATTCTTGACAATCGGACCGACTTCAAGTTCTTTATCATGCTCGATTTCTTCTTGTTTTATTGTCTTACGTCATATAAATTTCGCATCGCAAAATATGACTCGGCTTGATGAAAGCTTTTGATCACCAATCACCGTCCTCACGACACCATCTTGACGATACTTGAGGCATTGATGCAGCGTAGAAGGGCGACACCATTTCGTGCAGCCACGGCCGACCAAGAAGCATATTGTGGGGCGTCTTGGCATCAATCACATGAAGCGGTCGGTTGAACTCATGTCTTCCATCGGCAAGTTCAACCTTATGGCGCGGGCCCTTTGTCGCTTCGTGGTTGAATCCTTGAATCATCAATCGACTATTGGACAAGTCATCTCTGGAATTTCCGGTTGCTTCAATGTTCTTAATGGCAAGATGTTGATCGCGATCCTCCATCGATGAGAATCTATTAACTTTACGCTCGTGGGTGAAACAACTCACGAACGATGGCTATTATGAGGCTCGGACCCAAGCTACAAATCCGTTGGAGAATGTAATTGCCAAGACACCTCATCATCGATCACATTTGACTTGAATTGATCTTTTACTTGTGCGTAAGTATCGTACAATGCCCAATACCTTCCAAGATGTCGTGATTCGGGGGTGACAACATTTGCTTGCGGCATTTTCTTCTTCAAGTGATATCTTCCTTCTTGAGCTAGCCTCATGATCTTTCTTTGAAGACGAAGCAATCATGTATGGGATGTCCAATCAATCGGTGATATTTGCAATATCTAGGATCATCGATTAAATCTGCATCATTTGGTCGTTTCATTTCTGGTAGTTCGACGAGTCCTTCTTTGAGCAGGTCATCGAAGATCCCGGAGACGTCGGAATCTAAGAAAGGGTATTGTTTTTGCTGCATTTCTTTGAATGTCAACCTTCTTTGCCCCATGTCTTGAGAAAAATTCTGCTTGTCATTTTTGTTGTCATCTTTTCTTAGAAACTTGACAGGAGTTGCTTTCGTCGCCATTGATTCTTCTTTCAAAGCATTGTCAAATGACTTGGCTCCCTTCCTGAATTCTTGCCTCTCTTTGAACTTCTGAGGTTCTTGGAGTGGAGGCCCTTTGAATCCATTCATTGTCATACTTAGCTCCATATCGTGAGCTCGGTGGCCAATTCTTCAAATGTCTTGGGGTGAATTCCTCATGAAATATATTGCAAGCCCCAATGCATTCCTTGGATGCACATTTCGATGGAGAGGATTGAGATAACCTGTCCTTCTGATTGAGGCATAGGTTTCTCCACTGTTGATGTAGTCGATCACCGCCTCTTCCTTGAACCGCGAGAACTCGTGAGCTCCACCATCTTGTTGTTCTTCTAGTCTTGTAGAAGCGATTGAGAATTCATGCTCCAGGTGCTCCCAACTGTCAAGTGAGTTTGATTCCAAGTCTATATACCAATCGAAGGCATTTCCTTTGAGTGAGCAGGCAATTGCTTGACAGACGATCTCCAAATATTTGACATTGTTGCATGTCTCGTAGTGAGCTAC
The DNA here is from genome assembly GCA_036937905.1 of Salvia rosmarinus. Lineage (NCBI taxonomy): Eukaryota > Viridiplantae > Streptophyta > Magnoliopsida > Lamiales > Lamiaceae > Salvia > Salvia rosmarinus. The sequence goes on along the minus strand of CM072820.1, from coordinate 34,818,315 downwards.
ATGTGGCCTCGGATTTCCTTTGCCATCAAATTGTTGGAACTTGGGTGGTTGATAACCATGTGGCATTCTCAAGTTGTCAATTCTTTGGCTATAAGGCTTGGAGTAAATCAAAGATGACTTGGAATTTCCATCAAACTTGTTCTTCATGGTCACCTCGATGAACTCCTTGAGTTGGTCCGCCTTGATGAAGCCGTCGAGAAGAGATTTGGATGTGTTTGCTGACGATCTTCTCTCATCATGAGTTTCTTGCTTGTCGTCCCGCTTCATCATCATCATCGTGTTCACTTTCTTCATCATGGATGTGGCTTGATTTTGCCTTTTCCTCTAAGCTTTGCAATCTGGGCATCTTGCTCTTGGATGTGTTTGTTTAAAGATTCGACCATCCTTGTAAGATTTGCAAGTCTGTTCTTCCATAGTGGAGGTATTCATCATCATCACGGCGCCTCAGTGGGTAACTTGTGATAGATTTTGCAATAGGGAGGTGAAGCTTCGCAGCCAACACCTTCTTCATTTAGAGTGGCAATGTGTTGCTCCTTTCTTGGCGATGGTGACTTGAAGCTTCTTGAAGTTGTTTAGCTTTGTTCTTGTGATGGCGCAATGCTATCTGAAGAAGCTTTTGAAGCGACCTTGGTTGTATGTTGTTGGATGAACATCGTTCAAGATTTTGGTGAAGAGTAGAGATGAGAGGTAGAGATGTCCCACAGTGTGCAAATTGTAACCCAAATTTTGTATTTAAATTTTATAAATACAAAATTGTATACAAAATAATTTGAATTTGGATTTGATGAATTTGAGTGGATTCGATCTTCTAGTTATCCTCTGATTCTTCTCTTCGATATGGATTTCTTGAATGATCTTCGAAGCTTCTTCAAGTTGTTTGGAGGGGATGTGATTCCTTGATCTCCTTGAACTTGAAGTTTGGATTTGATGACGTTGATCTGAAGGACCTTGGTCTTGTTTTCAGAGCAACTGTCGGATTTGATTTGATATGTTGAAGAACGTTTGAAGATCTTCGAGTTTGAGCGCCAATGCGGAGGGCTTTCACCTTGTTTCCGAATTGAACTTTAACTTGATTTGATTTGGAGGATGATCTTGGCGAAGAACGTGGTGATTTGCACGAAGCATTGAATGCTTGAAGAAGACTTGAATGTTGGAAAGACTTCACCGAGGATTCTTCGAGTGTCTTGAGCTCTTGAATCTTCACTTCACTTCAATTCCCTCCTCATTTATGAGAGCCTTGAAGGCCTATTTATAGATGTAGGCTAGTGGACTTATGGGCTTGTGGGCCTTTTGGGCTCATCATGCCATGAGCTTGGGCTTTGGGCCTTTTGGGCCATCAAACCATGGTCTTGAGCGTGGGCTTAAGCTTATTGGCTTTTTGAGCCATCAAACTATGGGCTTGAGCTTGGGCTTGAGCTTGGGCTTGAGCTTATGGGCTTGAGCTTTATGGGCTTGAGCTTGAGCTTATGGGCCTTTTATGGCTCATTTGGCACAATTTGAGCGATTATTCCTCTCTGATGTGTCGTTGCCACATGTCATGCTCCTATTTGCTAATAAAATTAAATATTAACCATATATCTATTTATTTTGGAATAAATTCCATTAATAAAATAGAAATATAATTAATTATTTAATTCGTTATTTACACGTGGTATGATCTCATTTGCTAACAATTTTAATTGTCTACAATAGCTTCTTTCGTAGAACGCTGTCTTGTTTGCCAACAAGTGAAGGCACTACACCAACATCCCTACGGGAAGTTACAACCGTTGAAAATCCCTGAATGGAAGTGGGACGATATAACGATGGATTTAGTTACAAACTTACCCAAATCGAAAAGAGGAAACACATCCATATGGGTAATTGTGGATAGACTTACCAAGGTGCTCACTTTCTACCTATTCAAAGCACTTATGGATCGATAAGTTGGCTCGGTATGCGTTAAGGAAATTATACGATTACATGGAGTGCGAAAATCTATTACCTCGATCGAGACTCCAAATTCACATCCGTGGTTGGATTAGCTTACGAGAGAATTGGGTACTAAACTTCGATTTCGATGCGACTTTTCACCCACAAATGGATGGGCGATCGAAAGAAACGATCAAACGTTAGAGGATATGCTTAGAACGGTAATATTGGACCAAGGTGCAAAATGGGAAGATATTTTACCTCGATTGAGTTTGCCTACAACAATAGCTACCAAGCGACGATTGGTGATTCTCAAGCCCGACATGAGCTACGCTCTAATCCAACAGAAGGTCAATTCCGATTAGAATCGAAGGCGAGAGCTTGGAGCTTGGAGCGATGAATGCAAAACAATTGATAGAATAATCAAAAGATTTGAATAATATTTATCGAACTTGATGATCAAACCTTATTCACAAGGCAAAACAATTCAACCCTTATTCACAAGGCAAAAGTCATATACATATGTAAAGGCTACGAGTTCCTTTAACGATGGGTTCGATAATTGAGACGAGATACAAGCTGTCGCAATAACATACAAAATATTCGAGAATATCGTGGAAAGCATGTGAATGCATATATGACGATATGCACCCAAGGGTTCTTTCTTTCAAACATAACAAATACAAAAGACCCACGACTACTCAACATCTCCGCTCATCACCATCACTGGCTCAATCGCACATTTAAAACAAATATGCGGTGAGTACAAATAATGCACTCGATGGCTCATGCGAAATAATTTATCAAGTTTGAATTACTACGCCCATCACGGTAACACACGAGGTTTTGATTTGAAATACTCGTGCTTACTAAATATTTTACATCATTTTAATAAATATCGCTTGGCGAGCATTTTCCACGTATGTATGATCCACGTCCACCACAATCGATCATTCACAACAATTTCTGCTTGTTGGAGGAGGCCTCCTCTCACAGCCGCGTGACCGACGAGCACCCTTTCGGCCTGCGATCACAAAATAATCGGTGCACAAAATCCGGGCCGTCTCGGCGGGATCACGAATTCTCCATCATTCTTGGGGTCTTCCAGAATACAATTCAACATGTCATAAAGTGGGGGCTACCCGACATTATGCATCAACAATCATGGATTGGATACATCGTAAAACATAAACATTTTGGGCGGGTAATTAAATAAATCGGTTCATAATTATTTGCTTGCAATAAAGCATCATAAATAAATTATTTGGTAAAATTCTACCGGTTTGAGTATAGTAAAGCCCACTTTACTTGAACTCAATTTCACTATCGTGCTCTCTCGCCGTTCAGGTGAACTTCACGTCCAGCTACGCAAAAATATGCGTTTAGTGCGTTGGCACGCTTTCGAGATTTTCAAAGTTCATTCGACTTTGATAGTTAAATTAATAATTGAAGTTTGGATGATTCTTTATCGTCTTGTCGTTGAAGCGGCGTATATCAATAAAATAATTCTCGTATATCGAGAGGCGTAATATGATCTACGGTCTCATTTTAACCTTTTAGGTTAAACAATTAGCGATATAATAACGTTATTGATAAAGTGATTTCATTTATGAAATCTTTTCTCTAATTGAGATATTCTTATAAAAGTAATCGTTTTCACGTATTAGCGTATTTAACGAGCGTATTTAAATGCGTTAATTTCAAAAGTCAACCATTTTGACTTTTCTTAATAAATTTTCAATAAAACATATTTTAAAATCAATATAAATCGATTTTCAATCGATTTATTTTAATAAAACTTTAATCCTTGATTTTCACGTAAATCGATAAACTTAATTAATATTTTCTTTCAATATTAATCTTTTAATGCATTAAGCATTATTTACGCTTTAACGTTATTTAATATAACGTTTAGTCATAAACATAATATTCTATGTTTAATAATTCTCGAAAATTTTTAATATGTCTAAATTAATTTCTAGACATATAATATATTATTTTCTTAATTAAAAGGATTTAAAATTCCTTATTCTATTTAATATAGCTCACGGCTATAACAAAAAATTTCCAAACTTGTTCCAAAATTCTTCTAAATTCATATAGTGTATTATTTTACACTATAATCATTAATATGTATTAATATCACTATAGAAAATTTGGAACTCACCTATATACATAGTATAGGTCACGGTTTTATCAATAATAAATCAAATAAATTTCTAAAATTCTAATTAAATTACACTAGGCTCCAACCTTAATGTATAACATAATTATAACCTAAAGTTTTATAAAATCAAACTATACATCATAGAACCATTAATTGTAGCTCATGGTTTAGGGTAATAAATACCAAACAATTTTTATAAAATCTATAAAATTACACTATGCTTAAATACTATCATATAGTACTAATACATCATAATATTACATTATAACACATTATAAACCATTAAACCTTTAATCCTAGGTCTCGGCTATTTCAATTAAAATAAATATACACGTCAAAAATTCTAATAAATTCCTACATCGCTAATCAATACCTAGATCAATAATATGCTATTATATCATGCATATAAAATTATACAACAAGGTTCCAAGCTTAGCTTATTCACGGCATTTTGGAATTTTACACAAATAGATTCCAAAATTTCTAAATTAATATCATGCACTCCTACAACAATATAGATCAACAATCGACCTTAAATCATGCTTAGAAATTTTGAGCATCGTCAAAATAATTTAAATAAATTGTTAGCTTATGAAATAAATTATCTATGCACATATTAACATATGTAACATAATTTCTAAGCTTATAAACATGCTAGCATGATTTCTCACAATTAATACATGCTTGGAAAAATAAATCGAACCATTGGATTATTGAAAAACTTAGGTATAATCGAAGCTCGTTCGATATCTAACCTCGTTAACGGTATCGATTTGGTGTAGGATGATTAATGCTCAAGCTATTAGAGATGGAAATGAAGAAGAATGTTTGGTTTTCTAAATGGAGAGCTCACGGCAGAGAGAGGAAAGAAAAAGAGATGAGTTGTGTTATGTTGTGAAGTGTTTCAAGAGATTAAATACCTAGGCAAAATGAAACAAATTGGAGACCACTTATTTGATACACTCTCGGCTCTCACAAATTTACAAGACTCAATTGAAATTTTTTTTTAGTCAAAGTGATTATGTCATACATGAAATATCTTCTTACAATTCATTTACTACTTTGTAAGCTTTATTAAAGGAATTTTGGGAGAAACAAAATTTATTTTGTTTCATGCTCCAAGTCTTAAGTAAGCCCATTGTGAGGGAGAAGAAAATTTTCAGATTTTTTACAATTGTAACATGCATGTAACATTTTACACTCTATCCCAATATTTGTAATACATCATCAAGCTTTCCAAGTCGATTTAATCGGCTCTCTCACTCACAATTTAATCCCACTTGCATGAATTACTTGGTTAGAGTGCAATTAGATCACACTTGCATGATTTAATTCAAATCATAGCAAAGTGTAGCAAAATTAACGTGAATCATACCACGCACACACACTCATGGCTATTTCGAAATAAATGCCCAAAATTTGATTTCATGCTATTTATACATATATATCATAATATATGTTTTAGATGATAAATTATATCATAGGAAAAATTATTAGAATTAATCCATAGATAGAAAACCTAATTCTCGATTTAGGGTTTTAGAGAATCATTAATAATCAAAATATCATTCCAAAATTTTCTAGCATTATTTCAATGCTAAATAATATTCTAATTATATAAAATAATCATAGGAATTTAAATATCATAATTCCTTGATCGTTAGACTGATTCTCAAGTCATCTCTAAGCGTTAACGTTTGAAGCGTCTCAACGTTAAATATCGACTCATCTCAAAATGGTCGTAATAAAGCTGTAATCACTTTATTAAATTATTCCAATAATAATGGAATTAAATTCTAAGCTTAAAAACTTAGAAAATATCACGAGCATTTAATTATCGATCGTGTCGGCGTTGAAATTATCTTTGTTGAAATCGTTACACATTCGTATTTCTCAATTCACATTCATTAAGTGAATTGTACATAGAATTTATTATTCCAAAATAATCGAAATCGTTATTCGATAATTTATTAATCAAATTATTATAATAATATTCTAATTCTGAAATTAATATAAGTAATTAGGCGTTTAAATAATCGGGGTATTACATTCCACCCCTTAAAAAAATTTAGTCCGAAATTTACATACCTCGAAGAGATCGGGTATTTTTCTTTCATTGCGTCCTCAAGCTCCCGTGGCTTCCTCTTGTCCATGATGCTTTCCGGCACTTTGACTAGTGGAATCGATTTGTTCTCAATTCTTGAACCTTGTGGTCTAGAATAGCCATAGGTTCTTCATTATAACTCATATCTGGATTGAGGATCACGTCGTCTTGATGGATCACATGCTTGGATCGTACGTGCTACGAGTTGTGATACGTGAAAAACATTGTGTCGTTTCCCGGACTTGGCGGAAGAGCCGACCTATAAGCGGCCGGGCCTATTCTTTCAAGGATTTCATAAGGTCGATAAATCGGGGTCTTAACTTTCCTTTACTCCAAACCTTATTATCCCTTTGGATGGAGAGACCTTTAAAAGACTTTGTCTCCATCCTCGAAATGTAGCTCGGATCTTGGCGTATCGGTAAGACTTTTGTCTATCTTGAGCTTCCTTTATTCTTTGCCTAATTTGGCGTCGATCTCAATCATTTAAACATAGCGTCGGGCCCTAAGATTCTTCTTTCACCCACTTCATCCCGATGGCGGTGATCGGCATTTCTTCCATATAAGGCTTAATACGGGGCCATATCGATCGTCGCTTGATAGCTATTGTTGTAGGCAAATTCGATGAGAGGTAAAACCTCTTCCCATTTGCACCTCGATCCAAAACTACGATTCTCAACATGTCTTGAGTGTTTGGATCGTCCTTTCCGATTGTCCATCGGTTTGAGGGTGAAAAGCATCTTTGAAATTTAACCGTGCCCAATTCTTTTGTAAGCTAGTCGAGAATCTTGAAGTAAATTTTGAATCTCTATCGGATGTGATAGTTTTCGGTACTCCATGCGGTACAATTTCCTTTACGTCTGGTGGGCTAGCTTATCGGACCGTGGGTGTCTGAATTAGCGAGAAAATGTGCACATTTGGTGAGTCATCACTACTACCCATATAGCGATGTTCCTCTTTTAGACCTTGGTAAACCCGTAACAAAGTCCATAGCTATATCTTCCCATTTCCATTCGGGTATTGCCAAAATTGTAGCTTTCCGTAAGGGCGTTGGTGTAATGCTTTTACTGGCGACAAGCAAGGCGGCTCTACAAAGAGGTATGTCTCTTTTCATACCTTCCATGAACTTTTTCTTCAAGTCTTGGTACATTTTGTACTTCTGGATGGGTTTGTATAAGGTGTGTCATGAGCTTCACTCATGATTTCATTCGAAGATCGTTGTTATGCAGGATACACAATCTTCCTTCAAATAATAAAGCATTATCTGGTGCTTCTTGAAAATTTTCGATCCTTCCGTCCTTACCTTGGCTCTTGCTTTTCCAACTTTTCCTCCATCCTTTGCCCTTGATGATTCTTTTCCTCAAGTCGGGGCGTCAATGTGAGTGTAGCAATACAATTCGTGATCGTCTCGGTTGTTCAACCAATTCAATCTTCATCATTTCAAACTCTTGATGAGTTTTCTTCATTTGTGAGAGACATCCCAATTTGCTTTGACTCTTACGACTCGAGGCATCGGCTACAACATTCGCTTTGCCGGGTGATAGTTTATACCACGATCGTGATCTTTTACCAACTCGAGCCATCTTCTTTGTCTCATGTTTAGATCTCTGCTCGAAAAAGTATTTTAAACTTTTATGATCGGTAAAGATTTCACATCTTACTCGTAGAGATGATGTCTCCATATCTTTAAAGCATGCACTCTGCTGCTAGTTCGGATCATGTGTTGGATAATTTAATTCATGCGGTCTCGGTTGTCGAGATGCATAGGCTATCACTTTTCCACCTTGCATTAACACACAGCCTAATCCATTTTGGAAGCATCTGTATAGACCACGTATTCTTTATCTTACGGGCGCTGTCTGAGGCGATGGTTAACTTTTCCTTGGCGTCGGAAATTAGCCTCACATTCATCGATCCATGTGAATTTAATTCCTTTTACGAGTAGTTGGGTTATTGGTCTTGCTATCTTGAAAATCCTTGATGAATCTCCGATAGTAACACCCGATCGAAAAACTTCTAATTTCATTTGTGTCTCGGCGATTTCCATTCTTGGTACTTCTACTTTGGCGGATCAACTTTAATCCTTGGTGACACAATGTGTCGAGGAACATTACTTCCTTTAGCGAAAATTCACATTTGCTAAATTTAGCAAAAGTTGTTCGTTTCTCAAAGTTTGCGATCTTGTCAGGAGGTGTTCCTTGTGTTCTTCTTCATCCTTTGAATAGATGAGGATGTCATCTATGAAGACTAAGACAAATTTATCTAAAATGGGTGGAACACCCTATTCATGAGATCCATGAATCTTGCCGGCGCATTGGTCGATCCGAATGGCACAACTATAAATTCATAGTGGCGTATCTCGTTCGGGCGATCTTTGATACATCTTGAGCCGCACTTTAAGTTGGTGATAGCGACTTGAGGTCGATTTTCGAGAACACGCTAGCTCCTTTTAGTTGATCAAACAAGTCATCTATCCTTGGAAGTGGATACTTGTTTTTAGCGTCATTTGTTCGGTTCTCGGTAATCTATACACATTCTCAAGGAACCATCTTTTTCTTCACAAACAACACGGTGCTCCCAAGGCGAGACACTAGGTGCGATAAAACCTAGGTCTAACACTCTTGGTTTGAATTTTCAACTCTTCGGTTCTTTTGGAGCCATTACATGCGGTGCTTTTGACCTTTGGAGCCGATCCGGGTTCGGTCGATGGTAAACTCGATTGTCTATCGGGAGGTAATCTGGTAGATTTTCGGAAAAACATCGAAAATTCTTGTACAATCTCTACATCTTCAACTTTTATCGTTGTTTGATCTTCTCGTTCAAATAAACAAGAAATGCATGGCATCCTTTCTTGTTTATCATACTCTGACCTTGTGTGAGATATAATCGAATTTTCTTTCCCATCTTGATTCATAAAAGCTTGTAGCTTCTTTTCGGGAAAATGGAATGAAATTTTCCTTTCTTTACGAGATTGTAGCATGATTTTCAGCCAACCAATCCATCCCAAAATTATATCTCGTCACCCATGGGTATTATGTTTAAGTTATTAAATCGAACCTTAAGTGATCTATGTTCAACTCTAGGTTTGAGCAAAAATGAGTATGATCATAATCCTCCTATGGGTGAAGAGATGTTCATATCTGGTTTGCTTTCTCGGATCTAAGTTCGATAGATCTACACATGTTCTTGCTACAAAAGAATGTGATGCTCCGTGTCGAACAAAAGTATAGCAGTGCGTTGAGAAGTGTTCCCATACACGCGGTTTCCTGGTTTTGTTCATTCTGCCTCGGTGCGAGCATATGCTCAGGCTTGAGCATTTGAGGTCTGACGATTCTCTTGTCTTTGTTGATTCTGTTGTGGCTGCTCTTTGTTGGCGTTGTTCTTGATTACGCCGTTGTGGTGGTTATCGTTGTTGTTCTTTGTTGGGGCTGGCCAGATAAGCTCTTAGGGGTTGGGCGTTGCTTGGGCTGATTCGGCCTCCCCTTTGTCCCGTCGTGCCCAGGACAGCTTGTTTGCGTAATGGCCCTTCATGCCACATTTGAAACAATTTACCAAATGACAAACTCCTTTGTGAAATTTACGGCATTTTGGGCGAGGTTGTTCTTGCACGATCTGTGGTCCTCACATGCGAGGGTTAAAGGCGGTTTCTTCCATCCTGTCCTTGCGATCTTGTGTTCCTTGCCACGGTCGCTTGTTATTAGTATTCTCAAAACTTCCTCGGTTGTTATTCCAAATTTCCTTCCATTTCTTTTCCTTTGTCTCCGTGTTCGATGTACGTATGCGGGTGACTTTTCTTACAGCATAGTTGCCTCTATGTCAAAGCTCGTCGAGAGCTTGATTGTAATCGATCTCCATGGTGGCTAGAGACATTCTTATCTCGATCTCAATCCGGACTTGAATTTTTACGCCATCTTCATATCCGTATTCACGATCGGGGCATATCTGGACATATCGCGAAGATCGATCATAATCTATTCTTGACATTTTCTCTGTTTGATTATAAAACTCATGTTCTTTTCTCTTCCGATAACTCTTGAACATACTTCTCATCTGATTCCTTTAAACTCTTCCCAGTGAATTCATTTATATGATCCTGCTGCAAAATCTTCGTCGGGCTTCCACCAAAAGTCGGCGAGTCTGTCGGTTGAAAGTGTCTGAGATAGCCGTTCTGTCTTTGTGCGTGAAGAAAATCAAATATTCTTTCCATAGCCACGATCCATTGCTCGGCATCATCCGGGCTTCCTTTTCCATCAAAGGATGGTGGGTTACACTGAAATAATTCCTCGATCCTACGATCGGGTGGAGGTGGTAGTGGTTGGGGTATATTCGCGAGGTTACGAGTGCAGAATTCTTCCTCTGCCTCTACCTCTACCTCTTCCTCTTCCCTTCCCCTACCTCTTTGTGCGGGATCTGTCTTGGCGGCATTACATTGTTTAAACATCTGATAAATATTAAAAAAATCATTTTCACAATTAACATATATAATATCATCATACAATTTCTTTTATAAGGCAGCTTTAATTCAAGCTATTCATTCTTATCACACAATCATTTCTGCCGCAAAAGCCCGCTTCGGGGTTATCATATATATATATACATCGGAAAATTTGTGCCTCAAGGAGGACTATTTTGTACAACAGTTGATACAAAAGAGATAATGTACAATAGATGGCATTTCTAAAGCTTAACCCGCATCGAACAACATACGAGATTACAAGATAATACAAAATACAAAGTTCACTTCCCTTTTTAAAACACAAAAGCAACCTACACACATACTGGACTATATACATACGGACTAAAACCTAGCTAAACAGGTCATCAGATGTATCACTCATCATCATACTGATCCTCCTCAGGATCCTCCTCGTCGTCTGAATCGTCGCCGGTCGTCATCCGAATCATCGTCCGAGTCGTCCTCACGGCGGCGTACTGCGGGCGGTCTGCTCCGTCATCCCCAACCATAGGAATGTCACGGATCGGATGAAGTCATCGCGATCATCGAGACCCTCGTCACGGCCGTGCAGCCGATGCGGCTCATTTGGCGGTGCCGCGCATTGTCATAAGCGGCAAGATAGGAAGCGGTGGGTGTATGGGGTGTCAATCGACAGTGAAACAACTGGCATCCCCAATGCTGCGGGCGAGGCAGCCTCTCTACCCCAAGCACTGCCTCGTCCTCCGGGAATCTGGCACTACGGGTCCACTCGGCGAGGTACCTCCAAGTAAAGCCATTCGGGTGACTCGTCACGCCACGTATACTCCCTCGGAGGAGTGCGGTCCTCTCGGGGCTACCCGTGAATCTGGCGTGGGTCGAATGGCTCACAAATCTCGGTAGATGCGCTGCAGTCGTAGTCACCACCATATCGGTAGATGTAATCTCCCGATATTTCCGTGCATAATCTTCCCGGTCAATCGGTGGCCGCATCGAAGGCGCTTCACGCCATGAAGTCTGTCACTCCATGCTCGTGCGCCTCCTCCAATGGCGAAGGTAGTGCGTGAGGAACTCTCGAGATCATCTCCCGGCACATCGATACTCGCGGTACCTATGAATGATCTCTGCGGGGTGGCACTTTTCGGTCCAAGTCTGCGTCTAGTGGTGTGTCGAGTCACGGCCATCATCGCGAGACAAGCGAGCATAAGACAACTAAATAAGGATAATCGATGCATAGATAAAAATAAACTTAGCGCGTACGCTAAGCAAAAGAACAAAGCGGACGGTCTATAAAGCGGATAAACAATCCAAACACCTCGATAAGCAGATAAATGTTATCGAAATTGTTCTCATATACAACACGTTGTAGCTTTCCTACCATACTAAGAAACATCTTGTCTAGCGGCATAAATAAAATCTTATCATATAACTAAATTCTAGTTCTATAAGATTATGAGCTAGCTTCTACTGGCTCTCGTGATTTCTGGAGAAAGAAACAGGGATCTTTCCTTCATAAGAAATGTACTACAGTCCGTTAGGGTATGTAGGAAAACCATGCACAAATCGGGTCAAGCGAAGGAAAGCGGACCAAAATAAAATTACTGCGAAGCAGTTCGCCTTTGCCGAGGTGAACTGTCCGGGGTGGACTGTACTGATTCTCGTGAATTTTGGAGAAGGAATCAGGGTTCGATCCATCATAACAAATAAAGTAAATTGCGTTAGGAGTGCGTGGCGAAAACCGTTCGCAAATCGGTCGAGCGAAAAGAGCGGATCAAACAAAACACTGCAAAGCAGAAAAATTTTCTGCGCGTTCGCGAGATCGTGAGGCAATGCCGATATCGGTCGTGCATGCCGTTGCCGAGGCGGACTGCCAGGCCGAGGTGACGGGTGACTGAGGTCAGCTGGTCTGTCGAAAAGAATCACGAATCCTTGAAATGATGGTCGATTACGACAAAGGCGGCTCGGCGTGTCGGCGTCGACTTCGAAGTGGATTTGCGGGCGAAATCGGCGTCATGAATTGTCGAGATGCAACCTTCAAACTCGAAGTGGATGTCGAGGTTGACACCAAATAAACTCGGTCGATGCGGGGTGAATCAATTGAAGTCGCGAAATGCCGGGCGCATTGGTCACTGAGTCGAGGTAAACTACGGGTTGACTTCAAGCGAGGTGGAAAGCCTTAGCTTTTCAATTTGATCTCGATTCTTTTGTTCTCGAAAAAGATGAGAAGAGTTCATACATTTGTCCGTCTATGTTCTTTTCAAGAGGATCATGCATCTTATTACGTCTATGTTCCATTCGGGATGACATAGGCATTAATCAAAATCAACATTGAGAAAAGATGAATAAATATTGAATATGGCGAACATAGTTCGTTTTAAACATCGCATTTCTTGCGAAAAAAAATTTCATCAATAAATCGATAAATCGATCATGGTTATTTACAACCTTTTTCATTTCATTTGTCGATAATGTTCTATCAACACAAATCATTTGTCGATAATGTTCTATCGACACAAATCATTTTCATAATTCTCAAACTTTTCTTTTCAAAGATGAAAATAATTTACCTTTTTCTGGTTGAAATGGATGTGATGGAGTGTTGGCGTGGTCGGATGATTTCTAGAAGTCAGTGACTCAATCTAGACTTAACTTTTGAAAGAAAGTTTTAGGGTTGAGAGCAATATGCTCGATACCACTCTGTCACGACCAGCTCTAATCGAAGGATGATTAGAAGGCGGAGCTTGGAGCGGTGAATGCAAAACAATTGATAGAATAATCAAAGATTTGAATAATATTTATCGAACTTGATGATCAAACCTTATTCACAAGGCAAAAACAATTCAACCCTTATTCACAGGCAAAAGTCATATACATATGTAAAGGCTACGAGTTCCTTTAACGATGGGTTCGATAATTGAGACGAGATACAAGCTGTCGCAATAACATACAAAATATTCGAAATATGCGTGAAAGCATGTGAATGCATATATGACGATATGCACCCAGGGTTCTTTCTTTCAAACATAATAAATATCAAAAGACCCACGACTACTCAACATCTCATTTCCATCACCATCACTGACTCAATCGCACATTTAAAACAAATATGCGGTGAGTACAAATAATGCACTCGATGGCTCATGCGAAATAATTTATCAAGTTTGAATTACTACGCCACATCACGGTAACACACGAGGTTTTAATTTGAAATACTCGTGCTTACTAAATATTTTACGTCATTTTAATAAATATAGCTTGGCGAGCATTTTCCACGTATGTATGATCCACGTCCACCACAATCGATCATTCACAACAATTTCTGCTTATTTGGAGAGGCCTCCTCTCACAGAGGCGCGTGACCGACGAGCACCCTTTCGGCCTACGATCATAAAATAATCGGTGCACAAAATCCGGGCCGTCTCGGCCGGGGATCTGAATTCTCCATCATTCTTGGGGTCTTCGAGAATCTGAATTCAACATGTCGTAAAGTGGGGCTACCCAACATTATGCATCAACAATCATGGATTGGATACATCGTAAAACATAAACATTTTGGGCGGTAATTAAATAAATCGGTTCATAATTATTTGCTTGCAATAAAGCATCATAAATAAATTATTTGGTAAAATTCTACGGTTTGAGTATAGTAAAGCCCACTTTACTTGAACTCAAATTTCACTATCGTGCTCTCTCCTCGTTAGAGTGAACTTCACGTCCAGCTACGCAAAAATGTACGTTTAGTGCGTTGTACGCTTTTGAGATTTTCAAAGTTCATTCAACTTTGATAATTAAATTAATAATTGAAGTTTGGATGATTCTTTATCGTCTTAATCGTTGAAGCGGCGTATATCAATAAAATAATTCTCGTATATCGAGAGGCGTAATATGATCTGATCTCATTTTAACCTTTTAGGTTAAACAATTAGCGATATAATAACGTTATTGATAAAGTGATTTCATTTATGAAATCTTTTCTCTAATTGAGATATTCTTATAAAAGTGTCGTTTTCACGTATTAGCGTATTTAACGAGCGTATTTAAATGCGTTAATTTCAAAAGTCAACCATTTTGACTTTTCTTAATAAATTTTCAATAAAACATATTTTAATCAATATAAATCGATTTTCAATCGATTTATTTTAATAAAACTTTAATCTTGATTTTTCACGTAAATCGATAAACTTAATTAATATTTTCTTTCAATATTAATCTTTTAATGCATTAAGCATTATTTACGCTTTTAACGTTATTTAATATAACGTTTAAGTCATAAACATAATATTCTATGTTTAATAATTCTCGAAAATTTTAATATGTCTAAATTAATTTCTAGACATATAATATATTATTTTCTTGATTAAAAGGATTTAAAATTCCTTATTCTCAACAATATAGCTCACGGCTATAAGCTAAAATTTCCAAACTTGTTCCAAAATTCTCCTAAATTCATATAGTGTATTATTTTACACTATATCATTAATATGTATTAATATCACTATAGAAAATTTGGAACTCACCTATATCACTATATAGGTCACGGTTTTATCACAAATAATTATCAAATAACTTCCTAAAATTATAATTAAATTATAGAAGGCTCTAACCAATTTATAACATAATTATAACCTAAAGTTTTATATATCAAATTTCTACATCATAGAACCATTAATTGTTCATGGTTTGGTTAGGGTAATATATACTAAACAATTTTATAAAATTCTATAAAATTACACTATGTTTAAATACTATCATATAACACTAATACATCATAATATTACATTATAACACATTATAAACCATTAAACCTTTAATCCTAGGTCTCGGCTATTTCAATTAAAAATAAATATACACGTCAAAAATTCTAATAAATTCCTACATCACTAATCAATACCTAGATCAATAATATGCTATTATATCATGCATATAAAATTATACAACAAGGTTCCAAGCTTAGCTTATTCACGGCATTTTGGAATTTTACACAAATAGATTCCAAAATTTCTAAATTAATATCATGCACTCCTACAACAATATAGATCAACAATCGACCTTAAATCATGCTTAGAAATTTTGAGCATCGTCAAAATAATTTAAATAAATTGCTTAGCTTATGAAATAAATTATCTATGCACATATTAACATATGTAACATAATTTCTAAGCTTATAAACATGCTAGCATGATTTCTCACAATTAATACATGCTTGGAAAAATAAATCGAACCATTGGATTATTGAAAAACTTAGGTATAATCGAAGCTCGTTCGATATCTAACCTCGTTAACGGTATCGATTTGGTGTAGGATGATTAATGCTCAAGCTATTAGAGATGGAAATGAAGAAGAATGTTTGGTTTTCTAAATGGAGAGCTCACGGCAGAGAGAGGAAAGAAAAAGAGATGAATTGTGTTATGTTGTGAAGTGTTTCAAGAGATTAAATACTTAGGCAAAATGAAACAAATTGGAGACCACTTATTTGATACACTCTCGGCTCTCACAAATTTACAAGACTCAATTGAAATTTTTTTTTTAGTCAAAGTGATTATGTCATACATGAAATATCTTCTTACAATTCATTTACTACTTTGTAAGCTTTATTAAAGGAATTTTGGGAGAAACAAAATTTATTTTGTTTCATGCTCAAATCTTGTAAGCCTTGTGGGGAGAAGAAAATTTTCAGATTTTTACAATTGTAACATGCATGTAACATTTTACACTCTATCCCAAATATTTGTAATACATCATCAAGCTTTCCAAGTCAATTTAATCGGCTCTCTCACTCACAATTTAATCCCACTTGCATGAATTACTTGGTTAGAGTGCAATTAGATCACACTTGCATGATTTAATTCAAATCATAGCAAAGTGTAGCAAAATTAACGTGAATCATGCCACACACACTTTCACTCATATTTCAAAAATAAATGCCCAAAATTTGATTTCATGCTATTTATACATATATATCATAATATATGTTTTAGATGATAAATTATATCATAGGAAAAATTATTAGAATTAATCCATAGATAGAAAACCCTAATTCTCGATTTAGGGTTTTCGAGAATCATTAATAATCAAAATATCATTCCAAAATTTTCTAGCATTATTTCAATGCTAAATAATAATCTAATTATATAAAATAATCATAGGAATTTAAATATCATAATTCCTTGATCGTTGAACCTGATTCTCAAGTCATCTCTAAGCGTTAACGTTTGAAGCGTCTCAACGTTAAATATCGACTCGTCTCAAAATGGTCGTAATAAAGCGTAATCACTTTATTAAATTATTCCAATAATAATGGAATTAAATTCTAAGCTTAAAACTTAGAAAATATCACGAGCATTTAATTATCGATCGTAATCGGCGTTGAAATTATCTTGTTGAAATCGTTACACATTCGTATTTCTCAATTCACATTCATTCGTGAATTGTACATAGGAATTTATTATTCCAAAATAATCGAAATCGTTATTCGATAATTTATTAATCAAATTATTATAATAATATTCTAATTCTAATTAGGCGAAATTAATATGAAGTGGGAACTTAGCGCGATTTAAATAATCGGGAAATTTTTCGTGAGGGTGGAATGTAATATTCGAAAAAGCGAGCGTCGATTACGGTATTCTAAACCCGTAATTAGGGTTTTGCCATATATTTTTTTTTGACGACATCGAATATTGTGATTTTGATACGATATCGTTATAAATTCTTTTATAATTCACTAAGTATTGTGAATTATGGAAATGAAATTTATGAAATAATCTGACGATATTATTTTTAACGTCGACAGCGTGTCGAGCGTCGACTTTATGGAAATCTATGAGTGTAAAGCTTGGAATTAATTTCCATCTTAATTCCTTGTTAAAGGAATATATTTATAAAGTAATGCGAGCTTACTACGACCATTTTGAGATGAGTCGATTTTGAGCGTTTGAGGCGTTTTGAGCGTCAACGTCTAAAGGCGTTTTGTAAAATGAGTTTAATGCTCAGGAAATTATAATAAATAATTTCCTATTATTATTATATAATTTCAGTATTATTAATTATTAAAATCGAATTTTCAGTTATTAAAATTCGATAATTTGGTATAGAAACTTTGAAAAACCTAAGTTTATAAACTTTGGTTTTCACATGAAATAACACCATTAAATTATCATATGGTATCTAAACTATATGTTATGATATATATGAGTATTATTAAGCTATGAAATCAGTTTTAGATCATTAAAACTCGATAGCTTATATTTATAAATTTGAAACCTAATTTTGAAATTAGGGTTTCTTATGCATAAATTAATGCTATAATTTTATCCTATGATATTATTTAATATCTAAATCATATATTATGATATATATGTGTATATTTTGATCGAAAATGACATGAATATCAATAATAGGTGTAATTTATATTTTAATCCTATTTTTTCCAATTTAGAATCGGTAATTTGAAATTGTCCATGGGATGATTTAATTATTTTATGGCTTGTATTATATATCTATGATCATGTGTGATATATATTATGTATTAATGTACAAAATGAAATTAAAACAGCCACAAACCCCACATCTGCTAGGCTACTACACCTGAGGAAAGCGTACACTCCACCTTATTTTGGACAAATACATACACACCTAGCCAATGATCACTACACTCTCATCATTAGGCTGCTTTCCATCCATTGGGGTGTGTGTGTATGTGATGTGCCGAGGAGAGAGAGATA
Source organism: Salvia rosmarinus (assembly GCA_036937905.1). Taxonomy (NCBI): domain Eukaryota; kingdom Viridiplantae; phylum Streptophyta; class Magnoliopsida; order Lamiales; family Lamiaceae; genus Salvia; species Salvia rosmarinus. The sequence continues at coordinate 34,799,980 of CM072820.1, read as the reverse complement.
TAGGAGGAAGATCCTTGCATTCTTATAATTTAATACTCCACCCTCACATCAAATTCTAATCACCTCAAAACACCCTCTTCTCTCTTTTCTTGACCAAGAACCGAGCCAAACTCCCCATTATTTCCGAAAGCTCTCACACTTCTTTCTCATTTCTTCTTCATTCCTTCACCAAAACTTGGATACCATACCTTGTCCATTGAAACCTATACCATTCCTAAGGTAATAACAGAGCATAGTACAAAGTTTATCCCTCTTTTAGTTAGAAAATTTTGAAGCTGTTTTATGAGTATATGAATGTTTTATTTGTTCTATGAATGAACTATGTGTTTATATGTTGTTCTTGATGATTTAGTTCGAAAATATATGTGAATATATATGTTAGATGAGCTAGATGGTTGTACATTAAGTTGTTGAAATGGATCTAGCATGTCTTCATGATTTTCGAACCATAGGATGTGTTAATAAAATTTTGAAAGCTTTATAAAATAAAATGATGATGACCGATTGCTTCTTGAATATTTTAGTGATGGATTATTGTTTATTATCATGTTTATAATCCATGGTGTTGATTTGAAAAATTTTAGAAAAACCCTAGGTATTTTTGAAAAATACCGTGAGCTATTCAAACATACCATGGTGTATGATTTTATTTTAAGCTTATGATGACATATTAATGCTTTAATGTATTGTTTGTATGTTATATGATTTATTTAGAATTTTGGAAACCATATGATTAATTTTTGAAAAATACCGTGAGCTTCAAAGGTTTGGTATGTTGATGTATAATTTTTACTTTAATCATACAATAGCATATTAATACTTTAGTATATTAACTATGTGATATATGATTTTGTTGGAATTTTTGGAAATCAATTACCAAGATTAAATCAAAAAAACCGAAGGCATTAAGCCTAAGTATGGTGATGATTTAATTTGGTTTTGATGAATGTTTTAATGTTATAATGTTGTATTATGATGTATAAACATAGTGTATAATTATTAGAATTTTTGGAAATCAAATACCATAAATAAATCAAAGAAGTCGTGAGCTATGTGCTCAATAAGGTGAAGATTTAATTTGTTTTGATGATTGTTATGATGTTATATTACTATACTATAGTGTATAAACATAGTATATAATTGTTGGAAATTTTGAAAACCAAATACCAAAATTAATCAAAAGCCGAGCATGTATGCTCCATATGGTGATGATTTCAATTGGTTTGGTTGATACTATGATGTTACAATGTTATAATATAATGTTTAATCATGTTGTGATTTAATTAGAATTTTTAGAAATTGTTTGCTAATTATTAGGTAATTATCAAGTTATTACAGTGAATATTGTTATATATTGTGAAATGAATGCTTATGATGAACTATAGGTTATATTAATGATATATATTGATGTTGGGATATTATACTATGTGTATATTAATTTTGGGAATTTTTAGATAATTATTCCATATTATATGGAATTATCGAAATGAATATATATGTAAATATACTAATAAATGACAAACAATATCATATGGATCTTATAAATTCATATTCTGGACCATAGTGTATAATAATACACTATATTAATTTAGAAAAATTTTCAAAGGTCATTTAGTATTTTTAATCTAATTATCAAAAATTTCGATAATTTAAAGGGGTTTTAAAATCCTTTTTAATTCAGTTTATTAATAAAATATATGTCTATTTATATTCTGGACATATTTTGGAAATTTTAAAAATTTTATAAACATAGTTTACTATGTTTAAGACAAACGTTAGGTTGTTAACGTTTTAAAATCGAAAATACGCTTTTCTAATTATTAAAAGGTTTAATAAATGCGAAATTACTTATAAGTCCTTGATTTACGTGATAAATCGTGAACTAGAACTTTACGTTTTCAAATCGATCAAATGCGATTTATAAAACGAAATAGTAAGAAATTACTATTTGAAAGTCAAAATCGTTGACTTTGTTGACCGTGTTGACTTCGTTGACTTTGAAAGTCAAACTTACGATTATACGTTCGATAAATACGCCAATGCGCGTAAGATGTGCTAATTGAGTATAATACCTCATTAACAAGAAAGGATTTCACAAATGAAATCCTTATATCGAGCGTGCTCATCGTTAAAGCGTTTAAGCGGGCGTTAAGCGAAATAGTTGAGCGTATCTCGAGGCGAGAACAATTCGATTAAATAGCGTGTTTGAAAGCATATCGAATTCATTTGAGAATTCAACTCACATCGATATAAAATATCGAAGTTATCTTTGAAAGTCTCGCAAGACTTGAGCGACGTACTAAAACCTCGCTTTTTCGTAAAGGTGTGGGCCTTAACGCGGCGACGGGACTTTACGAACGAGCGAACCTAGGACTTTACAACGAACCATAGTCGGTGGGCTCCTTTTCTTACCTCACTAATGTGGGCTTCTTATCCTCAATAGTGTGGGCCCTTTACTTACCCCACTATTGTGAACTTACTTTCAAACGAGATATGACTTTCTTGTTATTCAAAAATGAATTTATTCTGATCTTATCCTCTGTTGTTTATCAAATGTTTCTTGCATTACACCGCCAAAATATTTCGTTTTGTGTATGGATCCTATCTGTTATGCGGGTAGAAATTTGTGGAGATAGTTGGAACTATTATATCATTTGTTGTGGTAGCATGACCTTTAAAATGTCGGGTCTGTGCGGATGATAAATGCACAGCTAGGATTGGCGTGAAGGTTGGAACTATCTGTTGTGTTAACATATGCTTGCAGTATTTGTCTTGTTTGTCGGGATTACGGACGGTCACGGCGTCTTAGATGGGAGGCCTCACTCTCGATGTTTATTATTTATTATTATTATGTATTGTGACTATGAGATACGGACCATACACACGAAGAAAATGCTCGGCGAGCTATGTTCTGAACGAAAATGATTTGGTAAGCATAAGGCATTTTAACTAAAACCCTTGTGAATTACCGATATTGGCGGTAATTCAAATTCTATCAAATGTTTTCGCATGAGTCCACCGAGTGCAATTTCTTGTGCCAGCCTGCATGTTTGTTTTAAATGTGCGGGTTGAGCTCGATGGTGATGATGGAGGTGTGTTGAGAGTCCAGTGTCCTTGACTGTTTATTTAGGATTTGGTTTTTGCCTTGAATACATATCGTCATATATGTATTCACACACTTTCCGCTGCTAAACTCTAACTCTTAAACCTTATGTCTACTGTCGTACTATTGAGGTGCATCAGACCACGGTTTAATCTTTGGGTCTGATGGCCTAAACTCTTTTAATTATTTGGATAATACCTTATGTCATATTATGCATGCTTGTTTATGACCAATGTGGCCATTTACCTTGGTCAATTTGTCCTATAATACTATTCCTAGTATTAGTCACCCTCCAGTCCGGGTTGGTCCGGAGTGGGGACGTGACATTTACTCAAGAAAACCGTGAGCTATATAGGTTGGTATATTGATGATTTAGTTGATTTTGATGAATGTTATGATGTATTAGTGTTACATGATAGTATTTGAGCATTGTGTAATTTAGTAGGATTTTTACAAAAATATTTGGTATATATTTGCTAAAGGACCTAGAGCTATATAGTGTGTACATTGATGTAGGATTTTATAATGTTGGACATTATGTTATAAATGTGTTATAGGTTGATGTTGGGGCCTTGTGTAATTTATTTAGAATTTTAGGAAATTGTTTGGAAAATTTTAGTAAAGTGCCGTGACCTATAAAAAAAATATAGGTGATGTCCAAATTTTCTATAGTTAGTGTTAATACATATTAGTGATCCTATGATAATATAGTACACTATATGAATTTAGAAGAATTTTTGAAAGATGTTTGAAAATTTTAGTATAAAAACCGTGAGCTTTAGAATGATTATATTAAGGATTTAATTCCTTAATATCAAGAAAATAATACATTATATGTCTAGAAATTATTTTAGACATATTAAAAATTTATGGAATTTTATAAACATAGTATACTATGTTTATGGCGAAACGTTATATTAAATAACGTTAGAAATGAAAAATAATGTATAATGAATAAGTTAATTAATATTAAAGTAAGATATTAATAAAGTTTATCGATTTGCGTGAAAAATCGAGAATTAGGGTTTTATGAAAAGAAATCGATTTATATTGAAATTAGATATCAAATATGTTAATAATTTGAAAAGTTTATTAAGAAAAGTCAAAATTATTGACTTTCGATTTAACGTATGAAATACGCTTAATAATACACTAATACGTGTAAAACGTATTAATTTTATAAGAAAATCTCTTTGGTGAGAAAAGATTTCATAATTGAAATCTTTATATCGAAAAACGTTGGAATCGTTGAGCGTTTAACCTAAAGGGTTAAAATGAAATTGTCGAACATATCTCGTCTCATCAAGCACGAGAAATGTTTAGTTAAGATCTTGTGATTGATCGACGTATTGAATTAGTTATGGAATTAATTATTATAGTATAAGTTATCAAAGTTTATTTTAAACTTTGAAAATCTCAACGTGACCGACGTCTTGAAATCGTTTTACGTAAAGGTTTGGGCCAGACGTGATAAATTGACATTGAAGAAAAATCGAGATTAAGGCGATCAACGATTCGGTGGGCTTTACTATACTTTTAAATGATAAAATCTTTGAACAAATGATTTTATTTACGATGCTTATATCGAGATGATGATAAAATGTTTATGAAATTACACCTAAAATATTTATGTTTTATGTATGTATCCTATCCTTGAATGTAATATTATGAATGTTGTTGGGTCGCTCCCGACTTATTAATGAAATCGAATTCGGATCTTATGCCGGAAGGCTTATACCTGGCTAGGATTAACGTGTACACAATAATGTTGATTGAGAGCTATAAGGACAATTCACGGCCGGTCACATCGACGTAGAGGGAGGCCTCCTTCTACGGCGTTAATGATAATGTTATGATGAAATGAAAGGGATATGGATCATACATACAAGAAAATGCTTGGCCAAGCAGATGTTTATGAACTGATGAAAATGATTTAGTAAGCACAAGACATTTAAAATAAAACCCTTGTGTCTTACCATGATGTGGCAGTATAATTTAAATATGATAAAATGTTTTGGCATGAATCCACTGAGTACATTCTTGTACTCAACCCTGCATGTTTGTTTTTAAATGTGCAGGTTGAGCCGATGATGATGATGGAGAGTTGTTGAGAAGTCGGAATGCTTTTTGATGTTTAATGTGATAAGTTAGAAACCTTGAATACACATCGTCATATGTGTATTCATATGTTTTCGTTAGTTAGAATATTATGTTTATGTTTGATGTTAATAGTTGAAGTCCTTGGATCATTGGAATTCTTTTGGATCATTGGTCTAGTCTCTCACATACATTATGTTAGTAATGTATATTATGGTTGAATCTTCTTATTTTACTTGATACATGCCTCACATGTCTTTGATAAATAGTCTTTCATGATCCCTAATTACTGTTCCTAGTATTAGTCCTCTTTAATCCGTCCTTAGGATTAGAGGGCTGTTACATTATGATTTACGAGAAAAGTTAGATAGTAAGAAATGAAATGAGATATAACCATATTGTCGAGCATTGTCTCGGTTACCAACAAGTGAAGGCATTGTATCAATGTCCTTATAAGAGGTTATAATCTCTAAGATACACAAATGAAAATGGAATGACATAGCAATGGATTTTATGACGGGTTTTACCAAAGTCATAAAGGAGTAACACTGCTATATGGGTAGTAGTGGATGGACTCACCAATTATGTTCATCTCTGCCTATTCAGATGACTTAGAGATCTGATAAGTTAGCTCAGTCGTACATAAGGGAGATCGTATCTCTATAGGGGTTACCAAAACCTATCATTTCAGATAGAGATTCCAAGCTTACCCCTAGATTTTGAACTAGCTCACCCAGAAGGAGTTAGACACAAGATTGAACCTTAGCATAATTTTCATTCACAGACTGATGAACGATAAAAAGGACAATATGGACGTTTAAGGAGACGATGAGAGTATTAAGGTTAAATCGAGGTGCAAGTGGGAGCATGTGGTACCACTTTCTAAGTTCACGTACGACCATAGCTGTCAAGCAACGATCAATATAGCCATATGAGGCTTTATGTAGAAAGAAGTATCGATCGCCACTTTATTATAATAAAGTATGTGAGAGAAAGTATAAGGTCCTGACAACGTAAATGAATGATTAAGTTATCTGCCAAATGAGGCAAATGATAAGAGAAGCTCAGGACAGACAAAATCTTCTGTTGATGCAGCGTAGATCGAGCTGCATTTTGAATGCGGAAATAAAGTTTCTTAAGATTCTCCATCGAGGAAATTTTAAAGTACAAGGTACAAGGAATGTTAAGATCACGCTTGATAGGACCTTACGAGATCTAAAGAATGATAGGCTAGTAGCTTATAGATTGGTACTTCCAGCAAATTTGGGGAATGTACAAGATTTTTCACGTGTCGCGATTAAGGAAATGCGAAATGACCCAAAACACGTGATCCGCCATAATGGCGTGATCCTTAACTCAAATATGAGTTGTGATGAAAATCTCGACTATTTTGATCGTGCGATTCAACGATTGAGAATCGAGTTTGGGTCTTTAATGAAAGTCGATGGAGAAACCATGGACAAAAGGAAATCACGTGGAAAATTGAAGATGTTATGATGATAAGATACCCGTACTTTTTGAGGTATGCAAATTTCGGGACGAAATTTCTTTTAAGGGGGGTGGAATGTAATACCCCGAAGATTTAAAGCCCAATTACGATAATAGAAATCGTAAATTAGGGTTTCAACTCGATAATTGAAATTGTAACTTATCGAATATTGATTTCGATTGTTTATGATATAATGAATTCTTATATTATATTCACTAATTATTAGTGAATCAAGGAATATAGATATATTATTCTTTCGGCAGTAATATTTTAACGTCGATTGAATATCGATAGTTAATATTACGTTAATTTTTCTAAGTGACGAAGCTTAGAATTAAATTCCATTATTAATGAAATGAATTAATAAAGTGATTACAACTTTATTACGACCATTTTGAGAGGTTCGGTTATGAATGTTTTGAGACGTTTTGAACCTCAACGTTTAGAGACGATTAGAAAATTAAGTCTAATGATCAAGGAATTATAATATTTAAATTCCTATGATTATTTTATGTAATAAGAGTATTATTTATCATTAAAGCAATGCTAGAGGATTAAGGAATGATTATGGAATAAAGTTAGCAATTTCGAAAACCCTAATTTTCAAAATTAGGGTTTTGACACATGAAATCATTCTAATTATTTTCCTATGATTTAATTATCATCTAGGACTTATAATTTTTCACATATCTATATATTAGCTAAATGTTACAAGAAAATAAAATGTATAGCATTATTATTATATAAGTACCGAAAATTAGGGTTTCATAGTGTGATATAAATTAATTGGCTATCCAATTGATAATGTTATGCTATAATTATATTAATTAAGATATTTTAAGTATAAAATGAGATGTTTTAACATGTTGTGCAAGTGGGAGGATTTTATCCCATAAGTACCGTGAGTTTTGGGTTCTAATGGATGAAATTGAATAAAAACTTCTACCTTTTGCCATGTTACGTAAATAATGTGTATTATGATATTTTCTATACATGAAACAAAGTGATAAATGAAGGAATCAAGTTAAATGAAATGGCTTGTGTGAAAGTGCCGTGAGAGTTTAATTGTAGGATTTTATGTGATAAATTTTTGCTATCTTTACATGATGTGTAATTATGTGAATCAAGTGGGATCTAATTACACACAAACCAAGAAAATTAAAGGGATCAAGTTGGCATGAAATAGCCGTGTGTTTTTGCTTCCAAATGAAGGTTGGAAGATTAATTGGAACTCTTATTTGATGACATACTTGCATTTAGCTTTGTGAAGATATTATGTACATGGTATAAGACAAAAATAAATCACATCTCTTCCTTTTTGAAATGGGGTGCCGTCCTTTTGTATCCAAAGTCGAGGATATTTGTTTGATTATTTTGTTGAGTAAATGGCATTTACTATGGTGATGAGTCGTAAAGCAAAATAAAATATCTCATGCTTTGTTTGAGTGTGAGTGAACCGTGAGGGTAGGCTTGAATTTGGGTGTAATACTTGTTTTATTCCATTAAGTGTTTAAAGTGATAAGTAAATAAAACAAATTATCTCCCATTCAAATAACCATATTACCGTGAGCATCTTGAGGAGAAAAAGAAAAGCATTCTTCATTTTCCAATCCCAAACCTTGATACATAAATCCTTTGCACAAATAATCCAAGCCGATTAAAGGTTAGGCATCGAGCGAGCTTTAGTTATCGTTAAAATTTTAATTTTCAACCTTTTGATTTTAATATAATGCTTATGTTATAAATGTTTTTAATATAATGAGTTATGTTATCATGCTTAGTGATTGGCTAATTATGTTTACTATGCTAAGATTAAGCATATGTATTGTTTTAATTAAAAGCTAAGCATGTTATGAAATTAATTGAGGTGACCGAAAATTATTATGTTAAAATTGTTGATGGATTAATGTTATATGTTGATAATAAGACTCATTGTGATTTATTGGAAATTTTTAGAAATTATATGCTATAGTTGTGATAAATACCGAAAATAATTAAAGTTTGTAAGTTGATGTACAAATTATTTTTAAGGGATGTTATAGCATAATATTGATCTTGAACCTTGATTATGTACCATGTGAATTTACTAGAATTTTTAGAAAGTATTTGGTACATGTTTAAAAAAAAAAATTCGAAAGGGCCTAAATTATGGATACATGATATGTGAGTTGATATTGTTGAATATTATGATGTATTAGTGATGTATAATGATGTTTATGCTTTGTGTAAATTTATTAGAATTTTAGAAAATTGTTTGGTAATTTTTGAGAAAAATTCGAAAGCTATAAGGTATGGATAGGTGATGTCCAAATTTTCTATAGCTAATGTTAATACATATTAAAGATCCTATGATAATATAGTGTACTATATGAATTTAGGAGAATTTTCGGAAAAGGTTTGAGAATTTTAGTTGAGAAGGGCCGTGAGCTTTGGTTGAAGAATTAAGGGTTTAAATCCTTTTATCGAGAAAAATAATACATTATATGTTTAGAAAATATTTTAGACCTATTGAGAATTTATGAGATTTTATAAACATAGTATACTATGTTTACGACGAAACGTTATATTAAATAACGTTAGATGTGAAAAATAATGAATAAAGTACAAGTTAGATCATACTTAAAGAAAATATTAATCAAGTTTATTGATTAGCGTGAAAATCGAGAATTAGGGTTTTATGAAAGAAATCGATTGAAAATCGATTTATATAGAAATGGTTATAAAATATGTTAAGAAAAGTCAAAACGTTGACTTAAGATTAAACGTATTAAAAACGTTGAGTAAATACACTAATACGTGTAAAACGTATTAATTTTATAAGAATATCTCATTTGTGAAAAATGATTTCATAATTGAAATCATTTTTATCAAAAGACGTCAGTACACGTTCAACGTTTAACCTAAATGGTTAATATAAGATCGTAGATCATATTACGTCTCTATCGAAGTACGAGAAATATTTAGTTAAGATACGCGTTGAAACGATGTATTAAAATTACTTGAGGGATGTGAATTATTACTTTATAAAGTTATCAAAGTTTATTAAACTTTGATGTTCTCGAAAAACGTGACCGACGTACTAAAATAGTATTTACGTAAAGGTTGGACGTGGACGTGAGCAAAAGACGTGAAAAAGGAATCTTATTTTGATAATCGACAATCCGGTGGGCTTTATTATACTCTAAATGATAAATGCTTATCAAATGATTTATTCGATGCTTATTTTGCAAAGAATGATGAGAAATGATTATTTAATTACACCCCAAATTATTTATGTTTTATGTATGTATCCTATCCATGATCGAATGATGCGTATTGTTGGGTAGCTCCCACTTATGAAATGTTTGAATTAGTATCCTTGTTAGTACCATAAGGATGATTGAGAATTAGTATCTGTCTTGGGAGTGGCAAGGATTTTGTGCACTATTTTGTATTTGTGTCTTTGAAAGGGTGCTCGGCGGTCACGGCGTCCGTGGGAGAAGGCCTCCTCTCCGTGGGGATGATTTATGAGATGACTTATGAGGTGATTTATGAGATAAGATATGAAATGAAAGAAAATGGATATGGATCTTACATACAGGAAAATGCTGCTGACGATGATTTATGAAAATGATGAAATGTTTTAGTAAGCCTGAGGCCTTTCTAATAAAACCCTTATGTCTTACCATGATGGGCGATGTAATTTAAAGATGACGAAATGTTTTGGCATGAGTCCACCGAGTGTATTCTTGTACTCGACCGCATGTTTGTTTTAAATGTGCGGGTTGAGCGGATGATGGATGGGCGTGTTGAGCGGTGGAACCCTTTTGATAATGATATGTTAGAAACATTGACTACACATCGTCATATGTGTATTCACCGTCTTTCATACAATAGAACAATAAGTTAGCTTTTGATGTTGATAGTTGATTACCTTCAGATCATTTGAATTCTTGTGTTAAGAATTCGTAGGTCTCTCTTTCCTCATATGTAAATTATGTATGTCTTATATATAATGGTTAAAGCTTCTTAGTTTACTTGAATTTAGTCCCACAATTCTATGATTAATTGTCTTTCATGTTCCTTGATTACTGTTCCAAGTATTAGTCCTCGTTAATCCGTCCTTAGGATTAGAGGGCTGTTACACATGCAAATTACCTGTATCGAGTCACCGTATCCGTTTAAGATGATGACTTCCCCTTAATGAGCTCAAAAGATTTATTTGTACTAAACTCTGCAGGTTGAGTTAGCTCAAGTACAATGATAAGGTTGTGTGGTACTACTTAAGGAATTAAAGAGATTAATTATTTAAACAGACAGAGTGCTATAAATAATTAATGGACGTGTGATATCTTAAGTACGGGGATTCGTGATGGAGTCAAAGGTTCATGTATTTTCAATTATTTTCGTAGCCCATTTAGATGTTAGATTAAATAGTTTCCTAGTTTAATTAGATCTCTTCTATTAGTTAGTTTCCTACTTTGATAAGGACTCATTATTTGATAAGGATTATACTTAATTTTTCAGCCTATATAAAGGCTTATAAGCATACGAAAATATTCAGCTTTTGATTTACCAATATATGTGAGTTTTATTCTCTCTTCTTTAGCTCTTCGAATTTCTTGATATTTGCCAAGTAATTCATTTATCGACGTATCAACGAGACTTTCATCCCTCGTTTGTGTGTCATTCATCGTCCCCGAGTTGCTGCGTCGATTTCACATTGGGTATAGGCGACATACTGACCTATATCACTTCTTGGGTTAGATTCAAAGGTTTTGGGATATTCCATCTTGTTTGTTCTTCCGTTCGCGTGTCGTTAGATCCTTCATACCAGCGAGGATCGTATCATTTGGTATCAGAGCCATCCGTTCGTCGTCCATCCATTTATCGTCCATCCGTTCGTCGTACATCCGTTCATCGTCCAGGTTTCATTTCTTTCTTTCGTGTCGTGTTAAGGGTCGAATCTAGGATTTCTTTCTTTCGTTTCGACTATTGTGACGTGGGTAGCGGCTAGGGTTTGTTCATCCGTATCTAGGGTTCTACCATATCTGTGATCTTATCCATATCGTCATTATGCATATCGTTTATCCATATCATACATTATCCATATTGTTATCCATATCATTATACATATCGTTATCCATATCATACATTATCCATATCATTATCCATATCATACATTATCCATATCGTTATCCATATCATACATTATCCATATTGTTATCCATATCATTATACATATCGTTATCCATATCGTTATCCATATCATACATTATCCATATCGTTATCCATATCATTATACATTATCTTATCTGTATTTGTTTCCATATCTTCAATACCTACCATAATTATATCTTCATCTTTGGGTTTGTCGATAAGATTTTCGTGTTCAACATTCTGTGAGGATTAAAAAAAGTATAGAATTTTCTGAAAACAGTTTCGTGCAAATTGATTCATTGCGTTCCTTGGTACGTTTAGAGTCGTTTGGTGTACGTTCTGTGTTTACTTTTTCCGAAATTCCATTAAACCTCGTTGTGTTTTCTAGGTTCCTTGGGTAGTATAGGTCTTGTTGAACAAGTTTCTGCACAACATTTTTTTCTAGTCTTAGTTCTTGATTTTTTTCGTGTCTTTCCTTTCATGTCCTGTTTGATTTGTTGGTATTGAATTCATTGGTGGATTGAGAGGATTTGAGACTTTGAAGGAGAATTTGAGTGGTAAAAGCGAGAGTGAGATTATTAGAGTGTTAAAAAGCGATTTTCGGTGATCAAGAGTGTTGAGAGATTCATTTGAGTGATACACGGCGTTTATGAGTTGGTGAGGTTCTGTTATTTTTCTTTTCGGCGTTTCTGCAACAATGTCTAAGAAGGTGGAGTCAGATGGGTCATGTCATAAGGAAGACGATGATTCTATCAGTCGTCAAACAAAATTCATGATGGAGGCCTTGCGTTCCGAATTGGGAATGATAATCACAAAAGAGATGGAGGAGCTGCATGATCGGATCATTGCACTTGAGGAGAGACCTCGTAGAGAGGAACGACGTCGGCAAGATCATATTGTGTATCAAAGAGGTGGAGGACGAAGAGGAGATAGAGGCAGCAGAAATTTTCGTCTAGATAATAGGTACGAAGAGGCTGAATTTGACAATGAGGAAGATGATTTTTCAGATTTTGATGAAAGACAACCAAGAGGAAGGGATCGAGAAGATAACAATCTAAGCAACATCAAGATGAACATCCCTTCTTTTCAAGGAAAAAATGATCCTGAATTATACTTGGAGTGGGAGAGAAAGGTGGAGCTCATGTTTGATTGCCATAACTATTCCAAGCTCAAGAAGGTGAAGTTAGCAGCAATAGAGTTCTCTGATTATGCACTTGTTTGGTGGGATCAGTTGGTGAGTAGTCGAAGGAGGAATCGAGAGTAGCCTATCCAGACATGGGAAGAGATGAAGGCTGTGATGAGGAAGCGATTTGTGCCCAATCATTATTACCATGAGTTGTACAACAAATTGCAGAATTTGAGGCAAGGGCCGAAGAGTGTAGATGACTACTTCAAGGAGATGGAACTAGCTATGATTCGAGCCAGTATTGTTGAAGATAGAGAGGCGACTATAGCAAGATTCTTGGCTGGATTGAATTGGGAGATTCGCAATGGAGTGGAGTTGCAACATTATGTCGAGTTAGAGGACATGGTTCACATGGCCATAAAGATTTAGAACCAACTCAAGAGGAGGGGTAATGGCGGTAACATGAAGCAGAATCATTCCAATTGGAGGTAGCCCCAAAATATTAGTGGTTCTTCATCAAGAAGAAACCAATGGAAGAATGAGGAGCATCTTAAAAGGAAGAAGTGGCCGTTTGAAAGACCAAGAACAGACCCTACGAGTTACACAACTCAAGCCAAACCTGACGGTACCCGGAACCGTGATTTAAATTGTTTTACTTGTCATCGAATTGGACATATTGCTAGAGAGTGTCTGAATAAGAGGGTGATGATCATTCGGGATGATGGAGAGGTGATGATCGATGATGAGGTAGAGGCTACTAATCCAGAGATGCCAGCCTTGGAGGATTCCGATGTTGAAGAGATTGAAGCACCTCATGCACTCATTTTTGTTGCTAGGAGAGCTTTGAGTGTGCAGAATCCAGTGAGTGATACAGAGTAGTGAGAGAACATCTTTCATACGAGGTGTCATGTCAAAGATAAGGTGTGGAGCGTGATCATCGATGGTGGGAGTTGTACTAACACGACTAGCATGACCATGGTTGAGAAGTTAGGGCTACCATTAGTGAAGCATCCCAAGCCATATCGGTTGCAGTGGCTGAATGATAGTGGCATTGTCAAGGTGACGAAGCAAGTGAAGATTCCATTTCGCATTGGAAAGTATGAGGATGAAGTTCTTTGTGATGTAATTCCGATGTAGACGAGCTATATTCTATTGGGACGGCCGTGGCAGTTTGATAGAAGAGTGAGGCATGATGGTTTTACGAAAAAATACTCCTCGAGTTCAATCAAAAGAAGGTGTCACTTGTTCCTCTTACTCCAAAACAAGTTTATGAGGATCAAGTGCTGTTGCAAAAGGAGTCGAAGTTGGTGAAGTCGGTTGGACAAAGTGATGGAAGTAAGGAGAATGGAGTAATCCAAAAGTCTTGTCTTGCGAGGGCTAGTGATTTGAAGTGGGGGTGAATAAGGAGAAGCAATTGGTTGAACTAATATACAAGGAGAATTTGAGTCAGTTTGATATAGGTGACGACTTGGATTTGAGGACAAATCATTCTCAAGAGGAGAGGAATAATTGAGTCCAAGGTTCACGTTTTTTTAATTATTTTCCCAGCCCATTTAGATGTTAGATTAAATAGTTTCCTAGTTTAATTAGATCTCTTCTATTAGTTAGTTTCCTACTTTGATAAGGACTCGTTCTTTGATAAGGATTAGATTTAATTTTTCAGCCTATATAAAGGCTTGTAAGGATATGAAAATATTCAGCTTTTGATTTACCAATATATGTGAGTTTTATTCCCTCTTCTTTAGCTCTTCGAATTTCTTGAGATTTGCCAAGTAATTCATTTATCGACGTATCAACGAGACTTTCATCCCTCGTTTGTTTTTTGGTCAAAATCGACGTATCAACAAGACTTTCATCCCTCGTTTGTGTGTCATTCATCGTCCCCGAGTTATTGCATCAATTTCACGTTGGGGTATAGGCGACATACTGACCTATATCACTTCTTGGGTTAGATTCAGAGGTTTTGGGATATTCCATCTTGTTTGTTCTTCCGTTCGCGTGTCATTAGATCCTTCATACCAGTGAGGATCATATCAATTCGTAAGTCTTAGTACAAGCCCGACTCAACTTCGAAAATAAAGGTGTAAGTCAACATTTATTCTCTAGTGGAATGAATAAATATTTATGAATTAATTTATGTTCTCGGTTGAAGATAAGATAATGAATTCATTTTAGGCCATCTTTATTCCTTGTATTTGATCACTGGGCTGGCCCATCAGGACCTTTTGCTGCTTGAATTTCGTCCATCCTATATAAATCCCACTATAATTCTTTTCTGATTTATGTAATATATCTCCTATATCTAGATAGATATTATATGATATTATTAGATATCAAGAGATAATTATTATAGACATTATTTATCTTTAGGGATTGAAGATAACTATGGTATTCATTAGATGTGCCATGATTCTATCTATTTATGATTCTAATGATCGCACTTTAAATACAAGGTTGGAGAAAATCAGATTATCTTATGATATTAATGTGATTTTCGAAAATCACAAGATCTATCATAGTGGGCGAAATTTTATAGTATTCTCCATAGATTCCTCTCACTCAGTATTGGAGAATATGCATATGGAAAACAGTCCAAAAGATCAAAGCTAGAGTCTGCAATTGATCTACTGTCCGAGAAATTCATAGGTAAACACATGTGTTGCAATTAATTATATAAGAACATGCTATAAATATAATCAATGTATGATGAATTAAACATCCAAGATGGATCCTCGATTGCACGGGTAAATTAAGTTTTCCCATCAATTTGATGAGCCTGAGCCTCAGCTAGAGTCTGAGCCAGAACCTTGCCCCAGCCAAGTCCAATCCACAACCCATTTTCCCTCACCAATAGCCTCCCAGCCACCTTTGCCAACATACTCACCTCCACACATTCTTGCACCCCGTCAACATTCCTCCCACCTCAGGCTGAATTTTCTCAGCCTCAAACTGAGGTGTCCCCTATTATTATCCCATTAGCCTCACCCCATCACCAGCCACTTCAGCCTACTCTACCGAATTCTCCAAAGGATTCGTAGAGATAATCCCCCAAGCCAAGCTATACCTCAAGAATGACAACCCTGAAAAACACATTCACCCAGAGAGCCTACAATTACCTGACCAAAATTTTTCCTATCCTTACCAGTTTACCCGATGCCTTGGCTCAGGCTATGTGGCCGTACATATTTCTCCAGATGATGACGGTGCATTTTTACCAACTCGTTGGTCTCATCAGTTTTGAGTCCTGGGAGAAGTACATTCAAGAAGAGGCAAAGCTGGAGGATGCCTATGGGATAGCTAGCATATGGAAAACTATAAGGACTTTTGAGTCTATTTTCTAGGAGATCATAGATGATATTATGGTTGTCGGAGCTACAGTGAGGCAAACCCGACAGAGAAGAAGATTGTAGTTCAAGGAGCGAACGCTGTTGAGTTGGAGGAGGAAGCAACAACTGGCCTAAGTTGAGTTGCAGATGAAACTGACGAGGACCAGACATGTCCTTCAGGATCTGTCTTCCAGTCGAAGGTCCCAACTGTCATCCCAACTAACATATTCTATGGCGTAATTGTGCTTTATAGGCCACCAGTCAGCAGCATCGAAGTGTTCCCAGACTCCAACTGAAGCTAAGTTGTTGGATATGATGGCCAAGCTAGATGTGGAGTTGACCACCTACAAGGAGCTTGTGTGGCCGCGGGAGCGAACATTCAGCTCCTAGGTTGAAGCTGCTAACAAGACGTATACCACGTTAGTTCGGACCTCTAAGGAGAAGAAGAAGGAGCAGGCCGACCTAAGGCTTGCAGAGTAGATCCATGATGAACTCTCATCAATCAAGAGAAACTTGAGAGACCTCATGGATGCTGTTTCAACTAAAAGTGCACTCTTAATTGACTCATAATCGAATGATGTAATCGTAGTGGGAAAGTTAACCTAAGTCGTCTCTCAAGAAAAACTTAACAGGGCTTATTGTTCGTGTCAAACACAAAAATCGGTAAATCATAAACACTCTAATACCAAAGGGGGTTTTGGAACAAACGGGAATTGAAATACGGAAAAATAAATTTAAGAAAAAGCAATCCTAGCTGGGGTTGTCAATCCCTAGTTGATACCCTAAACCCTAAAGAAAACACGAATACGGGTAACTAAAAGCATCGAATAAAACTAAATCAATTCCATCAATCACCAACAAAAATAACCTAAGCAAATTAACCTAAAATATAATTCTCCAATCTAATAGAAAAGCACAAATCTTAACAACGATTAAAGGATCAAGTAATCAACGATTCACACTTCAACAATAACTCGAGATCAATTTCATAAATCGAAAACAATAAAATACGTTAGAGAAAGCTTCAAGACATTAATAAGAATTAAATATCTAACTTCATAAATTGTAAATGATAGAATACAAAGGAAAGAAAATGCCAATAGGAAAAGCAATAATCCGTAAACAACTCCGAATCTGAATCCAAACGAGCTAACAATCTAAGGTTATGATGCGTAAATTGAAAGAAGCGAATGAAGAAAGAAAAGTGAAGAATCGTCAGTCTCACGTCGACTCTAGAAATAAAACTATGAAATAAAGAATGAAAACTGCAATCCGAACTGCTGACTAACCCTAACTCAGTGTGCGTGGCGTTTAAATATATCGAATGAGTGAGTGCCGATTGCACACTGAGTGAGCTCGATGTGGAGCATAAAACATAGGATGAGCACCGGTTGGGGACGAGCGCTCGCCGCTCAGGTACTTCTTTTAAAGATGAACGTCGGTTGGAGACGAGCTGGCACTCGGAAGGCGAGCGGGCGCGTCAGAGCAAGCGGGTGCTCGCACGGCAAGACGTGAACCGGTGCACGAGATTAGCGAGCGTGTGGGGAATGTGCGGGGCGTGAGCGGCGCGCAGGGTTGAGTCGATGCTCGTCGATGAGCGGGCGCACGAGCAAGTGAGATGGCGCTCGATGATGGAGGGAGCTCGGCGCGGCGGGGTGAATGAGCGTGCGAATGGGTGAGCGCATGTGGTGAGCGAACGCGCATGGCGTGAGGGCGCTCGGTACATCGTGCAATGCACGTTCTGCAGACGGGCGTATGCCATGTTCTGTGGACGGGCACCGTGCTCTGCGGATGGATGCGGGTGTTTGCTTTCACGATGGGCTACGAGCTCTTGATTCTTGCTCAAATAATGAGCAAATTCTCTACATCAAACCGAGAACAAAAATAAGATCTCAGAACTAAATCAAAAAGCAATTATGCTAATAGATTAATAAAAAGATCCACAATCGAAACTAAAACCCTTCGGTAAGACAACCAAAATAACACCAAATGATACTACCACCAAGAACTTGCAGCAAGAGCAGGCAGCGCAAGAATGCTCCATCAGCAAACTAACACCAAACAAATCTCCCACACTTATCCATTATCTTGTCCTCAAGCAAAGTCTAGACTAATAAGAATAGAAAAATAACTCATGTAACTTCACTCTTAGTCCAATCAATCAAACCCCTTTTTGTTTTTCCCCCAAACTTGGTGAATACATATTCAAAGTTAACGTGAAACAAATCTAAGATTTTGAGGGATGTACACAAGAAGGTGATTTTTGCTCAGACCAAACTCTCCGCTAGGGGTGAATTAACTAAAGTGGTCACCTTTAGCAACAAGTTCATTTTGATGAAATAAAGAAAGTTTTAACAGATTTTGGAATAATGTTCGAAAAGTGAGTTCTCGATGAACTCGAGTCTCCTATCGTGGTTTTCCATACCTATTTCTCAATTTACGAGAGCGAGATGGGCAGAGTCTCATCCTCAATTTCAACAATCTAACAAATAATTGGAGTTTTTATTATTCTTCTCTTTTTTTTTTTTTTTTTTTTTTTAAAAAAATAAATAGGAAACAAGTATATAGATAACCACACTGTTAACACTATCCCTAGCATTAGTTTGACAAATCACGTCAATAACCCCCAATTTAAGATCAATCCACACAATCTCGTCAATTCACATTGCACTTCAGTCAAATATCACCAAGAGAAACGGAATTACGTCATGGTTTGACCAATACCACAGAGTTCAGTTGCACAAATCAAAATCCTAACTTACTCGCATAGACAAAAACGTGATTCCAAGAGTTCAAAATAAACATAAAAGTACAACCCCAATCATGCAAATAGACACAACACAATAAAACACCAAATATTCCCCCACGCTAAATCCGAGCACTATCCCCAGTGCTCAAAACATTAATAACATAATACGGCCAATAGAATATGAGACTTCCCTGATATTAGATGGCATAAAGAGGGCCGCTCACGCATCGTATCCTATAAAGAGGCCTACAGTAGACACCATAAAAACAACGAAAAACACACCACAACAGGAAAGAAACCAACCAACCGAAAGAAAAAGGAGAGAAACTAAAATAAAGAAATATGTACATACTCTCCAACAGTGAAGGATCACTGTTAGTCCGGCGGGGATGGCGGTGGATAGGCAGTGTGGGATAGGGACCATGCATCCCACTTGGCCTGAAGGTCGGCCAGATGCTGCTCTTGGATGTCTAATTGCTGGTAGACATCTTAACGGTAATCCCGAACAACCTGCTGTGAAGATTGGCTGAAATCGGTGAACTGGCGAGATTGAGTGTCAAGATGCTGATACACCTCATCATGGAACTCTCCAAACCCTTGGGTCACGATTGATTGAAATCTGTGAATTGCTGAACCATCTGCTATCTGTACTCCCCAAAGTTCTGACTCCAGGAGGAATTAAAGTCCCCAAACTGCTGTGCAGTGGCCTGCTGAAATTGGTCAAAACTAGAGTAAAAGTGAGCCCTAAAATCCCCGAAGGCATCACTGTAGGACTGATGGGTGTCGGGGTAAGTCAAGATGGGTGCTTCTTGTGCTCCCGCCTTTCCTTCTTCGACGGCCTCATCCTCAGGGATATCTTCTTCCATCGATGTAGCCGTGCTAGCATGAGACCCGGACGGATGGTGCTGCTTAATCATAATATACTCTTGCACGCTGCGCCGTACCTCATAAGGTAGCAATGTAGCCGGGTCAGATGCTATCACCCGAAAGTCGCTGAACGTGATAGGAAAGTTTTCAACGACATTGGAACCCGATTGTGTAACATTATCTCCAGATAGTCCCCTATTGGCCAAAATCAGAGGGTAGAGGGTACTGGCTCAAAGAAAGATGTACCTTACGGTGGTGTGGTGCCTCATATAATCAAATCGCTGTCACAAGAACGATGCTGTATAAACCTTCTTGTTATTCACAGCACACCACAAGAAGAATACTTCATGAGCACTCACTTTATTTTTCTGCTCTTTCCCTGTGAGGTTATATGTAAGGAATTTGTGGGAAATAACTGTTTTGCATATTTTTGTCTTATTTTTCTTCTTTTTGTTTTGGACGATTTGGTTCCTTTTGGTTTATATTTGAATATCTTTTTGTTGGAATCATGTTCATTTTTGTTTTGTAGGGAATGATAGCGTTGGAATCATTTTGCACATAAAAAGCGCACCCAAGCGCCGGACTCGGCGTAGCCGGCACTGTGGGTGCGCATCGCCTCACTTGGTTGCAAAGAGAAGAACCGCGTCCGGTGCTGCATGGCATCCGGTGCTGGGTTCCGTACCGAGAGTGCCCACGTCCGACGCTGGAATGCGTCCGGTGCTGGACACCCAAGTAAAATTTGTCCCGAGAGCTCATGCGTCCGGTGCTGCGCCAGATGTGAAATTTGTCCCGAGAGCTCACGTGTTCGGCGATGCGTCGCGTCCGGCACTGCGAAAGATTTGGAGATAGTCTAGGGACTCCACGTGTCCGGTGCTGGCCCCCATTTCGAGCGGCGAGTCCGGTATTTGGGCGGCGTTTTTGTTTTGAATGTGCGCATCCGGCGCTGGGGTCGAGTCCGGTGCTGCGCGTGAATTTTCGGCCTCTATAAATATGTTTTAAACGCTGAAAACCCTACATCTTTCATATTCATTCTTTTAGTTTTTCTTTTGTTGTGCACCTCCTCTCCAGATGATTTTCCTCCTTCAAGTTTACTTTGCTCTTTGGATTGAAGATTATTATTTGTAAGGTTTATCATTGTTGAATTTCTACTCCTGAAAAATTTAATATTCAATTCCATCTTCGTTCTTATTCGTAAGATTTCTTTATCGCTTTCTTCGATTTTCTCGTCTTTCTTCGATGATGGTTTCTACGTTTTGGTGTTGATTAATATTGGTATTGATTTAATTATTCTTGTCTTGTCTTTATTCGCTTCGAATTATGCCTAGCGTTTATCATGTTGATTCTGTGTTCTTCAATTTACGGTTTAATTCTTGTCTAGATAATTTATTTGCTTTGCTAATTTCCGCCTAGTTAATTCGTCTTTCTTTCATTAATAATTCCTCGCCTAGGTAATCTACATTTTTAAAGTGACAATCAAACATCTCTTTGTGATTAGAATGTTTAGGAATTTAATTGCTTTCGTGTGGTAACTTAGTAACGCCCTATTAAGTTTTCCTTGAGAGACGACTCAGATTAACTTGCTAGCTAGGACGACCTCGTTAGATTGCGAGGGACTTTATTAGTGATATTTTCAGTCCAACAAATTTTGGCACCGTTGTCGGGGAAAACTTTAGGCGTTTTATTAATGTTGCATGTTTTTCGTTTTTATTCTTCTCCTTGCCTTTCTTATTTCATACCGCAGTTGCATTTGATCTCGCTTGTTGAGTGTTGTGTATGCAGGGACGCTGAAGTCTAACTCCTAGATTGGCATCCCCGTTGAAGGATACTCGCAAGCCAAGGAAACCGTGACTGCCTAGTGTGGCGGAGTTTGATCACTCGATTGTGATAGCTTCTGTGAGGACAGTTCTCTCACTCTTGAAGGAGGATTTACTACCGTCGAGAATTTCTTGTTTGAAGAATCCCCACCGAGGACCATGGGTGACCGACGAAACAATAACCATGACAATGTAAATAACAATCATGACACGAACGCTGCCCCTCGCCTGATGAGGGATTACTTCCACCCTAAGATAGGGGAGACTACAAACCCTATCGTGTTGTGCCCTGCGGCACGTGGGTATGAGTTGAAGCCAAACAATTTTCAACCTCAATCCCACTTTTCATGGCATGACGAATGAGGATGCCTTAAGCTTCATCAGAGAGTATAATCAAGTGGTGCAATCGTTCCCTCTGTTTGGCCTGAACGAGGAACAATTGAAGATGTGATGTTTCTCCTATGCTCTGAAGGATAAAGCCAAGTCTTGGCTTATGAGCTTTCCCGCCGACTCTTTGGCAAATTGGAACACTGTGCAGTTCATGTTGAGGTTCTATCCGCAGCAGAAGACCAAAGATTTTCGATCCAAGATTATGACGTTCAAGAAGGAACTGGATGAGCCGTTTCATGAAGCAAGAGAAAGATTCAAAGAGCTACCTAGGCAATGCCCACATCACTTCTTCCCGTTGGTTCTCTTGTGTCAATTCTTTTATGACGGGATCCTAAAATTCGATCAGGAAAAAGCTGACGATGCGGCAGGGGGCAACATAGTGCATATCACAGCCGAGGCTCTTGATGAGATATTTGATGTCATGGCGAGTCACTCCCTCCAGAAGGCATCTAGTACGCGCCGGTCTTCTGTCAATTTCGTGGAGACAGGATCGAAATTAAAGAGGCAGATGGCGCAGTTTATGAGAGAATTGAATGAGATGAAGATGAAGCAGGCGGAGTTTCCTTCACCATCCCAAGAGTTCGCTGCACTCCCTCAGGAGTTCGTCGCGCCGCCTCAAGATTTCTCTATGCAGCCTTGTGGAATTTGCATGGAGATGGGACATACAACCGATGTTTGTCCCAATATGGGAGCATCGGTCTATGAAGGCAGAGTAGAAGCCTACGTTATGCAAGTCTTTCCGCCTCGACAGCCTTATGAGCCGAGGCCGACCTATGAGCAAATTCAGCCACAATATAATTCGAGATGGAAGAATCAGAGCCAAGGTTAGGGGTTTGGTTCAATCCCATAGACTTGACGCCCCCCCTCGCAGGCAGTACCCATCGCAGCAGTACCCGTCATAGTAGTACCCATCTCAGCAGTATCCACCGAAGTAGCAGGCTTATAGTCAGTAGTATCAGTATCGACAGTAGTCATATCCACAACCGTCATACCCGCAGTATCCCTACCTGCAGCAGCCACCACCATCCCAGTATCCTTACCCACGGCAGCCGCCTCCATCACAGCAGTACCCTCAGCCGCCTCCATCGCAGCAGTACCCTCAGCAGCCTCCGCGGCCCTCTGCAATCTCAGCGGACTCATTCTGAGAATTCTCTCGACGCATACATCGCAAAGAACAATTAGAGAATCGACATTACGGAGGCGACTATGAGGCGCCTCGAGGACACTATGGGTCAGATTGCCACTTCAATTAATGAGATGAGGCAGTAGAGTGATAGAAACAAGTTGCCCAGGTAAGTTCATCAAGCTCATGCCGTGACGGTGCTCCGAAGTGAAAAGGTTATCGATAACATGGTGACTATGCCGACTCCCGTGCCTTCACAGGCACCTACCGTCAACGCTGAGCAACCTCAGGTAGAAGAAGAGGTTCCCGAGAAGAAAGATGAGAACACGTTGCACAAAGCCTCCGATCCTTATGTTCCGTCGGGACAATCTACAAAAGCATTGTTCAAGCCTCGGGTCCCTTATCCCCACCGGTTGATGAATGCCAAGCAAGACCAACAGTTCAGCGATTTCTACAAGTTGCTGTCTCAAGTGCATGTCTACTTGCCTCTGTTGGACGTTATCCGGGATGTCCCTGCCTATGTTAAGTTCTTTAAGGAGCTCACCTCCAAGAAGAGAAATTGGGGAGACATTGCCAATGTAGTGGTCTCCGAGATGGCTAATTCGATCATGCAACTTCCTCTTGCACCCAAGCTTCACGATCCAGGTAGCTTATTAAAATTACTATGGGGAATGGGAAAGAGGCCTTGGGTATGCTTGATTTGGGGGCGGGGATTAATTTGATGCCTTATTCTATCTTTCAAGAATTAGGCCTTAAGGAGTTGAAACCCACAGGTATGACCCTTCAATTAGCTGATAGATCTATGAGATACCCCAAGGGGGTAGTGGAAAATATTATGGTTAATGTGGGGGGGTCTAATAATTTTGATGGATTTTGTGGTTTTGGAAGTCGGGGATGTACGAGATGGTGGTAGGTCTCATACTTGTTCTCCTAGGTAGACCGTTTATGGCCACCACCAATACCATGATAGATGTTAAGAGTGGCCTTATCAAGATGACTATTTTGGGGACTACGGTTACATTTTCTGTGAGAGACAGCCTTAAAGCCCCTATTGCTCATTATATTGATGATTGTGCCTTTGTTGATGCTATTGAACCCTTGGTCGAGAATGTATTTTTGCAGGCACACGCAGTAGAAGCGGTTTTCATGGGATCGGCTGACAAGCAGGAATTAGCACGTGAGCTGGAAAACTTTCCCGAGTCGCCTGTTGAGCTGAAGGAGCTCCCAACGCACTTGAAGTATGTGTTCTTTGAGGAAGGGAAAGCCAAGCCAGTGATCATCTCCTCGCTTTGTTTCGGTATGAGGAAGATACGTTGATTGGTGTTTTGAAGAGGAACAAGCTCGCCTTCAGGTGGAGTTTGGCTAATATCCGTGGTATTAACCCTGCCATGTGTATGCATCGCATTACCTTGGAAGAAGGAGCTCGCCCGATGAGAGATGGTCAAAGGAGGTTGAACCCGGTGATCTATGAAGTAGTGAAGAAGGAGATCTACAAACTCCTAGGCGAAGGTCTCATCTTTCATGTCGCCGATAGTGAGTGGGTGAGCCCCGTGCATGTAGTGCCTAAGAAAGGGGGCATCACTGTAACTGAAAAATAGCAAAAGGGAGTTGGTGCCGGTCCGAGTCACCACGGGATGGCGCATGTGCATTGACTACCGGAAGCTGAATGCCGCCACCAAGAAGGATCATTTCCCTCTACCTTTCATTAATCAAATGCTTGATAGGTTAGCCGGACACGATTTCTATTATTTTCTTGACGGTTTATCTGGTTATTATCAGGTTAGAATAGCTCCGGAGGACCAATCCAAGACGGCATTCATGAGCCCGCATGGGACATTTGCCTATCACCGTATGCTGTTTGGCCTTTGCAATGCACCTGGGACCTTCCAACGGTGCAAGATGTCCATCTTCTCAGAAATGATCGGCGACTACATGGAGGTATTTATGGATGATTTTTTTGTTTTTGGTTCCTCGTTTGATAACTGCTTGGATAAAATTGATCATGTGCTTAATAGATGTGTCGAGAGTCATTTCATGGTTAAGAGTGGTATAGTACTCGGACACTTGGTTTCTCATGGAAGGATTGAGGTTGATAGGGCTAAGATTGATGTTATAGGGAAACTGCCCCCACCTGTTGACGTAAAGGGAATTAGGAGTTTCTTGGGGCATGCGGGTTTCTACCGTAGGTTCATTAAGGAATTTTCAAAGATCTCTCAACCCTTGTGTCATTTGCTTTCCCAAGATGTGCCTTTTGTATTTGATCATGATTGTATGCATGCATTTTCTGTGTTGAAAGAAAGGTTGACTAGTGCCCCCGTGGTTGTAGCCCCGATCTGGAATGAACATTTTGAAACCATGTGTGATGCTAGCAATCACGTTGTAGGGGCTGTTTTAGGTCAACGTGTTGATAAGATGCTCCGTGTAATTTATTATGCTAGTTCTACCTTGAATCATGCACATGTGAATTACACAACCACTGAAAAAGAAATGTTAGCTGTGGTATTTGCTTTAGAAAAGTTTCGCTCTTATATCATAGGTTCTAAAGTGATTGTCCATAGTGACCATGCGACTTTAAGGTACTTGTTAACAAACCTCAAGCGAGCCTAGGTTGATCCGTTGGGTTCTTCTCCTTCAAGAGTTCGACGTGGGATTAAGGATAGGAAGAGGTGAGAATTGTGTGGCTGATCATTTGTCCCGTCTCTAGTCCCCGAGTGTTAGACTCTTGCATGAGACTGTTGCCAATGATTTTTCTTATGAAAATGCTTTTGCGGTCTCATCTTCCCTGTGGTTCGCTGACATTGTTAATTATCTTGCTTGTGGAGAGATGAGACCTGATCTAACTTTTCGGAGAGAGGCGTTTTCTAACCTTGTCGAGCAATATTTACAGGACGAGCCATATCTGTTCAAATTCGGGAAAGATGATGTGATCCGTCGATGTGTGCCTGAGGAAGAGCAATCCCAAGTGTTCGAAAGATGTTGTGGTCATTGTGGAGGGCATTTTGGTGGACAAAAGACATCCTTCAAGGTACTCCAGTCGGGATTCTACTGGCCATCATTATTCAAAGACGCCCAAGCATTCTACTGTGCTTGTGACCGATGCCAGCGCACAGGATATATAAATGCCCGAAATGAGATGCCCTCAATAATATTCTTGTGATAGAAATTTTTGATGTGTGGGGAATTGATTTTATAGGACCTTTCCCTAAGTCTTTTGGTTTTGAATATATTTTGCTTGCCGTTGACTATGTGTCCAAGTGGGTAGAGGCTATCCCCACTAGGACATGTGATTCTTATGTCATTTTGAAGTTTGTGCAGGAGAATATACTTTGCAGGTTTGGTTTTCCCCGAGCAATTATTAGTGATGGGGGAAAGCACTTTTGCAACAAGTTGTTCGAGAAGTTGATGAAAAATAATGGGATTAACCACAAGGTGGCGACGCCTTACCACCCATAGACATCGGGACAAGCCGAGACTAGTAATCGGCAAATCAAGGGGATTCTATAGAAGATGGTCCAACCTTCTCGAAAGGATTAGTCCACCAAATTCCCGATGCACTTTGGGCGTACCGCACCGCATATAAAAGCATCATTGGAATGAGCCCTTATCGTTTGGTGTTTGGGAAGGCGTGTCATCTTCCGGTGGAGATCGAGCACAAGGCCTTGTGGGCTATCAAAACCATTTCTTTGGAGATGCAAGAGGCTTCCCAGCACAGAATGTTACAACTCTCGGAACTTGAAGAATTCCGCAATGAGGCATACAATAATGCTCGAATCTACAAGGAAAAGGTAAAGTCCCTCCACGACATACACATTGTGCACAAAGATTTAAAACCTGGAATGAAGGTCTTGTTGTTCAGTTCTCGGCTGAAGCTCTTTCCCGAAAAGTTGAAGTCCCGTTGGAGTGGCCCGTTCATTATCAAGGAAGTAAAGTCGTATGGTTCGGTTGTGCTCACTAAAGAAGGTTCAGAGGAATCATTCGAGGTCAATGGTCAGCGTGTGAAGCTCTATGTAGAAGGGGGTGCGACCTCCGTCACGGTGGAATCTATTTCCGTTGCTGACCCCCCATCGTCATGATCTATTCTCGTCAAGCTAATGACAATAAACAAGCGCTTTGTGGGAGGCAACCCACGTTTCTTTCTATTTTATTCTTGTTTTCTTTCTGTTTTGTTTTTGGTTGTGTTTTTATTCTTGTTTTGGTTTTGTGTGGTGCAGGTTTTTTGAGCTTTATATCTAGGAGTTGTGGGTATCTGGAGAATAGAAATCGAGACGAGGAACGATGTTCTTGCTCGAAAAAAAACCCAAGCGTCGGACGCAAGCAAACCGACGCTGTGCCATTTCGAAAGTTCATCCAGAGAGATACCCCAGGCCCCGGACACACCGAAACTAGCGCTGGGGTACTATTGATAGACAATACATGGAGTTGACCCAGCGTCGGACGTGATGAAACCGGCGCTGGGTGCAAATCGAAATTGGGCAGAGAAGCTGACCCAGGGCCGGACGCCATGAAACCGGCGCTAGGTCCATTATTTATTTAAAAAAAAATTATATATATTATACGTGGGTTAGGGTTTCTCACTTCTTCCTCTTTTCTTTTCAGCCGTGCCTTCTCTCCTAAGCGCCCGTCAATGCCATTACCTCCGTCCAAGCGCCCGTGGCCATTTCTTCATCCGACGCTTGCCCTGTCTCCGCGCTCAACCTCATTCGTTTCCACCTCCCGTCCAGCGCTTCGACCAACGCATCACCCATCTTCTTCCGGTGCTCGAGCCTCGTCCGGCTGTCTCTATCACCGCACGCATCGTGCCCAAGCGCCCGCCTCCGTCCGACGTTGCACTTCCATCTGGCGCTACCCTCTCGCCGTCACCAGTGCCCGATCCTCCATCGTTCGATGCTTACACAGCTCCACGCGCATCAAGACAGAGCCCATCTAATCTCCGTCTGGCATTTCACCCAAGGCCGCACGCCAACGCCGCGTTCTCAGCCCGTAGCTCCCGCTCACCTTCGTCCGGTGCTGCCCGAAGCGTCGCGCATCTCGCGCCCCAAGCGCCCACCTCCGTCCGACGTTTCCATCCGTCCAGCGCTGCCTGAAGCGTCGCGCACCTCGCCCCCCAAGCGCCCGCTTCCGAATGCATTTTTTCCGTCCAATGCCCGCCGCGCCCGGTATGCGCTCGCTCGCGTCCGGTTCGCTTCGTCTCGTCCTTCCTTCGTGCCGCGCCGTGTTTCCAAGCTCCACTGCTCAGTCTCCATCCGCCATACAGTGTCCGCTCACACACTTTTCAATATGGTTCGAACGAAACAAGCTGGCGGCTCCAGTTCTCGTCACCCTCGAGATGATGATGTTCCTATGGAGGAACCATTAGAAGATATCAGTATTATGTACTCAGTCACATTTCCCATCTACAATCATGTGGAAGGTACTCTTCATCGTTGTTTTATCCATCAAGATATAACTCCTCCGCGTCTATTTAATGAGCAATTGATGCAAAGCTTGGGTCTTGAGGATAGAATTAAGAAATATTTAAAGAATTTAGGCCTTCTTCAATATGCTATGATGGAATTGCCTGGTTATTCTCCGTTATTGGTTGAATTTTATTTCATAATGAATTTTGATGATGAATCCGATACTATGACATGTCGTCTGTTGGGGCAAGAGTATGTTGTCACACCTCGTATTATGAAGGGGGTGTTTGGATTTCCAACTTTAGGTGCACGTGGTGTACCTCAATCATCCAATGTCAGAGAGGCTTGGCAGGAATTATCAGGGTTTAACAACTGGTCATCAGTTGGAATGCCGAGTGGATTCATTAAGGATGCAGCTTTGGCAATGGTACATAAATTCATCGCATTCAATGTTTTCGAAAATGAATAGGCCAACAAGGTCAATACTGCTGAGGTCTTCTTGCTCACATGCGCGATAAAGAAGACGAAGGTTTGTCCGACATTCTTCATTTGGGATCACTTGCAGCTAGTTCAGCGGCGTAAGAAATATCGGCCAACCTTGTGTCAAATCCCTACTGGGCTATCGGTACATTTAGGGATAATTAATAATGAGGGAACACATATTCCTGGGCAAGATCTGATACGACCTAAGATGATTGATCTTAGTGAGCTTAGAAGCACCCCTTTTGCATATAATGAGACAACTCTTGTACCTCATAATTTGAGGAACTGCTTGAAGAGATATATGCATGCGCAGCTCACAGAAGCCCAAGCAGCAGGTGCAGGACCATCTCAAGCACCTTTGGGTGATATGGCCATTTTGATACTACTCTTGCTTCCGATGATGAAGACGACCAGCATGCCGAGGCAAGAGATGATACAGAGCCAGTTCAAAGCAACGTCGATCCCAATCATCCATAGTTCCCATTTCAACAAGGTGCATCGACACAAGGATATAATTCAATACGTGAAGAGCTGGGCCAGTTCAGGAGTTAATTAGTTGGTCACTGGACAGAATTTCGTCAAGACATCTACTCTCGATTTGATCAGCAAAATCAACGTCTTGACGAACAGAATCAATTTTGGCATGAGCAGAACCAGCACTGGAATGAGAATAATCAACAGATGATTGAGCAGAATCAGTGCATGGCTGCTCTTGAGGCTCAGTGGAACGCTTGGACCACATTTCATGGCGCTCCATCTCCACCACCGCCGTCCGACCAATAGTGATTCTTCACTATTACAGTTATGTGTTTTTCTGTTTTTGTGTGCGTCGTGTTGTTTTCGTTGTTTTGCCTGTCTTTGTTTGCTGTTTTTGTAGGTTTTGTCTTTTGATACCCCGCCGTTCCGTTTCTTCACTTTCAGGGAAGTCGCATCTACCTTTCTCTTATATAATTTTCTACGATGAGGACCTTGCTTGTTTTAAGTGTGGAGGGGTTTCATTTTTCGTTTTGTTTGTTTTGCTTGTCTTCCGCCGTTTTGTGTTTTGTCTTTTCTTAACTTTTTGTTTGGATAAGAGAAGATTTTATTTTCTTGAAATAAATGGTGCATGAAGAATTATGCTTATAGTTAAATTAATTGTGTTTTGGTCTGAATTTCATTGCATCTTGGTATATGGTTTTTAGATTGATGAAACTTAGGTGTCAATTTGAACTGTGGGACATGATTAGGAAGTTGTGATTAGACAATGTGTGTGATCGGTTGTCATATACTTTATACATGGGACCCTTTTCTTGTATGATTTAAAAAAAAAAAGGAAAAAAAATATGAAAATAAGTGATGTTGTGATAAGTGGGCTCAAAATTCGAATAAGGGGCTCTATCCCTCTTGCATGTGTTATCTCTCGAATGGAGACTCTATGCGATGAGTATAGATATCTATGTTAGAATACTCGAGTGTATAACTTGAAGGTTTCACCTAACGATTATTGTCCTATAATCGGTTTTAAGTTCCACATGTTTTATTAATTTTTATCGTTCGAGATGTCTTACATGAAAGGGAACCATGTGTTGTATATTGATTTCTGAAATCATATTTGAGTCGAAGCACAGCTGTTCTATGATAAGTCACATGTTTGGATTGATGAATGAGGATCATTGTGTTGAGAATTATATTATTAAGATGTATTGAAAGGATGTGAATATGTGATTGATTCTATTTGAAGTATTGATTCGATGTGTACCACTCTTTTCAAGAAACTAAAATTTGCTCGAGGACAAGCAAAGAGTTAAGTGTGGGGGAGTTGTTTTGCATGTTTTTGTCTTATTTTTCTTCTTTTGTTTTAGACGATTTGGTTTCTTTTGGTTTATATTTGAATATCTTTTTGTTGGAATTATGTTCGTTTTTTTTTTGTAGGGAATGATAGCATTGGAATCATTTTGCGCATAAAAAGTGCACCCAAGCGCCGGACTCGGCGTAGCCGGCGCTGGGTGCGCATCGCCTCGCTTGGTTGCAAAGAGAAGACCTACGTTCGGCGTTGCATGGCGTCCGGTGCTGGGTTCGTACAGAGAGCGCCCGTGTCCGGTGCTGGCGTCCGTCCGGCGCTGGGCACCCAAGTGAAATTTATCCCGAGAGCTCGCGTCGGTCTGCATGAGATGTGAAATTTATCACGAGCTCATGCATCCGGTCTTTGCGTCGCGTTCGGTGACTATGAAGATTTGAAGATAGTCCAGAGACTCCACGCGCCCGGCGCTGGCCCCTGTTTCCGAGAGCGATGAGTTCGGCTGGGCGGCGTGTTCGCCTTGTTTTGAGCAGCGCATCCGATCTTTGGGGTCGAGTCCGTGACTGTAGCGTGAATTTTCGGCCTCTATAAATATGTTTTAAACGCTGAAAACCCTACCTCTCTCATATTCATTCTTTCAGTTTTCTTTTCGTTGTGCGCCTCCTCTCCGGACGAATTTCCTCCTTCAAGTTTACTTTGCTCTTTGGATTGAAGATTATTATTTGTAAGGTTTATCATTGTTGAATTTCTACTCCTGAACAATTTAATATTCAATTCCATCTTTCGTTCTTATTCGTAAGATTTCTTTATCGCTTTCTTCGATTTTCTCGTCTTTCTTCGATGATGGTTTCTACATTTTGGTGTTGATTAATATTCGTATTGATTTAATTATTCTTGTCTTGTCTTTATTCGCTTCGAATTATGCCTAGCGTTTATCATATTGATTCTGTGTTCTTCAATTTAGGGTTTAATTCTTGTCTAGATAATTTATTTGCTTTGCCAATTTTCGCCTAGTTAATTCGTCTTTCTTTCCTTAATAATTTCTCGCCTAGGTAATCTACAGTTTTAAAGTGATGATCAAACATCTCTATGTGATTAGAATGTTTAGGAATTTAATTGCTTTCGTGTGGTAACTTAGTAACGCCCTGTTAAGTTTTCCTTGAGAGACGACTCGGATTAACTTGCTCGCTAGGATGACCTCGTTAGATTACGAGG
The DNA here is from genome assembly GCA_036937905.1 of Salvia rosmarinus. Taxonomy (NCBI): domain Eukaryota; kingdom Viridiplantae; phylum Streptophyta; class Magnoliopsida; order Lamiales; family Lamiaceae; genus Salvia; species Salvia rosmarinus. The sequence goes on along the minus strand of CM072820.1, from coordinate 34,767,886 downwards.
GACTTTATTGGTGATCTTTTCAGTCCAACAATAACTAGACCTGGATCCTTAATAAAGGCACTATGAGTGCCCGCTGATGTCCAGTTATCAAAACCAGTTAAAATTTTCAAAGTTTCAGCGAGAGGGAAATCATTTGGTATATCAGAAAGCCCACTAATATGAAAACTAAATGCCTCTTGCATAACCATTGGGTAAGAGCATATCTATTTCCCCCATCCGACAATAAGCTGATTTAAAATAAGGGTTAATCTCGAGTGACACATAAAATTCCCTAAGTGGCAACTTAATACCATTCTCCGGTTCCCTCATTGCAAAATCAAGTAATCCCCATAATTTCAGATAACGTTTCACAGTTGCATCAATACCCAAAGAAGCCAAAATATTCCAATCATAAGAAAGTGGGTGACTAACTTCCTTGGAACGGACAACTGTGAAGAAAATACCTTCTTGTGGCGAATAAATTGGGAAAGGGACGAAGTAGTTCTCCCGTAAATCCTCGGTCGTGTCACTGGATCCTGAAGGGCCCTCGTCTGTTCTTGCTCTTTTGGATAAAGAGACGAGTGGATTCTTTGTGCGAACCATTATGAACGGGATATCGGGAGGCTTGCTCGAAATGGGCTCGATGCAAGGGAGCGGGCTGGGGGAGGGACTGGGCATGGCCGAGCGAACGAAGCGAGGGCTAGGCGAGCGGGCTCTCGGAAGTCTGGGCATGGCCGAGAGAGCGATTGTCGGGTTTGCGTGGGGTGAGATAAAGTGGGTGAGGTGAGTGGATAAGCGAGCGTCGTGCGAATGGGTGAGCTGGGGCTTGAAGTGCGACGGGCGAGCGAGCGGACGAAAGGCGCCGCGTGAGCTCCGGATGAGTGGGCGAGCGCCTGTGTAGCGCCGGATGTGTGGGCGAGTGAGCGGCGAAGGGCACCGAACGAGCACCGGCTGTTGGTTGAGCGGGCGTTGGCAACCGACTGGTGGCGGCTGTAACGGACGACGGTGGAGAAATAGCGGCGGTGAACGGCGGTGGAGCTGGATGTGAGCGTTGGTTTTGGAGAGGAGGGAGGCGTGGCACTGGAAAAATTTAGAAGGAATAAAAATTAGGGCACATGTGCCCTAATTTAAAAGACAAGTTAGCGCCGGTTCTATGTTAAGCGCCGGTTCAGGATAATTTCGAGCGTCGGATCAAGCTGAGCACCGGTTCCGGTGAACTTCTGTCCAATTTCGAGCGTCGATTATTCTGAGCACCGATTATTCTGAGCACTGGTTTGTCCAATTTCGAGTGCTGATTCAGCTTGAGTGTCGGTTTAGCGAGCTTCATCTAATTTGAGCATGATTCGGGTTGACGTCGGTTGAGGAAGCTTCTGTCCCAATTTTAAGCGCTGGTTCACTATGAGCGCCGGACCAAGATTGCTTCTATACCAATTATAAAAGCCGGTTCAGGAAGGAATGCCAGCTGTAGATAGCTTCTATACTGATACTGAGCGTCGGTTCTCCGTGGGCTCCAGTTGAGGTATGGTCTCTAGAAGGATTTTGAACGCCGGAGTGTCACGGGCACGGTTCAACTTACTTCAATACAAAATTCGACGCACTCTCCACCTCATTGCTCGACGATAAAAAGCAATACTTTTCGTCCAACATCTGAACAAAATAAAAATAAAGAGAATCAGATTGACCAAAGAGACAAAAGAACCAAGCAAAAAAAAGATAAAGAAAAGAACAAAGAAATTCATGGGTAAACTCCAACATAGTACTCGGTTTAACATCGTGAGCACGACGTAGTCTAGTCAGAGATACATATGATCATTGAGCATGGTGTTCTCTACATCTTTCAGACCATCCCCTCGATCAAAGTAAGGCTTCACTCGTTGTCCGTTCACGGTAAATGATCTGTTGGTATTAGGATCGCGAAGTAAAACTGCTCCGTAAGGAAACACCTTCTCAATGATGTAGGGACCACTCCACCTGGAGTTAAGATTTTCGAGGAAGAGTTTTAAACGGGACTGTAGAAGTAAAACCTTCATTCCTGACTTTAAATCCTTGCAAACTATCCACCGATCATGAATCGTTTCACTTTATCCTTGTAAATACGTGCATTCTCATCCTGCAACAATACATTCCGGCAAGGGATCAATAGTATCTATGAAAGCACGATCATCAATAAAATTAGCAGAGGGAAACATCACACTGTCACGTACAGAGAAAGACGTAGATTCACCAAGTACATTTTTAATGTGCCACTCTTAACATCTATAAGTGTGTTGATTGTGGCTATGAATGGCCTCCCCAATAACAGTGTGTGTTCCTCGCCATTTTCCGTAACATCACCAATATCCAAAACAACGAAATCAATAGGTATTATCAACCCACCCAACTTTACTAATATATCCTCAATAATACCCTTGGGATATCTCATGGACCTATCAGCTAACTGTAGACACATCCGAGTGGGTTTAAGTTCACCTAATTCTAATTGTTTGAAAATTGAATAAGGCATAAGATTAATCCCGACCCCCAAATCAAGCATGCCAGAAGCTTCCTTACCATTACCCAAAGCAATTTTAATAGTAAAACTACCTGGATCCTGGACCTTGGGAGGCAACTGGTGATGTAGGAAGGAATTAGTTGCTTCGGAGACCACGATTTTCTCGTACTCCCCAAACCTTCTCTTCTTTGAGGCTAGCTCTTTGAAGAACTTGACGTAGGCCGGTCCATTTATGATCACGTCCAACAGAGGCAAATTAACATTCACATTGTATAGGAGTTTGTAGATCTCATTGAATTGCTGGTCCTGTTTCTCATTCTTCAGCCGGTGTAGGAATGGTATCGGTGGAATGTAAGGATTTGCTGCCTTATGCATTCTAACCTCGGTCTTTTTCTCCTTTTCCACCTCCTGTGATTACAACTGCTTACTTGATATCTCACTCACCTTATCCTCAACAATCCGGCTGATCGAGCTAAAAACACACTCAAATTCACTCGCAATCGTACGAGGTAATTGTAGCGTGATAAGTTAACACAAGTCGTCTCTTAAGGAAAACTTAACAGGGCTTATTGTTCGTGTCGTGCACAGAAAGGAATTAAATCCAAAACATTCTAATAACAACGGGGTTGAACATGCAAGAATTGAAATACGAGAAATAAACAGCAACCTAAGTTGGGGGTTGTCAATCCCAAGCTAAACTAATAAAGCGTTAAATCTAAACCAGGGGTTATCAATCCCTAGTTGAACTATGAAAGCGATAAATCAAAGCGGTAAATAAAAGCATATGCAATCATATTATTCATAGGGTTTGTCAATCCCTAATCTAAATCTAATTGCAAATAAAAACATAAGCATCAATCCATCTCCAAGAACAGGAATTAATCAAAAGCAAGATAGATTAAAGCAACATGAACACAATCCATTGTCACTATGAATTGAATCGATAAAATCATAAACAATAAACTATGAAATAGAATCTAATAAAACTGATAAGTCCATGAACATAAATCGCTAGACTAAACATTCAATCGATGAAACTTAAAATAGGAATTAAAACTAAGATTATCTGTTTATGTCGATCTATTGTAGAGCTCCTGAAGAAAATCGAAAGGAAAAGACGCATGCGCTGCTACCGAAAAAGAGCGAGAACAACCCCGTTTTGACCTAAAACGCGCATATATATATATTAAATGAAAATGAGCGCCGGTTTAAGGTGAGCGCAAGCTCAGAAAACGTTCTGCCTTTAACTTGGCGTCGGTTGGGGTTGGCGCCGGTGAGGAAGTGTTACGACTCATGGGTGGCGGCGTTCATGGAGAACGCATACGAGGAAGATTGAGAACGACGCTTTCGGAGCGGCGCGGTTCTTGAACGCAGCGAGGAAGATGGTTAGCGCGGTTTGTTCCAGCGCGGATGGGCCTTGTTGGAGAAGGTGCAGCGCGGTTGTGGTCAACGTCGGTTGGGAATGGAAGAACTGCTTGCCGAGGCGGCGTCGGTGAGTCTGACGCCGGATGGGAGCTGGGGTTGGCGCTACGGAAGATCGCCTGCGGGCGCGGCGGGCGGTGACCGCGGTTGGCACCAGCAGGCGCCGGAGGCGCGAAGACGGCGCGCGATGGATGGCGGCGGGCTCCAGCGGCGGATGGATCGAGGCGTCTGCGACGGAATGCTGCGCGGGGACACGTGCGATAGAGGCGAGCGAGGCACGCGGCGCTGGCGCGCGGTGGGTTCGCGGATGCGGGCGGCGGGCGCGGGCGGGCGACACGGCACGGGCGCGTGGGCGTGCGTGAGTGTTGGGCCGTGCGACGGGTGCCGTGCGCGACTTTAACAATTCGACTCGTTCTCCCTCGTCTGAACTCCGATTTACGCACGGTTTTTACCTACGAACTCCTGTCGAGATGATCTTCATTATACTTGATCCTTGGTAGATTCATTTCATCCTATTTAATGCCGATTTTCTGCAAAACATCGAAATGAACGAAGTAAGTCCGAATCGATAAATATTAATCGATCCAACGGCATAAATAGGACAAACCATATAAAATGACATGTAAAACAATACCAAGAATCATCACAAAATCATACCAAACACCGGCCACTCCTTAGAACAGTGACCGCATGAGCCTGATGGGGTTGGCTTGGAAACTTCCACACTGTACCTTGCTACAACAACTCATTAAGTTTGCTATCAATTTGTCCCATTTGCGTCTCTAAACGCTTAATTGTGGAGTCTTGAGCATCCATTCTTTATGCGAACATATCCTCCCAAGATGGCCTCTGAGGTGGTGGTGGAGGTGCTCGCTGATACTACTATTGTTGTGGGAACTGCTGCTGTGGATAATGCCTCTGCTGCTGAAACTGTTGCTGCTGTGGAGGTCTTCGGTATGGGACATTCTGATTTGAACTCTGCCCTTGATTCTGATTCCTCCATTCCATACTAAACTATTGTTGATTAGGCTCAAATTGTTGTCGGGGTTGAAATCCCTGCATTGCATAAGCTTCGCCTTCGCATTCGAAGGTATGCTCTCCCATCCTGGGGCACATATCAACATTATGCCCAGGTTCATTACAGATTCCACAAGGTTCTATGAATTCCTCGTGCTAGGCTGGTGGATCTGGCTTCCTCATCTTAAGCTCTTATACCTCCCCCATTAGTTCAACCACTTGCTTATTCATGTCGAAAGAAGGATTGATGGCATGTGCTTTGGCTCTTCCACTTCGACTGGATTTCTGCTGTGAAGTAGCAGCCATAGCCTAAAAAATATCAACAATATATGCTACCGTTCGAGAACCAATATCTCAACCTGCAGCATTGTCCACCATGTACTAAAAACTTTGCGTCAACCCGTCATAGAAAAACTGATAAAGTATCTCATCTGGCAAGGCATGGTGAGACACTTCTGCAATAAGTCCTTGAACCATTCCCAAGTTTCATGGAATGGCTCGTTTGACGTCTGATTAAAGGTCATGATCTGTAACCTCACCTCCTGACTCTTCTTATTTGGTAAGTAATTACTCATAAACTTACCCATCACGGCGTTCCAGTTCTGCAGAGAATTGGCGGGAAGTGCCAGAAACCATGACTTTGCCCTATCCTTAGTGTATACGGGAAACAATGCATCTTCAGCAGGTCTTCAGTTAGTCCTCCCAGAGGGAAAGACTGCAACACCGAACATAATTCCCTCATAAAACCTAAAGCATCCTCACTAGCAAGCCCATGAAATATAGGCATGAGTGAGAAATGATTCGACTTAAGCTCATAATCACGAGCTGCTGGTCCAAGTACAATAGGGGATGTAGCAGCCTCAATCACTAGTTTGTAGAAATCACGCAGAGCTCGCGCATTTTCATCCATTTCTCTTAGCGGGGGTGTATTCTCAAAAGAAGGATTATCTATGATTATCAACTCTGACTGTTCACCACTCACAGAAGTGGCACAAAACTTTTCCAGTTCTGGGAGAAGCAATCTCTTAAGCTTACGAGTGCTATCCAACGAGGTAGCAAGCGGTCCATTAAGACTGCGACAACCTATCATACACAACACTCAAACAAAACAGATCACACGCAACTGGAGTATAACAAAAAAAATGAAAAGAAACACAGAAAATAATCAACACAAAAAATACGCCTAAAGTTTTCCCCGGCAACGGAGCTAAAATTTGTTTCAACTAAAAGTGCACTCTTCATTGACTCATAATCGAATGAGGTAATCGTAGTGGAAAAGTTAACCCAAGTCGTCTCTCAAGAAAAACTTAACAGGGCTTATTATTCGTGTCAAACACAAAAAACGGTAAATCATAAACACTCTAATATCAAAGGGGGTTTTGGAACAAACAGGAATTGAAATATGGAAAAGTAAATTTAAAAAAGCAATCCTAGCTAGGGGTTGTCAATCCCTAGTTGATACCTAAAGAATGCATGAATACGAGGTAACTAAAAGCGTCGAATAAAACTAATCCAATTCCATCAATCACCAACAAAAATAACCTAAGCAAATCAACCTAAAATATAATTCTCCAATCTAATAGCAAAGCACAAAACTTAACAACGATTAAAGGATCAAGTAATCAACAATTCACACTTGAACAATAACTCGAGATCAAATTCATAAATCAAAAACAATAAAACACGATAGAGAATGCTTCAAGACACTAATAAGAATTCAATATCAAACTTCGTAAATCGTGATGATAGAATGCAAAGGAAATAAAATACCAATAGGAAAAGCAATAATCCGTAAACAACTCTGAATCTAAATCCAAATGAGCTAACAATCTAAGGTTATGATGCATAAATCGAAAGGAACGAATGAAGAAAGAAAAGTGAAGAATCGTCAATCTCACGTCTGACTCTGGAAAATAAAACTCAGAAACAAAGATTGAAAATTGTGATCCAAAAATTCACTCCTGACTAACCCTAACTCGGTGTGCGCGGCGTTTAAATGAGTGAGTGCCGGTTGCACGTTGAGCGAGCATGATAGAGCGTAAAACTTAAGGTGAACGTCGGTTGAGGACAAGCGCTCGCTGCTTGGGTAATTCTGTTTTAAAGGTGAACGATGGTTGGAGACGAGCGGGCGATTGGAGGGCGAACGGGCGCGTCAAAGCAAGCTGGAGCTCGCAGGGTGATTGAGCGCACTAGGGATGATCGGGCGCGTGGGATGGGCGAACGCGCAGGGGGTTGAGCGGGCGAGCGAGGCATGAGCGGACGTGCAGGGTTAAACCGATGCTCGACGATGGGAGGGCGCTCGACGATGAACGGGTATACAAGCAAGTGAGATGGTGCTCAGCGATGGAGGGTGCTCAGCGGGCGCGGTGTGACGAATGAGCGCACAAGCGGGCAAATGCGTGGGGCGAGCAAGCGCATATGCGGAGCGAGAGGGTGTTCGGTGCACCATGCAATGTATGTTCTACGGACGGGAGTATGCCATGCACTGTGTACGGGCGTCGTGCTCTGCGGGTGTTCACTTTCACGATGGGCCACGAGCTCTTAACTCTTTGTCAAATAATGAGCAAATTCTATACATCAAACTGAGAACAAAAATAAGTTCTTAGAACTAAATCACAAAGCAATTTTGCTAATAGATTAATAAAAAGATCCACAATCGAAACTAAAACCCTTCGGCAAGACAACCAAAATAACACCAAACAGATACTACCACCAAGAACTTCCAGCAAGAGCAGGCGGCACGAGAATGCTCCATCAGCAAACTAAAAGGCCAAATGATCATGCTGATGGAAACGGAATTCAAGGCTGAATTTGCCAGGAGAATTCTTGAAGTTCTCCGACCAATCAAGAAGCAAATCCTAACAATCTAAAATCATCTTAACTTCATCTTTTCGGTGTTCACGAGAGAATAATACCTTAGAATATAAGATGGATGCACCAAAGAAAGAAATGGAAGAAACTGCCAGTCTGCTGGCTGCCTATGCTAGTGGAGCAGATGGACTGCTCCTACACCGCCTTGAATTGAATTATCAGCGACCCCTCGATCTCCCTCCAGGCAGTTGTTGATGATGCCAAAATGGGGAAGAGATGAAGGAGGTTGCTGCTGCTGGAGTGGTGGCGGAGCATGCCCGTGCTGCTGAAGATGAAAGAGCAGTGGAAGAGGCGGCAACAGAGCTAGCACAAGTTTTGGCAGAATAAGAGCCAGTAGAAGCCGCAGAAGAGGCGGTTATTGAAGAGCGCCTAAGGAAGAAGGCATTTGCAGCCAAGAAAAAGGTTCTTCGCCCATCACCAAAGAAGTCGCTAATCAAACGAGGATGTCTACCTTGCTACCTTCCATGTAGGAGCCCCATTCGAGATGCTGGGAGACCTAGTCCAACCGGCAGCATGGTGGAGCAAGTGGCAGCAGACTGGGACTGAAAAATTGATGGGAGACATCTAGAGAATGTTGGCTGCGGCGGAGAAAAAAAAAGACTATTAGCAAGAGAATCGGTTCGATCAGCTTCAAGAAGAAAGGTTTACTGAAACCCAGGGTTGCAAGTGCTAGGCCCAGGACTAACAAATGGGTACCGACTGAGCTGAACAACAGATGGGAGAAGCTTGAGATGGAGTTCGTCATGTGGTATTATTACTTGATGGATCTTCCTGAAGCACCCAAAGTCGTAACTGACGGGTTCAGAAATCTCTCGCTGGAGTACAAAGACCAACCCCTTGTTGACAAGTTCGTCAATTACACGTACCAGTAGCATGTAAGCATAACTATCCCACCGAAGAAAGTTGTGCCACCTCGATGCGAGGGAACTTCATTGACCATGCACAAATCGAACAAGAATCCCTAGTAGCTACCGAGCTGATGAAAATTGATCCAGTGCAGTAGCTAGAGGAATTCTAAAAGTTGGTCAGCAATTTTTTTTTCTATGTATGGACAGCTAACGGATGAAGAAAATACAAGGTAGATGAGAAGATACACTAGTCAGATCTGTTGTAATAGTTTTGTATAGGATTATTGTTGATTTTGATTATAACTATGTATCCTTGTAATATTATCGTTGTAATATCAGCAACCTGTCATCTGTAAAACTGACCCAGTTCATCCTGACGACAATGACTCTTTGTCTAGGCTTTGTATTTGCTTTAAACTTTATTATGTTGAACTAACCCTAGTTTGCAGAGAAGGATGTTCACAACAAGGGAGAATCAAGTCCTTCTGCTAAAACTGGTTATCTACTTATCTGGTTTATTTTCGGTAAAATTCATAAGGTTTTGGCATTATCAAAAATGTGGAAAATTTCAGGAAAATTATCATAAATGTGTGTTTTGATTAGAACCCAAAACTTCTGATGATTGCTTACTGATGTAACTGATGTTGCTTACTTGTTTTGGAGTTAGACATTTTATTATAGGTTTCAGTAGAAAAACTACCAGCATGGGCAAGCCCAAGACTGAAGGAGTTCAAGTAGTACTGAAGCCAGCCATATTGATAAGAATATCAATACCAGTGCAACTGATAGAAGCTCAAATGAAGGATCGCGTACTGAATATTGAAGACTAAGTTAAGCCAATTGACGTTTGAAGACTGAAGTATAATGATGGTGATGAACAAAGCTACTAGAGTGAAGTCAAAGATTGAAGACTGACGTCGGAAGATTGAAGACTAAAGATCGGAGGCTGAAGACTCGGTACTGCTAGAAGCAATGAGTCAGGATATAACTAAGTGTGATACCAGCAACTGACTGTCCATGCTAGGAAATCAAAGCTAGTGACTGCAAGTCAAAGATAGTGATAGGTAGTCAATGTTGGCGAAACTAAGTAAAAGCTGGCTGATGAAAACTCAAAGCTGACTATTTCTATGTCAAACCGAAAGCATCAAACTGACTCAGGTTCTCAAACTGATAAAAGATGAGAGTCCATAGGTAGTATTGATAAAAAAGCGGTCGAGAGGACTATTTCTCGAAAGCGCCCAACTCAAGTCAACGTCTCAACGATAAAACACGGAGTCAACTCAACTGAAAAAATACTGAAATATTTAAACCTCGAGTGTTTGACTTGTCATGTGTCGTAGCATATTTACAGAAGATCCTAAAATGATAGAACACAATTTCAGAGTTGTAGATCTACAATGTTTGATAATGCAGAACCTAATAGCGATGTACGAGGATTCAAACGGGAAGAATTCAAATTACAATTAGAAGGACGTGATTGGTGCTCCATTCAACGGTACTATTTATCGTCTTCTATATAAATAGGTACAGAATCCAACCTTTGAAGGTTACGAAATGCTGCACATTCTTACTGTCTAAAGCATTCAAAGCTCAAAGCTCAAGAACTATCAAACAACGATTTCGAAGAAGGAAGTCTACAATGTTATCTATAAATCTTCAGTGCTCAAATATAATTATCTGCTCAAGGTTTCAGTATACACTTTCTTAAGTCTAGGATACTACTCGTTGTATATCTTAAGTCTAGACATACTGAGTTTGTCGCATGTGACAACTCAGATCTTAGTTGGAAAACCCCTCTTTATTACATATTATTGAAGTGTCTTCATCAACACACAATAGCACAACATCGTTTTAAACACTACATCAATATCAGTTTGATACTGATACTGGTGAGATAAAACTAAAAACTGTTTTTAAGTCAGTTTAAGTTTTCTGTAAGGCAAATACAGTAACCACCACATTTCGTAAGCACATCAGTTATCAATTCAACTGACCAGCTACCTCAGTAGTTAGTAGGTTTGCTAACTGATATCTCTCAGTACAAGACTCCTCTTATCTGAACTGACCAAAGATGATTGACGCCAAGGTCTTGAACTATTAGTTACCTAACCACCACTGACCCGAAGACTCGCTAGTCTTGTGAAAAGAAAAAAATTGAAATTTTCATAACATGTGTATTCCTCTCCCCACATACACCAGCACGTACCCTGATGGACCCATCACAACAACTCAATATTTAAATAACTTTGTGTTTCTTCAGTTGGATTAACTTTGTGATTTTTAGTACGTTGCCTTTAAGTTGTATCAGTCAAGACTACTTCGTGTTTTATCAGCAAGCTCAACTCCGTCTTTTATCAGTTTTGTGATCTTGAGTCAGTTCGATGCTTCAGCTTGACGTGGATCTCAGCAGCTTCGACTCATAAGCTGTTGGTATGACACTTAGTTATATTCTTCACTTTTTTGTTTTCAGCAGTGGTGAGTCTTTAGTCTTTTGATTTCAGTATGCTTGACATTAGTCTTCTGTTGAGTTGGTACTGAAAATTCTTTCAGTATTACTAGCTTCAGTACTGCTTGAACTCTAACAGTATTGAGCTTGTCCAAACTAGTAGATCTTCTACTGAAACCTGTAAACAAAAAACTGACTCCCTAACAAGTGAGCAACTAGATAATCATTAGTGGGTTTTAGGATCTAATCAATTCACATCGTTAATACAGAATTTTTTTCACACACATTTTGAATATATGGATGCACCACAATTTGACAAGTGGTAGGCCCATTTTCATTTATTTTTAAATTTCCGCAAGGGAAAAGTAGGAAGAGAACAAAACAACTTTCTTCTTCTTCTTCTTCTTCTTCTTCTTCTTCTTCTTCTTCTTCTTCTTCTTCTTCTTCTTCTTCGACTTTAATAGCGACGATGAACAATAGATATTGAGAGAAAAGAAGAAGATTATGATGATTTTAAAAAGAAAAATGAGGAATTTTGAGGAAAAATCAGAATGAGACTTTAAAAGAAGATTGATGATCGAGAGATATGGAGGCTACGGTAGTGGTTTTCAACGAAGTTTGCGGTAACTGGAGAAGCGAGACGACAGAGTTGACGGAGAAGGATTAGAGAAACTTTTGCTATCAAAAAATATCCACATGCATTTAACAAAACACACTCATATATATAAAAAATATAAACCTATATGTTGGTCAAAAAACACAACATGCAAACAAAACACGCTCTGCATATAATAAAACATACACATAGATGTTGGCCAACGAGTGTTGGGGAGCGTACGGACGCTTCCAATATACATGCATATTTTTGTTTATTTATGTGCATATATAAGTTCAACTATATGCATGATTTATTTTTTTATATCACATAACCAATCAAATTACTAATTTGTCCTTATTGTAGCGAAATCAAGGAAAATAAACTTAGAATCTGATCCGAAAAAATCTCAACCATATAATTTATGAGAGGAATGGATAAAATTAAATTCTACATATTGTTTAAGATATGGGTACTATATGATACCAATTATACTTATAAAAATGTAAGTAATTTATATGTTAGCATTGTTATTTGCGGTGTTAACGAACAGAGCAAATTGAGACGAGTTTCATAGTCGTAGGAGTTAACCGAGCCGCTTTCTCTTGTAGTGGCTAGCTCATGTGAAATTGTTGTTGAGTTAATTTAGACCTCATCCCTTTTATATAGGTATGCATATTTATGTTTTAAAAACGATTTTTTTTTGGTGGTAAAAGGATAAACGAAATATTTATAATGAAACAAAAGTACATAGAAATAGTTTTTATAATATAAATAAATATTTATTTGCATTTTGAGAAAATTCGATCTTATAAATATATTATATATTATATTATAATGTACATAAATAAAAAGATTCTCAAGTCAAAGAAGTCCACTTGAAACAAGTTTCTAGAATCTAAGATCTATTTTAAACAAAAGACAAAAGTAAGGAAAAATTCTTGCTTTAAGGTCCAATTTGTACTCGAGGCCCATTCTGCCATGTAACAGCCCGCCAATCTAAAGTACGGATTAACGGGACTGTTACTATTAAACAGGGATTAAGAACATAATTTCCAATAAACTCTCAAGGCTCCAAACTGTTATAAATAAACACACGATGATTTCATACAAACTACCAACAGATCATCAACAAAAGGGTTCAACTGATCTGAAGGTAACATAAGTAATATCTAAAAATATAACATAGTGTTTTGAATAGCGAAAAGCATGTGAATGCATATATGACGATATACATTCAAGGTGAACTATCAGCGACAAAAACTCCGACTGCTCAACACTTGTCCATCCATCAGCAGCTCAACCTGCACATTTAAAAACAAACATGCAGGGCTAAGTACAAGATTGCACTTAGTGGACTCATGCCAAAATCATTTCATTAAATTACACTACCCATTAGTATAACACGAGGGTTTTAGTTGAAATAACTCGTGAATACCAAAACATTTTATCATTTTTTTAAAAGATTCGCCTGCGCAGGCATTTTGTGATTCGTATGATCCGTATCATTTACATAATCGTTCATAATCGATCTCACGCCGTAAGTAGCCTCCTTCACCGACGCCGTGATCGGTCAAGATATTGCTAACGGCTCACAATCACATAGTCGTGATTACGATCCGACTAGATCTACGACCGCCGATGATGTTGCTAACGGCTCACGATCACACCGGTGTACACGTTAACCCTAGCTGTGAATTTCGCATCCGACTCAGGATCCGATATCGATTTTCTGATAAAGTTGGGAGCTACCCAACAACTGATTCACTTTCACGGTTGGCTCGCCCAACCACATGATAGGATACATACGTTAAAACATAAATACTTTGGGCATGTAATTGAATAACAATTCATAATCATTTCTCAACTGAAAGCTTTGTAAATAAATACTTTTCGAAGAAAGCGTCGTAAATAAAAGGGTTTTTGAGTAAAGCCCACCTCGTATACGAAGGTCGTTATACTACGGTCTCCTTTTCCTACGTCACTGCCCCGTCCAAGTATCACCTTAACGTAAGAATGATTTTAGTACGTCGGTCACGTTCGATAGAGACGAACATAGTCTTATAACGTTCTATGCATCAAATAAGGCTAACGCCGGACTTATTTTAACGTTTCCTAATCAATTGATGTCGATTACGGATTTTCTTGATTTATAAGGAATATTCTACCTTTTTAATATATAATGTACGTTTTAATGTACTTACGTAACGTAAGTTACATTGTTACTAAACGTACTACGTCACATAGATCACGTATTATCGAATTGTGTGCCCGTTGACCTTGGTCAACGTTTTTGGTCAACAATTTTGACCAAGTCAACAAGAAGTCAACAATTTTGACTTTGGTCAACAAAAAGTCAACATTTTGACTTTTTCAATTATTTATGAAATTCTATCATTTTATGTGCAATTCTTGTTCTAAAAATTCCCATAAAATCATAATATGTCTAAAACATCATTTTAGATCATATTATGTAATTACTTTGGTCAAATAAAATCATATACCTTAGAATTATACTATATGGTTTTCGGTTTTCATAATTCACTAAGTAAAAAATTATTTAAAAATTCTAATAAATTCACATAACACTTAATCATCCTTAACTATGCTTACTATAACATAATTGTTATTTATTATGAACTATTGAATTTAATTTACCTAAGTCATATTTGAAACTTTGACTTAGGTCCAATTAATTTTATAAATTTCAATAAATTCACACAACCATATTTTATGAATCTACATCATCAATATGACATGATAACACTTAAATATGGATTATATTACAACCTACTATCATATATTATAAATTTCGAAAATCTTGAACTTAGGTACTAAAGTTCTCCAAAAATTCTATATAAATTCATATAAGCTTATTTAATACCCTAAATTATTATTCCATGCTCAAATCAACAATTAAAAATCAAAATCATCAACATATCATCCTCCTAAGTTTTCGGTCCAAGTTTTAAATTTAATAGCATGCTTAATTTTATGATATAATCATACCACATGCTTAATAACATCATATAAACATAATACCTAAACATATTAGCATAGGTTATGTAATTTTCGAAAATCACATGAACATACTAAGCTTATAACATGAATTCTAACGTATATAAGAAGCTCGTAAGAAATCTAACCTCTTAATCGGATTTGAATTGATTGGCGAACGTTTATTTGTTCTAAGCTTGGATTTGAGGGATTGGGGAACACTCTCTCATTTAGAATCTATTATTTTCGATTTTCTTGGTATATGATGAATAAATGGAGAGCTCCTATCATATATTTATAGGCATATGCAAGTGGTCCCCTAATTATTATATTAAAAATATCTAAAATCCATTGCTTGGTGACCAAGAATTTTCGGTCACCTCCCTATACTAAGGGACAAAATTTTATCCTTATCTTATACACCTCAACTTGCTACCTTATCCTTTAATTAGATACATTGAATCTTCCTTGAATTATTTAAATTATCCCATTGTATACTATGTTGTGTGTGTCGGCCATTACTATAGCCTAAGGTAGATTTTTATTTTTTTTTCCTTGTACTATATACTTTACTATGATATAATACAGTATTAATTTAGCAATTATCAATTTTTGACTTATACACATGTAATTATACTATAAGGTTTGAAACTAGAATTTTCCAATCTTATCCCATGCCATTTTCGATCACTACCAAATTCCAAACCTAGATTACTTGTTCAAATTGAACACCACCTTATCTCTTTACACAAGTGGATCCTTATCATATCTAAATGAGATCTTATCTTATCTCCACATTTAATAAGGTTAGATTTGGTGCATTTAACTTTATAAAACCATAAAATTTTCGCCCACTATTAACCCAATGGGATAGGATATTTGTCCTCTTGTTAATTAATACTACTTTACACCTAATATAAGATAAGATCGAACTCATAGCTTATCCTTAATTATAGGATAATGTTTATCACATAAAATCATACTACTGAAAATCTTAAAATTTCGCCACTTTGGAGCACAAGTGCACCCCCACTTGTGCAAGTTGTAATACACCTCATTTTTTCCTTAATGAAATCATAATAATATAATAATTATCATATATCATTAATTGAATAAGAATAAAAATTAAATTTTACTTAGGAAACCCTAATTTTCGAAAATCACTAAGGTATTCCCAAACATTTTATTTCCTTGTATAAAATAGCTATTACATAATTATGTGACATATTATAAGTCTTTAAATATTAAATTTAATCATAGAAAAGTATTTAAAATAATTTTAGATTTCAAAAACCCTAATTTCGAATTATACAATTTCGAAAATTTCAAAATAGGGTACATTCTTTTCTTTAAATTTTCTAGCATTATTTAATGATAAATAATGCTCTTATATAATAAAATAATCATAGGAATTTGAATTTTATAATTTCGTAATCGTCGCCGAGTTATCGATTCATCTCTAAAACCGACGCGTTTGAAACGCCTCAAGATTCTTATAGGCTAATTATCTCTAAACGTTCAAAATAAAGTTATAACAACTTTATTTATTCCTATAATAATAGGAATTTTGAAATTAAGCTTAATCGCTAATAATCTCAGAAAAGCGAATTGTCGAATTTATTCGACGTTAGAAAATTATGTTGAAAGGAATAATGGAAATTATATTCCTTAATTCACTAAGCATCAGTGAATCTCACATAGAAATTATCCAATTATGCTTGGTCAAAGTCAAGAGTTGACTAATTAAGATTTTAATTACTGAATTAATAATACTAATTACGAAATTTATTATCGTAATTCAATATTAAAATTACGGGATATTACATTCTACCCCCCTTAAAATAAATTTCGTCCCGAAATTTGCATACCTCAAAAGAGTTCGGGGTATCGCTCTTTCATTGCGTCCTCGAGTTCCCATGTGGCTTCTTCTTGTCCGTGGTGCTTCCATAGGACTTTTACTAAGGGGATATATTTATTTTTCAACCGTTGAACCTTATGGTCTAAAATAGCCACAGGTTCCTCTTCGTAGCTCATGTCAGGATTTAAGACCACGTCGTCATGATGTATTACGTGTTTCGGATCATACACGATTTCCTCAATCATGACACGTGAAACACATTATGGACATTACCCAAACTCGTGGTAATGTTAGTCATAAGCTACGGGCCTATTTTCTCAAGGATCTCGTAAGGTCCTATAAATCGTGGTCTCAATTTTCCCTTTACCCCAAATCTTACAATGCCTTTAGATGGAGAGGTTTTAAGGAAAACATTTTCCCCACACTCAAATTCAAACTCGGATCTCGGGTATCGGCATATGATTTACGCCATCCCGAGCTTCCTTTATTCTTTGTCTTATTTGACGAACAATTTCAATCATTTCTTCTACTGAATCAGGCCCTAAAATTTTCCTTTCACCAACTTCATCCCAATAGAGTGGTGATCGACATTTCCTTCCATACAATGCTTCGTATGGGGCCATATTAATTGTCGCCTGATAACAATTATTGTAGGCGAACTCAATAAGTGGTAAAACTTGTTCCCAAGTTGCGCCTCGATCCAATACTACCGTTCTCAACATATCCTCTAGCGTTTGGATCGTTCGTTCTGATTGGCCATCCGTCGTGGATGAAAAGCAGTGCTAAAATTCACTTATTCCCCAATTCCTTTTGTAAGCTAACCTAGAATCTCGAAGTAAACTTTGAATCTCTATCAGAAGTGATAGATTTCGGTATTCCATGCAGATGTATAATTTCCTTAACATATAACTGGGCTAATTTTTCGGATCCATAAGTAATTCGAATTGGTAGGAAATGAGCACATTTTGTAAGGCGATCCACTACTACCCATATAGCAGTATTTCCCTTTTGTGACTTTGGAAAACCTGTTACAAAGTTCATAGCTATGTCGTCCCATTTCCATTCGGGTATTTCTAAAGGTTGCAGCTTTCCATATGGCCTTTGATGTAACGCCTTTACTTGTTGACAAGTAAGACAACGTTCAACGAAAGAGGCTATATCCCTTTTCATTCCTTCCCACCAGAACTTTCCTCGTAAGTCTTGGTACATTTTAGTACTGCCTGGATGGGCGGTATAAGGAGTATCATGAGCTTCATTCATGATTTCATTTGTAAGCTCCTCATTGTTTGGAATGCATAGCCTTTCTTCAAACAATATGGCGTTATCAGCTGCCTCTTTGAAACCTTTTTGTTCTTCCATTCTAACTTTAACCCTTATCTTTTCTAGTTCCTCATCCTTTCTTTGTTCTTCTATGATTTTATTCCTTAAATCAGACATCATAGTAAGGGTAGCAATATTACCCATGATTGTCTTTGGTGGTTCGATTATCTCTATTGACAATTTCTCAAACTCTTCAATGAGTTTTCCTTCCTTTGTCAAGAGACATCCATGTTTTGATTGACCTTTACGACTCAAGGCATCCGCTACTACATTAGCTTTCTCTGGATGATAGTTTATGCCACAGTCGTAGTCTTTTACTAATTCGAGCCATCTCCTTTGTCTCATGTTCAGATCTTTTTGCTCGAAAAAGTATTTTAAACTTTTGTGGTCAGTAAAGATTTCACATCTCACCCCGTAGAGATGATGTCTCCAAATCTTTAAGGCATGGACCACAGCTGCCAGTTCCAAGTCATGAGTCGGGTAGTTCAACTCATGTGGTCTAAGTTGCCGTGATGTGTAAGCTATTACCTTTCCTTCTTGCATCAATACGCAACCAAGTCCATTTTTGGAAGCATCGGTATAGATAACATATTCTTTGTTCGAATCTGGAACAGCTAATACCGGTGCACTAGTCAGTTTTTCTTTTAACGTTTGGAAACTTGTTTCACACTCATCAGTCCAAGTAAATTTAATTCCTTTTCGAGTAGCTGTTTCATTGGCCTTGCTATCTTGGAGAATCCTTCAATGAATCTTCTATAGTAACCAGCTAATCCTAGGAAACTTCGAATTTCATTTTGAGTGGTCGGTGTTTTCCATCCTTGTACAGCCTCGACCTTTGCCGGATCAACTTTTATTCCTTCCGCTGACACAATGTGTCCAAGGAATATTACTTCCTTAAGCCAAAATTCACACTTGCTGAATTTAGCATAAAGTTGTTCGGCTCGTAGGGTCTGTAACACTGTTCTCAAGTGTTCTCTATGTTCCTCCTCGTTCTTTGAATAGATGAGAATATCATCTATGAAGACTAAGACAAACTTATCCAAATATGGATGGAACACTCGGTTCATAAGATCCATGAATACGGCAAGTGCATTAGTCAGACCGAACGACACTACTACAAACTCGTAGTGACCATACCTTGTTCGGAATGCCGTCTTGGATATATCTTCCGGTCATACCTTTAATTGATGGTAGTCTGACTTAAGATCGATTTTCGAGAATATGCTTGCACCTCTTAACTGATCGAACAAATCGTCTATCCTTGGTAGCGGATATTTGTTCTTAAGCGTCAATTTGTTTAATTCCCGATAATCGATGCACATCCGCAGCGAACCATCTTTCTTCTTGACGAACAGGACAGGTGCTCCCCATGGTGAAACACTTGGTCTAATAAAACCCAAGTCCAATAATTCTTAGATTTGAATTTTTAGCTCTTCGAGTTCCTTTGGTGCCATTCTCAGACGACGCTTTTGATCTGGGCTGATCCCGCTCCGCATCAATTGTGAACTCTAGCTGCGCATGCGGGGTAGTCCAGCAATGTGTCGAAAGATGTCCGAAATTCGAACAATTTCCACGTCTTCGATCCTTGTTTCTGCCTTTTCTTCTCCATTTAGATAAACAAGGAATGCTTGACATTCCTTCTTGTTCATCATTCTCCTTGCTTGAATGCGGATATTATTGGGACTTTCCATGCTAATCCCATAGAAATTCGTAGCTTCTTTTCCCGGTGGTTGCATCGAAATTCTTCTCTCCTTGTATAGAATCGTGGAATGGTTTTCGCCAACCAATCCATTCCTAGGATTATATCTACATCCCCATAGGTATTACGTTTAAGTTATTTGCTAGAACCTTAAGTGAGCTAAGTTCAACTCTAAGTTCGAGCAAGCACGTAACGGTCATAATACCTCCTATAGGTGACGAGATTCTCATTTCCGATTCGTTTCTTCAGTTTAAGTTCTAACATATCAACGCATGCTTTGAAATGAAAGAATGCGAAGCACCCAGATGTCGAGTAGTATAATAGGTACATTGCAAAGTAATCCCATACCCGCTAGGTTACCTTGGTTACGCTTTCGCTTTGGCGCCTATGTAGCTCATAGGCTCTGGCCTTTGGTAGCCGCGACCGACGAGGTGCTTGCCTCTGTTGATATGGCTCTTTGTTGCCGCGATTGATCTTGTCTCTGCGCTCTTCTTGTTTATTCTTCTTGCCTTCTTCTTCTGTTGGTACCGAATCGCCTTAACGGTTGGGTAGGGCCGCTTGATTTGGCCTTTCCATAGTTATCTGGCGAATCCCAGGGCATTCATTTGCATAGTGGCCCTTCACGCCACACTTATAGCAACCGACGTTTCCAGCCATGCACACCCCTGTGTGCCTTCTGTTACATTTCGGGCATGGCGGAATTCTCACTATCTCTTGGGTAGGTGGAGTAAATATGGGTCTCCTCCAGCCTTGCCCTTGCGAAGCCATGTTATTCTGCCATGGTCTTTTGTTTCTATTATTAAAGCCTCCTCGGTTGAAGTTGTTATTATTGGGACCTCCTTCCCATTTGCGCTTCCCCTTGTCACCGACATTCTGTGACTGAGTCGGTGCAGGTTTCTCTTCGGGCATTGCAGCCTCTATGTCTAATGCTCGACTAAGAGCTTCCGTATAAGTTAAGTCACCATGACTTGCTAGTGACATCCTTATTTCGGGCCTCAGACACTTTCATGTCACTTTCATGTCAGTGCTTACAAAATCCGTGGCGTATCTAGACATATCGCAAAACAGTCGGTCATACTCAGTGACCGACATCCTGTTCTGCTTTAGGTTGAAGAATTCAACCTCTTTCTTCTTCCGATAACTTTTTGGAATGTACTTCTCATACATTTCCATTTTGAAGTCGTCCCAGGTGAAATATTCCATCTGTTCTGGGGTCAGTGTCTTCCTTCTTGCCTCCCACCAGAAGTTTGCGGGTCCGGTGAGTTGGAAGGTAACGCAAGACAACCTCTCTTGCGTGGTACAACGAAGGAAGTCAAAGATTCGTTCAATAGCCCTGACCCACAGTTCGGCATCTTCTGGGCTTCCTTTGCCATTGAAAGAAGGTGGGTTTTGCCTAAGGAATAACTCCCAACCCTACGGTTAGGTGGAGGTGGAGGTGGTTGCGGTATCACCTCTTCTTCTTCCTCGGGTTGGGGTACTCTGCCCCTTCTTCTTCCCCTCCTTCTATTTTCGGGTTCTGGTGCGCGTCTTGGTGGCATTCACTAATGTAAAAATACCATTAGCATTCGTATAACATTTTTCACAATTTATGTATACTTAACATCTTTGTGTAAATTTTAAGCATAGAACAGCTTTAGCAAAATCACACATCCATCTAATACTCATTTTGTCCCAAAACCCTTCTAGGGTTATTGTATATATATAAGGAAAATGCCTCATAGAGGACTTTTCTGTACAAGTCATAAGACTTCAAAAAGATCTCAAAGTGTTTACAAAGTACTATGCTTCTATAGTTACTGCTATAGCATTTCTAGGCACACTATATACATGTCACCTTTTTACTACTATGTTTTCTTCATACATACTATCCATACTATCTATGGTATGATTTACTATCTTCCCATAAGTTTCATTTAGGTTTTGACGTCGTCGAGTGCCCTTCATCAGAGTCATATTCTTCGCATGGGAACTTGCCAGTGTCCAAATATGTATTTGCCTCGTACAGCAAGTGATCCAACTCTTTCATAGGGCCGGGGTATCGCCTCTCTCTCCATGAGACCGAATCCTGTGTCACTTTGATCTCATTTCGAGGCATAGCTAATGGGGTAGAATATAGGTTGACGTGTTGGGCTCCATAGTGCCATGCGTACTGTTGAGGAAAGATTCTCACAGGTGCTGCTCCATATAGGTCATGTGTACTTTTGAGATGGTTGACAAACCCTGGTAGATATGCCAGAATCTCTGGATTTTCTCTATGGATAACATATTCCCTTGCTACTTCTCTCGCATACTCCTGCCAGTCTGTCGGTAGTAGGTGAATGAGTCGCTAAACACCATCCAAAGCTGTTATCCCGTGGTAATGAGCTCTTATCCAAAGGCGCAAGAACTCATCCAGGAATTGCCCTATATCGGTGCCTGGCCTATAATGAAAGAATCTATACTCGAGCTCCTCATTCGTAACCTTCCATTTTCCTGCCATCTGAATACAGATAGTACTAGCGTAAGTTCATCTATACATATCTGATAAGCAGATAAGGTAAACTGGATATATATATCTGTTAAGCAGATAAGGCAAACACATCTGATAGGCAGATAAATGTTTGCAGCAAGGATCTATTGTTCAATATACATCATAATTTCACTTATGGGATTTCTATCTTCAACTTTCTAAGTTCTTTGGTTCTTTAGCAAAATTTTCAGTCTAACTTCAACTGTTCTTCACGAATTATGAAGAAGGATTCAGGATTTCTGTCCTTCATATGAAATGAATTTCGTTTTGATAAGAGTATGTGAGCGAAAACCGTTTGCAAAACGGAGTTCAAACGAATAAGAATGAGTCAAAACAAAATCACTGCGCAGTGCAGTTTTCTGCCTGCGCGCCCGTGCGCCGGGAATTACTCCTTTCCGGACGATTGCAAGCTCATGCTCCGTTTCGTACGAGTTTTCTTTTCACGATTTGTTCTGCTTTCCATGGTCCATATCGAACCCATGCGTCTTGCACCTTTGATCCCTTCTTTTTGCTTTCGTCAGCCTTTCGTTGAAGACTCGAGTTTGTTTTCAACTGACTTTTCGTTCGTTCGTAAATCAATTCCTCACTATTGTTTTCGCAAAAGGATCAAGCTCCTAGAACTCATACTTCTATGTTCAAGAGGTGAGCATGCTTCTTAGAGCATCTATGTTCTTTTGGGAATAACATATCCATTTTTCAAAATAAATTGTAAAACTTTGAATAAATATTTCAAAAATTCATAACATAATTTCTGTACTCATGCTTTCAATCACTTTTGACATTATCATGTCAACTGTTTCTCATTCTCTATAAACTCTGTCTCATATCACTGATAACTCATTATCATATCACTTTTGACATAAAATTGTCAACTTTTCTCATAATACTAAAAATTTCTTTTTGGAATACGTTCCAAAACTTTCATGACTTTCACTGCTTTCAAAATATGAGTTCAATCTCGTTTTTCAAAACATTCAAGTTCAACTGTTTCAACTTTCAACTTTCAATCTCAAAACTGAGAAAATAATTTACCTCTTTCCCGGTTGAGCTTGATGTGATGGAGTGTTGAGCACAGTCAGCTGATTTCTAGAAGTCTAGTGACTCAATCTAGACTTAACTTTTAAAAGAAGGTTTTTAGGGTTCAAAGGACGACCTTGGCTCTGATACCAACTGTAACAGCCCGCCAATCTAAAGTACGGATTAACGGGACTGTTACTATTAAACAGGGATTAAGAACATAATTTCCAACAAACTCTCAAGGCTCCAAACTATTATAAATAAACACATGATGATTTCATACAAACTAGACCAACAGATCATCAACAAAAGGGTTCAACTGATCTGAAGGTAACATAAGTAATATCTAAAAATATAACAGAGTGTTTTGAACAGCGAAAAGTATGTGAATGCATATATGACGATATACATTCAAGGTGAACTATCGTGACAAAAACTCCGATCGCTCAACACTTGTCCATCCATCAAGAACTCAACTCGCACATTTAAAACAAACATGTGGCTAAGTACAAGATTGCACTTAGTGGACTCATGCCAAAATCATTTCATTAAATTACACTGCCTATTAGTATAACACGAGGGTTTTAGTTGAAATAACTCGTGAATACCAAAACATTTTATCATTTTTTTTAAAAGATTCGCTGCAGCATTTTCTCGATTCGTATGATCCGTATCATTTATAACTTTTCATAATCGATCTCACGCCGTAAGTAGGCCTCCTTCTACCGACGCCGTGATCGGCCAAGATGTTGCTAACGGCTCACAATCACATAGTCGGGATTACGCATCGACTAGGATCTATGATCGCCGATGATGTTGCTAACGGCTCACGACACACACTTGGTGTACACGCTAACCCTGAGCGAATTCTCGCATCCGACTGGATCCGATATCGATTTTACGATAAAGTTGGGAGCTACCCAACAATCGATTCACTTTCACGGTTGGCTCGCCCAACCACATGATAGGATACATACATTAAAACATAAATACTTTGGGCATGTAATTGAATAACAGTTCATAATCATTTCCCAACCGAAAGCTTTGTAAATAAATACTTTTCAAGAAAGTCGTAAATAAAAGGGTTTTGAGTAAAGCCCACCTCGTATCTGAAGGTCGTTATACTACGGTCTCCTTTTCCACGCCAACGCCCGCCCAAGTATCACCTTAACGTAAGAATGATTTTAGTACGTCGGTCGCGTTCGATAGAGACGAACATAGTCTTATAACGCTCTATGCATCAAATAAGGCTAACGCCGAACTTATTTTAACGTTTCTAATCAATTGATGTCGATTACGGATTTTCTCGATTTATAAGGAATATTCTACCTTTTAATATATAACGTACGCGTTTAATGTACTTACGTAACGTAAGTTACATTGTTACTAAACGTCTTCGTCACATAGATCACGTATTATCGATTGTGCCCGTTGACCTTGGTCAACATTTTTGGTCAACAATTTTGACCAAGTCAACAAAAAGTAAACAATTTTGACTTTGGTCAACAAAAGTCAACATTTGACTTTTTCAATTATTTATGAAATTCAATCATTTTATGTGCAATTTTGTTCTAAAATTCTATAAAATCATACTATGTCTAAAACATCATTTTAGATCATATTATGTAATTACTTTGGTCAAATAAAATCATATACCTTAGAATTATACTATATGGTTTTCGGTTTTCATAATTCACTAAGTAAACAATATTTTAAAAATTCTAATAAATTCACATAACACTTAATCATCCTTAACTATGCTTACTATAACATAATTGTTATTTATTATGAACTATTGAATTTAATTTACCTAAGTCATATTTCGAAACTTTGACTTAGGTCAAATTAATTTTTATAAATTTCAATAAATTCACACAACCATATTTTATGAATCTACATCATCAATATGACATGATAACACTTAAATATGGATTATATCACAACCTACTATCATATATTATAAATTTCGAAAATCTTGAACTTAGGTACTAAAGCTCTCCAAAAATTCTATATAAATTCATATAAGCTTATTTAATACCCTAGATTATTATTCCATGCTCAAATCAACAATTAAAAATCAAAATCATCAACATATCATCCTCCTAAGTTTTCGGTCCAAGTTTTAAATTTAATAGCATGCTTAATTTTATGATATAATCATACCACATGCTTAATAACATCATATAAACATAATACCTAAACATATTAGCATAGGTTATGTAATTTTCGAAAATCACATGAACATACTAAGCTTATAACATGAATTCTAACGTATATAAGAAGCTCGTAAGAAATCTAACCTCTTAATAGGATTTGAATTGATTGGCGAACGTTTATTTGTTCTAAGCTTGGATTTGAGGGATTGGAGAACACTCTCTCTTTTCTCTCTATTATTTTCGATTTTCTTGGTATATGATGAATAAATGGAGAGCTCATATCATATATTTATAGGCATATGCAAGTGGTCCCCTAATTATTATATTAAAAATATCTAAAATCCATTGCTTGGTGACCAAGAATTTTCGGTCACCTCCCTATACTAAGGGACAAAATTTTATCCTTATCTTATACACCTCAACTTGCTACCGTATCCTTTAATTAGATACATTGAATCTTCCTTGAAATATTTAAATTATCCCATTGTATACTATGTTGTGTGTGTCGGCCATTACTATAGCCTAAGGTAGATTTTAATTTTTTTTCCTTGTACTATATACTTTATTATGATATAATACAGTATTAATTTAGCAGTTATCAATTTTTGACTTATACACATGTAATTATACTATAAGGTTTGAAACTAGAATTTTCCAATCCTATCTCATGCCATTTTCGATCACTACCAAATTCCAAACCTAGATTACTTGTTCAAATTGAACACCACCTTATCTCTTTACACAAGTGGATCCTTATCATATCTAAATGAGATCTTATCTTATCACCACATTTAATAAGGCTAGATTTGGTGCATTTAAATTTATAAAACCATAAAATTTTCGCCCACTATTAACCCAATGGGATAGGATATTTGTCCTCTTGTTAATTAATACTACTTTACACCTAATATAAGATAAGATCCAACTCATAACTTATCCTTAATTATAGGATAATGTTTATCACATAAAATCACATAAAATCATACTTGAAAATCTTAAAATTTCGCCACTTTGGAGCACAAGTGCACCCCACTTGTGCAAGTTGTAATACACCTCATTTTTTCCTTAATGACATCATAATAATATAATAATTATCATATATCATTAATTGAATAAGAATAAAAATTAAATTATACTTAGGAAACCCTAATTTTCGAAAATCACTAATGTATTCCCAAACATTTTATTTCCTTGTATAAAATAGCTATTACATAATTACGTGACATATTATATGTCTTTAAATATTAAATTTATTCATAGAAAAGTATTTAAAATAATTTTAGATTTCAAAAACCCTAATTTTGAATTATACAATTTCGAAAATTTCAAAATAGGGTACATTCTATTCTTTAAATTTTCTAGCATTATTTAATGATAAATAATGCTCTTATATAATAAAATAATCATAGGAATTTGAATTTTATAATTCCGTAATCGTTCGGCTGAGTTATCGATTCATCTCTAAAAACCGACGTTTGAAACGTCTCAAGATTCTTATAGGCGAATTATCTCTAAAACGTTCAAAATAATGTTATAACAACTTTATTTATTCCTATAATAATAGGAATTTCGAAATTAAGCTTAACGCTAATAATATCAGAACGAATCGTCGAATTTATTCGACGTTAGAAAATTACGCGTTCAAATGAATATTGGAAATTATATTCCTTAATTCACTAAGCATCAGTGAATCTCACACAGAAATTATCCAATTATACTTGGTCAAAGTCAAGAGTTGACTAATTGAGATTTTAATTACTGAATTAATAATACTAATTACGGAATTTATTATCGTAATTCAATATTAAAATTACGGGATATTACATGCCATGTCAAATTAAAACTCTGTCGGCGTTCACTTTAATGTGGCAAACATAATTTTCTAATTTTAACAAAATTATGGTGGATGATCCAAAATGTATGCACAAACTCTATTCCATAAGAAAAGTAGTACGAAATAAATGTTAACAATTATATCAATAAAAATATAAACAAATAAATTACATACATCCATTCATACGATACGAATGCTATCAACAACTGTTATTTATATTGAGAACTACCACTAATTAATTATATTGTTTATTGTACATACATTGCTATCAACAACTGTTATTTATATTGAGAACTACCACTAATTAATTATATTGTTTATTGTACATACATTGTGTAGATAAATATACAAAAGACAAACTCAAACATAAAAATCCAATCCAAAATATGAAAAGCAATTATATGGAGACCTATATATGAAAAAAGTTCAAATGGTTAATAGATCCAGCAAAAATTTAACCTCTATATAAAATCCTATGGGACTCCAATCCATTAACATAGATAAACACGAAACTATTCTTTTTGCCTTAAAAAGAGTTGAATGAATTAAGATTTTCTGTCTTGTGTAAATCTTCACTTTGAAGCACTACTCCAAACACATATGTACTTACCCTATTTAAGGATTTTGTGATGGAAAAATTGCATTTACCCATACTTCCGAAAATCTATCTTGGATATTTAATTCATTATATATTAATTATATTTCTAGCATGTTACTATATAATTAATTGTAACAAATAAGAGTTTTTTCATATTTACCTACGAATTTCTAGTAAATCCGATCAACTGCTGACTCTAGCTTTGATCTTCTGAATTATGTCTCGGATGTCTGATCTCAAATACCGGGTGAGAGTAATCTATGGAGGACACCTAAATTTTGGCCCCTAGTGTATATTGATGATTTTTGAAAATCACATGTGAGGAGTGAATGATCTAATTTTCTCCTACCATATATTTATAGTGCTCTCCCTAGAATCTAATGTGATAAGACTCTGGTACAACTAATAAATACAATAATTATATTTTTCCATGAAGATAATTCATTTCTAAAATAATTATTTCTTGATATCTAATAATATCAAATAATATATATCTAGACTAGAAGATATATTAAATAAATAATATAATAATCAGAACAGAATCCCAGTGGAATTCCTAGGGGGTCGCCGAAAATTTCATAGACAATAGGCATTATCTTATGTTCAGTCCAAAACATAAATTAATTCATAAACATTTATTCATTCCACTAGAGAATAAAAGCTGACTTACCCTTTAGTATCAAAGTTGAGTCGGGCTTGTACTTAGACTTATGAATCTCCGTATTTAAGATATCGTACATCCATTAATTATTTATAGTACTATGATTACTTAAAATAATTAATCTCTCTAATTTTTTTAAGTAGTATCACTCGACCTTATTATTGTAATTGAGCTAACTCAATCTGCATGGTTCACTACAATAAACCTTTTGAGCTCCTTAAGGGACGTCATTATCCTAAACAAATACGGTGACTTGATAAAGGTAACCAGCATGACATACAAGCACTTTCACCACTCAAGATGCGGACAATATTGGGTTATCACATGTAACCCTTACCAATAACAAGTCAAAGTGATGGTTAGTAACTCATACTCACCTGAAACCTTATCGAGGTTTAGATCAATGTAAAATTATCGAGATCTAGGTTCTTATCGACAGTTAATAGAAGTATTCATCTAACTGTGGTCCATCAATACTCAAGACGTACCAACACAGGCAATCAACCAATTCAAGTTACTTCTTATCTATACTGCAGCTTATACCAACAACTCGTCATGAAGTTGTCTCAACTGCGATCCTTTTTATATCTCAACCAGCTTAACCAATCATACAGACTTTTGTGATCTTCTATACACTAGATGATCTAACTTTTATGGTTATGGACTGAATCTCTAAGTCCGTAGCGGTTTGCCATTCTCCCGTATCTATGTCTTGTATCGCATCATTGTATTTCCATGGGTAGACTATAGCATGTTCATCTAATGGGATTGAATCCAAAGATTCACCCACGAAAATATATCGATTGGGTTATTAAACAACCCTTCCACTATGACGAGACGCTATTGGCACAATAACAACAGTGGGTGTAGTAATGTGTGGTGTCGTTTCTTACACATTTTGCTGGTTAGGTGCCACTCTTATAGTCGGTTTCACTTGTGGAACTCGACCCACTTAAATTTCTTGAAATATCTGGTGTTATTTCTTACACACTTTGTTGGATAGGTTGTCACAGCCCGGTTTGGCTAAACCTTACCGGACCGCGACTCGGGTTCGGGTTAAGTGAATATGAACAGAATAAGGTTTTCAACTCATTTCATCTATGAAGAAATATAGATGTTTCAAACAGAAACGAGAATCACGATGGAGCAAAATAGCAAATATATATATATAGAAGGTTTCAAGGGTTCAACCAACAGTAACTTTTACATAGTAACAAAAAGATAACAGAGTCTCAAGAGGTTGACAGCGGAAATACGTGTGAGACATGCATGTGAAGATGCATTCTCAAGGCGAACCAAAAATACATCATACGTCTTGACAAAATATTCCGCTCAACTCCCGCTCTGTTCCATCACCTAAACAAATATGCAGGGCTGAGTACAAATAATGCACTCAGTGGACACATTGCCGAAACATTTTACTTTACGAAATATTGTACTGCCCTCATCACAGTAAGACACAAGGTTTTGTTTGAAAAGGCCTTGTGCTTACTAAATACATTTTCATACTTTCTCAAAATATCGCTTGGCAAAGCATTTTTACATCACCACAACGTATATTCCAAGGCGGCATATGGATTAACGCGCCGGGAGGGAGGCCTCCCTTCACCCGGACGCACGATCGCCGCGAACAGTTCGTAGGTCAATCATCGACCGTGATTCGGTTCGTGTGAAGTGTACACAACCCTAAGCCGAGATTCCCCTTCATCTCCACAGGATCCGAATTCGTAATACTTTTCCTATTGCCCCAAGCAACCCGAATGGACATATACAAAACATAAAACATTTTCTGGCAGACAATATCGTATCTCAAAAGTTTTCAAAAAATGTAAGCGAATAACAGTAAACATTTTCCAAAAAGCTCATAAAAAGTTTTGATAAGAAAGCCCACAAAGGGTTTAGGTAAGAAAGCCCACCTCGGGAACTTAAAGTTCCTACGTCACTAGTACTTAATTATCGTCTTCTTTCTTCTCTGAGCAGGACCCTTTTTCAATGTGAGAAACGAGGTTTAGTATATTGCTATACTTTTCGATAGAGACGAACATCGTCTATAACGTCCTATGCATCAAATATGGCTAACTTCGGACTTATATTGACGTTTCCTAATCAAAATGATGTCGATTATGACATTGCTCATTATATAAGAGATGTTCTATCTCTTTAGTATGTAATGTACGTTTTAATGTACTTACGTAACGCAAGTTACATTGTTACTAAACGTACTACGTCACATAGATCACATATTATCGAATTTCGTGCCCTTTGACCTTGGTCAACGTTTTTGGTCAACGATTTTGACTTGGTCAATATTTAGTCAACAATTTTGACTAAAGTCAACATTTTGACTTTTTAATTCCTTTTATGTAATTCTATTATTTTATGTGCAATTCTTGTTCTAAAAATTCTCATAAAATCATAATATGTTTAAAAACATCATTTTGGATCATATTATGCAATTATATCTCATAGAATAAATTTATAACATTAATACTTATAACATATAGTTTTTTGAAAACCCTAATTAAACTAAGCAAACAATTTCCAAATATTCCAATAAAATCACATAACACATACTCATTTATAAGCATCCTTAGTATAACATAAATTTTATTTATTGTGAACTATTGAATTTAATCTTCCTAAGTCACTTTTGAAAATTTGGACTTAGGTCCAATAAATTTTTAACAATTCCAATAAATTCATACAACACTATATTATGATTCTACACTTTCAATATGTTATGATAACACTCAAACATGGATTATATCTCAACATAATATCATGTTCTATAATTTTCGAAATTCATAGACTTAGGTACTAAAGTGTTTCAAAAATTCTACATAAAATCATACAAGCATAGTTAATACCCTAGATTATGACTCTATGCTCAAATCAACAATTAAAATCATAATCATCAACATATCATTCCCTAAAGTTTTCGGTCAATATATAAAATTTAATATCATGCTTGATTTTGTGATATAATTATACTATATGCTTAATAACAACATATAAATACAATATCTAAACATATTGGCACAAGTATCATGATTTTCGAAAAATACACATAATAACTAAGCTTACAACATGAATTCTAACGTATATATAGAGCTCATAAGAAATCTAACCTCTTAATCGGACTAGAATTGATCGGCGAACGTTTATTTGCTCTAAGTTTGGGTTTGAAGGATTGGAGAACACTCTCTCTCTTTCTCTCTATATTTTCGGTTACTATAAGTTGTGAATGAGAATGAAGAGCTTCATCCTATATTTATAGGCATATGCAAGTTGTATTATAATTATTACACATAAAATATCTAATGTACACTGTTATCTTCATTAAATTTTCGGTCCCCACTGCATAAGAGAACAAAACCTTATCTTATCTTTACAACTCATCCTTAGGTCACCTTATCCCTTAATTAAATCGTGTGTCATCAACCTTGGGTGTCACATAGTATAAGTTTATCACATAGTCATGCATGTGTGTGTGTGTGTCGCCCCTTGCCTAGTGTCCAACCTTAGGTTACTTGTTCAATTTTGATAACTAACACTACTTTACACCTAATACATGATAGGATCTTATCTTATCTCTACACAATTCAACACATGGTGTAAAACAATTTTTAATCACATAAAGTTGTGATATTTTCGGCCCTCTTTATGTGTGAGCCATGGGTTACTTGTTCAAATTGTATACTACTACTAATTTACACCTATTATAGGATACGATACAACTCATACCTCCTCATTAATTAAAGCATGATATTTTTCATCATTTTCACACCTAATATTCATAGTTTTGAAGACTTATTAAAATAATATGCCAAATATTTTATTTTCTCCAATTAATAACTATATGACATAATAATAATCTTAGATGATAGAATAAATCATATTCGTGAGATAATTCAAACTAAGAATAAATTATCAAACTATTATTCTTTTTATAACCAATATTATTTTCATGAGTAATTACATAAATATAATGATATTATATCATAAAATAATTTTTGAATTTTTCTAAGCAATTTTCCCATTTTATTCGAAAATTAGGGTTTCGGAGCTTAAATTTTATAAAATCCCATTCTTATCCCTTTTTATAAATTTCGAAATTTTTATGAATTCTAGGAGATAAGATTGATCTAGAATCATGATATTTATCAAGCATATAATTAAATAAATTATTTAATACATTTATCACATAAAGAAATTGTAATTTTCGAAATCCACATAAAATAATACTCAAATTTCGAAAATTATGCAACAAATATTTAAAATATTATTTCCTATGATATTCTACACATTTCTACACATTCTAAGAGATAAACATTATCTCTTAATTAATCATGACGTTATCTTATCTTTTATGAAAATATCATAGCAAATCTTATCTTAAAAATATCATTTTCCATCCTTATCACATCCACCTCATGCTTGGGTGTACAAGATAATTATCTTATCATATACTACAAGATAAACATGACAACTCGTCACATAAAATCAAGTGATCACATAATAAATCACAAATTAATTCCTTATTCTTTAAATTTTCAAAAATCACTATTAAATAAGGAAAAATATTTCTTTTTCTTCCTTAGTGTAAATAATATCCTAAATATACTTAAAAACATATTTAAAAATTTATTTCGTTCAAAATTTCAAGAGAAATTTTGATTTATTCAAAATCGACAATTATCGACGTTCACTTTCATACTCGTTTCTATCGTACTGTTCCTTCTTTATTTTCGAAATTTTTAAGCCCAGAAATTTGGGGTATTACATTCTACCCCCTTAAAGAAATTTCGTCCTCGAAATTTACGTATTCTCACAGCGTTCCCTTCTCCTTCTCCATATTGCATTTTCCATTCCAACGTTGGTACCTTGTACCCATTTACTCGTCATATGTTCTTAACTTTCATTCGTATCTACTCAACTATCGATTCTTAGACGGTGAATCCTATGTTTAAATCTAAGTTTTAAGCGAACTTATGCTAACGTCGTATCTCCTGCCTCCGATGAAAAAGATTCGCATTCCGTCATCCCGTTTCGTGCTAAGTTCGAAAATATTTGCGTATAATATCGTGGTTTTGTAATTACCATAGCAATAATATAATCACAAGTACGTTAAAAGTGTATTCGTACCTGTCGGGTTGTTCTGGTCATCTTCAGTTTGTTGATTGAGAGCATAAGCCCTTGGTTGACGCGTTTGCTGCATTCCTTTTTGCGGTTGGGCTTGTTGTGGCGGGTTAAGCCTATCTATTAGCGCTTGTCCTTGTTGTGGACAGTTATTTGCAAAATGTCCTTCTTGTCCACACCTAAAAGCTTAAACGCCTGCCAGACAAGTGCCAGAGTGATACTTACGGCATCGTGGGCATTGAGGGCTTGGCAGCTTTTCTTTGGTCGCTTCTTCCTTGTCCAAAAGTCGTTGGGCGACCTTGCCTCGCCTTGGGTCCATTGGGGCCTTTGATTATTTAGCCATGGCTTCCTTCTCGCTTTGGTCAGTAGTAATTTCCTTTAGGGTTATCTTCCCACTTTCTCTTTCCTTTGTCCGTTTGGACTACAAACCGGTTTGTCCTCGGCAATGCTTCCTCTATATCCAAAGCCCTTTCCAAGGCCTCGGTATATGTCATTGCTCCACGACCGGCAAGAGATATCCTAATCTCGTGCCTTAGTCCGATCTAAACTTGTCACCATCTTTTCATCCAGTATCCACTAAATTTTGAGCGAACTTGACATGTCACGTAATATACGATCATATTACATTCGACTTATTCCTTGTTTTAGATCAAGAACTCGCTTTCTGTTTCTTTCTATAACTCTTGGGAATATACTTATCATATAATCTGATTTTGAAATCCTCCCAAGTAAATTCCTCCATCCGCTCTTGATCCATAATTTTCCTTCAGTCTCCCACCGTAAGTCTCACAACTCCGTTAATTGGAAGGTAACGCAAGAAATTCTTTCCTGATTCTTGCAATGTAGGAAATTGAAGATTCGCTCTATTGACCTTACCCAAAGTTCAGCTTCACTGGGAGTTCCTATCCCATTAAATGTGGGCGGGTTTTGCTTGAGAAACAGTGCTTCTATCTTACGAGGCGGTGGTGGTTGTTGGAGTTCTGGTTCCGGAGTTTCCTCTCCTCTCCTACGTCCCAATTCCCTTCTAGGAGGCATTCTTAACGTTTTAAACAAAACAAACGTCAACTTCTAAATTAATAACTAACGCATAATTTCTTTATAGATCATGGAACAATACATGCCAGATATTCTTCCATAGCAAACCATGTAATATCATGTATTCATCAAAATGCCTCAATGAGGACTTTTCCATATATTTGCTTTATAACAGTTGGTCTTTTTAACTTAGTACATAGCGTGATATCATATTTACACCAAAATTTTGACACCACTAAACATACTTACTACAGAATGTCACCAAACTACGTTTACTTCACATACATGCTAACTATATCATGGTTAATTTTATAAGTCTTACTAGATCTAGGTTTTCTACGCCCCGGATGGTCCTTCATCAGAATCGTTCTCCAAGTATGTTTTTGCCTCCTTTATGAGACGATCCAAATCCTTTAGAGAACGATCAAAGTCCTTTAGAGTGTTGGTTTGCTTATTTCTCCAAGTAATAGCCCTTGTCTCCACTGGTCGCTCTCCTAATCCCCTCGGGCGATAGGATCCTATCCATTGCCCATTTTCATCTATTTTTTGCACAATTGTAGGAACATAACGTGGCCCGGTGTATGGAATATCTTGATACAGCCATTCCTTTATCTTTTCATGCTGTTCATCCAACACAGGAAAAAGGCCAGTTCCCATTGGTGCTTCTCCATACACGTTGTATGTGTATCTGAGCTGGCTGATAAACTCTGGTAAATTTGCCAGAGTCTCTGAGTTTTCTTTGTAGAAAACATATTCCCTTGCTATTTCTCTCGCATACCTTTGCCAACTGTCGGCAAGCAGCGGATGAGTCATTGGATGCCATCCAATCCGTGACTCTATAGTTATGCGCCTCCGTCCATAGTTGTAGGAACTCGTCCAAGAATTGCCCTAAATCGGTGCCTATTTTGTAATAGATGAGTCGATACTCCCTTGTGAGTTCTAGGTCAGAAACATACGTGTCCGTACTCTTTCCCTTATCATTCCCATTTCCTGCCATCTGAATACAGATAGTTCTAAGTAAGTCTATTTTAGACTTAAAAAGCAATAGGGGGGAAAACTTAAATCATAAGGATCTCTTAAGGAACTATCTTCACAAAAAATCAAGTTTGTGAATATCTTTAAGTGTAACTTCGCAAGTACTTATCACTTATCATTCTAATTCCCAAATTCATCTTATCGTTCTAGATTGCTTTGCATAAACAACAGTTGATTTCTTCGCGTAGAATCTCAAGTGAAGAAACTGCGCCTTACGTCATGAGTGACATTTGTTCGTCAAGCCCCTATTCCTTCGTAGCTTTTCAATTTATTCGTCATTAATCGAACCTAAAAGCGTTCTAGGTTCTCAAGTTCTTGTGTTTCATCAAACACTATGTTATACATAGAAGAGAATTTCTTCTGAGTTCGTTCAATCTAAGTTCTTTGTGAAACTTAGAGTTCATCTACGTTCTTTTGAAAACCAAACATTTTCACAATTCAACTTCGTTTCATATACATACTTTACTGACATATAACTCTATATATGTTCATCATCAGTACTCATATACCCCCTGGGTATAAGCTTTAATTTCTTTCAATTTCTTCACATACCAACCGGGTATGAGCTTATACTTCTTCAGACAACCCACTTGTTGACTAATCAATGAATTATCAAAATTCAAAGCTGTTTACTTTTCAACGGCATGTCCACTTTAAAAACATTTTTCATAAATACTTTCTCAAAACTGTACATAACTTTCAAAGCTTTTAAAACCGTACCTTTTACTTGTCAGAAACTAATTTTCCTTGCTGGTTGAGCGTGATGAACAGGAGCGTTGAGCAGAGATGACTGTTTCATGGAAGGTCTAGTGATTCAAGCTAGACTTTGGATAGAAAGGATATTTTTGGTTCAAAGCAAACGAACTGCTCTGATACCACTCTATCACAGCCCGATTGGCTAAACCTTACCGGACCGCGACTGGGTTCAAGGTTAAGTGAATATAAATGCGAATAAGGTTTTCAACTCATTTCATCTATGAAGAAATATAGATGTTTCAAATAAACGAGAATCACGATGGAGCAAAATAGCAAATATATATATAGAAGGTTTCAGGTTCAACCAACAAAGAACTTTTACATAGTAACAAAAGATAACAGAGTCTCAAGAGGTCGACAATGAAATATGTGTGAGACATGCATGTGAAGTTGCATTCTCAAGGCGAACCAAAAATACATCATACGCCTTGACAAAATGTTCCGCTCAACTCCCGCCTGCTCCATCACCGCTCAACCCGCACATTTAAAACAAATAAGCGGTGAGTACAAATAATGCACTCGGTGGACACATTGCGAAACATTTTACTTTACGAAATATTGTCTCGCTTCATCACAAGAAGACACGAGGGTTTTGTTTGAAAAGGCCTTGTGCTTACTAAATACATTTTCATACTTTCTCAAAATATCGCCGCGAGCAATTTTACATCACCACAACGTATATTCCAAGTCGGCATATGGATTAACGCAGGAGTGAGGCTTCCTTCACCCGGACGCACGATCGACCGCGAACGGTTCGTAGGTCAATCATCCGACCGTGACTCGGTTCGTGTCAAGTGTACACAACCCTAAGCCGTGATTCCCCTTCACCTCCGACAGGATCCGAATTGTAATACTTTTCCCTGTTGCCCTGTGCAACCCGAATGGACATATACAAAACATAAAACATTTTCGGCGGATAATATCGTATCTCAAAAGTTTTCAAAGAAAGCGATAATAACGATAAACATTTTCCAAAAAGCTCATAAAAAGTTTTGATAAGAAAGCCCACAAAGGGTTTAGGTAAGAAAGCCCACCTCGGGAACTTAAAGTTCCTACGTCACTAGGACTTAATTATCGTCTTCTTTCTCCTCTGAGCAGGACCCTTTTTCAATGTGAGAAACGAGGTTTAGTATATCGATATACTTTTCGATAGAGACGAACATCGTCTATAACGTCCTATGCATCAAATAAGGCTAACGTCGGACTTATATTGACTTTTCCTAATCAAAATGATGTCGATTATGACATTGCTCATTATATAAGAGATGTTCTATCTCTTTAGTATGTAATGTACGTTTTAATGTACTTACGTAACGCAAGTTACATTGTTACTAAACGTCTACGTCACATAGATCACATATTATCGATTTTCGTGCCTTCGACCTTGGTCAACGTTTTTGGTCAACGATTTTGACTTGTCAACATTTAGTCAATAATTTTGACTAAAGTCAACATTTTGACTTTTTAATTCCTTTTATGTAATTCTATTATTTTATGTGCAATTCTTGTTCTAAAAATTCCCATAAAATCACAATATGTTTAAAACATCATTTTGGATCATATTATGCAATTATATCTCATAGAATAAATTTATAACATTAATACTTATAACCTATAGTTTTTGAAAACCCTAATTAAACTAAGCAAACAATTTCCAAAAATTCCAATAAAATCACATAACACATACTCATTTATAAGCATCCTTAGTATAACATAAATTTTATTTATTGTGAACTATTGAATTTAATCTTCCTAAGTCACTTTTGAAAATTTGGACTTAGGTCCAATAAATTTTTAACAATTCCAATAAATTCATACAACACTATATTATGATTCTACACTTTCAATATGTTATGATAACACTCAAACATGGATTATATCTCAACATAATATCATGTTCTATAATTTTTGAAATTCATAGACTTAGGTACTAATGTGTTTCAAAAATTCTACATAAAATCATACAAGCATAGTTAATACCCTAGATCATGACTCTATGCTCAAATCAACTATTAAAATCATAATCATCAACATATCATTCCCTAAAGTTTTCGGTCAATATATAAAATTTAATATCATGCTTGATTTTGTGATATAATTATACTATATGCTTAATAACATCATATAAATACAATATCTAAACATATTGGCACAAGTCTCATGATTTTCGAAAAATACACATAATAACTAAGCTTACAACATGAATTCTAACGTATATATAGAGCTCATAAGAAATCTAACCTCTTAATCGGACTAGAATTGATCAGCGAACGTTTATTTGCTCTAAGTTTGGGTTTGAAGGATTGGAGAACACTCTCTCTCTTTCTCTCTATATTTTTGGTTACAATGAGTTGTGAATGAGAATGAAGAGCTTCATCCTATATTTATAGGCATATGCAAGTTGTATTATAATTATTACACATAAAATATCTAATGTACACTTGTTATCTTCATTAAATTTTCGGTCCCCACTTGCATAAGAGAACAAAACCTTATCTTATCTTTACAACTCATCCTTAGGTCACCTTATCCCTTAATTAAATGAATTGAACCTTAGGTGTCACATAGTATAAGTTTATCACATAGTCGTGCATGTGTGTGTGTGTCGCCTCTTGCAGTGTCCAACCTTAGGTTACTTGTTCAATTTTGATAACTAACACTACTTCACACCTAATACATGATAGGATCTTATCTTATCTCTACACAATTCAACACATGGTGTAAAACAATTTTTAATCACATAAAGTTGTGATATTTTCGGCCCTCTTTATGTGTGAGCCATGGGTTACTTGTTCAAATTGTATACTACTACTACTTTACACCTATTATAGGATACGATACAACTCATACCTCCTCATTAATTAAAGCATGATATTTTTCATCATTTTC
Organism: Salvia rosmarinus; assembly: GCA_036937905.1. Classification (NCBI taxonomy): domain Eukaryota; kingdom Viridiplantae; phylum Streptophyta; class Magnoliopsida; order Lamiales; family Lamiaceae; genus Salvia; species Salvia rosmarinus. The sequence goes on along the minus strand of CM072820.1, from coordinate 34,728,714 downwards.
ATACCTAATATTCATAGTTTTCGGCACTTATTAAAATAATATGCCAAATATTTTATTTTTCTCCAATTAATAACTATATGATAAAATAATAATCTTAGATGATAGAAAAAATCATAGGAAAATTAATTTAGGTCATTTCTATGTACTATAGTAAAGTTAATTGCAGATAATTCGAAACTAAGAATAAATTATCAAACTATTATTCTTTTTATAACCAATATTATTTTCATGATTAATTACATAAATATAATGATATTATATCATAAAATACTTTTTTGGAATTTTTCTAAGCAATTTTCCCATTTTATTCGAAAATTAGGGTTTCTAGAGCTTAAATTTTATAAAATCCCATTCTTATTCCTTTTATAAATTTCGATATTTTTATGAATTCTAGGAGATAAGATTGATCTAGAATTATGATATTTATCAAGCATATAATTAAATAAATTATTTAATACATTTATCACATAAAGAAATTGTAATTTTCGAAATCCACATAAAATAATACTCAAATTTCGAAAATTATGCAACTAATATTTAAAATATTATTTCCTATGATATTATACACATTTCTACACATTTCTAAGAGATAAACATTATCTCTTAATTAATCATGACCTTATCTTATCTTTTATGAAAATATCATAGCAAATCTTATCTTAAAAATGTCATTTTCTATCCTTATAACATCCACCTAATGCTTGGGTGTACAAGATAATTATCTTATCATATACTACAAGATAAACATGACAACTCATCACATAAAATCAAGTGATCACATAATAAATCACAAATTAATTCCTTATACTTTAAATTTTCGAAAATCACTATTAAATAAGGAAAAATGTTCTTTTTCTTCCTTAGTGCAAATAATATCCTAAATATACTTAAAAACATATTTAAAAATTTATTTCGTTCAAAATTTCAAGAGAAATTTTGATTTATTCAAAATCGATAATTACCGACGTTCACTTTCATACTCGTTTCTATCGTACTGTTCCTTCTTTATTTTAAAAATTTTTAAGCCCATAAATTCGGGGTATTACATAGGTGCCACTCGTACAGTTGGTTTCACTAGTGGAACTCGACCCACTTAACTTGAATTATCTAGTGTCGACCATTAGAAGCGACATCTTGTACTTTTGACGGAATCGATGGTAGAATACGATCATCTTCGATTTCTTGAAGAATGATTTCAACTATAGATTTATGGTTTTTCATGTAGTTCTCCTCTAAGAATCGAGGGTTGGTGCTAATAACGACCTTCTTATCCTTAGGACTGTAGAAATAGCCACATTTCGTTACTCTAGGATATCCAACAAACAGCCTCGCATCAGATCTGGCCTCCAACTTGTCAGTCTTCTTGTTCAAAACATGTACTGGATTGCCCCATATCCTTATATGACTTTAACTGGACTTACGTTCAAACCATAACTCGAATGGGTCTTGTCGACTAACTTGGACAGTACTAGATTGAACAAGTATGTCGTTGTTTCTAAGACCCCCAGAATGAAACTAGCAATATTGCATAACTCATAATTGATCTAACCATCTTTAAGAGAGTCTTATTTATTTGCTCTGACACATCGTTTTACTACGGATACCCTGTATAGTTAACTAGGATGAAATCCCACACTCCAACAAGTAGTCTTTGAACTCGTTGTTGAGATATTCACCACCACGATTAGACCGTGATGAATTGATACATTTACCTAGCTTCTTCTTCACTTCCACCTTAAACTCTTTGAATTTCTCAAAGTATTCAGACTTACTGTGAAGCAGGCAAATGTAGCCGTACCTTGAGTAATCCTCAATGAAAGTGAAAAAATACTCGTACCCTTGTGTGAACATCGGTCTCCATAGGTTAGAGTGGACTAATTCCAACACTTCTTTGGCTCTATAGTACTCTCCCTAGAATCCTATTGTGATAGGACTATGACACATCTAATAAATATAATAATTATCTTCTTCCCTGAAGATAATTTATTCTTAGAATAATTATCTCTTGATATCTAATAATATCACATAATATATATCTAGACTAGGAGATGTATTAGAATAGAGTTCCAGTGGGATTCCTAGGGGGTGACCTAAAATTCAAGACAATAGGCCTTAATGCCGTCTAGGGATCAAATACAAGAAATAAAAATGAGCCTAAAATGAATTAATTATCTTATGTTCAGCTGAGACTACAAATTAATTCATAAACATTTATTCACTCCACTAGAGAATAAATGTTGACTTACCCATTTATTACTGAAGTTGAGTCGAGCTTGTACTTAGACTTACGATTCTATGTATTTAATATATTGCACGTCCATTAACTATTTATAGTACTATGACTACTTAAAACAACTAATCTCTTTAATTTCTTAAGTAGTACCACTCAACCTTATTATTATACTTGAGCTAACTCAACATGCAGGGTTTAGTACAATAAACATTTTGAGCTCATTAATGGGTCATCATCATCCTAAATGAATATGGTAACTCGATACAGATAACCAACATGACATACGAGCACTGCTACCACCCAAGATACAGTGAATATTGGGTTATCGCATATAACCCTCATCCATAACATGTAATGCCCCACTTTTCCTTGATTTAATTTGCTTTAAAATTTAAATAATTTACGTTGCATTTGTGAATTTTTGTCATGCTCGATTTTGTGTTAGACTTGAGGGAATCCGTAGTTGCACTCCTAGCTAGAAAACAAACTTCGAAATTTATTACTTGTGGATGTTAATAGTTTCCCTTACAAATATTATAATAATAATAAATTGTTATTATTATTATTATTATTATTATTATTATTATTGGCAAGTAATAAAGTAATTCATGGGCTTAATTATGATTATTATTAATCACTTAAGTTTGGGGATATATTTTTTTTAAATGAAAGTGGGTTGAGAGAAACATCCTTATAAGCCCAATAGGTTTTTTTTTATTCTCTCGCATGATCCCTTGAAGTGGTGGAATGGGATTTGTATTAGAAGAGTATTACTTGCAGAAGGATACATGTTAGGGTTCTAACTAGAAAGCCGATCTTTAAGTTAGATACAATATCCCACGTCCCAAGCATTTAAAAAAAAAAAGAGAAAGATAAAATCTGTTTCAACCATAGTTAAATTTATTTATTTATTTTTCACATCACTTCCTCTCTTCTTCGGAAGTCATCGAGCATCTTGGAGTTTAGAGTTCAGATTGCAAATTTTGTCAAGTTTTTTTTTTTTTTACTTTACTGGTAATATTTCAGTTCTCTTATACCTATGTTTTAGTGTGGATTTCTTATTAATGTCCATAGCATCAAATATATATATATATATATATATATATATATATAATTTTTAAAAAAGAGGCTGGCAAACATTAATATGAAATTTGTGTGTGTATATATATATGATCTTTAAATTACATCTCATTTTGATTTACTCGACTTGGATTAGATGAGTTGCGAACGAGAATGAGAGAAAGCAGAGGGTAGTTTCATCCTTGAGTTTACTAGAGAGAAAAGAGGATGTACAGATGTAACTTTTGTGAGAAAGAAAGAAGATGTAACAGCCCTCTAATCTTGAGTACGGACTAGCAGGGACGGTTATATGGAACAGGGTTAAGCAACACAATTATATAATAAAGTACTAAGCTTTGAGTCATATACAAGAGATATTTCTAGAATTTCAAGCGTTCAAGGTTCGACTAAACATATTGTACATATGACTTCATAATCTAGTAGAGGAAAACATGTGATGTGTACATATGACGATGTACCATCAAGGTATACTATCAGCGACAACTTTCCTATTGCTCAACACTGCTCCATCGCATCACCAGCTCAATCTGCCATTTAAAAACAAATATGCAGGGCTGACTACAAGAATGCACTCAGTGGGCTTATGCCAAAACATTTTCATTAAATTACTCTGCCCCATTAGTAACACACGAGGTTTTAGTAGAAATACTCGTGCTCACTGAAACATTTTCTTTCATTTTCATAAAGTTGTCTGGCCAGACGTATTTTCTGTCTGTATGATCCGTATCATTTCCCTTTTAACATTAGCATAATTTCACATACGTTGGTAGCGAACCAAAGACATTTAATATCATCATAACATCACAATATCATAATATGTTGGTGATCAGCCAACAACAATCAATCTCATTACAACACCATCATACGATGGTAGCGAACCAACAACATTCATATCATCACATCATCCTCCTCATAATACATCATACCATCCTCCTCATAAAATATCATCATCCTCCTCATAAAATATCATCATCCTCCTCATATACAATTGTCACAGCCCGGTTTGGCTTATCCTTACCGGACCGTGACTTGGGGTTCGGTTCAAGTGAATATGAAAGAATAAGGGTTTCAACTCATTTCACCTACGAAGAGAATATAGATGTTCCAACAGAAACGGAAATCATGACGGAGCAAAATAGCTTATATATATATAAGATGGTTTCAAAGGTTCAACAAAATAGTAGCTTTTACAAAGCTTAACACATAAACAGAATATAACAGAATTTCAAGAGTTTTGTCAGCGGAATAAACGTATGAGACATGCATATGAAGATGCATTCTCAAGGCGAACCAAAAGATATTCCATACTCAAGTTGACAAAGAACTCCGCTCAACTCCGCCTGCTCCATCACCGCTCAACTCGCACATTTAAAACAAACAAGCGGTGAGTACAAAATTTGCACTCGGTGGACACATTGCGAAAACATTTTTACTTTACTTAATATTGTATCGCTTACTTCACAATGAAGACACAAGGGTTTTGTTTGAAAAGGCCTTGTGCTTACTAAATAAATTTTCATTTTCAAAACATCGCTGCTTGAGCATTTTCTCATCTAACGTATATTCCAAGTCGGCATATGGATTAACGCGGGGAGGAGGCCTCCTTCACCCGGACGAACGACTGACCGCGAACGGTTCGGGTGAAACAATCGATCCGTAACTCGGTTCGTGGTCAAGTGTACACAACCCTAAGCCGAGATTCCCCTTCACCTCCAAATTAAGATCCGAATTGTAATACTTTTCTGTTGCCCTGTGCAACCCGAATGGACATATACAAAACATAAAATATTTTTGTCACGACCCCATTCGAACCAACCCGGATTGGAGGTGACTAGTACTAGGGTAGTACTTTAGGGTTACATGGATAAAATAGAGATGCGTGAAAATAAGCTAACATGCTTGAGCAGAATACGAGATGATATTATATTGTTTTTGAAAGGTTTAGGCCATCGGACCCCAAAACTTGGCCGATCCGATGGGCCTCAATAGTTTAAAACATAAAGCGTAAATAAGGAAGTTCGAGTGTAGCGGCGGAAAGTGTGTGAATACATATATGACGATATGCATTGAGGTATAAACCACAAATTCAAGTAAATCGGTCGAGGACCTTTGGACTCCTCAACACTTTCCCATCATCACCATCAAAGCTCAACTGCACATTTAAAACAAACATGCGGGGCTAAGTACAAGAAATTGCACTTAGTGGGCTCATGCCGAAAACATTTGATAAATTTGGATTCTGTTGCCAATATCGGGTAAGTCACGAGGTTTTAGTTAAAATGCCTTATGCTTACCAAATCATTTCGGTTAGTAAACATAGCTCGGCGAGCATTTTCTTGGTGTGTATGGTCCATATCTCATAGTCACAATACATGATAATAAATAAATAATAAGCGTCGAGAGGAGGCCTCCCATCTGACGCCGTGACCGGCCGTAATCCGTCTGACCACGGTCACTCTCTGCAAGCATATGTTAACACGGTATAGTTCCAACCTTCACGCCAATCCTAGCGGGCATTTATCATCCGACACGGGACCCGACATTAAAAGGTTGGGTGCTACCACAACAATTGATATAATAGTTCAACCATCTCCACATTTCTACCGGGCATAACAGATAGGATCCATACACAAAACGAAATATTTTTGGCGGTAATGCGGTAAAACATTTGATAACGATTGTAGAATAAGTCTTTGTAAATAAACTCATTTGGAAAATAACATTAAAGCAATTTTAGTGGGGTGAAAAGGCCCACATTTTGAAGATAAGAAAGGAAGCCCACATTTTGAGGTAAGAAAGTATGGTTCGTTGTTAAAAGTCCTAAGTTTGTTCGTTCGTCAAAATCCGTCATTGCGTTTGCGTCCACACCTTTACTGGCGAGGTTTTAGTCGTCGCTCAAGTCTTTCGAGACTTTCGAAAACTAAGATAAACTTGATATTTCATATCGATGTGGTAATTCATTAGTGAATTGATACGTCTCTAACTGCGTATCGATTGACTTGTTCTCGTTCTTGAGATCTTTCAGCGTATAAATGCGTTTTCGATATATGGATTTCATTTGTGAAATCCTTTCTTACTAATAATTATCATACTCAATTAGTATATCTTCACAGCGTCTTGACGTGTTTATAAATGTATAATCGTGCGTTTGACTTGAAAGTCAACGAAATCGACATGATCGACAAAGTCGGCGATTTTGACCTTTAATAATAGTAACTTCTTACTATTTTGTTTTATAAATCGAATTTGATCGATTTGAAAACGTAAAGTCCTATTGCTCGATTTATCTTGTAAATCAAGGACTTACAATTATTTTCGCATTTTTAATAACCCTTTTCATAAGTAAAAGCGTATTTTGGTATTTTAAAACGTTATAAAATGAACGTTCGTCTCAAACATAGCAATCTATGTTTATAAAATTTTGTAAAATTTAAAAACTGTCCAGAATATTATTTTAGTAATTTTTCATTAATAAACTGTTTTAAAAAGGATTTTAAAATCCTTATTAATTATCGATAATTCCGATAATTAACTTAAAAATATCAAATGACTTTTGAAAATTTTTCTAAATTCATATAGTGTATTATTATACACTATGGTCCAGAATATGAATTTATGAAATTCATATAATACTGTTTGCTATTTATTTATATATATACCTATATATATTTACGGTAATTCAAATAATAGGTAATAATCATCCAAAAATTCCCAAAATTGATATGTACTCATTATAATATCCCAACATCAGTATATAATATTTATATAACCCATAGTTCATCATAACTATTTATTTCACAAAATGTAACAATGTTCACGGTAATATTAAGACAATTACCAAATAAATAGCAAATAATTTCTAAAAATTCTAAATAAATTCCAACATCAATAAACATTATATTATAACATTGTAACATCATAACATCAACCAAAAACATTTGAATCATCACCATATGGAGCTCAAGGGCTCACGGTTTTTTTGATTCTTTATGTTATTTGATTTTCAAAATTTCCAATAATTATATACTATGTCTATCCACTATAGTATATTAATATAACATCATATAATCATCAAGAACTAATTAAATCATCACCATATAAGCTTGTAAGCTTTCGGTTTATTTGATTTAAATAGGTAATTGATTTCCAAAAATTCTAATTAATTCACACAATGCATAAATAATATACTAAAGCATTAAAACACCATTACATGTTCAAAAATGAAATCATACATTAACCTATACTTACAATATGCTCTCGGCCTTAATTAAAAATTAAGCATATGGTTTTCAAAAATTCTAATTAAATCATATAACCTATAATCAATACATTAAAGCATTAATATGTCATTATATGATTAAAATAAAAATTATACACCAAGGTATTTATTTGGGAAGCTCACGGCATTCATGAAACAAATAGCTAGGGTTTTCCAAAAATTTTAATTAATATACCATAGTCTTAAATCATAACATAGATCAATAATACATGCTTAGAAAATATTGAGAAGCATTCGGTCATCTCACATGTATTTTTAACATTTTCAAAAATTATTTTATACATATCATATGGTTCGAAAATTTCATAACATGCTAGATCCATTCAAAAATCAAATGAACAACAATATATGATTATCTAAGCATACATTTCATATGTTTTTCAAATAAATCATCAAGAACAACATTCTCATGCTCAAGAACATTAAAACATACTTATACATATATATAACATTCGAAACATACATGAATATATACATGAACATGCTTCGGTTTTTCTCTAAGTAAAAGAGGTAAGAATCGAAACATAGTCCTTGGTTTACCTTGGAAATGATATGGAATCACAAGAACAATATAGTATCAAGGTTTGGAAGAAGAAATGGAGAAGAAGAAGAGGAAAACTTTCGAAAATAATGGGAGGATGGCTCTCGATTTTTTTTCAGAAAATAGGAGAGAATGGAGTGTTTGAGAGAGTGTTTGAGTGTTTGAAAATGTGTAAGGAGTGTATGGCTTGAATGGGAAGAGTCCTCCCCTATACTACCTCTCCTTCTCTCTCGATTTTTTTGCCCAAAATCTGAAATAAAATCTGCAGCCATTGATGGTAACATAGTGATCATTAGGCTAGGGGAAAAAGGGGCTTCATGCATTGGGTATTAGAGAGGTGCTAATCATGGTGGAGTAAGAGGGTGGCCGGCGCAATTAAGGGGGGGTTAAGGCTGATTTTATTTTTTTTATTACACCATAATACATTATAAATATATTACATGATTCATAGGCATATAATACAGCCATTAAAATAATTAAATCAAGCACACACCATAATTCCGAAAAATACCGATAGAAATTAGGAAAATAGGAATAAAATACAAATCACACCTATTATTGATACCCATGCCATTTTCGATCCAAAAACACACATATATATCATAATATATGGTTTAGATATTGAATAATATCATAGGATAAAATTATAGCATTAATTCATGCATATAAAACCCTAATTTCGAAAATTGGGTTTCGAAAATCATAAAAATCTGTTATCGATTTTTAATGATCTAAAAACTGATTTCATAGCTTAATAACACTCATATATATCATATTATAAAGTTTAGATACCATATGATAATTTAATAGTGTCATTTCATGTGAAAAACCAAAGTTTATAAACTTAGGGTTTTTGAAAATTTCAATATCAAATTATCGAAGTTTAATAACTGAAAATTCAATTTTTAATAATTAATAATACTGAAATTATATAAAATATTAATAGGAAATTAATTATTATAATTTCCTGAGCATTCAACTCATTTTCAAATCGTCTCAGGCGTTGGCGTTAACGTCTCAAAGCGTTCAAAATCGACTCATCTCAAAATGGTGCATAAGTTCACACTTACTAAATAAATATATTCCTTTTAATAAAGGAATTAAGATGGAAATTAATTCCAAGCTTCCTTTGCTCGAGAAAATTTCATGAAAAGGCGGCGTTCGATCTGCGTTTGACGTTAAAATATATTGACGAATCATTTCGTAATATTTCAATCCTTTAATTCACAATCCTTAGTGAATTATGAAAGGAATTCGTCATAACGATATCGTATCGAAATCACAGTTCGATGTCGTAAAAGATAATATCTGGTAAAACCCACAATTACGGGTTTAGAAAACCGTGTCGTATATTCGTTTCTTTGGAATATTACATTCCACCCCTTACGAAAAATTTAGTCCGAAATTTGTATACCTTTAGAAAAATAGATCGGGTATTTTTCTCTCATTGCTTCTTCAAGCTCCCGTGGCTTCTTCGCGTCAGTGGTGTCTCATGACACTTTGACTAACGGAATCGACTTGCTCGTAGTTCTTTGGACTTTGTGGTCAAGTATGGCTGCGGGTTCTTCCTTATAGCTCATGTAAACTCGAGGGTCACGTCGTCTTGATGAATCACGTGCTTTGGGTCGTGAGCGTATTTTCGTAATTGCGAGGCGTGAAAAACATTATGGACATTCCCAGGTTTGGCGGAAGAGCCAACCTATAAACAACTGGACCTATCCTCTCTAGGATCTCATATGGTCTATAAAGCGGGGTCTCAACTTCCTTTTAGTCCAACACGACAATCCCTTTTGATGGAGAGACCTTAAGAAAGACTTTGTCTCCATCCTCAAATCGTAGCTCGGATCTCAGCGTATCGCGTAAGACTTTGCCTATCTGAGCCTCTTTTATCCTTAGTTTAATCGTCGAGCGATCTCGATCATTTCGTTCCTTTGCATCGAGCCCTATAACTTTCCTCTCACCGACTTCATCCCATAAAGCGGTGATCTACACTTTTGCCATCTGAGGGCTTCGTGTGGGGCCATGCTATCGTCGCTTGATAGGCTGTTGTTGTAAGCAAACTCAATCGGTAAAATATCTTCCCATTTTGCACCTCGATCCAAAATTACGATTCTAAGCATATCTTCTAGGGTTTGGATCGTTCTCTCCGATTGTCCATCGGTTTGTGGGTGGAATCTTTGTCTTGAAGTTTAATCTCGTGCCAGTTCTCTTTGTAAGCTAATCCGAATCGGATGTGAACTTGGAGTCTCGATCGGAGGTAATAGATTTTGGCACTCCATGTAGTCGTACAATTTCCTTAACGTCTGGTGGGCGACTTATCGGATCCATAAGTGCTTTGAATAGGTAGAAAGTGAGCACTTTTGGTAAGTCTATCCACATTACCCATATGGTGTGTTTCCTCTTCTCGATTTGGGTAAGCATGTGAAATCCATCGTTATATCGTCCCATTTCCATTCGAGGATTTCTAGCGGTTGTAACTTCCCGTAGGGTCGTTGGTGTAGTGCTTTCACTTGTTGACAAACAAGGCGTTCTCTGAAAGAAGCTATGTCTCGTTTCATGCCTTCCCACCAAAATTTTTCCTTGGATCTGGTACATTTTAGTCTTGCTGGGTGGGCGGTGTAGGGCGTGTCGTGAGCCTCGCTCATGATTTCGTTACGAAGCTCTGCGTCGTCGGAAGCATATCCTACCTTCAAACAATAAGGCGTTATCCGTGCTTCTTGGAAATTCTTGAATCCTTGGACCTTAGTCTTTCTCGGATCTTTTCAACTTTTCCTCCATCCTTTGTCTCTCGACAATTCTTTTCTTAGATCGGATGTCGGTGTGAGTGTAGCGATCTGACTCACAATTGTCTCGGTGGTTCAACCAATTTAATCCTCATTCTCCCAAACTCTTCACGAGTTTTCCTCTTGTACAAAGAGACATCCTAACTTGGTATGGCTCTTACGACTCAGCGTCGGCTACTACATTCGCCTTGCGGGTGATAGTTAATACCACGATCGTAATCTTTTACCAATTCAAGCCATCTTCTTTGTCTCATATTCAGATCCCTTTGTTGAAGAAATACTTGAAACTTTTATGATCCATGAAGATCTCACATCTCACACGTAGAGATGGTGTCTCCATATTTTCGGGCATGAACTACATTTGCTAATTCCAAATCGTGGGTTGGGTAGTTCGGTTCGTGGGGTGCGAGTTGTCGGGATGCGTATCTATTACTTTTCCTTCTTGCATCAAAACACAACCCAGCCCGGTCTTAGATGCGTCATATAGACTACGTACCCTTGTCCGCACGGGACTGCTAGAAGCTGGTGCCTTTGGTCGATTTTCCTTGAGTATTTGAAAACTCGTCTCGCACTCATCGGTCAAGCGAACTTGATTCCCTTCGGAGTAGGCGGGTTATTGGCCTTGCAATTTTGGAGAATCCTTGATGAATCTCCTATAATAACCGGCTAATCTAGAAACTTCTAATCTCGTCTTTGAGTCTTGGGTGATTTCCATTCTGCGGCCTCTACTTTGGTGGATCTACTTTTATGCCTTGACGGACACGATGTGTCAAGGAACATAACTTCCTTCACCAAAACTCACATTTGCTAAACTTAGCAAAGAGTCTTTCATTTCTCAAGGTTTGCGAAACCGTTCTTAGATGTTCCTTATGATCCTCTTCATTTTCGGTAAATAAGGATATCATCTATGAAGACCAAAACAAATTTATCCAAAATGGATGAAATACTACATTCATGAGGTCCATGAATACGGTGGTGCATTGGTTAATCCGAATGGCATAACTATGAATTCATAGTGGCCATATCGGTTCGAATGCGTCTTAGGTACATCCTCGGACCGTATTTTCGGTGATGGTATCGACTTAAGATCAATTTTAGAGAATACACCCGCTCCTGCAATTGATCAAGCGGTCATCAATTACGGGTAAAGGGTATTTGTTCTTTAGTGTCATTTTATTTAGCTCCTATAATCGATGCACGTCCTCAAAGAACTATCCTTTTCTTAACAAACGAGCAGGCGCTCCCCACGGTGAAACACTCGGCCTAATAAATCCTAGATCCAAAAGCTCTTGGTTTGGATTTTCGACTCTTCAAGCTCCTTTGGGGCCATCCTATAGGCGCCTTCGACCTTTGGGGCTGATCACGGCTCCAAGTCGATGGTAAACTCTAGTTGTCTGTCGGGAGGTAGTCTGGTAGATTTTGAAATCGTCAAAATTCTTGGACAACTTCAATGTCTTCTACCGTGCTTGGGTTTATCCTCTTCGTTCAAATAAATGAGGAATGCATGACATCCTTTACGGTTCATCATCCTCCTAGCTTGTAGTCTTGACACTATTGGCACTCTTCTTCCCATCTTGATCCCATGGAAATCGTAGCTTCTTGTCCGGAAAGTGAAGCGAAATTTTCCTTTCCTTACAGAGAATCGTGGAATGATTCTTAGCTAACGATCCATTCCTAGGATTATGTCTACATCGTCCATGGGTATTATGTTTAGATCGTTGGCGAACCTTAAGTGATCCTAATGTCGACTCTAGGTTCGAGCAAAAGTGTGTAACGGTCATAATTCCTCCTATAGGCGATGAGATTCTCATATCTGGCTTGATCTTTCGGACCTAAGGCCCGGCATTTCTCATGATTTTGCAATAAAAGAATCGAAGCACCCGTGTCGAACAATACTATAACGGTGGGTTGAGAAGAACTCCCATACCGCCAAGTTTCCTTGGTTTTGTTAGATTCGCCTCCTATCGCGGGCGTGAGCTCTAACTGAGCCATTTGAGGTGACAGGCGATGGTCTGGCTGATTCGGCGGTTGTTGCTGGCTTTATTCTTTGCCTTTCTTTGGCGTTAGCGGTGGTTGTCGCCTCTCTTTTGTTGTTGTGGTGGTGGTGCTGCCCTTTTGTTCTTGATTTGTTGTTGTGGTTTGTTGCCATTATTCTTGTTCTTGGAGTTGTTGTTGTTGAGGTGGGGTGTTTGCCCTTTGGAGTTCTTTGGGGTTGAAATTTGGGCTAACTGCGGTGGTGGGGCTGGTGTATAGCCCTCAATGGTGAGCATTGCCGGTTGGTTCGACCTCCCATCCGAGCGTGACATCGGGCGGTGTTGGCGTAATGCCCGTTCACCCGCATTTGTAACGACTTACCACGTTTGCCGTGCACACACCTTGTGTGCTCTATGGCATCTAGGGCATTGAGGTGCCCTTGGTGATCTGTGGTCCCTTGCGGTGGAGCATGAGCTGCTCTCTTCCGGCTTTGTCCTTGCTTGCGCGGGTTTCCTTGCCACGGGCGCTTGTGACTTGTTTCTCCGTAGTTTCCGCGGTTGTTATTTCCGGTTGGGCTCCCAGTTCCTTTTCCTTATCCGAACTACCGTGTGCACGAGGCGCCACCGACTTATTTTCGGTCATGGCCGCCTCTATATCTAAAGCTCGTCTTTGAGCTTGATGTAGACGGTCTCCATGGTGGCGAGACATGCGTATCTCCATTCTTAGCCCATACGAACTTTTCCGACATCTTCAAGTCGGTGTCTACTAGATCCGGCGCATATCTTGGCGTCTCGCGAAAATGCGATCGTGATCGATTCTGGATAATTTTCTTGTTTTAGCGGAAAAAATTCACCTCTTTCCCCTATAACTTTTGGGATATACTTTTCATCTGACTCTCTTTTGAAATCCTCCACGAGAATTCCTCGGTATTACTGTGTAAAGTCTTCTTCGGCCTCCCGCTGAAGTCGGTGGTCAACCAGTGGAAAGTAACCTACGACAACCTTTCTTGTGCCGTGCATCTTAAGAAGGTAAAGATCCGTTCAATAGCCACGACCCGTTGTTGAACTTCTTCGGGTTGCCTTTCCGTTAAAGGCAGGAGGTTACATCTTAAAACATTTCTTCGATCCTGCGATCGGGTTGAGGTGGAGGTGGTGGTTGGGGATTGTCTTCCGGCTCTTGTTGGGGACTCTACCCTTCCTCGGCCTTCCCGTCCTCGACCTCACGGGTTCTGCTCGGATTCCTTCTCGGAGGCATCTTGCTATGAAAACAAGTAAACATTAGGCATTTATTCTTTTCACATTACATCCACTCACCTTTGTTTTGGGTCTTGTCATAAAGCGATCCCAAATAGTATAACATTCTTAACAAACATAACTTGCATAAAAGCCTATCGGGGTCATATATATATATATATATCAAAATCTTACGCCATAGGCGGGGATGTTCAAAATAAGGTAAGTAAATAAAACATAAATCCGGCCCACACGGCTAAAAAGAGATTTCGAGTTTTAGAACTAAGGTGCAACAAAAGAAAAAAGAAAAGCTAGCACACTGCTAGACATAACAAAACAAATTCTAATTAAAAGCGTCGCCTAGTGCCTTCACGAGGTCTTTCCTATTCCGTGTCTTCCTCGGGGTCTTCCTCCTCCTCCAATCATCTTGTTGTCGGAAATGTCCATACGGGGTAGTCCTGGATGGTCGGCTCCATTGCTTTCCACCATCGGTATATCTCGCATGGGGTTAAAAGCGGTGGTCGCGTTCGCCGAGGCTCGTGGTCGGGCGAATCGGACTAACATACTCGAGTCGGTCATAGCACGGAAGGCATCGATACTCTCATCCGTCTTTGTCAGGTGAAAGTGCTCGTTGGTGGTATGGCTGGGACCATGGGTGGTGGAGGTGGTCTTGGTGGGCGTCTGGGGTGTCCGGCAGTGGGGTGGAAATACCGGCTCTCCCAGGCTGCAGGGCGTCTTGCCCTCTCTAAGCGGCGGGTCCGCCCTCGTCGAATCGGAAAGGAGGCACCACTGGGTCGATCTGCCTCGGAACCTCTGTGTAAAAGCCACTCTGGCGACTCATCCCGCCAGTATACTCTCGGGGAGGAGGTAGGGTCCTCTCGGTGCTGCCCGTAAATCTTATATCGTAAGTCGGTGACTCACGAACACAGGCGGATCTCCCACCAAGTCGTAGCTGCCCATCGCCCGGTAGATGTAATCCCCGATATCTCGAGCATATCCATCCAGTGCGGGGAGTATCGCTAGAAGCGGCTGGATGCCGTCATAATCGATCACGCCGTGAGCTCGGGCGTCTCTCAAAGGCGGAGATAATATGCGAGAACTCACTTTAAGTCTTCCCAGTAGCACATCAAGCTGGGCGATATATACTCACCTCCTCCTCCGGGGTGGGGTGTGGTCAATCCTCCTCCTCGCGAGATATCTCATCCCTCCATCACATCGCGAATAAAACTAACATAAGTCGACTATAGTCGTCGAATAAGCGGCGAGGATATCTTAAGCGTAGCGTGAAGCAACTAGATAAGGTCAAGCAAGTCTATAAGGTGAGGCAACATCATACTGCACAATACTCACCACAACTTACCTTCTTAGTCTTACCCAAGCGTATACATAAGCCGACAACATCTTAATATAAGCTATGAGATCCTTATTTTATACCAAACACTCGAACTAGAGTTCAACGGACTCTATCGTATTCTGGAGGCAGAATTAAGGATTCTGTTCTTCATAACAAATGAAGATCAGTGCGTTAGGAGTGCGCAGGTGAAAACCATGCGTAAATCGGAGTCTAACGAGAGAGATCTGACTAAAACAAATTTACTGCGCGGTGCAGGAAATTTGCGCGATCGTGCAAAATTGCAAATTAATCGTATGTGCGTCGACATAAAGCGTCTATCATCTTCGGGTTTTTAAGTTGAGGCTGAACATTCTGAAGCCGTAAGTGGCGTCCATTTGGTGTTGATGCTCACTCGTGTCGAAGTAGTGATGGAGTGCCGGCGTCATTCGACAAAAGGTTGAGGTTGTCCTCGTCCGTCCTTCTCGCTCGTCTTCCGTCGTTCGTGCCCAAGGGTATCGTTACTTTCATTCTTCCTATCGTTCTTTCGTTCGCATAAGGAAAAGAAGTTCGTATTTCTACGTTCTTTCACGATACGTGAGCATGCTCCTTAGAGTCTAAGTTCGTCTTATGATAACATATCGTTCATCATAAATAAAATTTTGAAAATTGGAAAGATGTTTCAATTGAAAATTTTTGGAATTACGATTTCAACATAGCAATCATAATCGACTTATATGCATATCAAAAATGGATTCATTCATCCCATGTTGATCATTCAACTAGTACCACCGTGTACTTTCATATCAATACTTGAGTATTGCATTAGTTCAACTAAAAGTATTTTGGAAAAAAAATTTCTTGCTCAACTTTCATTTTCATCATAAAAATTTTCATAATACTCAAATCCTTCAAAGTCCATCAATTGTTCAATCATGTAAAATTTCATTTCATGAGTTTGAGAAAGGAATGCGATTACCTTTTTCGGTTGAGCTCGATGTGATGGAGTGTTGAGGGTCGGTGAGTTACTAGAAGTCCGGTGACTCGATCTAGACTTAGAATAAAAAGAATTTGGGTTTCAAGAGCAAAAGCTCGATACCATACATCACGACCTCATTCGAACCAACCCGGTTGGAGGTGACTAGTACTAGGGTAGTACTTTAGGGTTACATGGATAAAATAGAGATGCGTGAAAATAAGCTAACATGCTTGAGCGAGTCACGAGATGATATTATATTGTTTTGAAAAGGTTTGAGCCATCGGACCCCAAAACTTGGCACGATCCGATGGGCCTCAATAGTTTAAAACATAAAGCGTAAATAAGGAAGTTGAGTGTAGCGGCGGAAAGTGTGTGAATACATATATGACGATATGCATTGAGGTATAAACCACAAATTGAAGTAAATCGGTCGAGGACCTTTGGACTCCTCAACACTTTCCCATCATCACCATCAAGCTCAACCTGCACGTTTAAAACAAACATGCGGGGCTAAGTACAAGAAATTGCACTTAGTGGGCTCATGCAAAAACATTTGATAAATTTGGATTCTGCGCCAATATCGGGTAAGTCGCAGGGTTTTAGTTAAAATGCCTTATGCTTACCAAATCATTTCGGTTAGTAAACATAGCTCGGTCGAGCATTTTCTTGGTGTGTATGGTCCATATCTCATAGTCACAATACATGATAATAAATAAATAATAAGCGTCGAGAGGAGGCCTCCCATCTACGACGCCGTGACCGCCGTAATCCGTCTGACGCGGTCCTCTCTGCAAGCATATGTTAACACACAGTATAGTTCCAACCTTCACGCCAATCCTAGCGGGCATTTATCATCCGGCACGGACCCGACATTAAAAGGTTGGGCGCTACCACAACAATTGATATAATAGTTCCAACCATCTCACGGCCTACCGGGCATAACGAGATAGGATCCATACACAAAGCGAAATATTTTGGCGGTGTAATGCGGTAAAACATTTGATAACGGTTGTAGAATAAGTGCTGTAAATAAACTCATTTGGAAAATAACAGTAAAGCAATTTTTAGTGGGGTAAGAAAAGGCCCACATTTTGAAGATAAGAAAGGAAGCCCACATTTTGAGGTAAGAAAGGGAAGCCCACGGACTATGGTTCGTTGTTAAAAGTCTAGGTTTGTTCGTTCGTCAAAATCCGTCATTGCGTTTGCGTCCACGCTTTCTGGCGAGGTTTTAGTCGTCGCTCAAGTCTTCGAGACTTTCGAAAACTAAGATAAACTTCGATATTTCATATCGATGTGGTGAATTCCTTAGTGAATTGATCGTCTCTAACTGCGTATCGATTGACTTGTTCTCGTTCTTGAGATACTTTCAGCGTATAAATGCGTTTTCGATATATGGATTTCATTTGTGAAATCCTTTCTTACTAATAATTATCATACTCAATTAGTATATCTTCAGCGTCTTGGCGTGTTTATAAATGTATAATCGTCGTTTGACTTGAAAGTCAGCGAAATCGACGATGATCGACAAAGTCAACGATTTTGACCTTTAATAATAGTAACTTCTTACTATTTTGTTTTATAAATCGAATTTGATCGATTTGAAAGCGTAAAGTCTATTACTCGATTTATCTTGTAAATCGAGGACTTACAATTATTTTCGCATTTTAATAACCCTTTTATAAGTAAAAGCGTATTTTGGTATTTTAAAGCGTTATAAAATGAGCGTTAAGTCTCAAACATAGCAATCTATGTTTATAAAATTTTGTAAAATTTAAAACTGTCCAGAATATTATTTTAGTAATTTTCATTAATAAACTGTTTTAAAAGGATTTTAAAATCCTTATTAATTATCGATAATTAGATAATTAACTTAAAAATATCAAATGACTTTTGAAAATTTTCTAAATTCATATAGTGTATTATTATACACTATGGTCCAGAATATAATTTATGAAATTCATATAATCTTGTTGCTATTTATTTATATATATACCTATATATATTTACGGTAATTCAAATAATAGGTAATAATCATCCAAAATTCCCAAAATTGATATGTACTCATTATAATATCCCAACATCAGTATATAATATTTATATAACCCATAGTTCATCATAACTATTTATTTCACAAAATGTAACAATGTTCACGGTAATATTAAGACAATTACCAAATAAATAGCAAATAATTTCTAAAATTCTAAATAAATTCCAACATCAATAAACATTATATTATAACATTGTAACATCATAACATCAACCAAAAACATTTGAATCATCACCATATGGAGCTCGAGGGCTCTCGGTTTTGATTCTTTATGTTATTTGATTTTCAAAATTTCAATAATTATATACTATGTACATCCACTATAGTATATTAATATAACATCATATAATCATCAAGAACTAATTAAATCATCACCATATAAACATAGCTTTGGTTTATTTGATTTAAATAGGTAATTGATTTCCAAAAATTCTAATTAATTCACACAATGCATAAATAATATACTAAAGCATTAAAACACCATTACATGTTCAAAAATGAAATCATACATTAACCTATACTTACAATATGCTCTCGGCCTTAATTAAAAATTAAGCATATGGTTTTCAAAAATTCTAATTAAATCATATAACCTATAATCAATACATTAAAGCATTAATGTCACGACCCCAATCCGGACCAACCCGAACTGGAGGGCGACTAATACTAGGAGTAGTATTTTAGGGGATTACACGGGTAAAATAAAAATGCATAAGAATAAACTAACATGCTTGAGCGAGAATATAGGGTGATGTTATAATGTTTTTGAAAAGGTTTAGGCCATCGGACCCCAAAACTTGGCACGATCCGATGGGCCTCGATAGTTCATAACATAAAACATAAATAAAGGAGTTTGAGTATAGCGGCGGAAAGTGTGTGAATACATATATGACGATATGCATTGAGTATAACCCAACATTCAAGTAAATCGGCGAGGACACTAGACTCTCAACACGTCCCCATCATCACCATCGAGCTCAACTGCACATTTAAAACAAACATGCGGGGCTAAGTACAAGAAATTGCACTCGGTGGACTTATGCTGAAAATATTTTGATAAATTTGGATTCTGTGCCAATATCGAGTAAGCCGCGAGGGTTTTAGTTAAAATGCCTTGTCTTTACCAAATCATTCGGTTAAATAAACATAGCTGGCGGGCATTTTCTTGGTGTGTATGGTCCGTATCTCGTAGTCACAATACATAATAATAAATAAATAAATAAGCGTCGAGAGGAGGCCTCCATCTGACGCCGTGACCGGCCGTAATCCGTCTGACCTGCGGTCACTCTGCAAGCATATGTTAACACAGTATAGTTCCAACCTTCACGCCAATCTGGCGGGCATTTGTCATCCGACACGGGACCCGACATTAAAAAGGTTGGGTGCTACCACAACAATTAATATAATAGTTCCAACCATCTCCACAGCCTACCGGGCATATGAGATAGGATCCGTACACAAAGCGAAATATTTTGGCGGGTAATGCGATAAAACATTTGATAAACAATTGTAGTATAAGTCTTTGTAAATAAATTCATTTGATATGACGATGAAGGTCATATTTTTGAAAAGTGTCCATTTTGAGATAAGAAGGAAAAGGCCCACATTTTAAGGTAAAGCCCACGGACTACGGTTCGTTGTAAAAGTACTAGGTTCGATCGTTCGTCGAAATCCGTCGTTGCGTTTGCGTCCACGCTTTCTGACGAGGCTTTAGTCGTCGCTCAAGTCTATCGAGACTTACGAAAACTTAAGATAACTTTGATATTTCATATCGATGTGAGACTGAATTCCTTAGTGAATTGATCGTCTCTAATCGTTATCGATTGACTTTTCTCGTTCGCCGAGATCGTTCGGCGTATAAATCGTTTTCGATATATGGTTTCATTTATGAAATCCTTTCTTACTAATAATTATTATACTCAATTAGTATATCTTCACAGCGTCTTGGCGTATTTACAACAGTTTAATCGTCGTTTGACTTTGAAAAGTCAACGAAGTCGACATTAATCGACAAAGTCGATGATTTTGACTTTTAAATAGTAATTTCTTACTATTTTGCTTTATAAATCGAATTTAATCGATTTGAAAGCGTAAAGTCCTATTTCTCGATTTATCTTGTAAATCAAGGACTTATAATTATTTTCGCATTTTTAATAATTCTTTTATAATTAAAAAGCGTATTTTGGTTTTAAAGCGTTACAAAATGAGCGTTAAGTCTCAAACATAGCAATCTATGTTTATAAAATTTTGTAACATTTGAAAACTGTCCAGAATATTAATTTACCAAAATTTATAATTAAACAGTTTTAAAAGGATTTTAAAATCCTTTTAATTATCGATAATTTCGATAATTAGATTAAAAATACTAAATGATCTTTGAAAAATTTTCTAAATTAATATAGTGTATTATTATACACTATGGTCCAGAATATAATTTATGAAATTCATATAACACTGTTTTCTATTTATTTATATATATACATAAAAATATTCATGGTAATTCAAATAAATAGGGAATAATTATCCAAAATTCCCAAAATTGGTATATACCTATAATAACATCCCAACATCAGTATATAATATTCTCATAACCCATAGTTCATCATAACTATTTATTTCAATATATAACAATATTTCACGGTAATTATAGGGTAATTACCAAATAAATAATAAATAATTTCTAAAAATTCTAAATAATTTCCAATATCAATAAACATTATATTATAACATGGTAACATCATAATATCAACCAAAACCATTTGAATCATCACCATATGGAGCTACAAGCTCTCGAACTTTTGAAAAAAATGGTATTTGATTTTCAAAAATTCCAACAATTATATACTATGTTTATACACTATAGTAAAGCATTAATACACCATTGCATGTTCAAAAATAAAATCATACATCAACCTATATTTTTATAAAAATCTAATAATTTCACACAATAATAAAAATATTAAGCATATACACCATTGCATTTTCAAAAATTCTAATTAAATCATATAACATATAATCGAGGTTCTAAAAATTCACTAATATAATCATGGTTCTAAAGCACTTATGCATGCTTGAAATAAAATTATACATCAAGATACTCATATATATATGTCACGGTATTTTTTTAAAAATTAAGCTATGGTTTTCAAAAATTCTAAATCAATACTATAGTCTTAAATCATAACATAGATCATATATTAAATCATAAAAATGCTTAGAACATGCTCGGTCACTACCATATCATTTTTAACTATTTTCGAAAATTATTTCAATACATACTATGGTTCGATTATTTCATATTCATGCTAAATCCTTACAAACATGTCATATATGATAACCTATGTTCATTTCAACATATATGTTCATATTTTGAAAATAAAAATCAACAAGAACATAGACATATCCATAGCTCATGCTCAAGAACACTTAAACACTTATATAAAAATTTCGAACACACATATAACATACATGAACATGCTCGATTATTTCTTGAACAAAGATGATAAAAGTCAAAGCTTTTGTGTCTCGTTTACCTTGGATATGGTATGGAATCACAAGAACAATATGGTATCAACCTTGGTGGAGAAATGGAGAAGAAAGAAAGAAAATATTTGAGAAATGAGAGGGTGGAGCTCTCGGTTCTTGGCAGATTTTGGGGGAGAGAGTGAAGTGTTTTGTGTGTTCAAATTGTTTGAGTGTGCATAGATAGGAGTGGGGTGAATGGGAAGAGTCCCTACTCCTCTAAGCCTCTCTCTCTCGATTTTGCGAGGAGAAGGAGAATCAATGCAGCGAATGATGAGGATTTTGTGATGATAGGCTAGAGCAAAAGGTAAGCCATGCATTGGGTAGAATTTGAAAAGAGATCATGCTTGTCTCTGGGTGGGTGCCGGCGCATGGGGGTTCAAGGGTGTGATTTAATTTTGTTACACTATAATACTATGTATTAATCATATTATAGGTCATAGATATATAATACATGTCATAAAAATAATTAAAACATAATATATGCACACATTGCTATTCTGGATCGAAAATTAGGAATAATAGGATAAAATTATAAATCACACCTATTATTGATACTCATGCCCAATTTAGATCAATTATACACATATATATCATAATATATGATTTAGATATTAAATAATAGCATAGGATATAATTATTACACATTTAGAAATAAAAACCTAATTTGAAAATAAGATTTGAATTTTATAAAAATGATTATCGATTTTAATGACTTAAAACTGATTTCATAGCTTAATAACACTCATATATATCATATTATAAAGTTTAGATATCATAGGATAATTTAATGGTATCATTTCATGTGATAAAACCACTTATTTATAGGATTAGGGTTTTGAAATTACAAATTGAGATTATCGAGTTTAATAACTCAATTATCGATTTTAATAATCATTAATACAGTAATTATATAAAATAATAATAGGAAATTAATTATTATAATTT
Source organism: Salvia rosmarinus (assembly GCA_036937905.1). Classification (NCBI taxonomy): domain Eukaryota; kingdom Viridiplantae; phylum Streptophyta; class Magnoliopsida; order Lamiales; family Lamiaceae; genus Salvia; species Salvia rosmarinus. The sequence goes on along the minus strand of CM072820.1, from coordinate 34,705,766 downwards.
CCCGAGCATTAAACTCATTTTCAAAGCGTCTCAGGCGTTAACGTTAACGTCTCAAAGCGTTGAAATCGACTCATCTCAAAATGGTGTGATAAGTTCATACTTACTAAGTGAATATATTCCATTTAATAAAGGAATTAAGATGGAATTTAATTCCAAGCTTCCTTTCAAAATTTTCATGAAAAGGCGGCGTTCGATCTGGCGTTTGGCGTTTAAAAATATTGACGAATCATTTCGTAATATTTCAATTCTTTAATTCACAATCCTTATTGAATTATGAAAGGGAATTCGTTATAACGATATCGTATCGAAATCACAAGATTCGATGTCGTAATAAGATAACATCTGGCAAAACCACAATTACGGGTTGAAATCATGTAATCGTATATTCGTTTCTTTGGAATATTACATTCCACCCCTTACGAAAAATTTAGTCCCGAAATTTGTATACCTTTAGAAAAATAAGTCGGGTATTTTTCCTCATTGCTTCTTCAAGTTCCCGTGTGGCTTCTTCTTGTCAGTGGTGTCTCATGACACCTTAACTAACGGAATCGACTTGCTCGTAGTTCTTTGAACTTTGTGGTCAAGTATGGCTGCGGGTTCTTCCTTATAGCTCATGTGCGGCTCGAGGATCACGTCGTCTTGGTGAATCACGTGCCTTGGGTCGTGAGCGTATTTTCGTAATTGTGAGGCGTGAAAACATTATGGACATTTCCTAGGTTTGGCGGAAGAGCCAACCTATAAGCTCTTGGACCTATCCTTTCTAGGATCTCATAAGGTCCTATGTAGCAGGTCTAAGCTTTCCTTTCGGGCCAAACGACAATCCCTTTTGATGGAGAGACTTTAAGAAATACTTTGTCTCCATCCTCAAGCTGTAGCTCGGATCTCACGCGTATCGGTAAGATTTCTGTCGTCTGAGCCTCTTTATCCTCATCCTAATTTGTCGAACAATTTCGATCATTTCACTCACCGCATCAGGCCTATGACTTTTCTCTCACCGACTTCATCCCGATAAAGTGGTGATCTACACTTTTGCCATCTGAGGCTTCGTGTGGGGCCATGCCGATCGTCGCTTGATAGCTGTTGTTGTAAGCAAATTCAACGGTAAAATATCTTCCCATCTTGCACCTCGATCCAAAATTACGAGTTCTAAGCATATCTTCTAGCGTTTGGATCGTTCTCTCCGATTGTCCATCGGTTTGTGGGTGGAATCTTTGTCTTGAAGTTTAATCTTGTACCGTTCTCTCGCAAACTAATCCAAAATCGGATGTGAACTTGGAGTCTCGATCGAGGTAATCGATTTTGGCACTCCATGTAGTCGTACAATTTCCTTAACATACTGGTGGGCGACTTATCGGATCCATAAGTGCTTTGAATAGGTAAAAGTGAGCACTTTTGGTAAGCTATCCACAATTACCCATATGGCTGTGTTCCTCTTCTTGATTTGGGTAAGCTTGTAACGAAATCCATCGTTATATCGTCCCACTTCCATTCGAGGATTTCAACGGTTGTAACTTCCCATAGGGTCGTTGGTGTAAAGCCTTCACTTGTTGGCAAACAAGACGGCGTTCTCTGAAGGAAGCTATGTCTCGTTTCATGCCTTCCCACCAAAATTTTCCTTGGGTCTGATACGTCTTAGTACTACACGGGTGGGCGGTGTAGGGCGTATCGTGAGCCTCGCTCATGATTTCGTTACGAAGCTCTGCGTCGTCGAGGAGCATATCCTACCTTGAAACAATAAGGCGTTATCCGGTGCCTCTTGAAATTCTTGAATCCTTGGACCTTAATCTTTCTCGGATCTTTTCAACTTTTCCTCAATCCTTTGTCTCGACAATTCTCTTTCTTAGATCGGTCGGTGTGAGTGTAGCGATCTGACTCACAATTGTTTCGGTGGTTCGACTAGTTCAATCTTCATCACCAAACTCTTGACGAGTTTTCCTCTTGTACAAAGAGACATCCTAACTTGGTATGGCTCTTTACGACTCAGCGTCGGCTACCACATTCGCCTTGCGGGTGATAGTTAATACCACGGTCGTAATCCTTTACTAATTCTAGCCATCTTCTTTGTCTCATGTTCGGATCTCTTTGTTGAAGAAATACTTCAAACTTTTATGATCCGTGAAGATCTCACATCTCACACCATAGAGATGGTGTCTCCAAATTTTAGGGCATGAACTACATTGCTAATTCCAAATCGTGGGTTGGGTAGTTCAGCTCGTGGGGTCTGAGTTGTCGAGATCGTAGCTATCACTTTTCCTTCTTGCATCAAAACCTGACCAGTCCGGTCTTAGATGCGTCGGTATAGACCACATATCCTTTGTGCTTACAGGAATGCTAGTCTTTGTGCCTTTGGTCAATTTTTCTTTGAGTATTTGAAAGCTTGTCTCGCACTCATCGATCGATTAAACTTGATTCCTTTCCGGAGTAGGCGGGTTATTGGCCTTGCAATCTTGGAGAATCCTTGATGAATCTCCTATAGTAACCGGCTAATCTAGGAAGCTTCTAATTCGTCTTTGTGTTTTAGGTGATTTCCATTCTTGCACGGCCTCTACTTTGGTGGATCTACTTTTATACCTTGACGAGACACAATGTGTCCAAGGAACATAACTTCCTTCAGCCAAAACTTCGCATTTGCTAAACTTAGCAAAGAGTCTTTCATTTCTCAAGGTTTGCAAAACCGTTCGTAGATGTTCCTTATGATCCTCTTCATTCTTTGAATAAATAAGGATATCATCTATGAAGACCAAAACAAACTTATCCAAAATGGATGAAATACTCATTCATGAGGTCCATGAACACGGCTGGTGCATTGGTCGATCCGAATGGCATAACTATGAATTCATAGTGGCCATATCGGTTCGAATGCGTCTTGATACATCTTGGGCCGTATCTTGGTTGGTGGTATCGACTTAAGATCGATCTTGAGAATACACCCGCTCGCCATGATTGATCAAGCAGTCATCAATTACGGTAAAGGGTATTTGTTCTTTAGTGTCATCTTATTTAGTTCTCTATAATCGATGCACGTCCTCAAAGAACCATCCTTCTTCTTAACGAACAAAGCAGGTGCTCCCAGGTGAAACACTCGGTCTAATGAATCCCGGATCGAAAAGCTCTTGGATTTGGATTTTCGGCTCTTCTAGCTCCTTTGGGGCCATCCTATAGGGTGCCTTCGACCTTTGGGGCTGATCCGGCTCCAAGTCGATGGTAAACTCTAGTTGTCATTAGGAGGTAGTCTGGCGATTTTTGGAAACTGCGTCAGGAAATTCTCGGACAACTTGATGTCTTCTACCGTGCTTGGTTTATCTTCATCATTTAAATAAACAAGGAATGCATGGCATCCCTACGGTTCATCATCCTCCTAGCTTGTAGTGCGGATACTATCGGGATTCTCCTTCCCATGCGATCCGGTGAAAATCGTAGCTTCTTGTCGAGGAAAGTGAAAGCGAAATTTTCCTTTCCTTCGAGAGAATCGTGGAATGATTCCTAGCTAACGATCCATTCCTAGGATTATGTCTACATCGTCCATGGGTATTATGTTTAGTTCGTTAGCGAACCTTAAGTGATCCTAATGTCGACTCTAGGTTCGAGCGGTAATGGAGTATGATCATAATCCCTCCTATAGGCGATGAGATTCTCATATCACGGCTTGACCTTTCGGACCTAAGGTTCAGCATTTCTCGCATGATTTTGCAATGAAGGAATCTGAAGCACCCGTGTCGAACAATACTATAATAGGTAGGTTGAGAAGAACTCCCATACACTGCGAGTTTCCTTGGTTACATTAGATTCTGCCTCCTGTCTGCGGTAGGCTGCTTTGGCTTTTGAGCCGGTTTGAGGCGACGGGCGCTGGTCCTTGTTGATTTGGCGGTTGCTTGCTGCTTGTTCTTGCTGCCTTTTGGCGTTAGCGGTGGTTACCGCCTCTGTTGCTGTTGTGGTGGTGGTGGGCTGCACTTCTTTGCTTCGCGGGATTTGTTGTTGTGGCGGCTGCCCTTATTCTTGACTCTTTGGAGTTGTTGTTGTTGGTGGGGTGTTTGCCCTTTGGAGTTCTTTGGGTTGGGGTTGGAGCTGCTGCGGTGGTTGGGGCTGGTGTATAGCCCTCAATGGTGAGCATTGCCGGTTGGTTCGGCCTTCCATCGAGCGTGACATCGAGCGGTGTTGGCGTAATGCCCGTTCACCCCGCATTTGTAACTAACCACGTTTGCCGTGCACACACCCTGTGTGCTCTATGGCATCTAGGGCATTGAGGTGCCTTTGGTGGTCTGTGGTCCCCTTGCCGGTGGAGCATGAGCTGCTCTCTTCGGCTTTGTCCTGCTGCTTGGGTTTCCTTGCCAGGCGCTTGTGACTTGCTTCTCCATAGTTTCCGGTTGTTATTCCAGCGGTTGGGCTCTGATTCCCTTTTCCCTTATCCAATTTCCGTGTGCACGAGGCGACCTTTGTCTTATTCTCGCTCATAGCCGCTTCAATATCAGCTCGTCTTGAGCTTGATTGTAAGATAGGTCTCCATGGTTGGCGAGAGACATCGTATCTCCATTCTCATACGACACGAACTTTTCCGACATTTTCGGTCGGTGTCTGCGGATCTGGCGCATATCTCGACATCTCGCGAAAAGTGCGATCGTAGTCGATTCGGATAATCTTTCTTGTTTTAGCGGGAAAAATTCACCCTCTTTTCCCCTATAACTTTTGGGAATATACTTTTCGTCTGACTCTCTCTTGAAATCCTCCACGAGAACTCTTCTAGTTGTTCATTTGTAAAGGTCTTCTTCACGGCCTCCCACGGAAGTCGGTTTGGTCAGATGGTGGAAGGTAACACCGACATCCTTTCTGTGCCGTGCACCTTAGGAAAGTGAAAATCCGTTCAATGGCCCTAACCCGTTGTTCGAACTTCTTCAGGGCTCCTTTTAGTTAAAAGCAGGAGGTTTTGCCTCGAGAATAGTTCTTGATCCTGCGATCGGGTTGAGGTGGAGGCGTGGTTGGGGATTATCTTACGGTTCTTGTTGGGATTCTACCCTTCCTCTAGGTCTTCCTCGACCTCTGGGTTCTCTTTCTCGGGTTTCTTCTGGGGGCGTTACGCTATATAAAACATACCATTGTTAATTATTAAACGCTTACAACTTAACAAAATAAGGTTTTCATAGCTTCTTCTTAAAGCGATATAAAAGTAAAACAATTCATCCATAGCATAGACAATTGTCAACAAATAGGCCCCACTTGGGTCAAAATATATGTGGATAGATAACCAAGGTTTGTCAAAAACAAGATGTCTAACATCGAGAATCATAGAAAATTGAAATAACAAGGTTTCGGGCCCATGGCCAAAAGAAAAATCAGTCTTAGAACCATGGTATTGAAATAAAGGAAAAAGCTAGCACACATGCTAGTCATAACAAAACAGATTCTAATTAAAACATCGCCTAAGGTCTCCACGAGTTTCCTTCCTACTCCGCGTCTTCCTCAGGGTCTTCCTCCTCTTCGGAGTCGTCTTCCTCATCCGAATCGTCCTCACGAGTCGTACTACGGATGGTCTGCACGTGGTTTCCATCATCGGTATGTCGCGAGGGGTCCAAAGTTATCCGCGCCCGTATAAGTCGTAGTTGTGGCGGATCGGATGTAGCATACTCGGGTCGGGTCATATCCGGGGAAGGTATCTAATACTCTCATCCATGCTGTCGGTGGAAGGGCTCTTCGTCTTGGTGGTGGTGGATCGGATGCGGTGGTAGGGCGGTAGTGGCGGACGTCTTGGGTGTCCAAAAATCGCGGGTGGCAACACGGGCTCTCCCAGGCTCTGGGGCGTCTTGCCTATCCACCTCGTACATCCTACCCTCGTCCACTCGATGCGGGGGTATCCTTTGGATCAACTTTGTCTCGGAACCTCAAGGTGCAGCCACTCTGGCGACTCATCACGCCAAGTGTACTCCGTGGAGGAGATAGGGTCCCATCGGTGCGGCTCCATGATCTTGTACCGTAAGTCGGTGTGACTCACGAACCTAGGCAGATCCCCAATCAAATCATAACCTCGGGGAATGCGATAGATGTAGTCTCCCGATACCTCTCGGGCATAACCATCCCAGGTACAAGGGAGTATAGCTAGGAGTCTCTTGATGCCATCGTAGTCGGTTGCGCCATAGGCTCGGGCGCTCCTCCACAACCGAAGGTAGTACGCCAGAAACTCACCTAGGTCTTCCCCGGCACACATCCAACTTTCCCTATAGGTGCGCATCAACTCCTCGGGTGGGGCATGAGGTCCTACCCTCCTCCTAGCGATATAGCGCATCTCCTCCATCTGCCACGGTAAAAGAAAAAGAAAACTAACGTAAGCCAACTATCGTCATCTTAAAACAGAAAGGATAGCATAACGAGAAGCAACTAGGCTAGAACTAACAATTCTATAAGGTAGGCATCATCATAATGTACAATATATATCACAACTTACCTTCTTAGTCTTACCCAAACATATACATATAGCTAATGATATCTCAATATACGCTACGAGACCCTTGTCTTATATCAAACACTTAAGCTAGAGTTCAACAGACTCTATCGTATTCTGGGGACAGAATTAGGGATTCTGTTCTTCATAACAAATGAAGATCAGTGCGTTAGGAGTACGTAGGTGCAAACCATGCGTAAATCGGAGTCCTAACGAGGGAGATCTAGCTAAAACAAATCTACTGCGCAGTGCAGGAAATTTGCGCGATTGTGCAAAAATATCACTCAAGGTGTATGTCGACGTGTCGTCTATCATCTTCGGGTTCTTAAGTCGAGGCTGCACATCCTGAAGCCGTAAGTGGCGTCCATGTCGTGATTCGTGTTGCTGGTCACTTGTGTCGAGTGATGATGGAGTGCCGGCGTCATTCGACTTAGAGGTTGGGGTCGTCCTCGTTCGTCCTTCTCGCTGCGTCTTCCATCGTCCGTGCTCAAGGGTATCATTACTTTCATTCTTCCTATCGTTCTTTTGTTCGCATAAGGAAAAGAAGTTCGTACTTCTACGTTCTTTCACGATATGTGAGCATGCTCCTTAAAGTCTAAGTTCGTCTCATGATAACATATCATTCATCATGAATAAGATTTTGAAAGTCGGAGAGTAAAGTTTTATTTGCAAATTTGGAAGTATGATTTCAAAAGACAGTCATGATCAATCCATATACATTTTAAAATGAATTCGTTCGTTTCATGTTGATCATTCAACTCGATACTACCATACACTTCCATCTCAATACCTGAGTAATTGTATTGGTTCAATTCAAAAATTTTGGAAAAATTTCTTTCTCGACTTCAAAAATTTTCAAAATAATAAAATTTCTCAAAAGTTCCTCTAACTTGCTCATCATGCAGAAATTTTCCATTTCATGAGTTTGAGAAAGAAATGCAGTTACCTTTTTCCCGGTTGAGCTCGATGTGATGGAGTGTTGAGAGGAGTCAGTAGGTTTCTAGAAGTCCAGTGACTCGATCTAGACTTAGAATAAAAGGTCTTGGGTTTTCAAAGAGCAAAAGCTCGATACCACTACATCACGACCCCATTCCGGACCAACCCGATCGGAGGCGACTAATACTAGGAGTAGTACTTTAGGGTTACATGGTAAAATAAAAATGCATAACAATAAGCTAACATGCTTGAGCGAATATACGGATGATGTTATAATGTTTTTGAAAAGGTTTAGGCCATCGACCCCAAAACTTGCCGCGATCCGATGGGCCTCAATAGTTTAAAACATAAAACATAAATAAAGGAGTTCAGAGTATAGCGGCGGAAAGTGTGTGAATACATATATGACGATATGCATTCAAGGTATAAACCACAAATTCAGATCGTCGGTCAAGGACACTAGACTCTCAACACTTTCCCCATCATCACCATCGAGCTCAACCCGCACATTAAAAAACAAACATGCAGGCTAAGTACAAGAAATTGCACTTAGTGGACTCGTGCCAAAACATTTGATAGAGTTTGGATTACGCCGCCAATATCGGGTAAGTCACAGGGTTTTAGTTAAAATGTCTTGTGCTTACCAAATCATTTTCGGTTCAGAAACATAGCTCGCCGAGCATTTTCTTGGTGTGTATGGTCCGTATCTCATAGTCACAATACATAATAATAAATAAATAAATAAGCGCCGAGAGGAGGCCTCCATCTACGACGCCGTGACCGGCCGTAATCCCGTCACACACACACGCTCTGCGCAAGCATATGTTAACACAACAGATAGTTCCAACCTTCACGCCAATCCTAGCGGGCATTTATCATCCCAAGACAGACCCGACATTAAAAAGGTTGGGTGCTACCACAACAATTGATATAATAGTTCCAACTATCTCCACACCTAAACCCGGCATAACAGATAGGATCCATACACAAAACGAAATATTTTTGGCGGTAATGCGGTAAAACATTTGATAACAGCTTGTAAAATAAGTCAGAATAAACTCATTTGGAATAACAAGAAATAATTTTAGTGGGTAAGAAAAGGGCCACATTTTGAAGATAAGAAGCCCACATTTTGAAGATAAGAAAGCCCACCCACCGACTACGGTTTGTTGTAAAGTCTGAGTTCGATCGTTCGTCAAAATCCGTCATTGCGTTGGCGTCACACCTTCTACGGCGAGGTTTTAGTGCGTCGCTCAAGTCTTTCGAGACTTTCGAAAACTTAAGATAAACTTCAATATTTCATATCGATGTAGACCGAATTCCTTAGTGAATTCAATACGTCTCAACACGTATACGATTGACTTTTCTCGTTCTTCGAGATCTTTCAACGATAAGCACGTTTTCGATATATGGATTTCATTTATGAAATCCTTTCTTACTAATGAGGTATCATACTCAATTAGTATATCTTATGCGTCTCGACGTATTTATAAATGTATAATCGTGCGTTTGACTTTGAAAAGTCAGCGAAGTCAACATTGATCGACAAAGTCAATGATTTTGACTTTTGAAAAGTAATTTCTTACTATTTTGTCTTATAAATCGAATTCGATCGATTTTAAAGCGTAAAGTCCTATTGCTCGATTTATCTTGTAAATCAAGGACTTATAATTATTTTCGCATTTTAATAACCCTTTTTAAGTTAAAAGCGTATTTTGGTAATTTAAAGCGTTATAAAATGAGCGTTTGTTTCAAACATAGCAATCTATGTTTATAAAATTTTGTAAAATTTAAAACTGTCCAGAATATTATTTTAGTAATTTTTCATTAATAAACTGTTTTAAAAAGGATTTTAAAACCTTTTATATTATCGAAATTTTCGATAATTAGAATAAAATACTAAATGACTTTTGAAAATTTATCTAAATTAATATAGTGTATTATTATACACTATAGTCCAGAATATGAATTTATGAAATTCATATAATACTTTTGCTAATTATTTATATATATACATATATAAATATTTCGGTAATTATAAATAATAGGAATAATCATCCAAAATTCCCAAAATTGATATATACTTATTATAACATCCCAACATCAGTAAATAATTTTTATATAACCCATAGTTCATCATAACTATTTATTTCACAATATGTAACAATATTCACTAATATAAGATAATTACCCAATAAATAGCAAACAATTTCTAAAAATTCTAAATAAATTCCAACATCAATAAACATTATATTATAACATTGTAACATCATAACATCAACCAAAATAATTTAAATCGTCACCATATGAGCTTTGCAAGCTCTCGGCTTTTTCGATTAAATTAGTATTTGGTTTTCAAAATTCCAATAATTATATACTATGTCCATACACTATAGTATATTAATATAACATCATATAATCATCAAGAACTAATTAAATCATCACCATATAAGCTTAGCTCACGGTTTATTTGATTTAAATAGGTAATTGATTTCAAAATTCTAATTAATTTATACAATGCATAAATAATATACTAAAGCATTAAAACATCATTACATGTTCAAAAATAAAATCATACATCAACATATATTTTCAATATGCTCTCGGCCCTAATTAAAAATTAAGCATATGGTTTTCAAAAATTCTAATTAAATCATATAACATATAATCAATACATTAAAGCATTAATATGTCATTATAAGCTTAAAATAAAAATTTATACACCAAGGTATACCTTGAGATAGCTCACGGTATTTTAACAAAAATACCTAGGGTTTTTCTAAAAATTTCCAAATCAACACCATGGATTATAAACATGATAATAAACAATAATCCATCACTAAAATATTCAAGAAGCAATCGGTCATCAACATTTTATTTTATACAGTTTTGAAAATTTTATTAACATATCCTATGGTTCAAAATCAGATAAGCATGCTAGATCCATTCAAAAATTAAATATACAACCATCTATGCTCATTTAACATATATTAACACATTTGGAAATATAAATCATCAAGAACAACATTCTCATGCTCTAGAACAATAAAACATACATATACATACATATAGCATTCAAACATACACTTATACATATATAAAACATGCTTGAAAATTCCTTATAACAAGGAGATGAAAATCGAAGCTATGGTCCTTCATTTACCTTAGAAATGGTATTTAATGGTGAGAACAATGTGGATATCAAACTTGGTGAGGAAGAATGAAGAAGAAAGGAAGAGGAAGGTTTCAAAATGGAGGTGGAGCTCTCGGTTCTTGGAGCGAGAAAAATGGAGATGGAGAGAGTGTTTTGAGTGTTGATACAAAATGGAATAAGGTTAATGAGTGTGGGTGTGGAATGAGAAGAGTCTCTCCTCTATTATCTCTCTCTCTCTCGAGATAACACACACCCAATGGGTGAATGGCAGCCCCATGATGTGGGTGTAGAATGATGATGATTAAAAGGCTAGTAAGGTGTTCATGCATTGGTCCAAAAAAGGTGGAGTGCATGCTTGGTTTAGTGATGATGGTCATGGTTTTAGGGGTTGTAGGGTGGGATTTAATTTATTTTGTACCATAATACAATGTATTAATCATACACGATCATATGATATATAATACATGTCATTAAAATAATTAAAACAATCATATAAGATGTATATGAAATGGCTAGAATAAATAGGAAAATAGGAATAAAATACAAATCCCACCTATTATTGATACTCATGCCATTTTCGTCCCAAATATACATATATACATCATAATATATGATTTAGATATTAAATAATATCATAGGATAAAATTATAGCATTAATCAATGCATAAGAAACCCTAATTTCGAAAATTAGATTTCAAAATTTATAAAAATCTGTTTTCGATTTTTAATAATCTAAAAACTGATTTCATAGCTTAATAACACTCATATATATCGTATTATAAAGTTTAGATACCATATGATAATTTAATAGTGTCATTTCATGTGAAAAACCAAAGTTTATAAACTTAGGGTTTTTGAAAATTTCAAAATCAAATTATCGAATTCAATAACTGAAAATTCGATTGTTGATAATTAATAATACTGAAATTATATAAAATATTAATAGGAAATTAATTATTATAATTTCCTGAGCATTAAACTCATTTTACAAAACGTCTCTGAGACGTTAACGTTAACGCCTCAAAGCGTTCAAAATCGACTCAATCTCAAAATGGTCGCAGAAGTTCACACTTACTAAATAAATATATCCCATTTAATAAAGGAATTAAGATGGAAATTAATTCCAAGCTTCACTTTGCTCGAGAAATTTTCATGAAAAGTCGATGTTCGATACGCGTTTAACGTTAAAATATATTGACGAATCATTTCGTAATATTTCAACTTTAATTCACAATCCTTAGTGAATTATGAAAGGAATCGTTATAACGATATCGTATCGAAATCACAAGGTTCGATGTCGTAAAAAGATAATATACGGCAAAACCCTAATTACGAACTTAGAAAACCGTAATCGATATTCGTTTCTTCGAATATTACATTCCACCCTTACAAAAAATTTCATTCCGAAATTTGTATACCTTTAGAAAATAGATCGGGTATTTTCTCTCATTGTTTCTTCAAGCTCCCACGTGGCTTCTTCCCGTCCGTGGTGTCTCCACAAAGACTCGACTAACGGAATCGACTTGCTCAGTAGTTGCCGAACTTTGTGGTCAAGTATGGTCATGGGTTCTTCCTTATAGCTCATGTCCGCTCGAGGATGACGCCGCCTCGCGAATCACGTGCTTTGGGTCGTGAACGATTTTCGAATCGTGAGACGTGAAAACATTATGGACATTCCCTAGGTTTGGCGGAAGAGCCAACCTATAAGCCATCGGACCTATCCTCTCTAGATCTCATAAGGTCCTATAAACGGGTCTAAGTTTTCCTTCGTGCCAAACCCGACAACCTTTTGACGGAGAGACCTTAAGAAAGACTTTGTCTCCATCCTCAAATTGTAGCTCGGATCTCGCCGTATCGGCGTAAGATTTTGTCCTGTCCCGCCTCTTTTATCCTTAGTTTAATCTGTCGAACGATCTCGATCATTTCGCTCATCGCATCGAGCCCTATAACTTTCCTCTCACCGACTTCATCCCAATAAAGTGGTGATCTACACTTCTTGCCATACAAGGCTTCGTATGGGCCATGCCGATCGTCGCTTGATAGTCGTTGTTGTAGGCAAACTCAATCGAGGTAAAATCTCTTCCCATTTTGTACCTCGATCCAAAATTACAGTTCTAAGCATATCTTCTAGGTTCGATCGTTCTTTCGATTGTCCATCGCCATGGGTGGAAAGTCATCTCGAATTTAATCTGCACCCGGTTCTCGCCGCAAGCTAATCCGTAATCTGGATGTGAACTTGGAGTCTCGATCGAGGTAATAGATTTTGGCACTCCATGTAGTCGCACAATTTCCTTAACGCATACCGGGCCAATTTATCGATCCATGTTGCTTTGAATAGGTAGGAAGTGAGCACTTTTGCAAGTCTATCCACAATTACCCATATGGCCGTGTTTCTCTTCTCGATTTGGGTAAGCTTGTAACGAAGTCCATCGTTATATCGCCCCATTTCCATTCGTGGATTTCAAAGGTTGCAACTTTCCGTAAGGTCGTTGATGTAACGCTTTCACTGTTGGCAAACAAGCAAATTGCCTACGAAAGAAGTTATGTCTCGCTTCACGCCTTCCCACCAAAATTTTTCCTTCGTGTCCCTGCACATCTTAGTACTGCTCTGGTGGGCGGTGTAAGGCGACGTGAGCCTCACTCATGATTTCGTTCAAGCTCGCCGTCAGAACGCATATCCTACCTTCAAACAATAAGGCGTTATCCGCGCCTCTTGAAATTCTCAATCCTTCGACCTTAGTCTTTCTGGATCTTTTCCAACTTTCCTCCATCCTTCGTCTCTCGACAATTCTTTTCTTAGATCGATGTCGCGTGAGTGTAGCGATCACACCACAATTGTTTCGTGTGGTTCCACCAATTTAATCTTCATCCCGCCAAACTCTTCAACGAGCTTTTCCTCTTGTACAAAGAGACATCCTAACTGGTATGGCTCTTACGACTCAAGGCGCCACTACATCTTCTTTACCCGTGATAGTTAATACCGCAATGTAATCTTTACCGCTCAAGCCATCTTCTTTGTCTCATATTCGGATCCCTTTGTTCAAGAAATACTTCAAACTCTTATGATCCGTGAAGATCTCACATCTCACACCATGTAGATGGTGTTCCATATTTTCGCATGAACTACAAATGCTAGTTCCAAATCGTGGGTCAGTAGTTCAGTTCGGGGGTCCGAGTTGTCGGATGCGTAAGCTATTACTTTTCCTTCTTGCATCAAAACACAACCCACCCGCCTTAGATGCGTGCAGATAGACCACATACCCCTTGTCCGCCTCGACCGCTAGAACGGTGCACCGGTCAATTTCTCTTTGTATTTGGAAACTCGCCTCGCACTCATCATCCAATTAAACTTGATTCCTTCCTGAGTAGTCAAGTTATTGGCCTTGCAATCTTGGAGAATCCTTCATGAATCTCCTATAGTAGCCACTAATCCTAGGAAACTTCTAATTTCGTGGCATGCTTTGGTGATTTCCATTCCCCACGGCCTCTACTTTGGTCGATCTACTTTTATGCCTTCAAGCAGACACGATGTGTCCAAGGAACATAACTTCCTTCACCAAAACTCACATTTGCTAAACTTAGCAAAGAGTCTTTCATTTCTCAAGGTTCAAAACCGCTTTAGATGTTCCCTATGATCCTCTTCATTCTTTGAATAAATAAGGATATCATCTATGAAGACCAAAACAAATTTATCCGTAAATGGATGAAATACTGCTCATGAGGTCCATGAACACGGTGGTGCATTGGTTAACCAATGGCATAACTATGAATTCATAGTGGCCATATCTCGTTCGAATGCGCTTTCGGTACATCTTCAGCCAGATTTTCGGTGGTATCCTCGACTTAAGATCAATTTTCGAGAATACACCCGCCTCGCAATTGATCAAACAGTCATCAATTCGGTAAGGGTATTTGTTCTTTAGTGTCATCTTATTTAGCTCCCTATAATCGATGCACATCCTCAAAGAACCATCCTTTTCTTAACAAACAAAACAAAGCGCCCCCAAGGTGAAACACTCGCCTAATAAATCCTAGATCCAAAAGCTCTCGATTTGATTTTCAGCTCTTCTAGCTCCTTCGGGGCCATCCTATATGGTAAACTCTAGTTGTCTATCGTGAGGTAGTCCCGCAGATTCTCGAAATACGTCCGAAAATTCTCGACGACTTCAATGTCTTCACCCGCTCGGGTTTATCCTCATCGCTTAAATAAACAAGGAATGCATGGCATCCCTTCTCGTTCATCATCCTCCCAGCTTGTAGTGTCGATACTATCGAATCCTCCTTCCCATGCCGATTCCGTGAAAATGCTTTGCTTCTTGTCCGTGAAAGTGAAACGAATTTTCCTTTCCTTACAGAGAATCGTGGAGTGATTCTTAGCTAACCAGTCCATTCCTAGGATTATGTCTACATCGTCCATGGGTATTATGTTTAGATCGCTAGCCGTAACCTTGTGATCCTAATGTCAACTCTAGGTTCGAGCAAAAGTGTGTAACGGCCATAATTCCTCCTATAGGCGATGAGATTCTCATATCCTCGGCTTGACCTTTCGCACCTAAGGCCCAAGATTTCTACGCATGATTTTGCAATAAAAGAATGCGCAAGCACCCAGACGAACAAAGATTATAATGTGTGGTTGAGAAGAACTCCCATACCGCCAAGTTTCTCGTTCTGCTCGCTCGCCTCCCCGCGCGGGCGTAGCTCGCCCGAGCTGGCCGAGGCCGACGGGCGCCGGGTCCCGCTGATTTGGCGGTTGTTGCTCGGCCTGTTGCTGCCGCCGGGCGCTGGCGCGGGTTGCCGCCCGCCGTTGTTGTGGCGGTGGCCGCCGCCACCGCCGCGGGATTTGTTGTTGCGGCCGCCACCGCTGCGGCTGCTGGAGTTGTTGTTGTTGAGGCCGGGTGGTTGCCACCGGAGTTGCCGGGTTGGGCCGGAACCGCCGCGTGGTGCCGGGTCAAGTCAGATAGCCTCAATGGCCGAGCATCGCCTTGCTGGTTCGGCCTTCCATCCGAACGTGACATCGGGCAATTGTCAGGCGAATGCCCGCTCACCCCGCATTTGTAACAGCTACCACGCTTGCCTGCACACACCCTTGTGTGCTCTATGGCATCTAGGGCATTGAGGTGCCCTCGACTGCCCTCGTGGTCCCCTTGCCTGTGGAGTACGAGCCGCTCTCTTCCACTTTGTCCTGTTCTTACGGGCTTCTTTGCCACGGCCATGACTTGCTTCTCCGTAGTTTCCGCGGTTGTTATTTCCGCCATTGGCTCCCAGCCCCTTTCCTCTATCCAAAGGCACTGTGACCGAGACGACACCGACTTATTTTCGGTCATGGTCACTTATATCTAAAGCTCGTATGAGAGCTTCAAGTAGGACAGTCTCCATGGCGGGCAAGAGACATGCGATTCCATTCTTAGCCCCGCTTCGAACTTTTACGACATCTTCAAGTCGGTGTCTACTAGATCCGCAGATATCTCGACGCCTCGCAAAAGTGCGATCGTAGTCGATTACGGATAATTTTTCTTGTTTTAGCAGAAAAATTCCGCCTCTTTTCCCCTATAACTTTGGGAATATACTTTTCATACAGCTCTCTTTGAAATCCTCCCACCAGAATTCCTCCAACTGCTCACAGAAAGTCTTCTTTCCGGCCTCCCACCGAAGTCACCGGTCCGATCACCGAAGGTAACACACGACAACCTTTCCGTGCTGCACCTTAAAAGGTAAAATCCTTCAATGGCCCTAACCCATTGTTCGGCTTCTTCCTGCTACCTTTCCGCTGAAGACAGAGGGTTCTGCCTTAGAAACATTTCTTCGATTCAAGCGATCGGGTTGTGGTGGAGGTGGTGGTTGGGGAATTTCTTCCGCTCTTGCTCGGATCCTACCCTTCCTCTCGCCTTCCCGACCTCGACCTCTGGGTTCTTGCTCCGGATTCCTTCTCGGAGGCATGCTGCTATGAAAAACAAGTAATCATTAGGCACTTATTCTTTTCACAGCTCAGCATACACCAACACTATTATGGCTTCACTGTAAACGATTCCAAACAGAATATCATTCTTAACAAACATAACTTGCCGCAAAAGCCCTATTAGGGTCATGTGTATATATATCCAAAAATTTCTGCCATAGGCAGGATGTTCAAAAACAGCGGGTAAACAGAAAACATAATCCCGGCCCACACGGCCTAAAAAGAGATTTCGAGTTTTCGAACTAAGGTGCAACAAAAGAAGAAGAGAAAAGCTAGCACACACGCTAGACATAACAAAACAAATTCTAATTAAGACGTCGCCTAGTGCCTTCACGAGGTCTTTCCCTATTCGTGTCTTCCTCGTGGTCTTCCTCCTCCGAATCATCTTCACCGCTCGGAAATGTCCATACGGGTAGTCCCTCGATGGTCCGGCCCATTGCTTTCCACCATCGGTATATCTCGCATGGGGTTAAAAGCGGTGGTCGATTCGCCCGAGGCTCGTAGTCGTGGCGAATCGGACCGTAGTATACTCGAGTCGGGCCATAGCCGAAGGCATCCGATACTCTCATCCGTGGCCGTCCGACGAAAGTGCTCGACCGGTGGTATGGCCGGGACCATAGGTGGTGGAGGTGGTACTGTGGACGACGGGTGTCCGGCAGTGTGGGTGGAAATACCTGCCTCCCAAGGCTCTGGGCGTGCCGCCTCTCTGCGAGCAGCCTTCCTCGCCGAAAGGAAAGCGAGGCACGACCGGGTCAATCTGCCTCGGACCTCTGTAAAGCCACTCGCGACTCATCCCGCCTGTATACTCTGGGAGGAGGTAGGGTCCTCTGGTGCGCCTCAGAATGCTATATACGTAAGTCGTGTGACTCACGAACTCGGCGCGATCTCCCACTAAGTCGTAGCCGCCCATCGCCGGTAGATGTAATCTCCCGATATCTCCTGGCATATCCATCCTGTGTGCAGGGAGTATCGCTAGAAGTCGCTGGATGCCGCCATAACGGTCACGCCGTGAGCTCAAGGCCTCCAAAGACGGAGATAATATGCCAAGAACTCACCCAAGTCTTCCCCAACAAGACATCCAACTCGAGCGATATATACTCACCTCCTCCTCCGGTGGGGTGTGGTCCAATCCTCCTCCTCGCGAGATATCTCATTCCTCCATCCGTCACGAATAAAACTAATATAAGTCAACTATCGCCATCGAATAAGGGCAAGGATATCTTAAACGTAACGTGAAGCAACTAGATAAGGTCAAGCAAGTCTATAAGGTAGGCAACATCATACTGCACAAAGCTCACCACAACTTACCCTCTTAGTCTTACCCAAACGTATACATAAGCCAACAACATCTTAATATGAGCTATGAGATCCTTATTCTATACCAAACACTCGAACTAGAGTTCAATGGACTCTATCGTATTCCGGAGGCAGAATTAAGGATTCGGTTCTTCATAACAAATGAAGATCAGTGCGTAGAGTACGCAGGCGAAAACCATGCGTAAATCGGAGTCCCAACGAGAGAGATCTAGCTAAACAAATCTACTGCGCAGTGCAGGAAATTTGCGCGATCGTGCCAAATTGTAATTGAGACGTATGTCGACGACACGCCTACCATCTTCAGGTCTTTATGTCGAGGCTGATCATCCTGAAGCCGTAAGTGGCGCCCATTTGGTGTTGATGCTCACTGTAGAAGTAGTGATGGAGTGCCGACGCCATTCACTTAAAGGTTGAGGTTGTCCTCGCCCATCCTTCTCGCCGCCTTCCGCCGCTCGTGCCCAAGGGTATCGCTATTTTCATTCTTCCTATCGCTCTTTGTTCGCATATGGAAAAGAAGTTCGCATTTATGTTCTTTCACGACACGTGAACATGCCCTTAGAGTCTAAGTTCGCCTTATGATAACATATCGCTCATCATAAATAAAATTTTGAAAGTCGAGAGGTTTCAATTTGAAAATTTTTGAAATACGATTTCAACATAGCAATCATAATCAACTTATATGCATATCAAAATGGATTTATTCATCCCATGTTGATCATTCAACTAGTACCACCATGTACTTTCATATCAATACTTAAGTATTGCATTAGTTCAACTAAAAGTATTTTGGTAAAATTTTCTTCTTTCACTTTTCATTTTCATCATAAAATTTTCATAATACTCAAATCCTTCAAAAGTCCATCCAATTGTTCAATCATGCAAAAATTCCATTTCACGAGTTCGAGAAAGGAATGCGCTTACCTTTTTCCCGGTTGAGCTCGATGTGATGGAGTGTTGAGAGGAGTCGATTGGTTTCTAGAAGTCCAAAGGACTCGATCTAGACTTAGAATAAAAAGAATTGGTTTTCAAAGAGCAAAGTGCTCGATACCACTGTCACGACCCCATTCCGACCAACCCGACCGAGGGCTACTAGTACTAGGAGTAGTACTTTAGGGTTACATGAATAAAATGGAGAAGTATAACAATAAGCTAACATGCTTGAATGTATACACGGATGATATTATATTGTTTTTGAAGGTTTAGCCATCGGACCCCAAAACTCGCCGATCCGATGGGCCTCAATAGTTTAAAAACATAAAGCGTAAATAAGGGAGTTCAGAGTGTAGCAATGAGTGTGTGAATACATATACGACGATATGCATTCAAGGTATAAACCACAAATTCGAGCAAATCGGTCAAGGACACCGGACTCCTCAACACTTTCCCCATCATCACCATCGAGCTCAACCTCGCACATTAAAAACAAACATGCGTGGCTAAGTACAAGAAATTGCACTTAGTGGACTCGTGCCGAAAACATTTGATAGAGTTGATTACGCCGCCAATATTGGGTAAGTCACAAGGGTTTTAGTTAAAATGCCTTGGCTTACCAAATCATTTTCTGTCAGAAACATAGCTCGCCGAGCATTTTCGGTGTGTATGGTCCGTATCTCATAGTCACAATACATAATAATAACATAATAAATAAACGCCGAGAGGAGGCCTCCCATCTACGACGCCGCGACCGCAGAATCCCGCATACAACAGACACTCTACCGCAAGCATATGTTATAACACAACAGATAGTTCCAACCTTCACGCCAATCCTAGCCAGCATTTATCATCCCAAGACAGACCCGACATTAAAAAGGTTGGGCGCTACCACAACAATTGATATAATAGTTCCAACTATCTCCACATTTCTACCCGGCATAACAGATAGGATCCATACACAAAACGAAATATTTTCGGTGTAATGCAAGAAACATTTGATAACAACAAAATAAGTGCTATAAATAAACTCATTTGAATAACAGAAAGTAATTTTAGTGGGGTAAGAAAAGGGCCACATTTTGAAGATAAGAAGCCCACATTTTGAAGATAAGAAAGGAAGCCCACCTGGACTACGGTTTGTTGTAAAAGTCCCAGTTCGCTCGTTCGTCAAAATCCCGTCAGCTGCGTCAAGGCCCACACCTTTACGAAAAAGCGAGGTTTTAGTACGTCGCTCAAGTCTTCGAGACTTTCAAAACTAAGATAAACTTCAATATTTCATATCGATGTAGACCGAATTCCTTAGTGGATTCAATACGCCCTAACACGATACGATCGACTTGTTCTCGCTCTTCGAGACGCTTTCAACGATAAGCACGTTTTTCGATATATGGATTTCATTTGTGAAATCCTTTCTTACTAATGAGGTATCATACTCAATTAGTATATCTTATGCGCATCGACGATTTATAAATGTATAATCGCACGCTTGACTGAAAGTCAACGAAGTCAACATTGATCGATAAAGTCAACGATTTCGACTTTGAAAAGTAATTTCAAATTTTGTCTTATAAATCGAATTCGATCGATTTGAATACGTAAAGTCCTATTGCTCGATTTATCTTGTAAATCAAGGACTTGTAATTATTTTCGCATTTTAATAACCCTTTTTAAGTAAAAGCGTATTTTGGTAATTTAAAACGTTATAAATGAACGCTTGTTTCAAACATAGCAATCTATGTTTATAAAATTTTGTAAAATTTAAAACTGTCCAGAATATTATTTTAGTAATTTTTCATTAATAAACTGCTTTTAAAAAGGATTTAAAACCTTTTATATTATCGAAATTTTCGATAATTAGAATAAAATACTAAATGACTTTTGAAAATTTATCTAAATTCATATAGTGTATTATTATACACTATAGTCCAGAATATGAATTTATGAAATTCATATAATAATTGCTTTGCTAATTATTTATATATATACATATATATAATTTCGTAATTATAAATAATAGGGAATAATCATCCAAAAATTCCCAAAATTGATATATACTTATTATAACATCCCAACATCAGTAAATAATTTTTATATAACCCATAGTTCATCATAACTATTTATTTCACAATATGTAACAATATTCACGGTAATATAAGATAATTACCCAATAAATAGCAAACAATTTCTAAAAATTCTAAATAAATTCCAACATCAATAAACATTATATTATAACATTGTATCATCATAACATCAACCAAAATAATTTAAATCGTCACCATATGAGCTTTGCAAGCTCTCGGCTTTTTCGATTAAATTAGTATTTGGTTTTCAAAAATTCCAATAATTATATACTATGTCCATACACTATAGTATATTAATATAACATCATATAATCATCAAGAACTAATTAAATCATCACCATATAAGCTTGTAAGCTTTCGGTTTATTTGATTTAAATAGGTAATTGATTTCCAAAAATTCTAATTAATTTATACAATGCATAAATAATATACTAAAGCATTAAAACATCATTACATGTTCAAAAATAAAATCATACATCAACATATATTTTCAATATGCTCTCGGCCCTAATTAAAAATTAAGCATATGGTTTTCAAAAATTCTAATTAAATCATATAACATATAATCAATACATTAAAGCATTAATATGTCATTATAAGCTTAAAATAAAAATTTATACACCAAGGTATACCTGAGATAGCTCACGGTATTTTAACAAAATACTAGGTTTTTCTAAAATTTCCAAATCAACACCATGGATTATAAACATGATAATAAACAATAATCCATCACTAAAATATTCAAGAAGCAATCGGTCATCAACATTTTATTTTATACGCTGAAAATTTTATTAACATATCCTATGGTTCAAAATCAGATAAGCATGCTAGATCCATTCAAAAATTAAATATACAACCATCTATGCTCATTTAACATATATTAACACATTTGGAAATATAAATCATCAAGAACAACATTCTCATGCTCTAGAACAATAAAACATACATATACATACATATAGCATTCAAACATACACTTATACATATATAAAATAGTTCAAAATTCCTTATAACAAGGAGATGAAAATCAAGCTATGGTCCTTCATTTACCTTAGAAATGGTATTTAATGGTGAGAGCAATGTGGATATCAAACTTGGTGAGGAAGAATGAAGAAGAGCGAAGAGGAAGGTTTCAAAATGTGAGCTCGGTTCTCGGAGCGTAAAATGGAGATGGAGAGTGTTTTGAGTGTTGATACAAACGGAATAAGGTTAATGAGTGTGGGTGTGGAATGAGAAGAGTCTCTCCCTCTATTATCTCTCTCTCTCTCGGCGCATAACACACACCCAATGGGGTGAATGGCAGCCCCATGATGTGGGTGTAGAATGATGATGAAGCTAGGCTAGTAAGGTGTTCATGCATTGGTCCAAAAATAGGTGGAGTGCATGCTTCGTTTAGTGATGATGGTCGGTTTTTTAGGGTGTTTTAGGGGTGGGATTTAATTTATTTTGTACCATAATACAATGTATTAATCACACACGATCATATGATATATAATACATGTCATTAAAATAATTAAAACAATCATATAGCATGTATATGAAAATGGCGAGAATAAATAGGGAAAATAGGAATAAAATACAAATCCCACCTATTATTGATACTCATGCCATTTTCGTCCCAAATATACATATATACATCATAATATATGATTTAGATATTAAATAATATCATAGATAAAATTATAGCATTAATCAATGCATAAGAAACCCTAATTTCAAAATTAGATTTGAAATTTATAAAAATCATTTTCGATTTTTAATAATCTAAAACTGATTTCATAGCTTAATAACACTCATATATATCGTATTATAAAGTTTAGATACCATATGATAATTTAATAGTGTCATTTCATGTGAAAACCAAAGTTTATAAACTTAGGGTTTTGAAAATTTCAAATCAAATTATCGAATTCAATAACTGAAAATTCGATTGTTGATAATTAATAATACTGAAATTATATAAAATATTAATAGGAAATTAATTATTATAATTTCCGAGCATTAAACTCATTTTACAAAACGCTCTCAGACGCCGACGCTCAAAACGCCTCAAAACGCTCAAAATCGACTAATCTCAAATGGTCGCAGAAGTTCACACTTACTAAATAAATATATCCCTTTAATAAAGGAATTAAGATGGAAATTAATTCCAAGCTTCACCGCCGTAAAATTTTATGAAAGTCGACGCTCGATACGCTGCTTAACGTTAAAATATATCGACGAATCATTTCGTAATATTTCAACCTTTAATTCACAACTTAGTGAATTATGAAAGGAATTCAATAACGATATCGTATCGAAATCACAAGGTTCGATGTCGTAAAAAGATAATATACGGCAAAAACCCTAATTACGGGCTTAGAAAACCGTAATCGTATATTCGTTTCTTTGGAATATTACACTAACCTTTAATCGGAGTCGATTTAATCGTGAAGGTTTATTTGTCTAAGGTTTGGGATCAAACTTTGAGAACACTCTCAAAATTTCCTCACTAATTTTCGGTGGTTTGGGAAGCTAAATGGAGGAATGAAATGATCATGTTATATATATAGACTCATCCCACTTGTGTAGTAATTATTACATGAAAATATCAATTATACACTTGCTAAAATTTGTCAAAAGTTTCGGCCCTATGGTGGATCAAGGGGGACAAATTGTATCTTATCCCTTATCACTTTGTTGAGTCATCCTATCCTTTAATTAGTACATTGAACCTTACTTATTCTAGAATAATTAAATTATTATTTCATAGCAATGTTGTGTGTGTCGCCCAAGCTTACTAGCTTAGTATTAATTTTAATTTTTTTTTATCTTATACTATATTATTATTATGATAAAGAGTTATATTTGAAAGTAAAAAATGGCAACTACAAGTGGCATTAATATAAAGCTTACAATATTAATCTTCCAAGCTTTATTTTTTTGTCAAAAATTTCGCCCACTATAGTCCAAAGGGTTAGGACACTTGTTCAACTTGCTAATTACTACTACTTTACACCTAATATAAGATAAGATACAACTCATAGCCATTCATTAATTATAGGATAATATTATTACATAAAATCATACTAAAATCCTCCAAAATTTCGTCCAACACCCTATAGGTGTCACCCAACTTGTGCAACTTGTAATACACCTCATTTTATCCTTAATGATGTCATAATAATATAATAATTATCATATATCATTAATTGAATAAGATTAAAAATTAAATTGCACTTAAGAAACCCTAATTTTCGAAATTTACTAAGGTGATTCCAAACATTTTATTTCCTTGTATAAAATAGCTATTACATAATTATGTGACATATTATATGTCTTAGATATTAAATTTAATCATAGAAAAGTATTAAAAATAATTTAGATTTCAAAAACCCTAATTTTCGATTTTTAGGGTTTCGAAAATTTCAAAATATGATACATTCTATTCTTAAATTTTCTAGCATTATTTTGATGATAAATAATGCTCTTATATCAAAAATAATCATAGGAATTTGAATTTTATAATTCCGTGATCATTAGATGAGTTATCGACTCATCTCTAAAAAACGACGTTTGAGACGTCTCAAAATTCCCATAGACTAATTATCTCTAAACGTCCAAAATAAAGTTGTAATAACTTTATTTATTCCTATAATAATAGGAATTTCAAATTAAGCTTAATCGCTAATAATAATATCAGAAGACGAATCGCCGAATTTATCCGACGTTAGAACATTACGCTCGGCGGAATATCGAAATTATATTCCTTAATTCACTAGGCATTAGTGAATATCACACGATATTATCCAATTATGCTTGGTCAAAGTCAAGCATCGACTAATCGGGATTTTAATTATCGAGGTTAAAACCCAATTACGATTTATTTTATCGTAATTGCCGCTTAAAATCATGGATATTACATTCTACCCGCTTAAAATAAATTTCGCCCGAATTTTAATACCGTAAAAGTACGGGTATCTTTGCACTATAACAATCTCAAGTTTCCACGTAACTTTCTTTTGTCCATGGTTTCTCCATTGGACTTTCACCAATGGCGTATACTTCTTTCTAAACCGTTGAATCTAACGATTTAAATCAGTCACAGATTCTTTCTCACAACTTATATCTCTCGATTCAAGAATGACGTATTATGATGGTCATGTTTTGGACCATAACACACTTTCTTTAACTGTTATACGTGGAAAATTTTGTGCACTTCCCAAGTTTGATGGAAGTACCATTCTATAGGCTACTAGGCCTTATCATTTCTAGGATCTCACAGGGTCCTATGAAATCTCAACTTCCTTTTTCTCCAAACATTGGAATTCTTTCAATGGAGAACTTTAATACACTTTAATCTCTGTATTCAAGATGCAGCTCAAGTCTACGCATATCAGCGTAAGACCTTTGTCTGTCATGAGCTTCTTTCTTTCATTGCCTAATTCAGCAAACATCTTAATCATTTCTTTCACAGAATCGGCTATAAAACTTTCCTCTTATTTTCTTTATCTCAATAGAGAGATGATCGATACTTTCTTTTATACTATGCCTCACATGGGCTATGCTGCTCGACAGTTATTGTCGTAGGTAAACTTAATAAGTGGAAAATACATTTCCAACTTGTACGTTAATTTTTTCTCTTCTAAGCCAATTCATATTCTAAAGATAACCTCAAAATCTTTATACGATGCGAGACGTACGATTTTCATAGTAAACAACTGGGTTAACTCACTAGACCCAGAAGTTGCCTAAATAGGCATGAACTGAACATATTTGGTAGGTCGATATATTACTACCCACATAGTAGTGTTAACTTTTGACTTTGGTAATCCTATCTCAAATCCATTGTTACGTCATCCCATAGGATTGTTGATACTATGCCTTCATTTACAGGCAATTGAGACGATGTTCGACAATTTCTATCTTCATTCTCTTAAACTTTTTAAGGAGTTTTTCCGTTTTTGCAAGGATTTATCATCACTTAGACTGATCTTTACAGCATAGAGCATTAGTTACTATATTACTCTTTCACAGGTGATAATTTATATCGCCTTCGTAATCTTTTTCTAGTTCAAGAAATCTTTTCCATTTAATCTTTAAGTCTCTTTGCTCGGAAAAGTATTTTAACCTCCTATGGTCCATGAAGATCTCATATCTTACTTTATGGAGGTGATGTTCTCAAAATCTTAACTCGCTTTGCTGTTGCTAGTTCTAAGTCGTTATGATGAATAGCTTATTATCTTCCTCACATCATCACGCGGCATCACATTTATTAATCCATGTAAATTTAATTTCTCTTTGGGATAGCTGTGTCATTAGCCTTGCTATCTTAGAGAGTCTTCAATAAATTTTTGATAGCAGCCAGCGAATCCCATGAAACCTTTGTTCTCATTTGGGTCGTTGATTGCTTCTATCCTCGTATTGCTTTTAACTTCCGTCGGATCCATATGGATTTCTTCTAAAGACACAAGATGTCTAAGGAATATTACTCCTTCAGGTCGAATTCAGCTTAATTAGTTTTGAAAATTTATTCGACTTTAATGTCTGCAAGAATGGTTCTTAAGAGTTCTTTATACTCTTTCTTTGCACTTCGATTAGATGGGAATATCATCTATGATGTTTTAAGATAATATATCTTAGTAGGCGCGAACACTTGATTTTGAGGTTCATAGCATGGTCAATGACACTGATCCGAATGGCACGACTATAAACTCATAGTAGCCACCTCTTGTTCGGAAGCCATTTTGGGTACATTGTTACTCGTGCCTTAAATTGATTATAGTCCAATTGAGATCGGTTCTCGTGACTACTCTTGTTCTTTTCCACCGACCGAATACTCGTTTATCCTTGGTAATGGATTATTAACTCTCGATAATCTATATACTTTCTTAATGGGCTATCTTTCTTCTTTGTCAAGCAAGTCGGGTGTTTCTTAAGGTGATACACTAGGTTCGATGAAGCTTAGATTTTATAGCCTTTAAACGTGAATCTTTATCTTTTTACTTTCCTTGAATCCATTTGATAAAGGTACTTTTAACTTGGTTTAATAATGGTTCTAACTCGGTAGTAGAATTTTAGCTGCTTATCAGGGGTAATCTTGCTAAGTTGTCAAGGTATATCTAGAATTTCTCGAAAAAATTTCACATCCTCTACCTTAATTTCAGCTTTCCATCCTTTGCTTAGATAAACAAGGAATGCTCGACATCCCTTCTTGTTTAATAATCCCCTTATTTGCAGTGTGGGTATGGTTGGAATTTCCTTTCCTATGTGGATTCCATAGAAATTGTGAACTTTTATTCGAGAAATGGAACGAAATTTCCTTTTCCTCAGACAGTGATTGTGGAATGGTTTTCGACTAATCAATTTCTTTCTTAGGATTATCTCTATGTCTCATATATGTACTATGTTCAAGTTATTTACTAAAGTCTTAAGTGATTCTAAGTTCAATTCTAAGTTCGAGTAAATACGTATGGCGACCATGATCCTTCTTTTAAGTGAAGAGATTCTCATCCTTTGATTTGCTTATTCTGATTTGAGCTCTAACGTATCCACGCATGTTCTTACTATTCTTGTGGTAATGAAATGTGAAGCACTCGTCTTCGAACAAAAGTATTTTAGGTATACTGAGAAGTCTTCTCATACCTACCATTCTTTCCTGGTTTTTGCTCATTCTGTCATTATCATACTTTCTTAACCAGTATGAATGATTCAGCTTCCTTCTTCCTCTTTATCGTTCCTTAGAATATATCTTCCATATATTCTTTCTTTTAAAATTCTTTCAAGAAGAATCCCTATATTAGCATTTATTATGCTATCATTCGTAATATCCTTTTTTGGATATACGTCATTTCTCTTAATCTCCATTGGTTTGACTAAGTGGTTTCGCATAAGTTAAAATCCCTTGTTTGCTGAGAACGCATCATACTTTTGCCTTGACGTCATATATCTTTACTATCTTCTCGATATTCTATGTTTACTTCCTTTCAATGCTAAGGTACCCAACATTTCACCTTATGGGTCATCTTATAAATATGAGGAATAGCTTTTCAATTAGATTCACCTTAAGGTCCTTCCTTTGTTCGCTTAAACGTATTTCCTTTGTAATCGTCTTTTAAAGTTATCTCACTTTGTTTAATTACTAAATCACGCATAAGATGAGCGTTTTGTCTCTATAAACTTAGGGTACGACGGTTTTATCTCAAATAACAAATCTACTTTTTGATCCACTTTTTTCCTTCAAAGGATTTGCTTTACTTATCGTAATCAAACTGTTTGCAAAACTTATCTCATGTTCCGCTATATCATAACTCAGATAGTCGGTAATTTCCTCAACTATTCTCAACTCTTGCTCTTTTCTTGAGCATGATATCCGAAAGTTATATTACTTTTATACTTTAATTCTCACTTTTAAGATCAAGACCGTCATCATTACAATCTAGACTGGTAAGGTAGTATGTTTGTACATCATAACTTATATTCCAAGTACCAATGTCCTATTGCCAAATCTCAACTTCGGGTATCTCTCTTTCTTGGTTTAAAACTAGGAATAGCCTAGCTACTCACATATCTTATTATTTGATCCGTTGATCATACTATCTTTGGTTTAACCAGTCTCAAATTCTTGGAATCAATTCCACTTAAACATAATCTTATTGATTTAGGGATGAAGCGAGAGACTTATTAATGGAGATGCTTTTATTCCTCTATATCCATCAACTGTGTCTTATTCATCTCCATACTTTTAACAGGTCCGACCTTCTAACGAGGTTTTAGGGATAATCAACTATTTTAAAGATAAGTTGTATTCTTTCTTATTATGGTATAATAAGAGGAGGGCATATCCCAAGGATATATAATATACTTCTCTTTGCTTTTATTCTAGCACTCAATGCTATAAAGTATCTCGTTCAAGACTTAATCATCATACTCTCACGTGGAGGTGTAACTTTACTGTTATCCTCAATCTCTGTAAGCCCATTAAGGGTCATTGCATCAATGTGCACCATAGAAGAGAATATATCTCGTCCCTTTGAGAACTTCTTTACATCATAACTTGATGTCTATCACTTTACTGATTTGAAAACTTAGGTGACGGAATAAGTCAATCTTGTCTCATACTTATTGGTTTCAAGCTTTGAAGAAGAATTCACATGACAATTTAAAAGAAGTATTGGTTTACAACTCCGATGACAATCTCAAGATTTGAATCAATATACTTTTGAACTCGAATAATTAGGATATAGGGTCCAAGTCCGTAATGACGACTCTCGAGATTTCTTTGGTCATATGGGGTGGTCGACCGTCACAAATACTTTCTCACCACACATGGCTTGGCTTCAAAGAACACCAGATAAAATTTTGGTTTTGTAAACTTCTTTCAAAGGAAATGAGAAACGCAAGTGGTTTCTCAATCAAACTAGGTCATAGAGTTAAACTCGATGACGTAAAATGAGTAGAACTTGAAACCTTATACACTCATAATAGGTCATCTACAAAAGTTCTCATGTACGCTATATCTCTTCTTGTACTCATCGAATCTTATATTCTAGCAAGATTCTAATATTCTTGCTATAATCAGTAAGGTTTTCGCTTCATGGACATCATAGACTAGTCTTTAACTGGTTCTTACGAATTATCAAGAAGGAATCAAGGATTTGGGTCTTCATAAGAAATATAGTACCGTGATAGGAGTACGTAGGCGAAACCGCTTGTAAATCGAATTCAAACGAGGGAGAACAAGCTAAAGTCGAAACATCATGAAGATAGCTTTTGTCTACCAAATCAAAGCGACCAAGGTTGAATCGAATTGCTAAGATCTAAATTAAAGAGGTCGACGCTAAAGTCGAAGTTGGCAAAGTCGATGTTAAAGTCGAGCATAAAATGCCGACGTGGTTCACCTTATATCTCTTTCTTCTCGCTTTGAAAACTCGTAATGTTTTCACCGATCTTTGTTCTCGCTCTCATGTCGATACTTACTCAGATTCGAAAAGAACTAAAGTTCTCGATTCTTACTTCTATGTTCTCGCGATAAGTGATCATGCTTCTTATCACGCCTATGTTCTTTCGCAAAGGGATCATGCGACTTAATAGTCTAGGTTCCTCGGGATAACATATCCATCATCAAAATAATCGAAATTTCGAATCAGAAACATTCATAACATAACTCTTCCATAATAATCATGCGCAGTGAATTTCACTAATTCAAAGATTTCACTTTGACATATCTATGTCATCACATCATCATAATATAATCATATGTTGGTAATAACCAACAACTTTCATAACATAAACTCTCATCAATTCCATGAATTCAAAGGTCTCTTTTCGACATATCAATGTCAATGCTTTCTCATATCATTTTCAACTCTTCACAACATATAACATCATCAGCAACACTTGCAATTACTTTCACTTTCAACAATCCTCATAACTTTCATTTTCTTTGAAAATTCATTTCAATCATTATCCACTACTTTTATTCTCAAATATCTTTCATAACTTTCATCTCTTTGGAAATATCATATTCCATGTTTAAACTTTTCATTTCAAAATTTTGAAAAAGGCATGTACTTTCAAACTTTTCGCTTCAACTGAGAAAATAATTTACTTAACGCTTATTAAATCTTTTAAGTTTTCCATGAATATGTAGTCCCATACATACATATCCTTGGAATCCTTTGAGTTTTCCTCAATATGCAATTCCATACCGCATATTCTTAGAATCTCTCCTAGTTCTAATTTTCATTTTCTTGAAAATTCTTTTCACTTTAACGACTTTCACTTTCCAACTTCTTATCCTTATTCTCAAAACCGTGAGAAAATCATTTACCTTTTCCCCGTTGAGCTTGATGTGATGGAGTGTTGAGCATAGTCTGGTTGATCTCTGAAGTCTAGTGACTCTATCTAGACTCAACTTTGAAAGAAGTTTGGGTTTAGGTACGACCCGCCTCGATACTAATCAGAATAAACCCGCCAACCCAAAGTACGGATTAGCGTAAACTATTACTAATGACGGGATTAACAACAGAACAAAGACTAATTATGGAACTGCGAAGTATATAATAGACAAATTCTCAAAAACTTCATACCATTTAATATGACACATATATCGTATATACTAAACTCGAATCAATAGACTTTAACGAAAGGTTCAACTCAAAACATAACTTATAAGACTTTGCAATGAAAGACATGTGATTACATATATGACGATATGTAATCAAGGCAACACTTATCGATTTACGTAAGACTCCAACTGCTCAACACTTCAACATCCAACATCAACTGCTCAACCTGCACATTTAAAAACAAATATGCAGGGCTAAGTACAACAATGCACTTAGTGGGCTCATGCCACAAACATTTTCTTTAAATTACACTGCCCCATAAGTAAGACACAAGGGTTTTAGTTGAAAATGCCTTGTGCTTACTAAAACATTTTCTCATTTTCAAAAGACGTCTGGCCAGACATATTTTTGTCTGTATGATCCATATCAGTTCTCATATAGTAATATCATAACATCATCACATAACGTCATCACATAACATCATCACATGTTGGTAGCGAACCAACAACTTTCAATATCATCATGCCAGCCAACTCCACATATAATATGACATCACATCAGGATCATCATACGTTGGTAGCGAACCAACAAATTTCAATATCATCATTCCAACCGCTTCTCATGTAATATGATATCACATCAGGATCATCATACGTTGGTAGCGAACCAACAACTTTCACTATCATCATTCCAACCATCACCACAAATAATAATATCATCATTCCAACCATCACCACAAATAATAATATCATCATATCGATCAATCCTAGCTGTATAATCCTTCCGCTTAGATCCAATATCGCTTTCATAGTCGCTCGCCCAACAACTCGATAGATCATACATAAAACATAAACACTTTGGGCGTGTAATCATCATTTCTCAACCGAAAGCTTGTAAATAAATACTTTGATTTGGCAAAATAAATAAAAGGGTTTTCGAATAAAGCCCACCGGCACGTAGCTTTTCAATAACGCCTTTCTAAGTCGAAAGCTCAAGTCCACGTCCCACCTTAACGTAAGAACTATTTAAGCACGCTGATCACGCTCGAGAGAGACAAACATAGTCTATAACGCTCTCACGTGTCAAATAAGGCTAAGCGGACTTATTTCGACGCTTCCTAATCAATTAATGTCGATTATGAATTTTCTCAATTTATAAGAGATATTCTACATTTTATATATATAATGACGCTTTAATGTACTTACGTAACGTAAGTTACATTGTTACTAAACGCACACGCCACATAGATCACGACATCGAATTACGTGCCTTTCGACCTGGTCAACGTTTTTGGTCAATAATTTTGACCAAGTCAACCTTTAGTCAACAATTTTGACTTTAGTCAACTCAAAGTCAACATTTCGACTTTTCAATTTCTTATGTAATTTTCGATTTTAATGTACAATTCTTGTTCCAAAAATTCCTATAAAATCATACTATGTCTTAAACATTATTTTAGACCATTTTATGTAATTATACTTGATAAAATAAATTTATAACATTAATATACATAAGGTATGGTTTTCGGTCAACATAATTCACCAACTAAACATTTTTCAAAAATTCCAATAAATTCAAATAATAATTAATCACCCTTAATTATCCTTATTATAACATAATTGTTATTTATTATGAACTATTGAATTTAATTTACCTAAGTCATATTTCGAAACTTTGACTTAGGTCCAATTAATTTTTATAAATTTCAATAAATTCCCACAACCATATATTATGAATCTACATCATCAATATGATATGATAACACTTAAATATGGATCATATCTCAATATCATATCATATATTAAAATTTTCGAAATTCATGAACTTAGGTAGTAAAGTTTTCCAAAAATTCTATATAAATTCATATAAGCTTATTTAATACCTTAGATTATTATTTCATGCTCAAATAAACATTTAAAATCATAATCATCATCATATGGTTCCCCAAGTTTTCGGTCCTTTTCTAAAGTTTAATAACATGATTAATTTTGTGATATAATTATACTACATGCTCAATAATATCATATAACATAATATCTAAACATCTTAGCATAAGTTATATAATTTTCGAAATGTCATGAACAACATAAGCTTTTAACATGAATTCTAACGGATGAAAATCAAAATTCTAGCATGTATAATGAGCATATAACGCTTCTAACCTTTTAATCGAGTCGATTTAATCGGTGAAGGTTTATTTGTCTAAGGTTTGGGATCAAACTTTGAGAACACTCTCAAAATTTCCTCACTAATTTTCGTGGTTTGGGAAGCTAAATGGAGGAATGAAATGATCATGTTATATTTATAGACTCATCCCACTTGTGTAGTAATTATTACATGTAAATATCAATTATACACTTGCTAAAATTTGTCAAAAGTTTCGCCCTATGGTGGATCAAGGGACAAATCAGATCTTATCCCTTATCACTTTGTCGAGTCATCCTATCATTTAATTAGTACATCGAACCTTACTTATTCTAGAATAATTAAATTATTATTTCATAGCAATGTTGTGTGTGTTGCCCAAGCTTACTAGCTTAGTATTAATTTTTAATTTTTTTCTTATCTTATTGTGACAGCCCGCCTTTCCAAAGTACGGATTAGACGGGACTGTCACCAACTAAGCAGGGATTAAGAACATAATGACCAACAACATTTCAAGACTTCCACTTTTATAGATAAACACACAACGATTTCATACAAACTAGACCAACAGACCATTAACAAAAAGATTCAACTGATCTGGAGGTAACGTAAGTAATATCCAAAATAGTATAATAAAGTGTTTTGAGCATGAAAGCATGTGAATGCATATATGAAGATATACATTCTGGTGAACTATTAACGACAAAACTCCGATCGCCAACACTTGTCCATCCCATCAACACTCAACTCGCATTTTAAAACAAACATGTGGGCTAAGTACAAGATTGCACTTAGTGGACTCATGCCAAAATAATTTCATTTAATTACACGGCCCATTAGTATAACACGAGGATTTTAGTTGAAATAACTCGTGAATACCAAAATACTTTATCATTTCTCAAAAGATTCACCGCCAGCATTTTCACGTACGTATGATCCGTATCATTCACATAATTATTCATAATCGATCTCATAACCGATCTCACGTCCGTAGAAGTAGGCCTCCTTCTATCGACGCCGTGATCGGCCAAGATGTTGCTAACGGCCCCAATCACATAGTCGGGATTCTCGATCCGACTAGATCCACGACCGCCGATGATGTTGCTAACGGCTCACAAATACAAAAATCGGTGTACACGTTAATCTTAGCTGTGAATTTCGTGATCCGACTAAGATCCGATATCGATTTTAAAAATTGGGAGCGACCCAATAATCGATTCACATACATCGCCGGCTCGCCCAACAACATGATAGGATCCATACGTTAAAACATAAATATTTTGGGCATGTAACGCTTCATTAACATTCTCAATCGAAAGCTTTGTAAATAAATACTTTTCAAGAAAGCGTCGTAAATAAAAGGGTTTTCGAGTAAAGCCCACCTCGTAACGTAGGTCTTTATACTAGGTCTTCTTTCCCACGCCAATGTCCCGTCCAAGTATCACCTTAACGTAAGAATCATTTTAGTACGCTGGTCACGCTCGATAGAAACGAACATAGTCTATAACGCTCTACGATCAAATAAGGCTAACGCCGGACTTATTTTGACGCTTCCTAATCGATCGATGTCGATTATGAAATTTCTTAACTTAAAAGGGTATTCTACCTTTTAGAATATAATGTACGTTTTAATGTACTTACGTAACGTAAGTAGCATTGTTACTAAACGCATTACGTCACATTGATCACGCGTTATCGACCATGCGTCCGCTGACCTTGGTCAACGATTTTGGTCAACTATTTTGACCAAGTCAACCAAAAGTCAACAATTTTGACTTTGGTCAACGAAAAGTCAATATTTTGACTTTTTCAATTATTTATGAAATTTTATCATTTTATGTGCAATTTTGTTCCAAAATTCCTATAAAATCATACTATGTCTAAAACATTATTTTAGATCATAATATGTAATTATACATGATAAAATAAATTTATATCATTAATACACATCTTATGAAATTTTCGGTAATTACAATTTAAATAGCTTGAGACAGTGCAAAATTCCATAAATTCACATGTCACACTATTTTATCATGTGATTAATAATATGTAATTACCTTAGTCAAATAAAATTTATACACCTTAGTATCATACCCCAATGTTTTCGGTTTTCATAAATAACCCATCAAATGATTTTTAAAAATTCCAATAAAATCATATATCAATTAATCACCCTCAATTATGCTTACTATAACATAATTGTTATTTATTGTGACTTATTGAATAAAATTTACCTAAGTCACTTTCTAAATTTTTGACTTAGGTCAAATAAATCTTTATAAATTTCAATAAATTCTCACAACCATATATTATGAATCTACACAATTGATATGCTATTATAACACTTAAACATGAATTATATCACAACATTATAACATATACTATAATTTTCGTGACTCATTAAATTATAGGCTATAGTTTTCCAAAAATTCTACATAAATTCCTATGAGCATATTTAATACCCTAGATTATTATTCCATGCTTAAATCAACAATTAAAAATTAAAATCAACAACATATAGTACTCCTAAGTTTTCGGTCCACATGAATAATTTAATGCTATGCTTAATTTCATGATATAATTAATATACATGCTTAATAACATAGTATAAACATGATATCTAAACATATTAGCATAAGATCTAAATTTTCGAAAATGATATATATATAAACTAAGATCATAACTAAAAATTTAACGGATGAAATTCGAAAATTCTAGCATGTAATCGAAGCTCGTAAAATTTCTAACCTTTTAATCGGTACGGATTTAATCGGCAAGGTTTAATTGATCTAAGTTTGGGATGGGAATTGAAGAACTCTCTCCTTTCTTTCTCTCTATGGTTTATATTTATAGATATTAGCAAGTTGTAGCACAATAATTACATGAAAAATATCTTATACCACTAACCTAATTTTGTCAAAATTATGCACCTCCCTTAGCTTCAAGAAAAGATTTTTAATCCTTATCTTATACACCTCATGATATCTCTTATCCCTTAATGCAACTTGTATTATAATTGCATAAAATAATTAAATATGTATATTAATGTGTGTGCCACCACCTTTAGAAGATTAGGATTGATTTTATTTATCTTATCATTATATTATATACCTTATTATATTATATAATAATTTAATTAATAGTTTATATCATACTTATCATGTAATGAAAGAATTTATCACATTGTATACTATATATGTTATTCACAAAGAATGCTTAGTGTATTAGGGTTAAATTTTATTTTTTTCCTATTATATATTATATTATTATCCTATTATAAAGTAGTATTTGAAAAGTCAAATATTTCAACTCCCACAAGTGGCATTATAATATAGTGTGAAATTAAAGATTTTTCAACCATTTATTCCAATATTTCGGCTACTATATTAATGAGCCAAGGATTTGTGGATCAACTTGCTAATTAATGCTTCTTTACAACTCATATAAGATAAGATCCTAATCATATTCATTCATTAATTGTTGGATGATATTTATACATAAAATCATACTAAAAATCCAAAATTTTCGTCCCATATGTGCAAGTGTGCACCCACACTTGTGCAACTTGTATTACACCTCATTTAGTCCTTAATGATGTCATAATGATATAATAATTATCATATATCCTTAATTGATTAAGAATAAAAATTAAATTACACTTAGGAAACCCTAATTTTCGAAAATTGCTAAGGTATTCCCAAACATTTTATTTCCTTGTATAAAATAGCTACTACATACTTAGGTGACATATTATATGTCTTAGATAATAAATTTAATCATAGAAAAGTATTTAAAATAATTTAGGATCATAAAATCCTAATTTAAATATTTAGGGTTTTCGAAACCCATTAAATAAGGTACATTGCATTCTTAAATTTTCTAGCATTTTTTAATGATAAATAATGCCTTTATATAATAATATAATTATAGGAATTTGAATTTTATAATTCCGAGATCGCTTACAAAGTTATCGCGACTATCTCTAAACGTAGACGTTTGAAACGCCTCTAAATTCTCGTAGTCTAATTATCTCTAAATGTTCAAAATAAAGTTTGTGACAACTTTATTTATTCCTATAATAATAGGAATTTCAAATTGCTTGATCGCTTAATAATACTTGTAAGACGAATTATCGAATTTATTCGACGTTAGAAAATTACGTTCGAAGGAACATTGGAAATTATATTCCTTAATTCACTAGGTCTCAGTGAATCTCATACAGAAATTATCCAATTATGCTTGGTCAAATTCAAGAGTTGACTAATTAAGATTTTAATTATTGAATTAATAATACTAATTACGGAATTTATTATCGTAATTCAGTATTAAAACTACGGGATATTACATTCTACCCCCCTTAAAATAAATTTCGTTCTACCTCAAAGCATGGGACACCTTTTTTGTCATTTCATTCTCATGTTTTCACATGACTTTATCTTGTCCATGGTTTCTCCATTGGAATTTTACTAACGGTATAAAACTTGTTTCTTAACCGTTATACTTTACGATTTAATATCTTCATAAGTCTTTCCTCATAATCCATATTTGGATTAAGAACATCATTATCATAATAACTCACGTGTTTTGGGATAATACACGATTTTCTTAATTTTGACATGTGGAAAACATTCTATATTTTCCCACATTTAGTGGAGGTACCAATCTATGTGCTCCGCCTATCATCTCAGGATCTCGTAAAGTCCTAGAAAACGTGATTCTAACTTGCACCTTACTCGACTTTTAATTCTTCTTGATAAAGAGATTTCAGAAAACTTTATTTACGCCAGATCTGCGTAAGACTTTTGCTCTCATGAGTTTCGCTATCGCTTATCCGCTTCGACGCATAATCTCAATCATTTTACCTGTGTTAAACCCCGAACTTTCCTTTACCTACCTCATCATAATAAAGAAGTGATTGACACTTTCTTTCGCATAATATCTCATATGGCTTATATTGACCATTTCTCGTTACCATCGTCGTGGCGATGCTACATCGGTGGAAAACTTGTTTCAACTCGTACTTCGATTCGACACTAATGTCTTTAACATATCTTAAAACGTTTGATTGTCTTTCGACTATCCATCTATCTCATGAGCGAAAATTATGCTCTAGTTTATTCTCGCCCCAATTCTTTCGTTAACTAATCCAAATTGAACTTGGAATTTCTATCAAATATGATAGATTTTGGTATTCTATGTAAACGCATTTATTTCTATTACGCCTTACTAGCTTATCGGATTCATAAGTAATCAATAGGTCGAATAATGAGCGCTTTTAACAAGTCGATCCATTACTACACGTATAGTAGTGTCACTTCTTTCGACTTTGATAATCTATTACTAATTTCATTACGATGTCATTCCACTCCCATGGGTATCTCCAAAGGCTATAACTTTCTATAAGTTTGTGAATGTCACGCCCACTTGTCGGCAATTAAGACGGCACTTTGACGAACGAGACTACATCTCGCTTCAACTCTTCCTATCAAACTTTTCTCATAAGTCGTGATACATCTTAATATCGTCTCGATGGGTGGTATAAGGAGTATCACGAGCTTCACTTATGATTTCATTCCTTAACTCATTATTGTTGGGAACACGATCCTTTCTTAAAGAATATAACATTAGTATGTGTTTTCAAGTTCTTTCGCTTTTATTCTTTAGCAAGTTTCTTTTCTTGCTAAGAGACATCCTTGCTTGATCGACTTTTACAATTCAAGACCTCACTACTACGTGTGCCTCTCTTGGGTTACATTTTATATTACAATGTAATCTTTACTAATTCGAGCTTATCTCCTTTTCCCATGTTCAAACCTTTGCTCGAAAAAGTATTTGAAGCTTTTATGATCGACGGAAAATTTCACACATCATTTCTTAGAGGTGATATCTCCAAAACTTAGCCTGTGTATTACTGTTGCTAGTTCTAAGTTGTGAGAAGGGTAATTCTATTCTTGCACTGCTTCAATCTTAACCAAAACTATTTTAGCTTCTTCTAAAGACACCACGTATCCAAGGAACATCACTGTTTAGCTAAACTTCTTGTTTTCCAAACTTGGCAAGAATTGTTCAATTCTTAAAGTTTGTAAGACAGCCCTCAAGGTTACTTATGTCCTCCTTTCCTCTTTGAATAAACGAGAATATCATCTTATGAAGACTTGAGACAAATTGTCTAATTAAGGACTGAACACTTGATTTTTGAGGTTCAAGAATACGGCTAGTACATCCGTTAGTCCGAACGGCATAACTTATAAGCTCATAGTGGTCATGACTTGTTTGCAAGCCATTTTGGGTACATTGTCACCTTGTACCTTCAATTGATGACATCTTTATTTAAGATTGATTTTGAGGATAATTTCACTTCTTTCAACTAATCGAGTAATCGCTCAACTTTGGTGGTGTATACTTTGTTCTTAAGCATCACTTGGTTTAATTCTTGATAGTCAATGCGTATTCTTAAACAACCATCCTTTTTCTTGATAAACAAGCCGGGTGTTTTCCAAGGTGATATACTAGGTTCGATAAAACTTAAATCTTATAATTCTTAGATTTACTCCTTTGTTCTTCCAACTTCCTTGAAGTCATTCATTACACGTGCTTTTGATACGGGCTAATCAGGGTTCTAGATTCATAGATAATCTCTAGCTGCCTATCAGGTAGTTCTTGGTAAATTGCTAGTGGAAACGTTTGGCAATTCTTAAAATTTCCATATCCTTGATCTTTATCTCTGCTTTCCCTCATTTGGTTGGATAACCAAGGAATGGTCGACATTTTTCCTTATTCATCATTTTCTTTAGAGATAGTGTGGGTATTATTGGAATTTTTTGCTCCATGCTGATTTCATAGGACTCATAATTCCTTGACCGGAAAATGGAACGGAATTTACCTTTCCTTGTACGGATCGCAGAATGGTTTTCGACTAACCAATCCATTCTTAGGATTATATCTACGTCTCACATAGGTACTATGTTAAATTTTTATTTTTATTTTTTTATTATTATTATTTTATTTTTTAGTCTTAAGTGATTCTAGGTTCGATTCTAAGTTCGAGTAAATACGTGTGGCGACCATGATCCTTCCTTTAAGTAAAGAAATTCTCATCCCTTGACTCTCTTATTCTTATTTGGGTTCTAACGTGTCCACGCATGCTCTTACTATTCTTGTGACAACAGAATGTGAAGCACTTGTCTCGAACAAAAGTATTTTAGGTATGCTGAGAAGTTTTCTCGTATCTACCAAGCTTTCCTGGTTTTGTTCGTTCCATCATTATCATACTTTCTAACTAGTATGAATGATTCAGCTTCCTTTCTCTTCCTTATCGCTCTTAAGAATACATCTTCCATATATTCTTTCTTGTAAAAACCTTTCAAGAAGAATCCCTATATTAGCATTTACTATGCTATTATACGTAATATTCTTTTTGGATATACGTCATTTCCCTTAATCTTCATTGGTTTGACTAAGTGGTTTCGCATAAATTAAAAGCCCTTGTTCGTCGAGAACGCATCATACTTTTACCTTGACGTCATATATATATCTTTACTATCTTCTCGTCATTCTATGTTTACTTCATTTCAATGCTGAGGTACCCAATATTTCACTTTATTGGTCACTGCATAAGTATGAGGAATAACCTTCCCATTTAGATTCACCTTAAGGTCCTTCCTTGTGAATCCCTTTCGTTGTTCGCTTGAACGTATTTCAGACACGCCTTTAATAATTATCTTGCTTAATAATTACTAAATCGTGCTTGAGATAAGTGTTTTGTCTCTATATAAATTAGAATATGACGGTTTTATCTCAAATAACAAATCTACTTCTTTAATCCACTTCCTTCCTTTAAAGGATTTACTTTACTTATCGTAATCAAACTGTTTGTAAAACTTATCTCATGTTCCGGGCTTTCTCATAACTGTATAGCTGGTAATTTCCTCAGCTATTCTCAACTCTTACTTCTTTTCATGAGCATGGTATCCGAAAGTCATATTACTTTTATTATACTTTGATTCTCACTTTTAGGATTAAGATCGTCATCATTCTAATCCATACGGGTAAGGTTGTAATATCCCGTAGTTTTAATACTAGATTACGATAATTAATTACGTAATTAGCATTATTAATTCAATAATTAAAATCTTAATTAGTCAACTCTTGACTTTGACCAAGCATAATTGGATAATTTCGTATGAGATTCATCGAGCCTTAGTGAATTAAGGAATATAATTTTAATATTCCTTCGAACGTAATTTTCAACGTCAATGAATTCGACGCCACGCCTTACAAGATATTACAGCTTGTTTAATTTTGAAATTCTATTATTATAGGAATAAATAAAGTTGTAACAAACTTTATTTTGAACATTTTGGAGATAATTGTTATGAGAAATTAGAGACGCTTCAAACGCTCACGCTAGAGATAATGCGATAACTTTAGATATGATCTCGGAATTATAAAATTCAAATTCCTATGATTATATTATTATATAAGAGCATTATTTATCATTAAATAATGCTAGAAAATTCAAAGAATGCAATGTACCTTATTTATGGGTTTCGAGAACCCTAAGTATTTAAATTAGGGTTTTTAAGACCTAAATTATTTTAAATACTTTTCTATGATTAAAATTGTTATCTAAGACATATAATATGTCACATAAATGTGTAGTAGCTATTTTATACAAAGAAATAAAATGTTGGGCATGTCTTAATGATTTTCGAAAATTGTGAGTTTTAAAGTATGATTTAATATTTAATTCTTATCTAATTAATGATATATGATAATTATTATATTATTATGATGTCATTAAGGACTAAATGAGATGTAATACAAGTTGCACAAGTGTAGGTGCACACTTGCATGAAAGTGGCGAAAATTCTTAGGATTTTAGCATGATTTTATGTGATAATATCATCTTATAATTAATAAATAAATATGAGTTGGATCCTATCATTTTCTAAGTGTAAAGTAGTGATAGTAGACAATTAAAACAAGTAATCTCATGCTCATTAATGTGAGAGCCTAAATGGTTGAAAATGGTTGAAAAATATTTAATTTCATACTATATAATAAAGGCTATTCAGATAGTTGAAATTTTGACTTTTCAAAAGGTAATTTATACTATATGATAATAATATATTATATGTCATAAGAAAATAAAACCTAGACTAAGAGATTGAAATGGCGTGAAATTGTATAAGTGTGATATAATATGATTAATTCTCTAACACTTGGTAATTATGTGATAATTTATTTATTTAATTATAATATAACATAATAAAGTATATAATATAGGAAAAAATGAAAATTTAATCCTAGGCTATATAAGTATAGTTTATATATATATATATATATATATATATATATATATATATTAATGTTACAATTTAATTAAAACATGACAACAATGATCCAAGTGTTAATTTAGGATAAGGTAACATCATGAGGAGTATAAGATAATGATCAAATTTTGTCTCCTAGCTATAAGGAGGTGCCGATTTCTTCGACTAAGATTAGCAAGTGTACAAGATATTTTTCATATAATAATTATACTACAAGTTGGTTGTTTATAAATATAACATAAAGCCTTCATTCTCCCACTTTTGAAACCCTCGAGTACCGAAAATAGGAGGAGAAATTAAGAGTGTTCATCAAATTTCAATCCCAAACCTTAGCAAATAAACGCTACGATCAAAATCGAAACCGATTAAAAGGTTAGAAATTTTACGAGCTTCGATTACATGCTAGAATTTTCGAATTTCGTCTGTTAGAATTTATGTTATGATCTTAGTTTATATATATGATTTTCAAAATTATGAATCATATGCTAAAATGTTTAGATATTATGTTTATATGATGTTATTAAGCATGTATATTAATTATATCATGAAATTAAACATGCTATTAAATTTAAAGTTTGGACCAAAACTTAGGGTTAGTATATGTTGGTGATTTTAATTTTTAATTGTTGATTTGAGCATGGAATCATAATCTATAGTATTAATTATGCTTATATGAATTTATTTAGAATTTTGAAAACTATAGCTTATATTTATATGAATACCAAAATATAAGCATATGTTA